>JAVIWB010005142.1:0-679599 GCA_031893035.1 Dermolepida albohirtum
GCCGTCGTCAGTTTTCTTCTTCGTCGAATCCTCCTCGTCATCCGATTCGCTCGAACTAGATTCGGCATGAGCTAATTTTTCGCGTGCCTCCGACAACTCACCACCTAATTTTATGACATGTTTATTCATTTTCTTTATGGTCAAGTGCAGAATTTCCCAGAGGTACGTTTTCGTAAATTCCGCAGCCATTTCTTTCGAGAATATCCAATTTGCCACGGCAGAACATTCAACTATTTGAGTTTTAAGCATCTTGTCTACAAGTACCAACATCATTTGCTGATGGTGGTGCCATAATTCAAACATATTCCTCAAAACGCAAATTTGGGCTTCTTCAGATTCGGCCAATATCTAATAACATGTTCAGAAGTTAAGTTTACATTGGAGAAAGTCATTGTACTAAAAAAAAAACTACCTTAAACACATAATGAAACTTAGAGATTGCTGCAAAACTGTGTGAAAAACTCTTCGACCCTAAATTTAATAGGGTTTGAACAAACACATCTATCTTAAGAGGATTAAATCGGCTGTCGGCCTCTTCTTCAGATCGTGGATTTGGTAAATCTTTTAATACACCGAGGACTTCCTCAGGAGTACATTTCTGACGTATAGAAACAACTAATTGATGAGCAGCTGTTGTACCAGGTAGACTTGCTGCAAAATTTAAAAAGAAAACAATTTTTTTACAAATTACTTTGTACTTTTTTGTTGGAGAAGCAGATTATATTAATAAACTAAGGTTTAAACAACCCGATTACATCTATGGCAGACATTTTTATTATAGGCTGTTATGGTTGTTGTTCATAATATCTTTTTTATTTCTGGATTGGAAAATGTACAGGAAATATCATTACAAGGAAAAGTTATAGCAAATATTTGGTATAAAATTGTTGGATTTACAAATCAACTCTAGAAAATTTTGGTAATGAAACCAAGGCTTCTTTGGTTTACGAATTTGTTTGTTTTTATTGCATACATGGTGTTCCTGCGATTAAAGTCGTAGCTATTAGTAAAAATTTTATCAAAGTAGATTACGGAATAAAATTTAAACAGAATTTAGTTGAGTGATACATTCATTCTTAAGCTTTTCTAACTTTCCTATGCTAGTCATGTAGAATAATTTATCTTTGGCCTCAAAATAGGCGTTAGGTTCGGCAATTACTTCTTCATTGGAGTCAATACTCTTTCCCTGGAGTATCTTTTTGAGGTCTATGAACAGCCAATAGTCTGTGGAGACCAAATCTTCAAAATACGGCGGGCGTAAAAGCAATTCGACGCCCAATTCGTGTATGTTTTGCAAAAATTAGTGTTATCCAAGTGTTTTGATCACATTAAGATTCGTATTTTGTAAGCACTGGAAATTTTCCTTCATCAAAGTGGAATCTGTTTTGCTTGAAAAAGGATTTTACACAAATACCCAAATGAAGAATAAAAAGTCCCCGGGACTGACAGGAAAGTTGTTTCAGATTTTTGTGATAGTTTTTAATATGGTGAATATCTTATTTGGAATGGTGGTGGAAAAATAGAGATTAATTTTTGTCGGTACGGTTGGTGCAATGCTAAACTTATATTCAATTGTATTAAGTTGCATGATGTTTTACAAGTTTTTTAATATTAATAAAATCAAGTTTGTGATAATTACATTCAAATAGATAAATATCTCAAATGTCCATGATTAAACAAAATTAGAAAAATATTTTTAATTAGACATGCTATTAAAATCATACCAGCTCCATCTTTAGCATATTTATAATCAGGTTCCGGCTTCAAGGGTATAAAACAACTAAATTGTTCTGGTAATATTTCCCTAATGCGTTGGTAATAAGACAACCTGCAAAAGAAAATAAACTGTATATTATAGACACTAACATTTTAGCATGATCTTTTATAACCTCATAGATTTCAGCATTACTTCTCTTATGAATTTAGGTTTTGGATGTTCTGGATCCAAATCTAGACAAGACTCCCAATCATCCCATGACCAACGGAATTGGAAATTACTTAAATGATACGAAAACCAACACACGAATCTATCAAAACAGGAGACATTCATGGAATCTATTCTCATAAATAAAATTTCAGTTGCTTGGGCTAAAACTTGTGGCATTGTTGATGGTTGAAGTTTACATAATTCTATCAGTATAGCACCATAAGCAATATCTAAATATCTAGGTGTGGGCATATGAAATAATTCACCAAACATAACTTCAACTATGCAGTACTCAAGGGGAATCTTTAGTTTATATGGAAAGTTCAATAAATGTGCAGCACAATCTTTTCTTTCTAAATGGTACATTTCTACGATTGAATGCAAATGTTCTTCAATAAGGAATCTTTCAATAGAATGTGCTCCTGGCAAAATTGGACCTTCTGGGCAATCTGTATAATCAAACATTCTAAATACTACCCAAGGCATTGGGTATGTGTATGATTCATGATGCGGTGGAGGTAAAATGGCAGGTAAATTATGTTGCAAGGCTTCACATAAAATAGAATCAAAAGCTAAATATGGTCTTGGTATATGTTTTTCGGCCCAATTATCTTGTCTTAATTTTCTTATTTGTGACCATAAACAATCTAAGTATTCTTCTTGTGGATGAGGATTATCAAGAGCCCACACTCTTAATGCATTATGATGCTTCTTATTACGTTTGTTCAGAAAAACTTCAATAGAAACAAGCAGTCTTTCCAAAGAGCTTTCTTTTTTTTCATATAATTCTCTACCAACCCAAGGCAATGTACTAAGAATAGCAAAAACATACCAATCTCGTCTTACTTGAGGAACATTGTCTTCATTTGCAGCATCTATCATATTGTCTAAAAGTTGTAATAGTGTTGATGCAGATAATACATGGCAGTTAACTAAATCTGCTAAAAATCTTAAGGCATATCTTGCAGCATCCCATTTGCATGCTTTTAGTGAATCTTTAAAAGTACGAACCATGTATTCTACAAATTCACCACCAAAGTTATAATTTTTTGCATTAAGTAAACCAACTAATGTTGTATAAATGGTACATTTTTCTGGCATGCGAATAGCACAATCAGTCAATATACGTAAAATCTTAAGGCGAAATGTTCCAAGATCAGCTTCTAAAACACTAGCTAGACCTTCTAGGTTAGATTCAAGAGACGACGAACTTTTCTCACCAACTCGATGAATAAGTGTTTCTAATCGATCCTCAATTTCTTGATTTTCCGAAACCCTTCTTCGTTTTCGATATGCACGGTCTAAAATGTTAGTTTATATTAAGTAAATAATGTATGGCCTTATAATAAAATGTATATACCATAACCATCTTCTTCATCGTGAGGTCTGCGACGACTCATTTTTACAGTTCTTAATATGTAGGACAGAAAATATTGTACTTAAGTTACAAACACGGCAACATAACCACTACGTTTCACATAAACATTACGACAATCTGAACTTATCTTCAATAGTTCACCAAGTTTGCAACTATATTTCAATTTCAATAGGAAGTACAATTTAAGAATTTATCCTGTCTATTGTTGGCATCTCAAAAAAACCCAAATTGGGGTATTTTTTATTTCGTACATTGGTCAAACTTTTTCATACACATGTATTAAATAAAAATTTTACGTCTTTTTTGCATGCTTTTACCAAATTGATTATTAAGTAAATTTTAATTAAAATGTAGTAATATTAACTCTATCGTATTTTATATAGAGGTATATGTAAATATGATCACAAAGATTTTAACATGACCCAAGTAAATATTGAAAGTATGTAGAAGAGCTCATCTTACATTGATGCCAATATAAATATTCTGTTGCCAATGGCAGACAAACGCTGACATTATAATAATTATATTATTATTAACATTATAATTATTTTATGAATACAATATAATGTACATATTCTATGTGAATATGTTTCAAATTGTCTATTAAATTCTTTTCTTCAGACTTTCAAACAATTTTGAGGTAAGTAGGTGATTGGTTCTAATTTCATGATCATAAAAAGTGAAAATGTGACATGTATATGACAGATGTTTTTAATTGCAAAAAGTTTCAAAAAATGTTGAGAATTTCAGAAAACATTAAATGTATGAGAATGAATATTGAAATAGAAGATCACATAAGACGAAATGTGCCATGGGTACAATTACCTTCTCACGTGAAGCAGGTATTAATAGATTTTTGCTTAATATAAAGTAATTTCTTTATTCAACTGTTTTTTTTAGTTACTTGAGAGTAATTCTAAAAATTACGACAAACATATTATTTCCTTTAGTATAAAAAATCAATTGCGTTATCGTGGGAACTTGGGTATGTATTTTTCAGAAGATTATATCTATTTTTTTTATACATTCCATTTTATTCTAGTTCGTCACGTTCTAAAAGATGAGAAACGGTATTACGAGAGAGTTATTGCTTTTAGTAGAGAAAGGCTGATGCTTTTTCCATATCATCTTGCTGATATGATAGTTAAAGGATTAAGAATAACCCCATTTAATTACTATGTATCAGTAGTAGAAAAATTGATGCAAGCAGAAAAAAGTTATGATACCTTGCCCAATTTTACTGCAGCTGATTGTAAGTAGTCACTTAACATATGAAAGTTTTGGCTCAAATGCATTAATTGTAGGTTTACGTTTATTGGGAATAGGTCGTAATGAATATATAGAATTAATGAATAGATCTAGATCAAATAGGGCACGTTTGTTTGGAAAACGTAATGTTCGAGGCTTATTACCAGCAGTCCCATGTGATATCCATATTGAGCCATGGTGGAGAGTTGAAGTTGGCATGGTTTTAGAAGAAGACATTAAGGTAAATAATTGGAATTCTTGATCAGTATTTTGTATATATCTAATGAATTGTAGATGGTTAATGACGTGGAACTGAAAGTTATTGATAACTTAATTGATTTTGGTTCTCAGACTGCTGGTGAATTAAATTATTTTATTGTGTTAAGTTTATACAAGTGAGTTTTTTTTATTTGATGTTTTCCTCAATTTATCTCTATATTATTTTATTTTGTTTTCTTTGTATTTTACAGAAAAGGATTAATATATTTAGATGTACCTATAACAGCAGTAGATCGTGTACAAGTGCCACCACTGCAAGGCTTTGTTATGAATAGAATTTTGGGAGATTATTTTGAAACTTTATTGTATAAAATATTCGTATCCATAGATGAACATACAACAGTTGGCGAGGTATGTTTGTAATTTTATCAGTTATGTAAATATTTACTGTAGATAACACTTTTATTTGCAAGACTCTAATAATTGCCATTCATACTTGTTAAAAGATCCTAATGGAATTTTTAAATAAGGTTGGACATTTTCAGATTGTTATTTGATATCATTTAATAATATTTATTATTATTTTGGTGTTTTGTATCATAATAAGTCATAATTTGGATTCTTTTTTCGCAAATAAATGATCGATGTTTGCAATAATGTAACTTAGAATACTATTGACGTATTTCAATGATAAAGTTGTGATTTTCAGTAAAAGCGAAATAGTATTGCATTTAAACTTATTTTTGACATTTTACAACAGAAACATTTTACTGTAAAGACTAATTATTCTTCTGAATAAAAATAATTTGCTTGTTTGCATCTGCACTGATTCTTGGTTTAATCACTTTAGCATTCTTTTAATATATGGTCGCAGATACTTTTAGCAATAAATTAGTGTAATAATTTTTAGAAATCCGATTAATCCGCTGGTAAAGTACTTTATTCTTTTTAATGTCTAGAAATGATTCGCGATCTCAACGCTCCGTGACTTGTAAAACAATTTTCTTTTCCAAATGCGTAATAAATGAAAATAAAAAAAATTAAAAACAAGGCTATGGTTTGATTATCTTATAAAAAGATAGTTATAATATTAAAAAAAATACATATATAGAAATTGTTGAATGCGTTCACCGTTCTGTTGAATACGTAAATGTATTCTCTTTTTCATGCTCTCAAAAACATTAGCGTATTATCGCCAATTTCCTGACACTGATGCTGAATATTGCCGTTTAAATGGTTTATTGCATGTACAGATGTTTTAAAAACTGAATTTTTTAAATAGGAGAATACAAAATAATCTAAACAAGTGCGTCGCACGAATGAGGGGGAAAGCGGTTATCATTTATTACACGGTCATCGAAAAATTCTAAATTAAATTAACGCGCGTAATATGGGGTGTAGCAGAATCCTGTTGGATGCATGACAGCTTCTCTGAAATAATGGGGATTATTGCCACCCGCATACGCACGTTTTGACTGCTCATATAATTATTAATATAAAACTTCGCTTCATTGAAGAAAAAGTTCTACACAAAATGTGGTCGTTAATATTTTTGTTGAACAATTGGTAGTAACGAATTCTTCGTTCATAATACGGAGGTAATAATGATTGGAACATCTGCATTTTTTCGTGAATGCAAATGTAAATTTTTTTAAAAAATATTCTGAAGGATGGAAGGGATTAAATTTAACTGTTCAGAAAGTGTGATATAAATGTCATTATAAGTAAATTTTATGATTAGATCACTGAAGGTTGATATATTGGGTTGGCAACTAAGTACTTTCGATTTTGTAGTATAAAATAAAACACTTTTTTTTTTAAACAAAGAATAGTTTTTAATCAATTATATATTTTCTATTTTGCTCAATGACCTTTTGCCATCTTTCTTTCAGCTGCATGATTCCGCGCTCATAAAATTTCTGGTCCTTATCAGCAAAAAACTGAACCAGGTGCGAGTGAAGGTCATCGTCATTTGTGAAAGTTTTACCATTCAAAGAATTCTGCAAACTTCGCAACTTTTGCAAATGGCCAAGCTCCAATAGTTTCCCACGAGTTGCCAAAGATGTGTGAGGCCTTGCATTATCTTGGTGGAAAACTACACCTTTCCGATTTGACAATTCTGGCCGTTTTTCTTTGATTGCTTCATCCAGTTTTATTAATTGTTGACAGTAAACATCAGAATTGATCGTTTGGTTCCTTGGAAGCAGCTCAAAAAACACAACATCTTTGTAATCCCACCAAACTGACAGCATGATCTTTTTTTTGGATGCAATTCAGCTTTCGATGTGGTTTGATCTGGTTTATCGTGTTTGCTTCATGATCGTTTTCGAACTATGTTATTGTACAGGACCCATTTTTCACCACTAGTGATGATTCTTTTTAAGAAAGGGTCGGTTTCATTTCGTCTAAGGTGCTTATCGCAAAAGTTGATTCTTTGTGTTAAATGAATTTCTTTCAATTCGTGAGGTACCCAAATATCAAGCTTCTTAACTAGCCCAAGACATTTTAAATGTCTTTCAATTGTTGTGTGCGATACATGTAGCCTCTCCGCAACTTCTCGAACAGTTATGTGACGATCCTCTTCAATTATGACTTTGATTTGGTCATCATCAACTTTAGTAGGCTGACCAGAACGTTGCTCATCTTTGAGGGAAAAACCTCCAGAACGGAATTTTTTATACCAATTCTGACACGTGCCCTCTGTTAAGCAATTAGCACCATAAACTTCACATAGCTTTTTGTGAGCCGCAGCAGTTTTCTTTCCTTTACGGAAATAAAATAGTAAAATATGTCGAAAATGTTCGTTTCTGCACTCCATTAAAATTACCTTCAAATTTTATGATATTTAAAAATAATTTTTTATACAAACAAAGTATAAGCAATGTTATGAGTCATGGCGCATCAAGGTCACGAATATTTCTAGACACTTATATAGCAACACTTTCAAAAGTAGCTACTTTTTGGAACATTTTCAATTAGTTTAAAATAGTTTAGTGTTATATTAGTGTTCTGTATTTAAGATATATTATTTATCGTTCATTTCAGAAAATTATTATTACTATTATTAATTTAATTAAATGTTATCTGTGACATTTCTGAAAACCGCATGGGTGATTACATAACTAGCATGTTGTTTAGAATCTACATTATTTAAAACTGTTATCAAAATATTTTAATTTTTTTTCTTTGAAGTAGAATACATAATTTCTTGCCCAAGAAAATATTTGTGTAATGAATGGCTAGATACTATAATTATATTATTATAATAATTAACATGTGCGTAAATTATATAGCGCAATATTACGGGACTTAGATTAGACCTTTCACTATCTATATTTTACTACTACTTTTAGTTCTTTAAATACGTTGCAATGTTATCAGCGACGATATACAGCCTTGGCCATATGTCTGAAGCACCCTCAAGTTTTGGATGTAAAATGAAATTAGGAGGTATAAAAATTAAACTACAAGTGTATATACATTTTGAATGCAAATTTAATAATATACATTAATATTTTGTAGCACCACCGCGACATTTGATAACGGCTTGTATCCGTTTAGGCATTGTAGCCACTAATTTGCTACATATCTCGGGTGAAATCTTTTCCCATTCTTCAAATATCCTCGCTTTTAATTCGTTTTTGTTTTTATGTCTATATTTTGCGACATTTCTCTTTAAAATACGCCACAAATTTTCTATGGGCGACAAATCCGGCGATTGTGCCGGCCATTCGAATATGGGCACGTTATTTGCGCTAAACCACTCGATTGTACGTTTGGATTTATGGCAGGGTGCATTGTCCTGCTGGAAAATGTAGGCCTCTTCATCGGAATCGAACAGCTTTACAATAGACGGTTCTAGTACTTCTCCTAACATATCGATGTACCTACTGCTGTTCATTCTGCCTTCACAGACGTACACTTCGCCGACACCCTTAGTGGTCATGCATCCCCATATCATCACGCTACCACCCCCATACTTTACTGTAGGCGCAATACAATGTGGCTCAAACGCTTCCCCCGGTCTTCTACGAACAAACTGAGCCCCAGGTGTTGGCAAAATCTACGTAAGATATAGAAAAATTAATAGCTGTTCAAAAAATTCCAATTCACTATTCAGCACATTCAAAATATCATATTTATGTAACACAAAAGTAAAACTGCATTAATTTATCATACCTCTACATTGGATTCGTCGGACCATATGATTTTGGACCAATCCTCAACTGTCCAATTTTTGTGTTTTTTTGCCCACAACAACCGTTTTTTCTTCTGCTCCTCGCTCAATAAGGGTTTGCGGCGAGCTTTACGACCATGTATATTTACTTCTACCAGTCGTCTTCTCACTGTTCTCGCTGATACAGAAGTTCCTTGGCGCTCATTTATTTCTGCAGATAAATCTTTTGATGATTTCATACGATTTTTCAGAGAAAGTCGCGTTAAAAATCGATCATCTCTCTCCGTTGTAATACGTTTTCGTCCACTTTTCGGTCGATTTTCGTAAGAACCTGTCTCTTTAAAACGTTTTATTGCCGCTTGGATGGCATAGCGCGACCGCTTCATTATTTTCGCGATTTTTGATTGCGATAGTCCTTGAGTATGTAATAACACTGCTTTACTTCGCTCTATTACATCTAACTCCCGTTTTCTAGGCATGTTGTCACAATGTACAACACTATACAAAAACACAATATTCAATACAACTGGTTAAATCAATTTTATAACACAATATCGTTTCTAATACACCTCACTTATTGAACAGTAAAGATCAACTAACAGCAATAAACCTTAAAACTACAGAATATTTGTATACTTCTTGAGATTTTCCTGGTAAACAGTCATTATATACACATTAGTAATGGCCCCTTTCATTACGTTCTTAGGGTTCAGGTAATATTGCACGTTTATGGGGGTGCTTCAGACATATGGCCAAGGCTGTATTTTCTAGTTACTTTAACTTGCTGGCTGATAGGTTAGTGGTAAATTATTGGTTTCTCAAGTCGGGATTAAATCCGAGTAGTTCATCTTCTCGTTTAAGGTGAACACCGACAGCCAAAGATTTAAAATTGTTTAACAAATGCGTGTGTAACAATAATTTATGGTCTGTCAACGCTATATGTAATTAGTAGTAAGGTGTTATTATTGTTAATTTCTTCCATTATACATATATCATCAGGTTACTGGAAAGTTCTGTCTGTTTTTAGAATGAAACAAAATAATAACTTGTTCATACCTTGAATAAAATTTATTGAATAATATAATTTCCATCATTATTTATGACTTTTTGCCAGCGTGATGGCAATTTGTATATCCCATTTTTAAAAAATACCTTATCTCTAGAGGCGAAAAATTGAATCAGTACTTGTCTCATATCTTTTTCGCTTTTGAAATTTTTTTGCCCTGCAAAGAAGGTGGTTCAGAGCATGGCTTACCAGAGAGGTCGAAATCACCTATTTGAAAATTTTCGAACCACCTTCTGCATGTTCTATCAGAAACTGTACCTTCACCAAACATTTTCAATAAATTTTTACACGTTTCTGAAGCATTTCTTCCTTGTTCCGTACAAAATACAGTGGCGTAAATGAGCTCTATCAATAGCCATGGGCACATAATCGCATCTCACTTAATACTAACATGAATCACCTTCTTTTTAGTTCATTTGCTAGGTCAGTGCGTATACATTCAGTGATAAAAAGAGTGAGCCAAATATGCGTCAAATGAATATGCGCATACTTGTTGAAACTTGTTGTACAGAACTTTTCGGTACACCATATATATAAAATATAATGGAAATATTTTATTATAGTTAGCCCATGTTCTGGATGTAGAAACTGAATTAGTTAAGCAAGCCGTGTCACTTTATTGCCGATTACGATTCGCGAATAAACTGGACGTTGAGACTGAGCAATCTAAGTCAAGAAGACACACTTCATGGATCAATCAACCATGTCCTATCGTCAAGTAAGTAGAGTATTTATTGCTTTTTTACACTAAACTTGAGAGAAACACTTTCATTCTTTTGAAATGGAAGAATTTCTGATTTGAGGGAATAGTTTGATAAGAAGTCTGTTTATTTACGGAGAAATTTTGTTTGTATTTACCTATACGACTTTAATGCATAATATCATTTCCGTTAACCCCCCTTAACAGGCCGGTGCATATTTTATTTTATGGAATATTTGTGTTTTATCTTTACAATTTTACATTACAGTTTCATAGTACTGCAATAAACCTAAACAATCATCGTTCGCTAATTACCTATAGCCTCATTTTCCTTTCTATTTACATAACTTCATACTTAATTGAAAGTTAAAGATTTCCGTGAGTAGTTTTACACAAATGGAAGAAATAATGCACGAAGACCTACTTATGTTTTATGTTAATATGCAATAAACAAGCGATCGCGTGCGATTAGGCCTAATTCGGATATCGCGTGCCCGTATTTTCATGATTTCCCTGCATTTTCCACTGCTTAATAAATACGATCACTCTGTAGTTTTTTAAAAGAGCTGTTGATAAAATGAACTAGATTTCTTTGTACATTCAAGGTTATATCTTATTAAAAATGTTACTGAACTATAAAAAAATGCGAAATTTCAAATTATTTTTTCGCTGTAATTATTTTAGAAAGATTTTGGTTGTGTATCTGTTTTGCAGTAGATAATTGTTTTATCAACGAAACCGATGGTTTTTTGATGTAATAGTATCAGTAATGTTGCTTTATTAATTGTTTACTGGTGTTTATCAAATGAATTGTTTTTTTTACACAAAAAATATATAAGTAACACAGTCCTTGGTAGTTCAAAGGTAGTGTATACGCCCGGTAAGAGGACGACCGGGATTCGATTCTTCACCGAAAAGACGGGAGTTTTCATTAATTTCTGCCTTAATTATGATGTAATAATAAATTAAATCTGAAACTGCTATTTCCGAAACAAAATGTTGTATATAACAAAGAGTTTTCTGTTCATTTCATTTTGATTTATGAATTTACGAATAGTATAGAAGCAGAGGTTTGTAAAATAGCAAAAATATAATTTGCATTAAAAATCCCAAATTTAAATTCTCATATTTTATTCTCTATTTATTTTTAGGGATATGGACATTACACCATTAACATTAAATCTTAAAAATAACAGTATTAGTAGTACAGACTTAACTAACGATATAAATTCACCTCATTCAGACATCCCAGACAGTCCCGTGACCAATTCTTCACTCAAATCTGGTAAAAGAGTAGCATTCTTATTCGATTCGACTTTGACCGCTTTTCTTATGATGGGTAACTTATCACCTGTAAGGAATCTTTTTTTGCTAATGCACACGCTTTAAAGTATTTTTTGATTTTTAAAATTTGAATAGGGTTTGAAGAAGCACGCAGTTACAATGTTCGAAGTAGGGAAATTATGCGATGAAAGTCTAGATAGTTTTCTGAACGAACTTCAGAAAGTATCTGTTTTGGATGCGGAAGGTGAGGGGGACGCGAGAAGATACTTCGAACATGCCGTGCTTTTGAGATCCACAGTTCTTTCTCTGCGGAAACTTAATTCACCAGGATTAGATCTCGTTAGGTTAGAAAGTTTGCATTCCTTAGATGAGGCCACCTGTCAAAGGCTACTTCAAAAAAAGTATAAGTAAGTTTTTGTAATAATTGAGTATACGAATTTAGATAGTGTACGAGAGAATATGCAGGTTGTTAGTATCGATGGCGCCGTTAAGTAAAGAAGTGCGACCAATATCAAGTCTGTCACCGCCACATTTGGGTCCCGCTGTTCCGGAAGTTAATTCATTGTGGTTCAAAATGTTTATCTACCATATAACCGGATACGGGCCGCCGTCTTTGTTTCTTATAAAAGGTAGGAATTTGTATCAGAAATTATAACAGTTTTTATTTTAATTTTTAAATGAAATTTAAAACGTATTATTGGTAAATCTGTCTGTTTTTTTTTTATTGTTTGGATGCATAGTATTCTGTAGATTATTTGTAATGAAATTATGTATTGAAAGAAGTATATAAATGATATATATCAAAGGTTCAAGATATATATATATATATATATATATATATATATATATATATATATGTATATACTACTGTGGGCAAAAAATAGTAAGACTTTGTTCATAATTTTTAAATTCTTAATTTATTCTTCCAAATCTATTTCGTCCCCCTCAAAGTAATCCCCCCTGGCCCCAATACACTTGTGCTAACGTTTCTTCCAATTCTCGAAACAGTTGTTAAAGTCAATTTGAGGAATAGCCTTCAATGCGCGTAGCGATTCACGTTTAATGTCTTCAATTGACTCAAAACGGTTTCCCCGGAGCGGTCGTTTGAGTTTGCTGAATAGCCGGAAGTCACACGGAACTAAATCAGGCGAATACGGTGGTTGCGGCACGATATTGGTTGAAAATTTGGCGAAAAATTCACGAAGAATTAATGCAGCATGCGACGGTGCATTATCGTGGTGCAAAAACCAAGAGTTGTCGGCCCATAATTCTGGCCTCTTTTTACGAATAGCATTGCGCAAACGACGCATAACACGCAAATAGTATTCTTTGTTGACAGTTTGACCGGTCGGAAGGAATTCGGAGTGCACCACACCTCGATAATCGAAGAAAACTGTCAACATAACCTTGATTTTTGACTTGCTTTAACGTGTTTTTTTGGGCTTCGGCTCACCTTTGATACGATATTCGGCCGATTGATCGTCTGTCCGGGTCATAAGCGTAGATCCAAGTCTCATCTCCAGTTATGATGCCTTTCATTTTGTCTTGCTAGTCGGAAAACATTGTTTCACAGACGTCAACGCGACGCCGTTTTTCGAAAAAATTGAGTGATTTTGGAACAAATCGTGCTTTCACTTTTCTTAGGCCCAAATGATCTTTCAAAATGGTTTTCACTGATCCTTCCGATATTCCAACGATGCCAGTAAGGTCTCTGACTGTTAATCGTCGATTCTTAAGCACCAATTTCTTGATTCTATTGACGTGTTGATCATCAGTTGATGTTGATAGCCGTCCTGGACGTGGTTCGTCATCAACGCGTTCCCGACCCTCTTTGAATAATTTGTACCAATCAAAAACACTTGCTCGCGACAAACAATTATAACCGAAGGCCTTTTGCAACATTCTGAACGTTTCGACACCAGAAATTTGATTCCGTACACAAAATTTAATGGAACTTCTTTGGTGAATAATTTCACTCATCGTAAAAATCACCGAATGCACTTTTTGTACTTCAGAAAGACAAGCGTATACTAAACACTAATGATTATTTTGTCAGTGACATTTGGCACAAATGTCACTGACAGTCATACCGACCTAGAAAAAAATATTTCGACGAATGGGTTTTCGCGCGAAATTTAAATTAAAAAGTCTTACTATTTTTTGCCCAGAGTAGTATATGTATAGCTAAACAGAAATATTAAATGATTAGTTAATACTGCCGTGGGAGTAGGGTACAGTATCTCACACTGAACAAGTAAATAACGAATTTGTTTACGTTCGAGCCGGTGACGTTCGTAAGTTGGGTTAGGTCATTCCATTGAAGAATTCCATTGCACATAATTTACAAAATTCTAATTTTGTGTACTTTTCTATTTAACTCTCAAACGCTCAATTTTAGGGACCATATTAAAACAATTGCCACGCATGTTTCTGGGTTTCTCCAGATTATTGGTGACAGCATGGTTACATGAACCAGCCGTAATTCCAATAGAAAATATTTTACATGTGAACGCAGCTCTTCAGTATTCCCCGATACTTATACAAGCGTATGGAGTGCATCAGCCGGCCAAAACAAATGTTGTAGCTTTTCCGTTTCGTCCCGATACGCCGTCAAAAAATACGAAAGGTAAGTTAGTAATATATTTGACGCACTCTATTATTTTTTAAAAATGTATGTATGTGTTGCTATGTTCTAGATCAAAATATATCGAAGCATCAATGGAAAGAACATCCGGCGGTTCAATTGTTATCTCGTATACTGGATCTTGAACATAATTGTGGATATTTAACTTTTGCGAATATAGGAGTGCCCGATTTCGGTTGCAGGAATCTTGATCCGATAGTTAGGTTAACGAAAAGTAATTCATCTCATTCTACAAATACATTGGGTATGTAAAAATGTCATTTATCTTTGTCTACTTTTTTGAAAGATACTTCTTCAAATATTAATTTTTGAAAAATACATATATTCGTTTTCTGGATTCATAACTATTTCAGCTGTTATTTTTTTTTTCTAGAGAGTTAGTGCACTTGAGCGAACTTGGCACAAATAAAGTACAGGAGTTAATCTGATATAAACCAGACGTTTTTAAATTTCATCGTTACAAAAAAAATGTTTTTGAGTATCATGTTTTTGGCGTAATCTTTATTTTTCTATTTACACATTCTTCTTGGATTGGAAGGTTTTTAATCCCGTCATCGAAGAATAAATTAGACTTGATAACATTTCAGTCGTTTTCAAAAAGGTGTCCTAATTCTTGCTTGAGTAGCCTAAATAGGTAGTAGTAACATGGGGATAAATCTAGGTTATAGGGTGGGTGTTCAAGTGGTTTGCAATGAACTTTTTCCTACTTTTTTTCCAATCAAAATAACTATGCGTGCTGAAGCTTATCACGTACCCCGTGTTAACTATGCGTTGCTTGCGAAGGGAATAATTCCTCTGAAATCTCAAAAAACAGTTGCAAAGACTTCTTTGCAGAAACACGAGTTTTGACTTAGTTTACTAGAGGTTGATAAAATATAATTTTTCTCAAAATTAATAATAGTCTTTCTTTTTTTCGATTTTTTTCCTTTTACGCATATTTTTTATGATTTTTCTAAACATTTCGTAAAACTATTTAAATATTATTTATCTACTTTCAGCAACCACTCAATATCAATACACTTAAACAAATGAATTCATGAACTAGTATGTAATAGAAAAACAAGTCTGTGATTTTTACATCAGTTTATTTACACGGTGATTACAAAGTAGGGGAAATCCCCGTCTAGTGCATTCGTGTAATAAATCTGGCATTTATTGTTAAGTTTCAAGCTGACAAAGTGTATACGTTTGAATCAAAGAGACTGTCTGTTTCACATTTATGCTTTCTAGACAATGCGCCGGGGCATCCTGTAATCATAAAGTTGTAAACGCTTGTGTTTATATGTAAATTCATCGTCCGCTTAACGTACATCCGCTTAATGCACAACAACTTGTACACGCATTATACACGATAAGTCAGCGCTGCCTGTAGTCACAAATATTGCACTATATTGCACCCTATTTAGGTACGAAAGGAAAAAACCTACATTTTATGTCCATCGACTTAATATCTTAATTTTCAAGAATATATTAACTGATTTCTTTTCATAAGTGAAATCGAAATGGAAGAAATTACTTTCATTTTGAAAGTCCATTGTAGTTATGTAAATGAAATTCAAATGGTTTTTAGTTTATACGTTAAAATGGATAATAAACCTGCTATGTGTTTCAGAATTAAATATTGGAGAACTGCCATATTATTTCTTGATAAATATTTATGTAGGTTAACTAATATTTATTGTTTAAAATTATATCAAGAACTGTATGAAGAACTGCACGTCTGTATACAAAAATTTCGTTGTGAAAAGTATAAAAAAAGGTTAAATTCCATAATTAATATATGAAAGCTTAATATTAGTAAGATTAGTTTATTTTTTCAATACTTAAATACTCATTGGCAACACATTTTCATTAGGATCAGCAAAGGTTCAAAGGCAAAACAGCAGTAACAATTCATCAAGCTACGAGAACAGGATCGCATCACAACCAACGTCCATATCGAATGAGAATTTCCGCTTCCCAACTAATACATCACCAAAGGACACAGACAAAAGTGATAACGTTAGCTCAAAAAATCTCGAAGAAAAAGAGATATTACTGCAATCGCCGGTGGAATCGCATTTTGCTCTGACTCCCGCTTCCAGTAGTGCTACGTCATCACCGGCCAACGGGTTCATAAGTCATGACTGCACCGACATACTTAACGCGGAACTCGACCAATTGGAGGAAAGCACGTTGAAGGTGGAGAAGATTACCGATGAAAATAAAGTGGAATTTAATATCGAAAATGCTGTGTTAGTCGAGTCGCTATTGAGTCCGACCGATGAGAATATAAATATGTTTTCTTTGAAAGGAAAAGAGTTGTTAGAAAAGTGCAGTAACCCTGAAGTTACTATTAAGAATGAACCGGAAGTTTATCAAGGCGAGGTAAGTGCTTTTGCTTTGATACGGTCTTGATCAACAACAGTAATAACTTTGTCTAGTTTATTTGGATGATTTTGTTGTTTGTTGCATAAGCAGTTAAAAGGATTGATTTTTAAAAAGCATTTACTAATGAAAATTTGCTATAATTTATGTTTTTAAATATTTCAATAAGTGAACAGAGGATCTTCATCAATAATGTGACTGAAGCAGCTTCAACTCTGCCATATTTTTGGAATATATCAAGCGTAATAGTACCATAAATGGATGATTTGTAAATTATGTAATGTTATTTTTGTGTATAATTTAATTTTTTTTATAATTTTAAATATAAGCTTTGAAGTGTGGAAGAATTAATACAAAGGTATATGCTATCTGCTTCTGGGTTTCCGGGCTGGAATCGCGTCACTTGTATATATGCCGACGTTTCGTACCCATTTGTATGGGACATCTTCAGGGCTGAACTACTGCACTGAAACCGAAGATGTTCCATACAAATGGGTATGAAACGTCGGCAGATATACAAGTGACTCAGTTCCAGCCCGGAAACCCATAACCAGATAGCATGGACCACGACCGCGGAAGTCTACGTACCAGATTAATACAAAGGTAATTTTAAAATATCTGGTTAAGTTATCATTTATATAGTAATATGCATGCCATGCATATTATAAAGATACCATTGTAAAAGAAAAGCTTTAACATTTTCTTTCTTCCCTATAAAATACCTTTTATGAATCTTAACATTGATTTCTGTAATTGTGAAATGTTCTTTGTATGATAATTTGTGCTAATTGATTTAATAACAATGCCAGGCATGGACTTTATTGGATTGTCATTTTGGAATTCCCCTGTTTGATGTTGATGCTAATACTAAAATCTGTGATACTATCGTATGCGGTGGATTAACTGAACAAACCAAGTAAGTAAATCTTTGTAATTTGGTGAATCGGGGAAATTTTAATTTCTGAATTAGGTTCTTACACAGATGTCCTTGAAATAAGGAAATGATATGGCAAAATGTATGTATATTTTTCAATAGGTATTAAATACAACACAGAAAATATAGAAAACAAGAGCATGTTATTATCTAGTTGGCCTGGAAAGTTTCTAGTAGACAAAGCTGAATACGGTTGCTATACCGTAGCGACCGGTTACGAGCAATGGGAAAAATCCAAAAGATGAGAAAACGGGTGCCACATCAATTGAATGACAGGCAAATGGAAAATCGAAAAATCGACTATGAAATGCTGCTTCAAAAATATGATCGGTAGTCATTTCTGCGTCGAATAGTGACGGATGATCAAAAATGGATTTATTTCGAAAATCCTAAGCGCAAAAAAGCATGGTTATCACCTGGCGATGCCGGCCCATCAGCTTCAAGGCCAAATCGTTTTGGTGGCAAGACAATACTCTGTGGGGCCAGAGTGGTGTGGTATATTACGAACTGTTGAAACCTGGTGAGACAGTTAATACTGATCGCTACCGACAACCAATTATCAATTTGAACTATGCATTGATAGAAGAACGTCCAGAATGGGCCCGAAGACACGGTAAAGTGATTTTATAGCACGATGACGCACCGTCTCATACAACAAAACCGGTCAAGGAAGCAATGAGAGCACTTGGATGGGACATAATATCACACCTGCCGTACTCTCCAGACCTTGCCCCGTCAGACTATCACCTATTCGCATCAATGGACATGCGTTTGCAGGGCAGCACTTCACCAATTTCGGAGAAGTTAGAAAATAGGTCGATGAATGGTTTTGCTCAAAGGACAAACAGCTTTTTTGGGATGGCATACATAAATTACCTGAAAGATGGGCAATTTATGTAGAATCAAATGGCCAATACTTTGAATAAATACATTTTTCCATTTTCTTGAAAATAATGTAGTTTTTTTTTTTACGAAAAAACCGGTAATGACTTTCCGGCACACCTGGTAGGTACGACAATGATGTTTTATAAATATTTGTCAAAGTTTAGCATCCATACTTCTTACCGAAAAGTTCTAGATAAATCTTAAGATGAGCATGAGGGCTGATGTTCTATTAAAGAAAATATTTTCGTGGTGGCTATACTTCCGGTTAAACCGCTACCAGCTCTTATTTTAACTGCAAGGATATACACTTTTTATTGTACATTTGAATTCCACACATTATTCTAGGAATATTTCCTCAAGTTTCTTCTATAACTAAATTCGACAATTTTATAGATATTGAATTTTTTTGAAAATATTCGCTTTTACATCTTCATTATTTGTTGTAGCTGTTTTGACACCTGAAATGATATTGTCTGCAACATAAGAAGATGATACCTCAAACTTTACTCAGATGCTTTTGTTTTTGATAAATTTTACACAGGTGTTTCACTGGAACCGCGTCAATATAGTTTGTAGGACATCTTCAGGGCTCACTACTGCACTGAGTTTTCAGTTTCAGTGCAGTAGTTCAGCCCTGAAGATGTCCCATACAAATGTTCGGCAGATATTTGACGCGGTTCCAGCCCGGAAACCCAGAAGCAGATAGCATGGACCACGACCGCGGAAGTCTACGTACCAAATTTACACAGGTGTTCACAAAATAGTTTACAGTAGGTGCAACTTTATACCACAAAAGCTTGTTTTTCAAATACAATGCCATATATTGCTACTTGAACACTTCAAAATGTTTATATGAACTCCTCTTGTGCACTTCTCTTTCATTGTCTCCAGTATGAAGTTCTTGAACGATGATGAAACAGTGAATTTTTGAATACAGCCTGTCTGAGAAAAGTCGTCGATATATATGAGAGAAATTTTAGGGGATGAGTGTCTTCCATTTGCCATTATTAAAAACTGAATTATAGAATTTAAGAGTGGAGGGCCAGATGTCAAAGATGAGCACGGTGAATTTCATGACGATCGCCATTTTGTACATTTTGCTACCTTGTTTCAAGGACTCTGGAGAATTACTAATAACATTACAACTTATTCGGAACTAATCTTATGAGTTGTAAAGTTATAAGAAGTGAGGAAAATTGATTATTATTTGCATATAGCGAAAATGATTGTGACTATTGTGCACTTGATGTAAAAAGATTGTCGTCAGTACAACTACAAAAAATATTTTACTACTCACTTACTTTAATTTTTTCTTATTACATTTTTTATAAAAGAAATTTAGTTTGTATTTAGGAAAATTGTTTTTTTTTGTAGAAGTTACTTAAAAATTTGATTTTCAGCTCAATATTATGCGATAAATATGTTATTTATTGTTTCTCTTTCAGCCTAGATGATCTTGTTGAATCTACTAGAAAATTAGGAACGGCGTTATTAGAATTTATTTCACAATGTCAGGTAATTTATGATTTTCAATTTTCCAATGTTGGTAACAAAAAAAAGTACAATCGTAATGAATATGTTTATGACCATCTTCGTTTAGGGCTCAAGTTCTAAAGTGAGTTATTACAATGAAAGTATTTTTTGTGTCGTGAACAGCATTTATTTAATCTATTTACAAAGACGAATTCTTTTAAATAAAACACAAGAGTTTATAAACATAACGATAACAAAAACCACAAGTGAGCGATCGACAACAATGACAAATGTCAGATATAAACAAACACGAATATCAAACTTTTCTGATCTGGGAATTTTTTTAGCAAATTAAATGCTGTATACTAAATTGCCAGCTATAAATTACTCATCTAGAAATATGTTGATATATTGTTGCCAGTCTTGGGTAGTTGATTTAAATCACAATGCACATTACTTCTTGTTTATTGATATTTCTTCCGTTTCAACAGTACTATCCTGGAGAAAGCATGGGCATAATGAAAAGAGGTCGATTAACACCTTTGCCGAAACATAATCTTGTATTCGACGACGGTAAGATAATAGCATGGTCCGGAAAATAACTGGGTCAAAGAGTTTGCACGTAGTTTTAATCTTTAAGGAAAAAAAATACGGAACCTACATGTAAATATAACAGTAGAATTAATAGTCTAACACTTTTGACATATAAAGTAGATGTACTTACGATTAGTCTAACTTTTCTATTGGTACATAAGATATACAATTTTAAGCATAGAAGTTTTGTATTATCAAATACATAGTGTACAGCTTGTTTCAAAATTAAGGAACTTAACGAAGTGGACATACTTATAAAATACATACATATGATATACAATTTTAAGCAGAGATTTTGTTCTTATTATCAAATCTAAAATCATATTTTGTATGCTTGTTTTAGTACTAAACGGACAATAGAAGGCATAGAAACAAGTTGCTTACCTTAAAAAACCTACGCTCACAAATATTATTTTTTTAAGTTTACTTCTAGATTATTAAAAAGGATAATTAATTCAGTTATTAACGATGTTTTTGACCCTGGCGTTATTTTATGTTTGTTCAATCATCCATTGGTTACAGCTTTTTTGATTTATTTGTTTCATTGATATATATATATATATATATGTATATATACGTTGGCTTTTTTAACTGTACAAGCTGGTAGTGTAATATCTCGTCAAGAATGGGAAAACTTGATCATTTTAAGTTATTTTGCATCTTTCTAAAAGGATTTCTTGTTTTCTTCAAAAATATTAAATATATCTTTAATTTTTTGATCAGATTTGGAATACGAAACATACTCCAGTTCTCTTTGATTATTTACAAGAAAAATTTATTTCAAAAACATGTTTAGATTGAGGGGGGGGGGGCAGGTTTAAGAGCCAAATTACCATCACTCGTCTATAATTGTACTAAAGAGAGAATGACCAATTTGTTCTCAATTATTAGAAGTTAATTAACTTCTGCAATATGTCGAGAAGTATTGCCAAGCAGCAATACAATATGAGAAAAAAATGTCTCTTTTTTTTTAATGTTTCATTTGTCCTATGTCTAGAATTGAAATTGTAGATTTAATGAATGATGATGAAGACTTTGCTTATCCGAAAACATCTCGAATAAGATTTTTCTGGTTCAAACGATTCAACTTGAATCTTTTTTTGGTCGGCAATATTCGTGTTCTGCCTTCTTTCCTTCTTTGTATAATGTGATATGTTCCTGAGTTACAAGTTCATTTGAACATACGAAAACGCTTGCGAATGCTTATTAGTTGCGTTTTTTATTTAACAATTCATTGTCAAGTTTGTGAGAAAGTCAGATTAAACCACCATATTGTGAATTGTGTTTCTACAAAATTAATTTTCAAGAGCGTATGTTGAATTTACTATTTGTTATTTAAACAATTTTCATTCAAGTTTGGTATGCGATTAAATTTTTATATTATTCTGTAATTTTCAAGTTGGCACTTGATGTCTTTAGAAATTTCTTTCGTCAAGTGTTATGATAAGAGATAATAAAGCTTATAGCTCTCTTGAGTATTTTGAATACATCGAACGAAGTGATAGAATGATTTAGTTGTAGAATAGTGCTGGCTATTGAATACGAGATGAAGGAAGTGATCAGGCATGCGCAAAATTTCTCAGCGTAATTAGTAATTTCGTATTTTCTTTTATATCTTACACTTATTGAATTTAACCCTTTGATAGTAAGTCTAGAATACGCACGAATACATACTTCTGATTGTTTTATGTTTACCGCTATGTAGAATACATCGATCGGTTGATCGGAAAGCCGTAAGTGTTCACGTCTGCTTCTATTAATGTTTTAAGCAATACCTGAAAGTCCATATTTATATTGTAATAGTTATAATAGTTAGCATTATTTAGCTTCGTATTGCTAGTAGCTTTTCATTGCCTTGTTCTAAAGAGTTTTTTTGAAAACATTCTATTGAAAGAATTGCACTTACCGTTGATTTATGTGTTACATATAATGATATTGGAATTAAAGTTAAATAATAAATAAATAAAGAATGCAGTGAAATATTTTCTTTATAAAATGTTTCGTTTTTCTTTCAATATAGTCGGCGATCAACGTTGGGCGCCAATATAAATTTAGCAAATAATTACAAAGTGATACTTTCAATTTTAATATAAGAGACTTATCCTTCGTCCAATGCATACGTTTAGTTTGGATTCCTTGTAACCATTCCCTAATAACTAATTAAACTCTAACATATCAATAGTCTATAAACTTGTCTAATGTATTACTTACCTACATCTACTGTTCTATTTATTTGTAGAAGGTTTCATATTGTCAATTTATGCTCTACCAAACTGAAACTTAAGTTTATTTTTAATTAAATTAAAATTAAATTCTTTTTTTCCTCATTATTGCATCTTCATTAAATAAATATAATTAAAAGCATTCCAATGATTTGCTAACTTCCATATTCATTAATACTTTTGTATTTGTTACCTTTGTGATATTTTCGTATTGAATTTTGTTGTTTGTTATTTTTAAGCTTTTTAGTCATGTACATGATGTGCTTTTTAAGGATATTAGATATCTTTCCATACACCAAAAAAGAGAATTCAAAAGTTCACATCCAAACTGTAAAATATTCTAATGTTAAGGAGGTTTGTAAATGTACATTTTTAGGACTTGTATACTTATATATGATAAGATTTATTTTCATAGTTATGTAATGTAAAGATTTAAATGCTGTTATTTTACTTTATACATATATTGAAATATTTATTAACTATATTATTTTATTAAGAATTAACATTTAATTTTGGTAACATCATTCATAAGAAAAATCTATACATACAATGTAATTATGAAGTGAAAAATAGAAATAAATGATTTTTGTGTATATTTTTGTGTGTGCCACAGTTAAAGTTATGGGTCTTCTGATAAAACAAAAAAATCCGTGTCAGTATTCTGACAAAAAATTTTCCCTTCGGTATTTTAGGAAAAAATACACTGAAGCTGGCGTTCTCTGAATATCTTAGAGCAGTGCTGCTGAACCTGCGATTACGTCATACATAAAACTGAATTTTAAATTAATAATGTGGAACTTAAATCACTCTGTATAACATTTTAGTCTGTAGTTATTTTTTAAATTTGTTTCACGGGACAAAAAGTTTGGTCGCCGCTGGCTTAGAGTGCTTGTTTGAAAGATGTCTATAAAATAAATAAGACAGCGTTGCCAACCAGTTGTTATCTCTTTTTTCCCTATTTTGTCGAGAAGAAAATCTTGTTTCAAGCAAAAATTTACAGCCTTTAATAATATAGGTAAATTTGTATAGTTTTAAAATGGAAATAGAAGAAATAAGTGGGATGATGGCAGAATGCAGAGATTTCGCTCACACCAAGTCCGACAGTCGCATTTCGCTTAGATTTGTCTAGTGATAAGCAGACATGTATGAAAGAGAAGATACGGATGATTCAGAGAAGAGAAAACATAGTTCAATGTAATAATATCGGGTTAAAAGTTTCATTTTATAATATTTGAAGAACAAAGTTTCGAGGCTCTGTTATTTTATGTATTTTTTTGTCATTATCTTGGTATAACAAAGAAGACGCGGGTGATACATCACTATTTCAGTTTAGTAATATTTCGTAAATAGCTGAAAACAGACATATTTTTTCAGACTAGTAATACAGAGTTAAAAGTTTAATTTTATAATGTTTGGTGAATAAGGTTTTGAGGTTCTTTACGCTTCACGGAAGTAGTGATATTTAAATTATTGTTTTATTGGTTTGAATTTGGGTGTTTAATTTTTAAAATTTTAATTTATTCCATTATTTTTAAAATCTTGTTACGATTTTCTAGTAATGCATTTTGTCGAATTTAGAATATAGGAATTAGTTGGAGAACTGAACGGAGCGGATGATAGCCCAGACGCACCTTTCTTTTTCTTATTTTTTTGCGTTTCAAAGCATTTTTTCATTTGCAGAGTTTATTTAATGATCATCGGATGGTAACTATCGTGAAATTGAATGCTATGCCTACTTGATTAATACTTGGCTAAAAGAACTCGTGCCAACCCATAAAGTTTAAATAAAAGAATATTATTCGACGAGTTTCAAGTTAAAAATTCTGCGACCCTTGGTATCGACAAATGAGGGTCGCAGCAATATGTGTATTTATTGTGCAATTGTAATGTTTTTTGCTAATAGCAAATGTAAAGCACCTGATATTAATTCGTTGCTGACTTCTACTAAGGGTACATAACATGGACTCTAATGCGTTTTCACTAACTTGACTTCGTTTTTTATCTTTTGTATCGGTACCCATTGAATTTTTCCATTCTGCTTTCGATTTTGAATGTAGTAGCGTAAGTACTAAACTAGTCAATTTTCTTTAAAAGGAACAAGTTCGTCATTGCAATTCGTTATTCAAAATATGTTAATCCACATTTCTTCCACATGCATCTACTAGTAATTCCAGTATTCTTGAAGGAAATTGGCAAAGACCTTAGATGTATTATTAGAGGGTACTTGTGTTGGAAAAGTGATGCAAGGAGGCCATTCGCGATTAGGTCAAGTGCATATATGAACGTTAGATTCTTTGTCAGTTTGTTTCCAAGAATAAAGTATTTATTATTCAATAATTTAGATTACTTTTATTGTACAATAACTATAAATAATTTTTATTGTTACAAGATTTTCTCGCTGGTGTCTGGTGGATATTTCCCACCAGCTGGCAACATTAGCTATAGTTGTTTGAGTACAGCTAACCTAAATAAATGAAGAGTCATAAAATGAAGATATTTACTTTAGATTTGGTGTGATTTATTTATCTTATTTTTAGGTGACTTTTTTGATCAAATAGGCAGACTTTATTTTACAACCTCAAGAAATTTACATTGATTTTCTGTATTGTGTGTTGTATTTATCTTCTCGGACAGGGTTATCTAAATAAAGCAAGCAATTTTATACAATCTTTATTTATAATAATTTCAGAGAGCATCAGCAATATCCATTACAATTTACATTGGTTTCTTTGACTGCTATAGCGTGAACTAAGTTGGTATAATTAGTAATAATTATATTTACAAATGTCAAATTAACATATCGTCTTCTTAATATATAAAGGAAAATTAATAAATAGTACAGACGCAAGTTCGTTTGTTAGTCGTCAGTACAATACCTAAATACTATTTTATATAGAAGAGGAAAAAAAACTTAATAATATTGCTAAATTCTAGAACATTTTTTCAATAGTTGTATTTTAAAATAAAGTAGATACAAATATATCGTCACTTCACAGAAGTAATTCATTCTTTATTTTTTAACTAACGTTTCAAAACTCTACATTTTGTTTTTTTTAAATTCGTAACAAGAATACTTATCTAAAATCTTATATAATTAATTAAGACCAGTAAAGCACATATTTCATAACTCAAGAAATGTAAAAATTAACCTCAAAATACATAGTATACTTATTGCGATATGAAGATATGTATTTTACTATGTTTTTTTATTAATGTATGTATAATAAACATATTTTTATGTATTTTATTTACTAAAATGGAGAAAAAAGAACGGATGCAAGGAGTTTCTTCGATAATACAAAAGGTAATTGTAATTCACAAATTCCTATTCTTCCCAACGTGTGGTAGGCTTTTATGTATGTGTTCTACTAAAATATTTAAAAAAGCATTTATATATTATGTAGCTAAGGGATTTTTCTTCAGTAGCCTACGTTGTGGTATAATTACATAGATGTTATAAATAACTATACATAGGTATTTACAGAGTAATATTAATAAAAACAAATAGAAAATGAACAGTTACATTTTTTCATAATTGTTGACTATTATGTTGGACGGGGATAACTTTTGCTGCATACAGAATTCAGATTCATTATTAATCACTAAAAAGGACATACTTTTAATAAATCTATTATTAATAATTCAAGATAAAAAATAAAAGTAATTTGGTATAATTGAAAAGTGTCATTTGTTTAACAAAAATTTTGAGCAAGTTAAATGAGTTTGAACTTCTGATATTTATTTATCTACATTCTTATTATGACAGGCTTTACTCTACGCCTGTATGCTTATATATTTACCAGAAATATTTGTGTTTCATTTAAAGTAATATACTTTCATGTCAATATTTCCTATTTTAAATAGTTTTCAATACTATCTGCTTTACGTTAAAACCCAAGGCCATTCTAACGCACCAAATTCCAGAAATGAATTCCATATCCAAAATAGGTTTAAAGTTACAGCGTCACAACATAATTCCCCACACACATTGTTCTAATTGTAGCGTTCGCGGTGTTATTCTCGTCCGTTTTCAGAATAGTGCGTCTTAAATTAATGTCCAATGTAGATTTTAAAATAAATTTACGAACGTGTACGATTAAAAGTGTTATAAAATGCCCAAAACTTATTTACATCTTGAATATGTAAATACGATGTTTGTTTATTCCTTTTGTAGTGGGAGTCCTACAGCAGCTGTTGAAGAATATTGTCGACGGTTTCTGCATCAGAGTTCTCTGATGCAGAAACCTATTTATCGAAGTCTTCAACATACTGAAGGATACCGGAATGCCCTGTGCTTAATATAAAACCTGAAAGTGCAATCAACATGGTTTTGATGAAGATGAAGATATTCTTTATTTAGTAGAAGGAACTGCAACGCTCAGCTATCGAAGAATTTGTATTTGAGTGGACATTCTTCCCGTAAGAGTAATCCGTACATTCTACTAGCAAGGTTTACCTCCATACCATCTACAACTTGAAGATTCTGCTAGCCGCATGCGATTTTGTTGGTGGATAAATGGTAATCCAGTTATACTGTGCAAGGTTTTTACTGTGATACTGCATTCACTCGCGATTTCATTTATAATCGGACAATTCGCACACAATAGTTGAAACACACGTTTTCGGTAAACGGTGTAGTATAATTGATGATAGTCATTCTTTTCACTTTGAAACATCGCCTCACAGGAGACCATTACTTAATTTTTTTAAGGAATAAATTAGAAGGACTACTAGAACATTTCCCCTAATCATCAGAATACTTATGTACCATCACCATGCTGAAGCTCTTGTACATTTAGCTTTCCAGATCAGGCAACATTTGGACGAAATATTTCCAGGACGTTGGATCGGTCGTGGTCCTATTAGTGAGCCTTCAAAGTTCCGTGACTTCATATCAGACTATTCTTTACGGAGCTGGCTTAAAAATGAGGTTTACAAAGTAAAAGTTAATACTCGGAATGCTCTAATTCGATATATTAGAAATGCTGCAGCCGATATTAAAGAAAGGCACGAACCAATCAGAAGAGCAACGGGCGCCCTACGTTGACGAAGCATAATATTTACAGCTGTGTTTTTGAACATTTATTAGAAGAACACAAAAACAATGTGTATGGGCAATTATGTTAGAATAACATTTGAGTTTCTTTAAAATTATTTTTACGATCCACCCTTTATGTGATATATATATAGAGTTTACTTTAAAATTGAGACAAAAATAACAATATATCAGATATATGCAAATGCTAGTTTACTTTTGAAACCATAAGTATAATGAATATAAGAAAAATTCAAAAATTAAGAATGTAACAGACAGATTCAGGCAGTTGCGTTGCAGTTTCATTGCAATATATTTTATATTGTATGCTATACTACCTTTGAGTGTATTAAAATTACGTACTGTTAAATTTGGATACAGCTAAAGGATTAATTTAAGTTTTACATATTTCGTATCGTTTCTGGAATGTATTTAAGATAAAAAATGAGAGAATTTAAAAATCGTTTTACAAAATTTTAATCGCACCATTTAAAGAAACGAATCATCAGAAATTATAATTCTTTTGTAGGCAGCTTCAGGACTTCTGATATTAAATTTAATTTTATAATAATAATTATAATTTACTTAATTTGAATAGCTAATTAGCTGAAACAATATCTTAAAATTTTGTGATGCTACAAGAGCGATCCCCTCAAACATAACCTCAAATATATACGTTAAAATTCGAAACATGGTTAGTATATTTCCTTTAACAAATTATCGCTATTACTACAGTCGTCATGCTCTAATGTAAAATTTAAAAATTAATACAAATTTACCTCTTATTCATGATTGTCCATTAATTCTAAAAAAATACATAAGAAATAAAGACCCTATTAAATAACTTTAAAATTTCGACTTTCATATTACTACATGAAAAACAAACTTGAATACGTAACCTGAAATGAAGTCGAATGTATTATGTGCGACAGATTAATTTTTAAAAGGGTCTTTATTGTACACTTTTCGTCCATATTTATTAAAAATTAACCTGTTAGGGATATATAATATGTATATATTTTAAAAAGTATTTACACTATAATTCTTCTCTTTTATTAGTATAAAGGACCAACACGTAGCAAGCGAAAAAACTATTGCTTTGGATACACATATTTGTAATAATCTGAGATTGTAAACAGTCAATCAATTCGAATATTTTATGATTCGATCACTTTGGTCCAAAGTTCCTATATATATATTTATATATCATTTAAAAATTACCCGAGTTTACATGTTCATGTATGCGGTTGGATTGTTTTCACGAATTCCAAAATTTCTCTCTTTCTATATATTTTTTTTCTTATTTATTATCTTACGAATAAAACAATAAAAATAAGGATCAATTTTCACAACAACACATGTATATCACAGACCTACAATATTTCCAATAGAATTATAATTTAAAACTTTACAAAGCAGTCAATTATATTTTCGAAAAATAATAAATATTGAAGGTTTCAGCGATTTTTCTTCTTATTATTTTTTTTTAATTCCATTTTACTATTTTAGGTAACAAATTACGATTTCCTTTTAGAAGTAAACGTTCATTTCATCTCGCTTCATGGCTACCTCCGATATATTTTTTTAATTATACTTTTCACACACACGTACTTAGTTACATTCATCACATAAGCAGGGCACTTTCACTTGTATTGATTGATCATAATATTGGGTCAAGTTTTTTGTTTTGTTTCGTTTTATTTTGTTATATTCTAAATGGGAAGTATTTACACGAACAACACACAGGTCCAGGATAATGGTATACCTAAAGGTGTCAATGCAAGTGGTCCACGCTCTATAAGCTATCAGACTAAGGATCGGTATATTTCATTTGGATGGCTGTTTTGGTTGCTGTCGTTTTGTCTGGACGAACATTGCTGTAAAAAATAGTATAAATAAAATTTATTATTTATTGTGTATTTGATTTTAGTTTCAATTTATTGCACTTTCTGTTGGTTGCCATTTGTATCTACTGAGTTTTTAAAACTGTTCTAGTTCTATAAATTACACGCTTGATGGAATATCGTCGGCCATATTTGCACTGAAGTATTCTTAATTGTAAAGCTGAAGTCTGCTTTGGTATGAACTTTACATGAGTGCTGTCAGTAATAATACTTGTCTAACATAAAAACAATTTGATGAATCTTGAGTGTAAACAGCACAAAGTGCGATTAGAGATTGTTTTCTTTTATTTATAATATTGGGCTGTTGGAAAAGTCATGACGTAGTCCTCTGTTTTACACAGCTCATTTATTAATATAAAAAAAAGATCAATCATATAGTACCCGTTTCCCTCGATAATTTTTGCTAACTTGTGGTCAGGTTCATAATTTTTTATTCACACAGTGCGGCTAGAATCTTGTAAAGGATTCTAGTTCATTTGAGTCGAAGTCTGAAGGTTCGGCGAGTATGGTGGGTGGGGCGGCACATGCCATCCAAGACTCAACAATTTTTGATGGACGATCAATCTTTTGTTTGGTCTTATGTTGACGTGATTCGTGATGAAGTACCATTCCTTTACCGATTGTTTTGTTACTAGTTAGGAGCGACATCTTTAAAATCCTACAACACTGAAAGGATAATTTTCCTCTGCTTTCGATGACGTTTGAGGTGAATTCTCATTGTTGCAAAGAATTCATTTCTTATCATTACTTATTAGTCGCTTCGAAAAAGGATCGCTTAAGGAGCATATCGTAGATGTTTAATGCGTCGTACTGTTAAGTGAATATAGTGTTAGTTGATGAGGAACTCAAATATCGAGCTTGCCGACATATCCTAGCTTTTCATATAGCCGTGAACGCTTGAATTGATGGCTATTTGTGGTTTTAGCAATCTTTTGCGTCGTGTGCCGTTAGTTTGATTCGATCAACGTCTTTATTTTGACGTTATCAACTTCAGTGGGCCTTCCTTACTTAGGAGAGTCATTAAGAGAAAAAATTCCAGCACGAAATTTCGTGAACCATCGATGTCATTGACGTTCTTGGAGAATACTGTCACCGTTAATGTTACATAACCTTTTACAAATTTGATTTGCGTTCTTCTCTTTACGAAAATGATGAAAATGCACGTGTTGGTCTTCCATTTTCAACTTCTAAACACTCAACTAAATGGCTCAATGTTTTTCCAGAAGTAAGAAATGCTAGCAGCCATGTGGCATAGCATAAACCATTAGCGCTACTTGTTTCAAAAATACGCCATAACTTTCCCGACAACCCAATTGGGAAATATGTTTTTTTGTCAGCAAAATATTTTATACATACATGATGAAAACCTGTAACTCAGAATGAAAAAATTATATTAACAACTTATTTATAAATACTTGGAAGTAGAAATAGGTTCTACGAGTTCGTGCCCAGTATATTGGATGAAATATACAGGTTCGCCATTTTTTATGTTTCTCGAAAGGAAAATTGTAAACACTATAGCAATATTGGCAAGGGAATTTATTTAATTAAACTCAATTATCCATTTTGAATCGAGATTTTACAATATGGTGTTTACGAGAACTTCGGCGTAAGGTTGCTGTGACTTGGGACCGTAAATAGAGAAGATTTATTTTGAGTTTAAAATGGAAAATCAAGCAGCAGTAAACAATTTTTGATGCCCTATTATTACTTTTGAAAATGTAGTAATCATTATTGTACCATCTTTTGAAACGTTCCAAACATTCTTCAAGAAAAAATAAATTCAAGATGAGGAAGTACATACATTAGTCTTAACAGGACAATAGGGCTGGTTAAACTGCCGGAATACGAACATTTTATGGAAAAAATTCTGAATACATCGACTTCAAGAAGGAGTTCATTTTCTGGCTACCAAAGTCACCGGGTTACGACTATTCAAAAACTTAGAGGAATCATTTTGACACTACGGATATCTGTGAATGCATTTATCTTTGATAAAAATGCGTGTTATGCCGAATATTTCATACTCACAGCTTGTTTCCTTTCCCACGTCTTCATTGCTGATTTATACTTTTCAAATTCATGACACCAGTCCGAATAAATTTTTTGGTAGTCGTTGCTTTTGGCTGGAGGAGAGCAACGGTGGCTATCGACGGTGACGTTATAAGAACAAAGCAGAGAACCGCCCATCCAGCAGTCATATCGACCTGCGTCAGTGTTAACAACAGCGATTATAACTAACCCATGCTCAGATGTTTCGATATATTTATCCGGTCTGGAAATAAAAGTTATTGTAAATCATGAATTGTTTTAGATTTTGGCGGACAATATAATAAATAATTTTTTACCTAAATATGATTTTGTATTTTCCTTTTTCCTTCGAGTAATGGTACCATGTGATAGTCTGTGATGCGAGAACAGCTGGCATCTTCAAAAAGCAGCCTAAGTGTAAACTCTGTCCCCAGGTAACCACCATCTTCTTCTTTAAGATGCTGCTATCGCAAATGTGACCAGTACTATTTGAAACATCTTGTAATAATCTAAAACAAAATAATTAACGTTATAAGAGATCTATAGGAGAAATGAGTGATCATTTACCCAGGAGCATACGGTTTGCATACATTCGAATCTTTATCCCAGCCGCAGTAAGGATCGTGAACGCATCTAAGACAATTGTCATATCTTCTATTGCACATTACTAAGTCGATTTGTTTCACTCTATTATCTGATGCCACGTAAAGTGCTTTGTGTACTTTAGAGATTTCCATCACTTGTATAGGTTCTCCGGGTGTAACATCGAAGACATCCAGCAATATGGACGAAGATGTTTCTTCAGTTTGCTTCATCCATTCCACTATTTTATGAACTCTTCCGTCATCTGATTTAAGCAAATTTTAAGATTAATTAACAATATTTTATAAATAGGAAAAAGTGATTTTCCTGTTTATTCAAATATGTACCTTACAGATATCAAAGGCAGTAGCTCTTTGTGCATTTTTCATTAGTTTCTATACTTCAAACATCTACATTTGTCATGTGCGCTTTTATAAATGGATATTTTTGTTGAGGATGGCATATCAAGTTGTAACTTTAGAGAAAATTTTTATAAAAATCATGACAGGGATAAATAAAACACTAAAACACAGTGAACACCACTGTTGTGACATCTACCGTAAAGCAGCCGAACGAGGGATGTTTGGCGTTTTTAGGCTTTTAAATGTTCGTTTAATAGCTATGCTATCAACAATAAGACTATAAAGTAAGACTTAACGTCGTACCGTTATTGAAAAATGCAACTAATGTGAAATCAATCAAATGTTTGTTGACAAAAGCAATGATAGACACGCGTTTCGTATGCCAATACTCTTCGACCTACCTAGCGTTGTCGACAAATGCAATAAATAATCGGTCTATTGATCGAAAAAATATACCAAAATACAGTGAATACCTCTGCCGTAACAACGTAACGGTCAGTTCGCTGTGTGTTACGTTAGACGTCACGGCAGTGGTGCTCCCTATGATTTGGTATATTTTTTGTGTCAATAGACTGATTAATTTTCTGTACGTTCGACAAAGCCAGGTAGACTGATGAGTTTTAGCATTATACGAAACGCGTCTCTATCATTGCTTTTGTCGATAAACATATGATTGATTTCAAAACTAATATAGTCGATATCCCAATATGAAAGTTGAAAATATATGAACCGAAGAAGTTCATATATCTAGCTGTAAAACAGTTCTTCGTGCGAACATAAACTTGTGGGAGTAAAATATGAACTTACATAGACTATTTGAAAAATAAGTTTGCGGCGTGTAAAATGAGAGTGCCATGGAAAGCATCTGTTACTAAAATGAAGAAAATTGAAGAGTACGATATCAAGCAAAAATTATAAAGTGAAAAGTACATGTTAAAAGATATAAATATAACAGTTAAGATGGGTTCAGGCATTTAATAAGGATAGATTTATAAAAAAAAAACGTAAGAGACATGGCTAACCTGAAAGAAAATGAAATCCAAAAGTAGAAGATATTTATAAGGAAGCATTATTAATTAAATAAATCTTTATATTAAACAAACCTACGGCTGTACAAAGCTTGAAGAATATAAGAGTATTATAAAGACTCTAAACTAGTTTCCTTTTGCAAATATTATGTTGATAAGACGTAGAAAATATTAATTTATCATAACTTACTGGTGCCCGCGTAATACACAGTGTAATCAAGAATTTCTCCTCCAATATCTACTTTTAACTTGTCGACGACGAGCCTGGTGAAGAAGAGGTCCCTCTTGAAAAAGACCGGCTTTTCGTTCTCGTGCATGACCGCCGAATCCATCAAAGGATGGGATCTAATGAAGTTCAACACGGTGTCGGGGAGTGTCTCTGTATCATTAACGCACGTGCCCGGCCTCGGTTCGGGCACGCGACTCGTCAAAACGGGCAACCAAGCCGAAGATGAAGTCGCCTGTTCTTTGAATTTACCGTTGAAAGCCGCTTGTATGTCTTTCAGGGAGAACGAGCAAATCGCAGAACCCATAAGACCGTTCGTGGATGTTGTAAATGTGCCATAGAATCTCATGTCGTCACCGGGTACTTTGTAGATGCTCTCTGTAAACAAGACAGTGTTTGTATTATATTTTTGAGCATTAAAATGTAAAGTACATATGTTGCGAAATTTTATTTATACTAGAAAGTACATTTTTTTGTATGTGTTTGTAGGTATCAGGTCTCCTTTTTTTGTGGTATATCTTTCAAACTATTATATTTATTTAAGAGAAAAACAAAATTTAATATAGAATCAAATTGCCATTACTTCGACTAGTTTTGGCAGTCTTTTAATTTGGATCTTCTGATGTTTTGATTGACAAAAAGTTGGCCAAGGCAGTTTTGAGGCACCCTTCATTACCAATTTTTTTTCTGGAAAGAAAGTCTTGTAAAAAACGAAACAGTGATAGCTGGAAGGAGCAACATAGCGAGAGTGATATGATGGGAAAGAACTTCTCATCGCAACTGTTCCAATTTCATGAACTTTATTGCAGTGACTTGTTCTGCATGTAGACCAACTTTGATGTTGAAGAATTACTTGCTTTTGGCGATGGCTGCCAATTATCTATTCTTATTTAGATACCTATTCATCTACAAACACATTTTAAAAGCGGCAAATGGTTTTAACGTGAGACGAGGGAATAGCAAATGGCGACTCTATGATCTCGGTTGTTTTCGGGTCTTTTGTTTTTGATTTGCATGAATTCCATTTTCTAAGCAACTGAAGAATGCTAAACAATCTCGACAGGACAAAAATGCTTTTTGCGAACAATTTACTGATGTAATAACTTCTTGTAGCGTTGCTCGACGATCTTAAATCAAAAGGGTTGCAAGGCTTCCTTAAAAAATGCTATATAATCAAGATCGTTTCCGTCATCTATTGAAACGTTTCCCGCGCGAGTAATATTGGCTTCCAATTGCTCAATCATAGCTGGCTTATCTATGTAGACTTTGGACTTTACGTAGCCTCAAAGGAAAAAGTGTAAAGGTGTGATATCGTATGATCTAGGCAGCCATGGCACAGGTCCGCTACGTGAAATTAAATGTTCACCAAATTGTTCTTGCAATAAAGCCATGCTGTCACGGGCTGTGTGGCAAGTAGCGCTGTCTTGGTGGAATCAAATGTCGAAATCAAGGCCTTTACTTTCAGGCAGCAAATAGTCCGCTATCATAGCGCGATAACGGGCGCTATTCACAGTTACATTGCGGCCGTCTTCATTTTTGACCGATGATTCGACTTGCCCATAAACCTTACCAAACCGTGGTTTTGTCTGGATGCAATAGCAGCTTTTGAATCTCTTCGAGTTGCTCTTCACTCCAAATACGGCAATTGTGCTTATTGACGTAGATATTATGCCAGCAATGGACCTCATCACCGAACAAAATTTTGGTCGAAAACAGTGGATTTTCTTCAAGCTTTCTAAGAGCCCAAAGTCTGAAACGGTGACGATTTGAAAGGTCGGCCGCTTTCAATCCTTGAATGAGTTGAATTTTGTATGCTTTTAAACCAAGATTCTTACGTAAAATACGCCAAGTTGTGGCATACGACAAGTCAAGTTGTATGTCGAATCTATTCTTTACGGTCATCGCGTAGACTCTCAGCTACCATCGTTATATTTTTTCACGACGTGCTGGTTGTGGTTTATTTGATCGCGTATTATCCAATAATGAAAATTGCGTTTCAAATTTTTCGATGGATAGTGAATTTTGCCTTCGGTGGGCCGATTACGTAGACCATAAGTTGCTCTAAGCGCACGAAACACATTCCTCGTGCAACGCTGATTTTCCTAACTGCTGAATAATTTGTAGACGTTGTGCCAGGTTGAGTTTCTCCATAATAAAACGTCACACAATACTTAACTAAAATAGGGTGAAAGTTCGACGCGACTCACGCTTTATCTGTCAAGAAATCGCTATTGAAAAAAGTACATCATAAGGAATCACCTATTATGTACTAAGTTTCACTCTTGAAATTTTCTATGATCAAAAAGTTATGAATTAGAGAGAAACATTTTGAGTGGCATTCTTCAAAAGATTCTTTTTTCGAAGATTAGAAGCTCTTGTACTTGGAAACTTAAATAGATTTTTTAAATTTAAACAAAATCAATTTCCATTAAAAAAGCAATTTCACCGAAAGATACTTGGTATTGTGTTCCTTAGAAAGTTTTTATCACAAGAATTACAATCTAACACTGAAAAGGTTTTGTTCTTATATATTTTTTTTACGTTTCCTTTTATGACAAAGTAGATTGCAAATCTTGTGACACTCGTAAACACGATTCTAGTCCGATACTTACGGATCTCGTTGAAGTAAAAAGGGAACTCTCCGGGAATGGAACAGTTAAGTCTTGCTTTGAGGTAAGTGGCCCAATTTTGCGCGAGGATATTCTTGCCTCCGGTGTCCTTCTTGCAGACTCGGGCCACTCTCGAATAAACGCTCTTGCCGCAATTGATATACTCAACTGCAGTCTCTCTGAAGAAAAAGAACACGTACTCGCCGATATCGAATGAGCCGACGAAATTCGGTTCTGAAACATAAGAAAAGGATGTATTAGAAGAGAGAATGAATGAAATTAAGTGTCAGGGTTAAGCTCTTAAACAGAATTTTGTTATTCTTTTTTAATAAACGACAACGAAATTGATATTAAATTATGTAATGAATACAGACGTTATGTAAGAGTAAAATAAAGATGAAATAGTGAACTAGAAAGATGTGTGTTTCGTATTTAGCGACGAATTTATCGATATATAAAATTCTGAGATGCTGCCGCTTGACGGAACGCAATTTCTGGCCGCCCGTCCTCCACCACTCTACCAAATATATTTTCGTGTTTGTTACAGACAGAATATTAAATTGGTTCCATTCAGATGCAAATTAAACCGTTACTGGAATGTTAAGTGCAGTAAAATTGAAAGAAATTGCCTCGAAATACGGAACTTGAATGTATTTCGATTCGGAATATTAAAGATGCCAATTTATTTACTATTATATTGTACATACTGAGAGACTCGAGAATTTATGACTTGAGAAATTTGAAAACGTGACCGAATTTGCTTTTTATACAATTAGTGTAAAATGAAAACGTCCGCTTTACATAAATAACTTCAAGGTGTTTTTAAGAAATTCTGCATCTGAAATATTATGATTGTGCATATAAATTTGACGATTAATATTTAAAGTTACCAAGTCTCCATCAAGGGCTATTCAATTTTATTCTCTCCAAATCCATCAATTTCTCAACATCTAAACACTGTTGAGAAATTGATGGATTTCGAGAGAATAAAATTGAATAGCCCTTACACATTCATAAAGAAAACATGTCCTGTATTTCATACCTTAAAAAAAGGTATGAAACGCTTTATACAGGTAACTTACTGCCCGACTATTTTAATTTGGCGATGAGAACGATACGGTGTAGTTCATAGACACCTACTAACGGAGTGACCGCGACTACTGTAACAGCTTTAGATAAGGGTGAATAGTGAAAATGAAGCGCTTGGTACCATTTCACAAAGAACTTTATGTAAACCGATAATATTGTTTCGAACTTTTGCTCATTATCAAGGGTAAAACTTTACTAAAGCAAAACAAACGCGCTCAACCCCCACAAACACAATTATAACGGCACATCTAGTAGTGGAAACGTACTAAAGTTAGTGTCATTAACTAGATTGCCTCCATTCTCATCAGCTTTCTTAATTTCTAAAATTTCAAGAACATTTTCCATTACTTAATATAATAGCTCAGGTTGAATAATTATTCTGGTAGTCAGCGATTGGAACCGATGAGGAATGGACGTGCGCAGGCATTGCTGATAGGGCCCTCATCATGTCAATGACGCAAAGATGTCTCGCAAAGAAGGATTGCTAATTGCAACCGGTTTTAATACATTTATAAATAGATTTTATTCATTAGAATATACTGGAGGTATTATTCGCACCTATCCAGTCCTGCTGGAGAGGTTGTACGCCACTGGGAAACTAGACATTTGTTCAATATTAGTAGTAACTTAAAATCTTGGTCTTCGAATCGCTGATTATTTATACAATGGTGGAACAAACCTGTAATTCGAATGTTATTTATTCCAAACCTGAATTTATAATTAATACATTTAGACTCCAATAATTGAAAAAAGGCAAAGATGTGAAACACCTTATTGTTATTCTTATATTTTATTAGCAAAATTTTTCGAAAAGTTGAATGCGTTCCTCCTCAGGGCGAATCCTCAATTATTGGAGCCTGTGAAGTTGATTAAATTCAGGTTAATAGTTACAAAGTACTTACTCCGTTATTTTTTCAACTCATTTATTATATTTCTTTCATGTTTTTTTACATCTAATTCTTATAATTCGACCACTCTGACCTACATAACACCGAAAATCACTACAATTAATTCTGTAAACGCTAGATTTATTTTTAACGTTAATAGCATCTTTATCGTTTATTGAGAAATTCTTTAGATTACAGTCGTTAAAAAACGCTATCCTAATTAATAATCTCTTTAACTTATTATTGATTTGATTACTATATTTGCCTACATACAAACATTTAAACCAATATCCTCCTCTTTAACTGTAATATATTTTTCATTAAAATATTTTTCCATTTTGTTTGTAATAATCTACCTATTATTCAATATTAAAACGATTATTAACAGCAATATATTTAATAATATTTAACTTTTTTCTAAAACAAGGCAGTTTTATATTATTTAATCTTAGTAGCGGTAATAGTGTGTTCAAGTGAGTGTTATTAATCAATAATAGATACATCACTACATTCCAGATACTAAAAAGCGATGAACAAAACGTCGTCAGATAACTCTAAACAAGGTCAAGAGGATTTTGTTTGCTTGAAAATTGATAGTTAAAAGGCTTCGTTTGGAAAAGAAAAAAGTATTGTAACGGGTGGGACAACGAATATCGCTTTATTAGAAAGTGCTGCCATTTTTGCAAATGGCATCGTATGTCAGTTTGGTTTTGACATTCGTGAAATAGAGACGTGTGAAATTTATAGTGAATAACAATGAATCGATATACGCCTCTGGAACGCGCGATAATTGTGACAATGTTTGCGCGCAATAATTCGTCAGTGGTGTTAACGTAACGTGAATAAACAAAATTCTCGGTTCTGGGGGCGGAAAATCCACGCATAATTCATGAAGCACAATTAAACCCTCTCAAAGTTACCATGTGGTGTGCACTTACGTCGGAAAAGGTGATTCGACCTTATATTTTCGAAGGAGCCGACGGTAACGCTATTACGGTGAACGGCGACCGCTGTAGAGCCATGCTGACTGCATTTTTCTTACCGGAAGTCGACGATCTGCATTTGGAGGATATGTGGTTCCAAGGGGACGGGGCCACTTGTCATACTGCACGCGACACAATGCGTATTTTGAAGGATGCCTTCCTAGCGCGTGTAATCTCGCGTTTCGGTGATTTGGCTTGACCAGCCAGATCTCCCGATTTGATTCGAGCCAAAATTGACAACGTGACACAATAAATGCTGTGCACAGTTATGCAAAATGTAATCAAAAGAGCCCAAATTTGTACGAACGCCGGCGACGGCCATTTTTAGAAAGTATTTTTTTGAAGGTCTGTGTTATTTAATATTGTTAATATTATTAAATTTATATAATATTATAATAAACTAGTGATTCGGTCAATTACTTTTCTTATTTTGTTTAAAAAGTTATTCTGTAACTTTGCATTTTCTTACTGAAATTCTTAAAATTTAACCATTTCTGTGTGATTGTTTTTTTCTTTATTAATTACAAGTGGAATTACGTATACCTAGCTGTTTTTTATTTTGTATTGTCATCGAGTTATTGCCATAAACAGAGAGGTACAAGGTTCCTTGTTACTCGCTCCCACCTACTTATATACAGGATGTCGCTTTCTTTTAAACAAGGTGGCGCGCTTATATTACTTTCTACTTATCGAGTGACCGACACGACCGTCTCTGTCTGGACAGACTGGGAGTTACATCCTGAGTAGATCCTCGTAGGTTTTTTTGCAACATATAAACTTTTTTCTTACCCTGTTTTGAACTTTTAAAGCGTGGCAATTTCAAATGATAAAAGACAACAAAGTAATTCATTTGTACAGTAATAATAATGGTAAATATAAGAACAATATACTACATTAAATGTAATTCGTAAGTAAGAAACGGAAAATTAAATATTTAAAGTTCTTAACACACATTTGTTTATTAAAATTTAGATAAACATGTATGTTCATCTGCCAGATTAAAAAAATATCTTTTGTTTCCTTTCAAAAGTTACTTTCTATATTACAGCGCATTCAACATGTGTTACGTATGCCTTCGTAAAATAAAATATACGATGGACCTAGGAATAATATGTAACCAGCAAATAGAAATATACGCATCACTTCTTTAAAATAAAAAAAAAGCGAAATAGCCTATCACGAAGGTAGGCAGCAATCCATTTTATACCGTTCCGAACCTGAAGGTAAAGGAGACCACAAACAATGAAAAATTACCAACATCCTACGCCATAAATTCAACGCAGAGTTTACGTATTCGAAATTTCGAGGATTTTTTTCTCGTCTCTCTTTTTTTTTTCGAAAAGTGGCTTATCTTTGACGCGATTATTCACAGAATCAGTCGTGCGCAATTCCGAATCAATAAAACACCGTCGGTAAATCGAGTATTCTGAATTTAATAGATTCTACTAGTGTAATCGCATGGAAATTAGATAGCGTAATAGGTTTTCCATGCATTTATTTCGACGCTGAAACGTGCTCGATTCGGGCTTTCCTAAAATCATTATGAATCGACGCTTTTCACATAACACAATACATTAATGACAACTTGTCGTTTGTGTCGCGTTAAAATTTCATTTTTTTTTAATATAAAATTATCAAACCAACAACAATGAAGACAGATATTCGAATTACTTTGTTTCTAAACGCGGATAATTCTGAAAAGCTTGTAGATATTTAATATATAATACACCCATTGAATATGACAACATATTTCACTTATTTATTTAACTGAATATATGTATTTAATCACTTAAGGTTGATAACTATATGACCCCTTTCCACATTAATTTATGTATTCTGTATAAGGGTGGAGAGGTGTGAGTCATCATGAATCAAAGCGTTCAAATAATCTTCATCAAAGCTCCATCATCTTTCCGAATTTCGAGAATCGTTTACAATAAAATGATTCTCCTTAAAATGAGAAAATTTCTGTGCTGTACTCTTCTCAACTACGTTTTCTTCGTATGCAACACTAAAGGTTTTAGTTGCTTCCGATACACTAACTGTTCTTCTGATTTTAAACAAAAGTATATATCGGAAATGCCCGTTTTTTTTCTATTAGACATTCCATTTTCTCAATAAATAAAACAATTTTTAAGATAATTATTAATGGAGACTGTGGTTGATTTAATTAATCAATTAAGGTTAATATAATCCTCTTCCGTAATAATTGCCGTATTCTGTGTATGTATTTCGACAACTAAGTTGTCATCATTAGCAGTTAATTAAGGAGTGTCGAACCTGGAAAATTACGGCAAAAAACCCGCACGAACGAATTCCGTACACGATCTGTACCTTCGAAAGCCCGTGTGCGCACGGTGCCTGCTCTGGCTTTCTATTGTAACTGGCGATGAGATGTGGTATTTTCAACATGATCCAGGGACTAAGTGTCATCTCTGAATGGAAGCATCCATGCGAAGAAAAACCGAAAAAAAGCCGTTTTGTTTTTACGATTAAGGCATAATGCACAAAGAGTTTGTACCAACTAGTTGAACAGTCAACGCTGTATATTATCTTGGTGTTATGAAGCGTCTTTTGGCATGTAGTCGCCGTGTGCGCCCTCAGTATCGTGAAAATTGTTGCTGGCGTTTGTTACATGCTAATGCACCATCTCTCATCGCTTGGTGCTAATTAAAATGCTTAAATGGCATTTCAATCATCAACCATTCACTATATTTACAGAATGTAGCCCTTGTGATATCTATCTACTCTCCAAACTACGTTTGCTGATGAAAGTACAGTGTTATGCCGACGTCGAAGCCATTAAAAAGTCGTAGACAGCGATCTTGAATTACATTTCTAAAGATGAACTTAAAAATACGTTCGACATGTTGATTTTCCGTGCAAAATGTTGTATTGAAGCCCAAGCCGGCCACTTTGAATAAAATAAATGAATTTTACAAAAGTAGTAAGCTTTTGTTTTTATTTTAAAAAAGTTCGGTTTTCTCTACGACTATGATATTTAACTGCAGGGTAGATTCGCGATTAAATAGCTCTTTAAAACACCTTAACAAACTTGGGTAAAAGTGTTCTTTATTTGGTTCGACAAAAGTTTTATGCACTACATAATAATATTTTTATTACGCTTTAATAATCATAGAGGATGATGAAAGGTATATTTGATTAGCATCTCTTTAGTACAGCTATATTAAACATTAAGTAGCTTGAAAGATCGTTATATATTACTTTAAATATCTAGCGAAGAATAAATTAATTTCGTTTTTTAAAGAATAAAGTGAATTTATAAGCGGAACCCCTAAAGATGAAGAAAAAAGAATGAACGAAAATGAAAAAAAAAATTGATGGTCCATAAAATTAGCCTAGGTGACCAATATTTGGTTATAAAATTGCACCGAGCCGGTTTAATTTGGTTCCAACGACTTAATTTCGACGGCGAATTTACATTTTAATACGTTATTTCTTGAAGAGAAATTTACATATAAGAAATACATCCGGAGAACTTTTAAATAGGAAGGGAGCGTCATTTTGTGTCATAAAAATTTCGGACCCGGGAATAATAAGTATGTAAATGTGCTACCGGAAACGACGGAGAAATTAGAAAAATATGATACACCACCGTCGGATTTCTTTACAAGATAATTAAAAAGACATCGCAAAGTAGAAAAGATGTCGCAGTGTCGGCGGGGTAATTGAGATGAATATACTTTTAATGGTGCAACAGTGAGACTAACGGTCATTGTTTCTGGCAACATTTTGCCGACAGTTATGAGCGAGTCTCTTGAGATATACTAATTACACAATTTACTGTATACAGCGTGTCACAAAGCATTCTTTAAATTCAGTTTTAATTGCATAGTTACGTAATTTATGGTGATGATTAAATAAAAATGTGGATATGTTAGACATACTAGTTTGTCATGACGTAGGAGTGAGGCTGAATACAGTATGTGACAAAGCATTCTTTAAAATCTGCTTTAAAGGCATAGTTACGTAATTTATGGTGATTAAATAAACATGTGGGTATAATAAATATATGTATTGGTTTGTTATAAAATAGGAGTGAAACAAGGTAATGTCTAAGCCATTAATTCACATTCTACGGAAAAAATCAAATACTGCCTTTCGTCTTTTCGATATTGGGTTCGTGAATGATCGTCAAACAAAAACAAGATTCGGCTGAAAAAATGGTATCGTGCCATTCGTCATTCATATCTTTAATAATAGCGATAAAAGTCGTTTGTTTCGCATATATAAGAAACAGATCGGAATATGACCCTCCTAGATGTTCTATGAATTACTTATACTTTCAATTGTCCGTTGAAATATGCAAACACGGTTTTTGAAGTATCTTTATTTAAATGCAATAGCTCCCATTGCAAAAAGGTATACACAGTCTGCGAACTTCTTTAAAATAAGAACAAAAGCTTACTATTTTGGAAAAATTCATTTATTTTATTCAACCTTCGGCTTCAATATAACGTTTTGCACGGTCAATAACATGTCGAATGAATTTTTAAGTTTATCTTTAGAGATGTCTTTTAATATCGCTATCGATGCCTTTTTAATGGCTTCGAAGTCGGCATAACGCTGTCCTTTCATCGGTAAATGTAGTTTGGAGAATAGATAGAAATCACAGGGAGCCAAATCCGGTGAATACGGTGAATGGTTGATGGTTAAAATGCTATTTGTAGTTAGAAAATCAGTAACAGACGTCGAACGATGAGATGGTGCATTATCAAGTAACAAACGCCAGCTACCATTTTCACGATTTTGAGGGCGCACAGGACGAATACGCGCCAAAAGACCCTTTATAACACAAAGATAATATGCAGCATTGACTATTTGACTAGTTGGTACAAACTCTTTGTGCACTATGCCTTTCGAATCATAAAAACAAATCAACATTGTCTTCACTTTTGACTCTCCTCCAAGCGGCTTTTTTTCGGTCTTTCTTCGCTTGGATGCTTCCATTCAGAGTTTTGACGCTTGGTCTCTGGACCATATTGAAAACAACGTCTCGTCGCCGGTTACAATAGAATACCTAAAGTTTTCGTCCTTTTTTGAGTCTTTAATAAAGTCTGTACAATGTTGAATTCAGTTAGCTTTTATGGTACAAGCCTTGCACAAATCTTCCTCTGCTGTGTCAAAATGCGATGAATAGAATCTTTGGAAATATTTAATTCCATTCCCACGTATCGTAATGATGATATCGACTCATTTCTGATAAATTCACGCACAAGTTCGATGTTACTTTCCTTAACCACAGATTCTTTTATACCAGGATGTTCGCCGTCATCTATAATCAATCTTAATCTCCTATGTTCCAGTTCAGTTATTATTTTAGGTCGTTTACAGCCTTTCTACTATATTGCCTAGCTTCTGAGACCAATCTCCAACAACGACTAACTAGTAATATTTTTTGCATTTGTCTTGTGATTTCATGGAATGCAATATCCGCCTCATGTAGCTCACTGATATGACCTCTTTCAAAATTACTGGCGATAATGATTGTCTTCAAATTCTTGGCATTATAATATACTAATTCACAAATAAATATATGCTGTTGCAGTTGAATAATCAAACTAACCTGTTGCAAGATAAAGAATAGAAACTATTTCCAGAGTTCAGCAAAAAACAACGCAAAGGTTTATTGCTTTCTTTCTACTTTTTTATTAATTATTTTCAGAACAGTAAATGTTTGTACAAAATTTAACTTAAAAATATCTGCTTTTACTGGATGATTCGTTTTTCTTTTATGACGCAGTATATACACTCCGCGCAACATGAATAGGACCACCCAACTTGTTGCAAGCTTTCGGTGGTTTGAAAAACAATTCATTTACTAAAAATACAATGCAAGTTTGTAATGGTATGATATGGCAAATAATACGCATTATTGCGCAATAGTGCCTAACGTTATCCATTGGGTGACGTAAGTACCACATACATATAAAATGCACCGCGCCGGTTGGATACGACCAGTATTTAATAGTAAGCTACCGGATGAGTGTCGAGTTACAACGTGTATCCGGATAAACAAACATCTGTAATTAAGGGTATTGTGCAATGATGGGACGACAGAAGTGCTTAAGTATGGAAGAAATTGGAAAAATTAAAGCGTTCCATCAAGAAGGGTATTCCTCAAGGGCTACTGCAAAGAAAATAAGTCGATCACACCAGGTTGTGAACAATTTTATTAGGGATCCCGAGAATTATGGAAAACGTTTTAAAGGGCGAACAACATCCGTTACAACTAAGAGAGAACGTCGAGCCATATTACGCGAAGCATCGAATTCGGCATTAACGGCAAGACAAATCGCGAATAACGTTGGAACGAATGCATCGGTAAGAACTGTACAGAAGTTACTGAAGACCTGTCCGCATTTAAAACGTTTGAAAATTAAACGACGGCCTCCTTTAAGGGAATTTCAGCGCACTGCACGTCTTCAGTTTGCTCGAGCAAAAATGGGGTGGACAAGAGAATGGCAAACTGTTATTTTCAGTGACGAGAAGAAGTTTAATTTAGATGGCCCGGATGGGCTTTCTTATTATTTCCACGATTTACGTAAAGATGAAGTGATTCAGTCACGAAGGCGAGCCGATGTTGGTTCAGTCATGGTATGGGGAGCTGTTTCCTATAACGGACCTGTTGATTTAGTAATAGTGAAGGGCAGACAGAATTCGGAAAAGTACGTCCAGCTGCTGCAACAGGTGAAAGACAAATTTTCCAACATTATGGCAGGTGGGCCGTTTATTTTCCAACAGGATAATGCCAGTATTCACACCGCGCGCATTGTTCGACGCTGGTTTCAAGAACAAGGCATGGAGGTTCTCGATTGGCCATCGCTCTCCCCCGACCTGAACATCATAGAAAATGTTTGGGGATGGTTGTCGCGTAAATTGTACTCCAATGCTACCCAATTCAGTTGCGCTGACGAACTAGAGCAGGCGCTGAAACGAAGTTGGGCGGAACTTCCCGTTGACTACTTGAGAACCCTGTATAATTCCATTCCATCCCGACTATTTGAGGTTATAAGAAATAATGGCAAAAGTACTCATTATTGAACAATAAAGTATTTTGTTATTGCAAACGAATCTTTTATTTTGTAGATTGGTCGTATTCAAGTGGCGTTTAATTACTCTACTTATTGTCATTAGTAACGTACATTTGCACTGACTTTTACAAAAATTATATTTGGTACCTACACACATCTTTTTATCAACCCTCTTATTTTCGAAAATAACAATTCCAGCGCGCTACCATGTTTATACCAACTACAAATGTCATATATGCAGTTGGCCCTATTCATGTTGCGCGGAGTGTATAATCTATTATAATATACTAGAATAGAAGCTATAGGTTGAAGATATTAAGCCTAAACAGCAATAAAACTGGACATTGGTCAAGCGAAACTGGTTATAAAAAAACATTCTGTTTATTGTTCAGATTTAACAAAAACGAAAATTTAATGCCGATTTCGACATATGTAATCATGATCTCACACAATAGTGATAATTTTCTAGACATTCTTTCTTAATCGTATTCAATTTTCAATGCATGTGATAAGAAAGGAATATTCTCGTGGTTCCCTGAGAAACAACGGATCTCCAACCTTATTTAACCATGTGAAGGTTGTGTGCAAAAAATCTCCGGAAACTATCATGAGTCGACGGAAACATCCAGACTAAGTATTGATGTAGTAACTTAGGACAATAACAAAATGTTAGTTAATATCAAAGATTAAGATGCATTGTAAAAAATAATTAAAAAAAAACTTTTCTTCTTTGGGCAATTGCTTGTTTGTTCGATAGAGGGAAGTATAGTTTTTCTTATTTTTCCTTGTATCGCAAAATATACGATATACCAGAGAATAATTCGTTAATGAAATTCAAAGGTTCCCTGATGAGAGTTGAATAACTCGGAAGGTTCGCAATCGGGATCACAATTAACGTTTGAATTATTCTCTTTCGTGTATACTTGTTATGTGGCGTTTAAAGTATTCTATCCATATACGTGTCGTAACAACTTAGTTTTCACGACATAAAAGGGTTGAACGCATTTCTTCTTTCGGACAATTACCTGTTTGTAGGATAGAGGTAGATATAGTCTTTCTCATTTGGCGCTCTATCGCAAAAGATACGATACATCTAATGAGATCAAAGGTTGCCTGATGTGAGTTGAAGTACACGAAAGTAATAATTTTGTTTTCAAAGAAAGCAGAGGGATATAGCTTTTGTTAAAGTGATATATAAAACACGGAAAGAAAATAAATATAAAAAACGTACAACAAAAATGAGTGAGGTTACACTTTAAAAAAATTTTTATGTCTATTATTAACCTCCGATATTTGAAACCGATCTCGCAGTTTTATTCCTTTCAGAACTTCAAAAACAAAAGAACGTGCGAATTAGAAAAAATCGTGTACACCTGATAGTTTCAGACGGACTCCGGATTGTAATCACCTGTAAGATAATCGGCTTAGTTGGGCAAGAACTAACCGGCGGAAACACCTTTGAGCATCCCGTTACCTATTAGGCGGCGACTGCACTTACATTAATACTGACGCCGTTAGAACTCCATCTGAGTGTTCCCATGGTCACGAGTGGGGTAACCTTCAACCTGGATGATTCTGTCTGCTTTCTACCTACACACCGAACTCTCCAGATTTAATTATCTGTCGGTTTCCCTGTTTCCGTTCGACGATGATGCAGATTATGAGTAATTGAATCGACTGGAGCGAGGGGTTGCTTTACCCTTGTAAAGGAGCTCAACCGTCCGCTTTCGGCGGATTTTTAGGCCGCGTGATCAAATGCGCGACACGTATCATTCGTATTATATGTACTAAATCATGAGTGATTCATTGTACATAATTTATGCGAAAATAAAATTAGGGCCACCATATAAATTTTTTTGGTTTTATTTTTATAAGACGTAAGACAGAATAATGACTTCACGTGAGCAACTGCTTATTAACATTATAATATAAAGATTAATATATATTTTTAAATACGAGGGTGGTCTGAAAAGTTTCCGACCTCAACGTGAAGATGGCAGCACTCATCAATAAAAGCTAGGGAATGTAGTGTATCTATTGTCAGGCACTCACTAAAGTTTCAGCCATTTTGGACGCGCTGCTGTTATTTGACAGTCGTTTGAGTGAGTCGATGTGAGTGTTTTTGTGAAAATGGGAAAAATCGAGTATCGAGCTGTCATTAAATATTTGTTTTTGAAAGGCAATACGCCTACGCAAATTAAAGATGTGTTGAAGTACGGAGACTCTGTACCATCATTTATCACAATGAAATTTTGGGTAGCAGAATTTAAACGTCCAAAAACTGCAACTACTTACGATAACATCGCTAAAGTTCACCAATTGGTGCTAGACGACCATCGAATTAATGTGTGAGATATAGCAAAGGCTATAAATATGTCCAAAGAATGTGTTTTTCACATGTTAAGTTAAGATTTAGACATGAGAAAGCTGTCCGCGCGTTGGGTGCCGCGTTCGCTAACGTTAGACGAAAAAGGTGTTCGAATGAACATTTCCAATGCCCTGTAACGCAGTTTAGGCGCTATAAATACGAGTTCTGACGCCGATTAATTACTGTTCGATGAAACTTGGATATACCATTTTACGCCTGAAACAAAAATACAGTCAAAACAATGGACTGCAAACGGGGTGCCGCGACTGTTTTTTTGGGATAGTCATGGAATTATCTTAATCGATTATCTTCAAAAAGGAAAAACTATTACAGGGTCATACTAAACATAATTACTTGACAAGCTGAAGGCAGAAATTGTGGAAAAAAGGGCCACATTTGCAGAAAAAGAAAATCGTGTTTCACCAAGACAACGCGCCGTCTCACACCTCAGCGGTTGCCATTGCGAAAATCCACGAATTACGCTTTGAACTGTTTGACCATCCGCCTTACTCACCAGATCTAGCCCCAAGCGACTTCTTTTTGTTCCCTCATCTAAAAATTGCGCTCGTAGGACAGAGATTTTTGTCAAATGAGGAGGCAATCACTTTCGTGAACAATTATTTTGCAGAGAAAAACGCCGAGTACTATTTGGACGGGTTAAAGAGATGGGAGCATCGCTGGGAGAAGTGTGTAGAGTTACAAGGAAGGTTCTACAGTTTGGTAAAGAAGATTTCGCTGAATTAGCGCCATCTCTGTGTTGTGCCATGTAGTTATTGAACTTTCCTGAGTGTGTATGTATATAGTTATTTTCCGTCTTAACATTGAATTTTGTCTTCTGTATTTTATGGTGTACATTAAATTTTGGTGCTCATTGTATACTTGATAAGCATTCAAGTTTTTAAATAATAAAACTAACGATTACTTAGTGATATTTTAATGACCAAGTAATTAAGACCTTTATTACTTATACCTCGGCTTCATTTCATTATTTATGTTATGACAACTCACTTTTCTGAATATGGCCGTTAAATTTACTATAACCACAGCTAATAAATATATGTATATAGATAACAGTTTACGTCAACGTTGATTAATAATTTACATTCTTTTCGAGGTTACGTCTGACATATTAAAACTTAAATTCACGTCATGTAATATCAATCAAGTACGTAAGTACATGTTAGCTTTGTAGATTTTATTGGTTAACTGCCCGAACTATCGTAAATTAATAAACGTGATTATGAATTGTTCACAAGTGGATACTTCATGACATAGATTTTCTTGGAACATTCTTGAAATATTAGGTTTCGATCAATTTTACAAGATGGCAGCCGCAATTCGAGGAAGTTTGAGGCGTTAATAAATTATTGATGCGGTATTACATGCATGATGATGTGTAATTCGTAACGGTTATGTATGTAAAATAGTATTATTAAAAATGTATTTATTTCAATTACATGTCATATGTCTTCATAGTTGCAAATTCTCACGCAAGTTGTGTACTACAAAGTTTGAAAACAAATGTCTTGAAATTGTGTGGAAACTAGAATACGAATTCTTGTTGGAATTTACTTTGTTTAAAATAAAAATTAATATACAGGGTGATGAGACGTAAATATGGTATAATGGGAACATATTCTATAATTCGTTCACCGAACAGATGGAATGTTTACGTGATGATCAGGATTTATATACGTGAAAAAAACAGTGTTAAACAAGCAAATTAAGGGTGACTAGAAAGTGGTAAAGTTAGAAAGTTTGGTTATGAGCATGATTGAAGCACTACTACGCATATAAAAGTAGTATGGAGATATTAATTATTCATTTTATTATATTTTCTCACACTTTTTTCATATTACTTATATTAGATACTATAAAACTTTTTATATATTCATTATTTCTAAATTGTCTTGGACATACTTACTTCATCTTGCTTTTCGGGCTGGAACCGCGTTTTCGAAAATTCTGGTACCAACGTTTCGTCACCACTCGTATGGGACATCTTCAGATCTTAATTGCTACTACTGTTTTCGTTGTCGGAGTATCTGTGTCAGTGCGCGAACGAAAGCAGTGGCAACAGTTAAGCCCTAAAGATGTCTAACACAAGTCGTGACGAAACATCGGTATCAGAACTGTGGTAGACGCGGTTCCAGCCCGGCAGTTAAGATGAAGAAAGTATGGAAAACCATCGCGGAAGGCTACGAGCCAGATTGACTTGGACATATTGTTACTTTAACATTAAATACAGAAATCATAAAAAATAACTTCTTGAATATAAATCGTCAGTAACTGACATTTCTTTGGTTGTAGTCAACTAATCCAATAGCTATTTTTTGTAGTTTTGTATAGCAGTGAACACTAATGGATTATGCTTTTTTTATACTTTATCCCTTCGGTTGAACAAAGTATATTAATAAACATATCCAGCCGAAATCTATTCCGAACTTAAAGTTACGTTTCCAGATCTAGCAAAAAATTCAATCGTCTTTTATGTTTTAACATCCTGTATATTTTTTGTATATTCTAAAATAAAGATGATTTTACAAAGTAGGAAGTTAAAACATGTATTTTCAGCAGTTAGAAACATAACTAAGACAAATATTTAGGTGGCGAGATTTTTGGTAAACTTAAAGGCAGAGATTTTGCGTTTACAGGCTTCAGTAATGTTTTAATCGCTTGCTATTAAATCAGGGTATAAATAGTAAATTAATATTGCAATTATGGAAAAGTCTCATTGAGCAGTCTTACAGATATCATTATGTAGTTATTTCTATGAATTTAAGCAACCTCTTGCATTGAGCTGATACTGCTGATATCCGCATTTTCAGTAAGTATCTATCTTGCGCTGGTAGGAATAGTAGCCATTCAATTTTTTTGTGTTTATTAATGTTGGGCATTTCATTTTCTTTCATTTGTTTCTACCATTAATAACTTTGTGAGTTTTTGTTAGCTCTATTATCTTTTTTCATTTTCTCCTATCTCGCATTTGCCCTCTCCATTTTCCTATTTCTGATGTTTTTTTTATCGTATATCAGCTGATCTTTCCACTGTGTATTTGGCCTTTCTCCTTGCCATCCCTTGTCTTCGTCCTTTTGGATTTTATCGTGTGATTCTTTTCATTAATAATTATCTCTGTGTGGCCGTACTACCGCAGTATTTGAGCTTTCATTATTCTCACCTTCTGTCTTCTCCTTTTAAAATACCATTTACATCAAAGTTCATAATTTTTCTATAATCTCCTTCTCCTATCTCTATTGGTTCATACATTTTCCTCATAACTTTTCTTGGCAAGATCCTCTTAGTGTCCTTTTGTTATGCGCATAGTCTCTGACACGTACACTACTACAGTTCTTATTGCTGTTTTGTACACCCCTGATTTTATGTTCTGTATAATTGCTTTGAAATTATAATATGCTTGATAGCCAGCTTGTATTATTTGCGTTATTTCTGAGCTTTTCCTACTCCTATTGTTTATAATTGTGCGTAAATATCTAGTTTTCAACTTCCTCAAATTTGTATATTTCTATTTGTCGTTCTTTCAGCCCTTCGTTTGTATTTCTTCAGCTTATTTTCATAAACTTTCTCTTCTGCTCGTTGATTATTAGCCTTATTTTTCCAGCTTTTTCCTTTATCTTGATTACAGTATGGTCTCTAGCATATTGGATTGGCATAACTAATGAATTTTTAAGTTCATCTTTAGAGATGTGACTTTTTACTTCTCCTCTCTTGGTCTCTGGATCATATTGAAAACACAACGTCTCATTGCCAGTTACAATAGAATATCTGAAGTTTTCGTCCCTTTTCGAGTCCTTAATCAAATCTGTACAATGTTGAATCCAGTTAGCTTGTGTGATACAAACCTTGCACAAATCTTTCTCAGTCCCAAATGCTATGTCAAAATGCGATGAATTGAATCTTTGAAAATATTTAATTCCATTCCCACGCATCGCAATGAGGATTTCGGCTCATTTCTGATAAATTCACGCACGAATTCGATGTTACTTTCCGTAACCAGAGATTTTTTTAGCACCCGGATGTTCGTCGTCATTTATGTCTTGTTTCATAAAATTAAACGTTTCAATAAACGATTTACCGAGTTTAAAACAAAATTTGATATTTGCTCTTTGTTCAAAATTCATTTTTCGACCAATGCCAAATACACAGTTACTTTATGCGCAATTTCTCTGCTTCTAATGAAGCAAATGATATTTTGACGTAACAGTGGTGAAATTTACCGTATCGACGCATATTTTTTTAACTAGATGGCGCCACTAAGAATTACTATTTTAAAGAAGAAATTATAATTTTCAGTTCACTTCGTAAAGGCGCATAATTATGAAGCAATCTACAATCTATGTAGCCATCATGGCGTAATTACTCCAGGTGTTTGCTATGTTAAGAAAAATAGTGCTTCATATGTGAGCTATGGTTTTTTTAAACAAAAAATCGTTCAGAATTTTATTAATAAAATTTTAAAAAATACAAGTGACGCCGTAAATAAAAATACAAGAGAAAAGCCAACGTGAGGTAATAAACCGGTGCTCACTAAGAGAAGACTAAAATAAGAATCATTTAGTAGACATATCCTTTTGGCGTTAAATGTGAATGAGTATTTGTTTTATAAGTTTCTAAAGTGTTTCGCAGATATGAAAGCTACTACAATTTACTGTAAATTCGTATCGGGAAAATCGATACCCGTACATGTGTAAGTTTCATTCAGTAGTAAGTTTGTATAATATAAAATACATGCAAGAGTGTCTGACGAAAAGTTGTTGTTATCACCTCGTAAACTCCCACGTTCAGTTTTCCAAGAACAATTTAGCGAAAGCATCAAAAGCAACAGCAGCAGCAACAACTCTTTACTATATTTCTCGCGGATTATTATTTATTAAGACGCGTATTAAGTGGTCTTGTAAGCAATGGCGTTAATTTAAAACTTAATACAATGTAAACTTAGACAAAGTAAACGGGTGCGCCAAGTTTTAACGACTCGCCTGCTCTGTTAGTGGTAGTATATCAGCAGAAATTTCGAAAACAAAAAATACATTTAATTACATTTAGTTGAGGATTTATTATTATTTGAATTAATGCGAGTGTTTAATTCAGGTTTTGATAAATGCTAGCGACCTCGTTGTCTTGATTTTATAATTTAGAATTAAATAATGTTGTATTGCACGCCAGTTTAGAATTAAAAATTTAATTAAATAAATGCTTTACTTATTATTTCACTTTTGTACAACAAACAAAATTTGTTGCAACATGAAAGTAACCACGAGGTGTTAAATTAGATAAATTGCTCTGCACTAGATAAGTTTTCTTGTCAAAGCAATAAAATGGATGATGGTTCGAGAAATGAGAAGAGATGTAATTGAGGCTAAACTTTACTCTTTACCTTTAGTTGCTCATGCTTGTTTCTTTAGAAGTATTACTAAATCTTGATAAAATTAATTAAAAATAATTCCATTATTTATTCCTACTTTTTATTTTCAAGTTTTTAGAAAACTACTTCTAAACGCTTTGGAAAAGCTTCTAAAGGTTGGAATAAACCATGGAACGTCATTGATCTTTTTCAGAGACTTAGATTGAAGCCTCTCTAGAATAACTACATTGACGTTCGATGTAATTCCCCAAAACTTATCTACTGGATGTTAAAATAAGAAGAATGAGCGTCGTGAGAGCCGACGAGAGGCGGATGTTCCGGGATATGTCGATGTCGGCGACTCGTTTGGGAAACAGTTTGATTTAAAATGTTGTTGGGTGTGGTTGTATATAACAATGTTGTGTAAACGAGGAAGAAGTCCAACAAATCGAAGCATAGTTCGTTAATTTTTGCCAAAGCAACAGCATCTGTGTGACGCCGTGCATTGTCTTGCAGGAAAACGATTTTTTCTTGACTAAAGCAGGACGCTTTTTATCAATTTTTTGCTTTAATTTATCTAAAAGACTTATGTAATATGCGCCTTATATTTATTCATTAGATTTACAATTGTCGTTACTGGAAAGAAGTTTTGGCCGGATGAAGAACTTATTCTAGCAACGAAGCAATATTTTGATGATCCTGCCACTTTAAAGTCAACAATTTAAGTTGAATATATGTAAGGAGAATATATTGGAAAGTAATAAAGGGCTGAATGTCCTAACATATTCATTTCATTTTGAACCTCACTTTTCGTCAAATCATTCTGGGAGTTTTATACTCGTAAAGTTTTTATTGAAGTCTTAATGATGTCTCTTCTGTCTTTCGTAAAAGTGTATGTCGTGTGTATACTTCCTTCTTGATCCTGTAAGTTTTTCAAATAACTGAAATTGGTAATTTCGATTTTGTTTATGTATATTTGTTTATATGCGTATAACATTTATGATTATTATAGTAATATGCAATAATATCTCCATTTGGAAGAAGAATACCTTTTGCATCCCAAATGGAAACTACCTTTCCTGCAAATGGAGCAGCTATTGCCTACTTTGGGGTGGGAGAACTATTGTGCTCGCCATTGTTTAGGTTGTTGTCTTGTTTTGAGCATGTAATGATGGTTTAAATCTCATCTCTGGTGATAGGTCGAGGTAAATAATCTACTTTGTTTTCCGAAAACGCTTCAAACACTCCAAAATTTGTATTCATACTAATTTTTGATCAACGCTGAACAAACGTGGCACCCATATCGCGAGCAATTTCTTCTTATACAACTCTTTATATAAAATATATGTTACGTGTTCTTTAAAGACATTTATAGCGTCTGCTAACTCCTTCATTCTAACATAACATGCTCTCTTCAACAATTGCTGATATTGTGGCAGATTTCAGATGCTCACTACGTGTTGCTTTCTTAACTATTGTGAACTACATTTGAATCTTCAAACCCATTTATTAAAATGGAGTATAAAGGAGTTTAGTTCCTCGTACCATTCTTTTTTGTCTCATTATGAATATTTGTTTTTAATAAGCCTTTCGAGAAGAAGTACTTACTTAATAATGAATTTACGCACTATTCATCTATTCAAAAACTTCAAGAGGCTCTTAATTAAAACGTATCATATCTAAAATATGATACTTGACGTTGTTAGGGAGGAAATTTGTCGGTGCACCACAAAAATTGTTTGAAACTGCGCCAACTACTGTGTCATTCCACGAACATCTCAGTCTACCTTTGCATAATTGTTATTTTATTTTTGAGTATCATCGCGTTGTAAACTTGGAATTCCACACAAGGCATTTTTCATGTAATTTTGTTATTTTCGACGCGAATATTATTTTATAAATGACAGTCGATTCTATTATGATTATTACGAAATTGTATGTCCATATCTGGCAAATTTTTCAAAACTTCTCATGTTCTTTTATGATTTTAATTTGACCCACATACCAGTCCTAGCTTTTTCTTGGGCATCATCTGCTGTTTCAAAACTCATCATTTCCTTTTACAGTTTGAGGTCGTACATTCGAATTCATGACAAATTTATACAAAGAAATTTTAAATTAATCAGTTTGGCTATCATATTTTCTATAAGAAAATCCTTTATTTTGTATAAATAGAAAGTAAAAGATTTGAGAAAGTTTAGAAGATAATTAATTCTTTATTTTTCCAGATTATTTAAGTATTTTCATTGAGGTTTTCTAAAAAAAATATATATCACCGTCACTGAAATTATTCGAATTTTTTATATTTCCATAATCAATTAGGGAGTGACCCAAAAAAAGGAGAAAAATTCTCCGCAACATCGCCCGCCGGAAGGAATATAATTATTTTCTGACAATTCTCACTCGTTCTTTTCCCCTGCGCACCGCCGCCCGAAATCCATTATGTCGATATTAAAAAATGAATCCGTTCAATTCAATCGCGACCGGCTAATTTTATGCTAGACGTGTTTCCGATCACGGATTGGAAGAGGAACGAACGAACGCTCGAAGAGAAAAGGAAAATAAAAGAGAATGATTCCGAATGGTATGGCAGAGACGGATCGAAAGACTGATGTGCCCTGAAAAATTTTACGTTCTTTTTTCAATTATAATAAAATCCAGCAATTGGCAATAAGATATTGTTATTCTTCTTTTAATTTGTGGATTTGGAATAATATTCGTATAGTAGAGAGTGATTTTTGTCATCTTTTATTAAAATATAACGCAGAATAGTGATCCAATTACGGTTAATAAAAGAACAGGTACATAAACGCTTTCTTAAGACTTTTATAACGGCAGGCTGAAGTTTCGGAAACATACGGTATACTTAATAATTGAAGAGGTTGCATTTGTTGAAAAAGATACATTTGATTCGAAAAAAAAATTTCTTAAAATGTGTGTGAGTTCAATTGAATAATGTACATAACTGAATGACGCTACTTCCGATTAAGAGAATATTTAAATGTAATTCTAACCTATTAATATATGGGGATATTCGAAAGTAAGATTTCAGATTAAAATGGTCGTAGCTGTTAAAAAAAATTGTGAAATTGTTAGACTCTTTGCAAGATCAGCGAGGTCGTAAGCGGCCCTACTTGGTACAGGGTGGTTGAAAACAAAAAGCTCATCCCAAAACTCAGAAGAATATATATAGTGGTGGTGGGTCTTAGCTTATGTAGCACCTATAGAACAATATCGGTAGAGGGCGTTGGGGTTGTTGGTTGGCTTGCTATCTATAGACTTACTGATATCAAAGAGAAAGAAAAGATACGATGGCGCACCGAAATCCACTGCAAGAGCTAACTTTTTGAACAAGTGGCAGGAAATGTGGAGAAACAGAGCATGTGGTAGCTGGACCCATAATTTAATATCAGATGTGAAGACATGGATCAATAGGCCTTACAGAGAGGTAGATTACTACCTTACTCAAGCATTCTCGGAACACCGATGCTTCCGTAAGTACATGTGGGAAAGAAATAGGTCAGGTACCAATGAATGTAATTATTGCGGAGAAAGCGATGATGCTGAGTACACACTATTCGCATGCCCACAGTGGGATGCGCTGATATGACAGAGACCAACAAGATCTTCAACTAGGGAGACATGAAAAGGAAGCTGATAAAAGTAGCAGAATGGAAAACCATACATAATACTATGCGTAACATCATAGAGCCAAAATAGCGAGACTAGAGATAAACAGGAAAGATCATCATGCTGAAGAAATACGAAGGCGGATTCCGGCATGAAGGGAGTAAGTTGAAGAGAGGAAGAGGTTTTTTAGCCAGTAAGAATCTGGATCTGGTTCAAGCCACACACAACAGATAAGTGGTAGTCTGATGTAAGATTTCTGACTTCCATAAATAAAAGGTTTTGACTACTTCCGTGTTGTTTACTAGAAATAGTTGTTCTTCCAAATTATGAATGGCATTGGAAAGAACATTTCCTGGAAATGTTATGTGATATTGCCTTAGTTTCTCACGTTTATTAAGAATTACTCAACAGTTAAGCGGATTCATATCTGGTGACCTTGAAGACGAGTTCTGATAGTGCTTACTATTTATATAATCTGCTAAATGTGTTGCGCAGTCGTTTCTTTACATTATTGTCTTTGTGGAGTGAAGCACTGTCTTGCATAAAAACAACGTTGAGAACATCATGAGTTCGTAATCTTAATAGTAAAAGCTTTGCAACGTTCGAAAATATTGCCCATTTATCGATACTTTTTTCGTTTGCCCAAATTCCATTTCTTCATGGAAAAAAGGTTCTTAAAAAATTTGACGTAAAATTACACCAAATAGTAACCTTGACATCATGTAATCCTTGCTGAACAATAGTATTTGGATTATTTTCCACTCACACCTCGCAGTCGTATCTGCTAACACCTCTGTAATGAAAAATGTGCTTCGTTTGTCCAGAAGATTTTGTCTAACTATTGAGACCAATTCTGTATTTCTGCTGACATTCGGAAAGAGAAAGAGACACGAATTTGGTTATCTTGTTCTTTAAGTTCAAAGCGTATTTTCATTTTCCAGGGATACAGGCGAAACTGAAAAGTTTCCTTTGAAAATGCAATTCTTCTAGTGAAACTATGACGTTATTGGCTTAAGTGAATTCACTTACATTACCTAAACGTAATAAAAGTTTCCGATAGTGACAAACCAACAAATAAAGAACACATTACATTAATCATACTATAAGAGACGTCAATATTCATGAGTTACATAAAGGAAGGCATTTACGAAAGTTTATGGAGATTTTATAATGTAGGGAAAATACCGAAGAGAAATAAACTTTACGCTAGTTTGATACGAGTTTCTAATTCATTCACCTGTTATGCTTCCGGTATAAAGATGTAATTTCATTAACTCCACGGAACTATTTATATTTTATATTCTTGTTAAATGTCGCATTACTTAATTGAATAATCGACGTTTAAAGTTCTAAATTTAGACTAAATTCGCAACTAAATATACATATTTGCCTCTACACCTAGACCTATAAATAAATTGATCTCTTTGGTTCTTGTATTTCCACTTTGATTATTCGCAAAGTCTCTCGCCTCGCACGTATTCAAAGAGATTGAAAAGGATCGGTGAATTGGTGTCGTGCAGAGAGACCGACCAATTCGATTGCGCACTTTTCCGGGCGTTAATTTTCACACTACCTCACCTAACTGCCTCAGCCGACTATACCACGTTTGCGGTTTAGGCGACGGACTTTTCGCCTGTGTTTCGAACAAAAGGTTGGTGCGAAAATCGAAACGAACCGGGCGATAATTAAAACGGGGAGTGAAAGAGGTCCGAACTTATTTGTTCCTCGTGTAGAAAAGGATCCCGCCGTCGTTTTTATCCGTCCTTTGATCGGTCCAACTTTCAGACTTATTGCTTTATTATAAGGCGATCCGAGATCTCGCGTGAAGTGAATCAGTCTCCGGTCTTTCCTTTTGTTTTATATGTTTTTTTTCCTGAAATCAGAGACGCTCATCTATATCTACGAACAAAGCGACGATTTTCTTTCTAATAAACCTTTTACGTTCTGCAAAAAAATTACTTTTAATTTTGTCCGAGTACATACAAGTAATAAAGGAGAAAAATATTAGTGAAGCGTTAAATGTATTAAGGTGGATTTTTGGGAAGCTATGTGTATATGTACCTAAGTATTGGGTTAGCAACTAAATACTTTCGGTTTTGTAGTATAAAATACAACACTTTTTTTTTTAAACAAAGAATAGTTTTTAATCAATTATATATTTTCCATTTTGCTCAATGACCTTTTGCCATCTTTCTTTCAGCTGCATGATTTCGCGCTCATAAAATTTCTGGTCCTTATCAGAAAAAAACTGAATCAGGTGTGAGTGAAGGTCATCGTCATTTGTGAAAGTTTTACCATTCAAAGAATTCTGCAAACTCCGAAATAAATGGTAATCAGATGGTGCTAGATCAGGGCTGTATGGGGGATGTGGCATCACTTCCCAGCCAAGCTCCAATAGTTTCCCACGAGTTGCCAAAGATGTGTGAGGCCTTGCATTATCTTGGTGGAAAACTACACCTTTCCGATTTGACAATTCTGGCCGTTTTTCTTTGATTACTTCATCCGGTTTTATTAATTGTTGACAGTAAACATCAGAATTGATCGTTTGGTTCCTTGGAAGCAGCTCAAAAAACACAACACCTTTGTAATCCCACCAAACTGACAGCATGATCTTTTTTGGACGCAATTCAGCTTTCGATGTGGTTTGAGTTGGTTTATCGTGTTTGCTCCATGATCGTTTTCGTACTATGTTGTTGTACAGGACCCATTTTTCATCACCAGTGATGATTCTTTTTAAGAAAGGGTCGGTTCAATTTCGTCCAAGGTGCATATCGCAAAAGTTGAATCTTTGTGTTAAATGAATTTCTTTCAATTCGTGAGGTACCCAAATGTCAAGCTTCTTAACAAGCCCAACACATTTTAAATGTTTTTCAATTGTTGTGTGCGATACATGTAGCCTCTCCGCAACCTCTCGAACAGTTATATGACGATCCTCTTCAATTATGACTTTGATTTGGTCATCATCAACTTCAGTAGGCCGACCAGAACGTTGGTCATCTTTGAGGGAAAAATCTCCAGAACGGAATCTTTTATTCCAATTCTGACACGTGCGCTCTGTTAAGTAATTAGCACCATAAACTTCACATATCTTTTTGTGAGCCGCAACAGCTTTCTTTCCTTTACGGAAATAAAATAGTAAAATATGTCGAAAATGTTCGTTTCTGCACTCCATTTAAAATTAACCCACAACTAATATCTTTAATAAAAATCACGCATTACTTGCTTCTATCAGTAAAATCCGAAAGTACTTAGTTGCCAACCCAATATATACAATCCGTCATAAATTATAGGAATTTTTAGAAGACAAGAAAAGAATTTTCTGCTTATTACATCGCTATAATTAAAGTAGAAATTAATGAAAACATCATGTCATTCGGTGAGGAATCGAATCTCAGTTGTCCGCTTGCCAGATGGATGTTCTACCATTGAACTACCAAGGACTGTGAGATTTGATAGTTCAATAGTAGAGCATACTCTCGGCAAGCGGACGAGTGGGATTCAATTCTTCGTCGATTGGCATTATTGTTTCATTAATTTCTGCCTTAACTGTAGTGATGTAATAAGCAGTTTTTAATAAGTTTTTATTAATTCAGATCATGGAATGCACTGAATTGAGTATATGTACGTGTATATGAAATGTAGAAATGTAAATTTTATATTTGCGTTATCTGTTATTAAACGTACGTGTAGAAAAGACTGCGTTGATTGCATTTTTTAGGCGGTGAAAGTGAAGGGGAATTTGGGAATATAAGTACGCGATGTAAGTCTGTATTATGGTAGGCAGTGCACATAATCGCTTGCATATTGAATATTAACCAAGACATGAGTATCTCACCATGCGTTATTCCAAATAGTAATTGATTAAGTTTATTTCAGTACTTCGGTACAATGAACCTTTGTAAAATTGTAGATATTTTGCGATCAAAAACACAACTATTACATAAAATAAAAATGGGAATGCCTTCTAAAGAGAAGAAAAAAATATCTTCAAAAGTAAAAATAAAAGTAAAATTTTATATTAATAATATTGTTATTAAAACCTATCCATCTACAATTCTAAATAATTTCAATGAGCAGGTACTCAATTCTTATGCGTCTGCCTAGCGTTTAAAGTTAATTCAAGCGCCGTCCTATTTGGAGGGATGCATGGAATTAGTGTTATGCATACATTGAAATGTAAAGACACGTTAATTTTTAAGCGTTGTCTTTATTTTATTGATTTGTAATTGGGTAATATTATAAATATTAATATAAACTTTGTTGTAGGTCTCCTAAGATTGATATGTATGTACGTAGTACGTATGTATTTTGTATGTAATTTATGGAATCGTTATTGGAAGTAATAGTGTGCGATGCTTCACCTTATATAGTCGAAGATCAGACATTTTAATTCCTTAATTTTAAAATAAGAGTTGATCAAATCTATATTACATTATTTTCAGAAGAACAAAGTTAAAATAATTAATTTTTTTTTTGATGTGGTGTTATATGTACATTCTTCTCCAACGAAAGTGAAATAAACCTTTCCCGGTTAGCTGGGTGAGTACAGATTTCCTAACTTGAGTATTAAATTAATGGTGTTTTAATAGGTGAGATGAAAAGATTGATCCGTAACATCACGGAGTGAATAGACCGCAACCACGGTGAGGTAAACCTTACATAGTTCCTCAACTAACACGGGTTCTTCAATATATACTTTGCCAGAATGGGTAAAATGGAGAACGCAGCTTGCAAATATCAGGACTCCGCAGAAGACAATGCTCAATGCACCTTCTTCGAGTATGAGAGGTGGACCGTGTACAGAGACGCGCTACAACGTTGTCGAAATAATGTTGTCTGGAAACAGTCGCTGGCGGGAGATTGCTAGGAGAGGGTGCTGAAGAAATGGGAAATCGAAACTACGGAGTCAATCAAGGCTAATTATAAGGTGCCATCTTGAAATAATGCAAACAACAGTCTCAGAATGGAGTTTTGACCTTGATAAAGTAAGGTATTTAGTGGGTAGATGTAAGCCCCACACAATGAGAAAGTTGGGCTCTTTCTTCACTCAAAAAAAATGGTGTAATCATTAATGAAACGTGCATAGAAAAGTGTATTTAAATATACTTTCTGAAACTATACTGTGTATATAAGTGTTTCAGTTTTAATTACATTTACTAGTCAAAAATGTTTCACTAAGAACCGATAATAGAATATATACATTAATAAAAATAGTTTTTATTTCTGGTTAGTATACAAATACTTTGAAAAATATTTGCAAAAATTATTTTCTTTCTAAATTTGAAAATAACTAACTAATTTTGTACATTTTCCCATTTTGTCACACATTTCATAATCGCGTCATTTTACATGATTTATATTTGTCTAATAAATAATGTTGAATTTATTTCCGCATACATGGACTGAAATTTTTAATTTTCACACCGTGACCCGCTGCGACAAGGCACAAAATTCGCAATATATTTTAAAACGTTGTACGAAAAAACCATGTCCATAATTTGACGCGGGCGATATGATTTATACGGGTTCTCGTGTCGATTTTTTTTTTTAAATAGCTCCACTAAATTTCCATTTCCACCGATATATGTGCATGTAGGCGTATACGGAAAGGCTTCTTCGTACCTACAGCTTGCATATACACACACGCGTCTACGCACACCACCCAAAATAACCTTCTTCCACACCATTAACCCCAAAGCAATTCTTAACTACATCTAATTTTGGATATAACTCATATAAGGGGCGATAAAAAGTCCACGTCACTTTCATACTTTTTGTGATGGTTCCGGTTCTGTTCCGGTCTGTGTCGATACCGAGGCAATATCGCGACTAACAGAGTGAGATAGAGAGAGAATTCTGATACAGTACTTATCGTAAAGTTAATCCCGGTCAGTCGGCGTTAAGTATGTGGAGAAAAGGAATAGTTCTTCAGTATACTTAACATGATTCCTGCTCTTCCACTCCATTTATCCTTATCCAGCAGTGACATGATAACCGTTTGCAAACTTATCCACTAATTTAAGAGAAATACTTACGACCGATTGAGTGATCTGGACGTATTGATCTATCTCGACGATTGTTTGTACGTAAGACACATAAAATAATACTTTTTTTCCACTATTTTCGAATCTTTTCGAGACCAAATTTTTTTTTATTCAATTAAGGAAAAACATTTGCACTTACTGTCGAGCCATTTAGAGTCGTACTTCAAGGTTCTTTTAAATGTGAACTCCTTCCTTCCCGTTGTAAGATTATACAGATCGGTCCTGAAGATAACGGTGTCGGCTTTAGTAAATTCTGCGTTGGTTCCGGAATACAGCCCAGGAAGGTCTCCAGGATTGCCTTTCTCCACCCAGATGGCTGTCGAATTATCTGTGGGATCGTAAGGGCATTTAGCTATGCCCATACCGATTCCGGGAACGAAAGTGTTACGACTGAGATGGGTTAAGTTGGCCTAAAAATAAAGAAAAGTAAATTAGTTATGTTACAAGATAAAACTGAAATCTTTATTTAAAGCTTGAGAAAAGTTATTTTTTCGAAGAACGAACGGCAAGAAGATATATTTTGTAAAATTTTAAATACATCCACAGCTTACTTTAACCAAATTATGTACAGTACATAGCCAGTAAAGAATCAATCCAAAATTATTCATCAATTGTTACTGTTTAAATTGAAATTACTGCGAAATATATATCCATTCCAGTACGGGTTTCGAAAAATTCCAAAAATGAAATACAGCTAAGGGGTATCTGCCGACGTTTCGTACCCATTTGTTGGGACATCTTCAGGGCTGAACTACTGCACTGAAACTTACGAAATATATATCCAATCCAGCCCGGAAACCCAGAAGCAGATAGCATGGACCACGACCGCGGAAGTCTACGTACCAAATGATTATTATTGTTTTGGAAGTTTTTGTATAATATACATATATAATAAGATAAAATTAAGCGTAAAGCATTTGCAGGAAGTTTTTTATATTTTGTTAACTAACCATGGCCAAAGCAGATCATTTGGAATTTTATAGTGCACTAAATAGAGTGGTATTTTTGGAATTCTTATTATAGATTCCTCTAATGGCATAGAATACACAAACATCTAAAAATGCTTTACGTTTATCTAAGATAGACATCATTTGGTTTCTAGAAACGTCGAAAGACAGACGTGTTATTATTTCTGGATTTCTGAAAGCCACCTTGGTAATGGGTCGGAATTTTATAGTTTAGTATACCATCTTCTAGCCACTGTTCATAGTGGATAAATTTTCATTGCTTTTCTTCTTTGTCCTTAACATTTCGGTGAATACAAGATAAGATTCCTCAGAAAGTTTCTAAAAATGGTCTTTATTCAATTTTTACAAGCCTTGTGAAATAGTACATTGAGATAATTATAACTTTTAGCAAGAGAATCAAAGTATTGCGTTCAATATAAATGTAACAGGTTTAATCGTTCTGTATATAGCTATTGTACAACTTTCTTTGTAATCAGTTCAATACCAGGAGCTTTTCTATGTTACTTTCTTTCAATATTGTGATATACTGATCATACTTTTGGAATTGACATTTATATTTGGAAAGGGGTTTCTAGAAACACTTTTTAACAAATATTGCTGTATTATCCTTGTCATTTCTCGCTCGCTGATTGTTTGCTTTTTAGCTGCTTTCCAAAGAAAATAGTCAGTTATTTCTGTTGAACTTTGAGTTTGAAAATATATTTGCAAATCTTGATTTTTTAGTTTTAAAGAGCTTCTTTTTTCAATTCTTTGATAGCTTATCTAAGGCAGATACAATGCGGTTTATAGAAACGTCGAGATGTATCATTATTTCTTATTTTTTGAAAGTCACCCATCGAAGGAATTTGAATTATATTGTTGACAGTACCCGTACAAAGTCGTGTATACAATAGTTTTTCCGTTATCTTTTCTTCAGCTCAGCTTCTTCAGAAAGAAGATAGTTTTTATGCAGTCTTTAAAATTTTTTTAAAATGTTATTTCGAGATAATTTTTGTTGAAATATTGCGTTTGAAACACATGGATATAGTCCCGAGACTAACCCATAGATGGCGCTCGTAGTAAACCAGTAACCATCTTGATTTTTTGAAAGTTTTAAAGAGCTAAAGTCTTTTGTAGTTTGTTTAAACAATGGATAGCTTATCTGATAAAACATTGTTTTTTAATGAGTAAAAACACCACGCAAGCAAAACAATGGCAGAGATACAATGTGGTTCAAAAGCAACGAATACGTACCGAAACGTCGAGATGTATCAGCCGTTACACCGGAAAATGTGAGTGAAGTGACAAAAATTATGAAAGGTAAAGTGAAGCTCCGTAGATTGAATTTGATTGTTGACAGTACCCGTACAATATCATATACAATAGTTTTTTACTATCCTTCATGAAAAATTTGAAAAAGGTTTTTTCCCTCTTGGAACAAAAACAGCACGATTTCAGAAAGCTGTTTATCGCTATTTACTCGCAACAAAAAAGATTTCTTGCGTTGTTACGATCAGCTTCTTCAGAAAGTTTCTAAAGATAGTTTTTATGCAGTCTTTAAAATTTTTTTAAAATGTTACAATGGGTTCGAGATAATTTTTAGCATGTGAAATAAGAGTCTAAATATTGCGTTCAATAGAAATGTAATAGGTTTAATGTATATCGTGCATAGCTGTTGTAGAACTTTTCTAGTTATCAGATCAAAACCATAGGCTTTTCTATGTTGATTTCTTTCAGTATCGGGTTTCTGATCATACTTTTTGGATTGTATATTTATTTTTGAAAAGGTTTTACGGAAACCTAAGTATTTTTTCTTTATTTTCTTGTGCAGCTTTTGATTCAAAAGGTTTAAACACTATTTCAAACGCTTGACAAATATCTGTCTTTGTCATTTCTTGCACATTGGTTGCTTTCATTTTTAAATGGCGAATTTGCTTCCTACGGTGTTTTTATTTCTTCAGCTTCCTTTCAAAGTGAATAAATAGTTATATCAGCTGAATTTATACTTTACAAATACATTTGGATATCTTCATTTTTTAGTAACAGAGCTTTTTTTCTCTTCTTCGATTTCTTTGTTTAAGTATTTTTCCTATTTTTCTACATTATTATACCTATTAAATAAAAAGCCCTAAATTGATGCTCTGAGATAACTCCAGAGAAAAAATCATTTGGGATAAAGAAAGGGCAATGAATATTACTCCAGATAGTTAACAACCTATTGTCAAATATATATATATAATATTCAATTTATAATTTCAATTACTCATCAATGATCAGTTGACCAACAAAAAGGAAAAGCTGATTTATTGGAAAAAATTGAATTTAATAATTAAGAAATACATTTTCCCATGTGTACTTATCAACACGTCGGGAAGAAACTAAACTTTTCGAAGCACTCATGCAAGTTTAATCAGCCAAGAAGTTCCCAGTCCTCGGCTAAATTACTGTACATAATCTAGATTACTCTACGGCAAGTGTTTAAGAAAGTATGAGGGAGATCGCTTACGTTTTCATGGTGGTGTTGAGACTTTTAGGAGGCGTTAGATTTAAACATTTTGAGTGAAACTTTTTAAAGATTTCACACTTTCGTTAATGTAAGTTAAGTATACAAGAGAACTCGAATAATTTATTTGTGTCAATGTTTAGAATAGATTGTATTGAAATGCCGTTTAATCGTCAAACGTAGAATAGTAATTGTGCTTAATAAATTAAAATGATTTGGAGACTTTACTTTCAATGTACCAAAAAGTATTTTCTAGCTTCTTTTAATGCATTTGAGGCAAAGGGAACTAGCTACAAAAGTTTTCTCAGTCTATATTTTTGTCGCTAAAGTAGATGGCATAAATAATAAATATACAAAAGCAGTTATATAGTTAACATATATAGTCAAATTGGCATTTTCATTCACCGATATTAACTCGGAAAATTTTAATTTTTAATAAAGAAGTGGATGCAAACATCCGACTGAATTGATAATCTTCTTATTAAATTCGATAATTTTGGGATTTTCTCATCTATTATTTTTTTTTAATCCAACATTGCAAACAGAAATAATTACGTAAGCTATAAAGATCAAATCGAATTATTTCTCGCCAATATCAGGAGTACTTCAAGGATCAAATTTAGGTCCGATTTTCTTTCTATTATTAACAAACGATTTAGCTTTCGAGTTTCATTGCTTTGAATTACGATTACTAGGTGACCTAAAGCTATACACAGTAATTGGCACTATCAACTATTGTCTATCACTCCAAAATTAAATTAGCATTGTTCAGGTTTGATGGTGCGTTAACAATAAATCAAGTAACAATGTTTCTATTAGATCCGACGTATTTTAGCTGCAGAATTGTAAGTTTCTCGTATGATTACTATTACGGTGGTTAGATTCTGGAGCGCACTCAGACTATAAGAAATTTAGTTGTAAAATTATGAGCAATTTCTCATCAATTAATTTTATTCTACCGTTACGCCTTTCATTTGCGTGTTCTAAGTTGGAATACGTCGCATCGATTTGGTCACCGAAATATACGAATCAGATAAATAGTAATTGTTTTTTGAAGTACTCTAACACGTTCCCGGACGTAAATGCTATAGCATTCATTTTCACACTGATGAAAAATGAGATGAATGATATAGCAATCAATTTCTAAAGCCATGTAATTTGATATAAACTTAAATATGTCCAATCAGATTTCGGTGATATCCGAAATCTGATTGTTTTAAAAATAATCGCCTGCTCATTGAAATTTTTCCTGTCCGTGACCGTGTTAAGGACTATACCGATTAACCAGTACTTGTAGCATTTGACAATAGAGATGGAGAGCTTGGCAGTTTTAATTTATATAATATTTTGAATAAGTCAAAGCTGTTTGTATACTTGCACTTAATACACAGTCTGCCGCAGAGAAAACGGAACTTTTTTAAAATAAAAACAAAAACTTACTATTTTGGTAAAATTCATTTATTTTATTCAAAGTAATTGCCTTCGGCTTCAATACAACGTTTTGCACGGTAAATTAATATGTCGAATGAATTTTTAAGTTCACTTGTAGAGATGTCCTTCAAGATTTCAGTCGACGCCTTTCTAATGGCTTCAATGTCGGCATAACGCTGTCACAGAGTGCCAAAAGTTGATGAATACTGTGAATGGTTTATGGTAAAAGTACTTAGAAAATCAGTGATAAGCTTCGAGCGATGAGATGGTGTATTATCATGTAACAAACGCCACCTACAATTTTCACGATATTGAAGACGCGCACGACGAATATGCGTCAAAAGACGCTTCATAACACCAGGATAATATACAGCATAGACTCTTTGACTAGTTGGTACAAACTCTCTATGCATTATGCCTTTCGAATCATAAAAACATATCAACATTGTCTTCACTTTTGACTTCTTCTCCAAACGACTTTTTGGTGGGCTTTCTTCGCTTCAATGCTTCGATTCAGAGCTTTGACGCTTGGTCTCTGGACATATTGAAAAAATCACGTCTTAACGCCAGTTACAATAGAATACCTGAAGTTTTCGTCCTTTTTTGAGTTTCTGATTAAGTCTGTACAATGTTGAATTCAGTTAGTTGGTGTGGTACAAACCTTGCATAAATCTTTCTCAGTTCAGTTGTTAAAATGGGATAAATTGAATATTTGGAAAATTTAATTCCATTCTCACGTAACGCAATGAGGATTTCGGCTCATTTTTGATAAATTCGCGCACAAGTTCGATATTACTTTCCGCAATCACAGATTTTTTGCACCAGGATGTTCGTCGACATTTATGTATGTCTGTACGACTGTCTTTAAATTGTTTATACCACTCATACATACTAGTACGTGATAAAGACGCATCACCATATACTTGTTTCTTTGTTCAAAATTCATTATTCAGAATCTACCTTACCGACGCATATTTTTTTAAATAGAAGGCTCTACTAAGAATTATTATTTTAAAAAAGTTTGGTTTTCTCTGCGACAGACTGTCTACTTCCCTATTTAATACGCTTTATCGAAAAATATGTTTTTGTAGTGATCTGAGTATGCAAATAGCTACCATAGGTTTATGCTATTCAGTTGGATTTAGAGCTCCCGGTCATGTTCCTGCTACGTACTTAATTTTCATACACGAAATATTCAGAGATTACATCAACAGATAACTTCGTGTAAAAGCCTTTCCGAACCGAAATGCTCCATACGACCGTCCAGATGGACGATCCGCTTTCCGTTAAATAATGCGCGCCAGGTCAAATATCGGGAAATAGTAAGCACATCATGGTGATTTATGTCTATTTCGAACATTAATCCTCTTATATTCAGTGCACATATATGAAAGTTTCAATCATATTCTTGTTTCACCAATAGTTTCAAGAGCATTACCCAGACCATGTTGGCAATTAATCTTTAGTAGATAGACTACGTTCGTGAGGATATTTATGTATTTACAGTTTATTATTCATACATTTTATTAAGTTTTATTATTTACTTTTAAATTTTAAGTTTAAAGAGAGTTCATTTGATATAGATCTTAAGGTGAATTGAGTATGATTTCTTTGTAGTTATTTATAGGCGAAAAGTATATGAAGATAAATATAGTGCATATTCACACATAAAAACCTTTAGTCCTAAGAGATTTCTTTCTGGTACAATAGATGGCGGTGTGGTCGTACATGTAGGTACAAGGTACAGTTTCCAAGTTTTCAATCTAATACAGAAATAAGCATTTTTTTGACAAATTAAGATTTATTTTTCAACAATCTCGTTGTAGGTCTATACACTTTTCCCAGCGATGCTCCTATATCATTAATCCGTTCAAATAGCATTTTGTTTTTAGACGGTTATGAACGTGATGGCCTCCTCGTTTGATGAAAATCTCTGTCTTTCGAACGAAACTTTGCGAAAACAGAAAAAAATCACCGAAAACTCGCGAGTTTCTTAAATTCAGCTGACCAAAATTTCACTGTGACAAATTATGGTGTCGAGTCTTCGTAAATAAAGTCAGTCTCGGCTTTAATTTATGTAGGCGCATAGCCTATCAAATGCAAAAATTTAGTAGTAACAGCTCGATACTCGGTTTTTCCATTTTTACATCGGCTGACACAGATGACTGTTATACAACAACTAGTCGTACGACAAGGTTGAAATTTTGAGAAGTATCTGTCAACGCATGCGCAATTATACTAACGAAATATTAAAGCTTTTCAGGCTTCCCTCGTAAGTATGATAGATGGATCATTGAAAATTTGGTTACAATAGATCGACTCAACTTTATGAGAAGACGTACATACATATATAAGTTCGTTGGCTGCAGCGTGTTAGTTATCGCCTTCACAACATTAATCAAATTACATCCGCAAATCTAATCAAGTTTTGGATTAAAAAAATTGAAGCACCACTACCAACACGAAACTTTTAGCCGCCATAGGACTACACGGAGTTCAGAAAATGTCGTATTTTCCTTTTTAAATTATGTTATATATGTGGCAGTATTTATAGGAGTACTATGTACATGTGAATCAAAATTGGCAAATATATGTAGGTGAAAATCATTTGTTATAAATAAAGATTCAGTATTCAAAGAAAGTACCCTTTCTGCTTTTAAGCTTGATAAAAAAGTAGTATTCTAAAGTTAATATCATTGAAAAATCTTACGGAGTATGTGCAAATATTGTACGAGTATAGGTGTAAGTAACGGGTGAGGCAGAATAACGAGCGATTTTAAAAAGGCTGTAAAAAACAAGAAAAACAATATTTAGGAATAAATTCATTATTTTTTCAAAGAACATGAAAAAGCATTAATTATTTTATTTATTAAAAATAACTCCGGAAAGATGACATCCGTTCAGCAGGCGTACACATTCTTCCAATCGTGTTTTGAAACTATTCATTACATTTTGCAGCATTGCTAGGGGAATGTTTTCCACTTCCTGTCGGATCCGTTCTTTCAGGGCTTGAATTGTTTGTGGGTTATCTTGAAACACTTTACTTTTTAAGTACCCCCACAAGAAAAAGTCACGGTGTGAGGTCCGGTGAACGGGAAGGCCAGGTGATGTCCCCATTTCGAGAAATCACATGATTTGGAAATAATCTGTTAACAATATTCATGCATACTTTGGCTGTATGGGAGGTTGCTCCATCTTGTTGAAAAAATGTTTCCTCGTTAACTTCGTAGCGTGCAAGCTGGGGTTCAAAAAAGTTTTCCAACATGTGGGCGTATCTTTGTGAGGTTACTGTCACAGCATTGTCACGAGCATTTTCAAAAAAGTAAGGCCCTATGATCCCCGATGAAGACATAGCGCACCACACAGTAACTTTTGGGGAGTGAAGGGGTTCTTGATGCATTTATCTAGGATTTACGTCACTCCAGTATCTAAAGTTCTGCTTATTGACGTAACCGGACAAACGGAAATGGGCTTCATCACTCATCCATAAGTTGTTTACAATATCCTCATGTTGATTAATTAAATCTAAAAACTCTTCACAGAATTGTTGTCGACTCACATAATCCGTGCCTTTAAGAGCCTGTACGCTTTGGATTTTGTATGGATGAAGGTGGAGATCCTTGTGTAATATTCGTCTGACAGTTCGGTTTAAAATCCCAAGTGTAGTGCTATGCCGGCGAGCTGAACGACGCGGGCTTCGCTCAATAGCAGTTCTTACACGGTCGATATTCTCAGGCGTACGCACCGATTTTGGGCGACCAGGTTTCTTTTTTGTCGTTGACGAAGTTTCCTCAAAGTTCCTAACCCATTTTTTAATGGCACAGGCAGACGGCACTGGTTGATTGCGATTAATGTTAAAATGATTTCGAAAGGCACGACGCGCGCGTATGTAAGAATTATCATTTTCATAAAACGCCTTAACAGCGTACGCACGCTGTTGAGGGGTCCAACGCTCCATTGTTACTAAATGCTAATATCAAGGAAACATGGCCGATAGCGTCCCTACCACCTCCGAATGACACGGCGCGAATCACGGGCTTTTTAAAATCGCTCGTTATTCTGCCCCACCCTGTATATATATACATACATACAGAGTTACTATTTTAAAAACAAAGCAATAAATTCTAATAAATGTATTGTTTTGAGCAAAGAGTTAAGGACTTTGGCACAAACTTTTAAATGGTCCTTCGAGCCGGATACTTTGTTAATCACATAATGTTTCAGATACTGACTATATCTATATCATATTTATATTTATTCTGATGCATCACTTATAAGTCTAATAATAATTAATTAATAAACGTAATCTAAATAAGGAAGGTAAGGTAAAGATTCAGTTAATATTTCGCAATCCAGAATATGTAATATGAAATTTGAACAATTAAGTAGGACAAATATTGCAGAGTATACATCGAGTGGTTAGTAGAATGACAATCTTGGTGAAAGTCATTAGTGATACGGATCGTAAGTTCATGAAATTAGTAGTCCTTACAAAAACTAATAAAATGTGGCAACAACAAGACTGATATTCATTTATCATTGCCAATACTGAAACAAACAAAATTCTCCTCTTTTGTGTGCTGTACCTGATATCATCAAAAATTAATCCTCTCCGAAAACATTCCGATTGTTACCATATACAATGATACGTTTACCGACTTAAGGGCACTAACACTTGAGGACGTCTTCTCTTTCAATAAAGGATAGGACGCAAATGGAAAATCGATGCGCGATTTCCGCGGATCCACCGCATTCGGTAAAATGCAAGCGTGAATCTTTAATGTCCCGAAGTTTGTTCCCGCGTTGCCATTTCGACTGCAACATCGAAGCATCCACCAACGTTAAAAGGTAAGAAATAAGGAGGAGGGTGAACGTTTTCTTATCGCTTCTCTTGCAGGAGGGCATTCAAACCGCACCGGGTTTTCCCAAAGCATTACTCCCGTCTTCTCCTGTTTTACTTATTTATTCCGCCATTTCTGTCTGGTGTTAGGGGTGTTGCCGGCGAACACCCGTACATTTAAACATACACATTTTCCATCTTCCTTTATCTTCTCTTCTCGGCTTTTATCTATCTGTAACGTCATACGAGCACAATAACGTGTATTTATTAAATTATTTTATCTCGAAAACGCTGACGACGGAGGCTTAAAACTCGTCGTATTCAATTTTGCGAGGCGTTTATCTTGCTGCCCACCTCGTTATTTTGGCTAAAGAAGGGCTTTTAATAACAATTGACTGTAATTAAAGGGAGAGTCTCCTGAGATGATTACACGGAGAAGTGAGAGCCGAAAGGTCGACAGAAATATTTACGTTTGCACTTTTTTTTTAATTTCGTTTGACTAGAGAGACAATCAACTTATTCATTAATTAAATGTTTTGGGTTTACGTTTATTAATTAAATGAAATTTAAATTACGTAGGATGTAATAATGAACTTTGAAATCATGAACGTATTGCGTATTCAGGCACAGACCCTCAACAGAATGCCTAGGATCATTTTGTCATAGTTCTCGTTCGCAAATTAAAAGATTTACATCCAGGAGAAGAAACTGGGAAAGGTTTATATCATGAATTGTAGGTCCTGATTGTACTTAGCTAGGTATTTCAACGTACATAACATTTAATAATAACACATTATGTTACAATTGAGTATATATAATAGTAACTCTATTTTTATATCAAAGTCAAATCAAATCCTGGATTTAATAGAAAACGTCTCTGAAAATGTAAAAGCGAGAGTGCAAGGCAATTTTCTATGTTGAATATACAGAGTAATTAAAATAGATGTACTTGATTTTAATGGGTTATATTTTCTATGTGTTGTATTTGAATTTCGTAAATTACATTTTATTATACGTACATTAAAGTTTGAATATTTAATGTGTCCCCTCCCCCTTCGGCTGCAGGAATAACGACTAAACTTAATCGAATTGATCCCACACTTGAAGAATGTGTTGCTTCACTAAGTTCATCCCAGCTGTGATAAGGTTTCTTAGGTCATGCAAATATGTGGGAATCAGTAGCACGTAAACTATCGTTTAAGAACCTCCACAGGAAAAAATTGTAATGTTTGAGATTGGGAGACCTCGGTGGCCAGAACTGAAGAGCGAAGTCTTCATTCCTTATGTGACTCTCCTTTAGATGAGGCAGAAATTCATTAAGAAAACGTCGAACATTTAGGTGCCAATGGTGTGAAGTTGGTGTCATTCGTTCGAGAAACAAACCAGTTTTGCTGTATTCTACAATAGAAGATTTCAGTAATCGTAAAAAAACGTTTTAAACCATTTAGACCAACTGCAGGAGCGATTTCATTCTGCTTTTCTGTCATAGACATTTTCGTTCCAGTTTATTATTCTTTTTCCTGCTAGGCATTCCAATATCGCCTCCTGCACTTTTTTAGACTTTCCCTCATTTCTTGCTGCCGACAAAAATTTTGCGTCTTTCATCCATTCCTTCCAGGTGAGCTAACCACCGTAGTCTTCTCGTCTTATTACATCGTTTACTTTGCGATAGCTGGTCTGACTTTCCCACCCAAAGCCAGTTTTCTTTCTATCTAATAGTCTACGCGGAATTTGGCGCTCCAACAATTCATTTTTGATTTCGATACTTTTACATTTTCTATTCCAAGTCTACGTCTGTCAGCCATGTAACAGGGTTGGTCAGATACAATCATGAATTCTCACTCTGTTTTGTGTTACTTTTTCATTACATCTGTTAGTTACAAACACTCCTGGATATAAAAGTTTGTCCACAACTTAAAATTCCATTATTTTTGGGTTGTGGAATCCAAAAAAAGGGAAGAAGAGATAAGTAGAGTTAATTTTCAACACCAATGGATATTTCCTGGTATCTCTGTCAACAGTAAAAAGTTGAAACATGATTCGAAAGACTTTTAGCGCCGAATAATAATGTTTGATGACACTTGGACATATGATACTATATCGATAGTGTTCAAAAAGGTAAAACGATCAGGCTAGTATACTATGCATCCTTTTTAGATCAACTGCATGACACAATGCAACACAGAAGGCCCTACTAAAAGAAGAACCGCGTATTTTATTTCAAGATAATGCATCAAACATTTCGAACTGCTTCCACATCCAGCTCATTTAACAGATTTGGTTCTCTTAGATTTTTTCCTTTTTCCTAACCTGAAAACTTGGCTCAATAGTAAAAGAATGAGGTCGAATGCATAGGTAACCGCTGAAACTAACGCATATTTCGAACAGTTTGATAAAGCTTGCTTTTTTGAGTAAATACAAAGACTTGAATATGAATGAACTAAATTAAGTTATAAGGATAAGTTCTGGTCTAGGTTCACAAAAAAATAATGCACACTACAAGAGCGAATCAGTAGAATCACCTTGGAATATGTAAATAAAATGGTGGAATAAAATTATACTTCCATCTCACGAAGAGAAATTAAAGTATCTGAAAGAAAGAAAAGAAAGAAGCCTAGATATATGTACATATTCGTGACAATCCCGCTAAATGAACGGCTAGACTGATTGTCGCTATTTAAAGAAAAAGATATGTCAAAATTTCTTTGCAAATTATTATTAGTAAGCTTACATAATTTTAATTTCACTTTAGACTATTACTAGTACTATAAAATAACAACATACAAAGGTTCACTAATAATAATTTGGGAACAAATTTTGACAAATTCTTTTCTGTAAGTAGCAAAAGTGGTCTACCCGTTCATTTAGCACGATGGACATGAAAAAAATATACCTACACTTCCTTCTCTCAGATAGTTTCATTTCTTTTCGTGAGATGGAATTATAGTTTTTATTCCACTATTTCATTTACATATTCGACCATTTTGCTGCATCATGATACAACTACCTACAGAAGAATAATTCGTTGATGAGATCACGGGTACCTGAAGAGCATTTAATATGTAAAACGCATCTTGATGACGACCTAATCAACAATAGAATTATTCTTATTCCACTAACGAAAAAGTAGGTTAACAAAGTTCCAAACATTTGTTATATTATTTTTTCACATGGTCTTTTCCACACAAAGGCTAAAATTCATACAATTGAGTAGAAAATTGAACATACTTTTCATAAGTTTGAAAAGCTTTTGAAGTTGTTGTGAATAACAGTTTATATTGAAAGCATAGAAATGGAAAAGTTTTCGTTCTATAGAAAATTGGATTTGGCGCAAAAATAAAAATTAAAACGTTATATGTATATACTTGTGTGGAACATGTAAATAACTATTATATTTTACAAACTTGTATATTAAGTTATTGATGAAAAGGGTGTAACTGGCTATAACATTACGCGACATAAATATTTCATGCAATAAGTAGATATACATTGTTAAAGAGTTACATTATTAGAATATAACAAAGTGAACTGGGGTATTAGAATTTATAATTTATGTATATACGTTATTACGTTGTAAAGAAAAGCGATACAGTCACTTGAACATTCGCGTGTTACTATTTCAAAATTTCTACTTTGAATTGTCTTATAAATGTTTAATATGTTGATGATGACCAAATGTAATGACGCACTTGAACTTAAACGTACTTCTTATTGCTTTCGTTGGGCAGTGCTGGTGTATTACATTATATTACTGGTCCACTAGTTTATAACGAGTCAGGTAAATTTACATTTTACGCATATGAAATTGTTTATTCGGAAACTATGGCCAAATAAAAAACTATAGGCTATTTTGCGAGGGTGGTCCAATATGTACCCAGCCTGATCTAGAGGTGACGGTAGTGGTTTCACAAAAATCACTGTATTAGAAAGTAGACAAGACGCCACGTTGTTTAGAATTTGTTTGGCAGCCATCAATAGTGAACGTTTTCAGTGAATTGGTAAAAATGGAGAAAATTTGTCATCGTTATGTGACAATACTTCTATTTGAAAGGCCTCAGCCCAACCGATTTAAAACCTGAACTGGTTTCTACTCTGGGTGAGTCTGCTCCTTCGTGTACAATAGTGAAATATTGGGTAGCAGGGTTTAAACGAGGCCGTACGAGCTGCCAAGACGAATTGGTCGACCAAATAAGGTGACGACTCCAGAAATGGTAAAGAAAATCCATAAAGCGGTACTGGATGATTGTCGACTGAAAGTGCACGAGCTAGCAGATATAGTAGGCGTTTCAAAAAGTGCGGTACATCGTATATTATCTGAAAATTTGGACATGTGAAAGCTGTGTGCAAGATGGGCGCCGCGTTTGCTCACATTCGAGCGAAAACGGTGTCGTGAAGAAGTTTCAATTGAGTGTTTAGTGAAGTTTCATAGCAACAAAGCAGAATTTTTGCGCCGTTTCATAACCATGGATGAAACATGGGTCCATCACTTCACACCAAACACAAAAGAACAATCAAAACAATGGACTCGAAAGGAATAACCGGCTTCAAAGAAGGCGAAGACCGTTTCATCTGCAGGCAAGGTTATGGAATCGGTTTTTTGGGATGCGCGTGGAATAATTTTCATTGACTATCCTGAAAAAGGTAAAACTATCAACGGCGAGTATTATGTGAACTTATTGCAACGTTTGAGCGAAGAAGTCAAGCAAAAACGGCCGCATTTGGCTAAAAAGAAGGTGTTGTTTCATCAAGACAATGCACCAGTTTGCAAATCCGTTATTGCAATGGCCAAAATTAATGAATTAAAGTTTGAAGCCGCCAGATTTAGCTCTCTCGGATTATTTTCTGTTCTTAAACTTGCATAATGGCTCAGTGATGAAAGATTTTCCAACGATGCGGAAGTGATATCGGCAGTTAATGGCTATTTCGAGTAGCAAGACAGTTCTTATTATAAAAAGGGTATCGAACTTATTGAACATCGCTGGGAAAAGTGTATAGAGCTAAAAGGAGATTATGTTGAGAAATAAATATATTTCTTTCCAAAATTTTTGTGTTTTCTTTGTTGGGTCGGGTACTTCTGGGACCACCCTCGTAAAAACATTTCACATGTTTATAAAAAATTCTTTTTCCTATAAAATAAAGAAAGTTTAGATAGTTGTAATTGTATAACATAACATATTGCAGAAGGATATATTTCTAAACCGATTTTGAAATTAAAAAAAAGCACACAAAACGCAGACGCCATCGATGTCATACTGTTTGAATTACAATGAATCTACACGTGTAACAACTTTTAATCTATAATTAATATCAGTTTGATATTGTTTTACCGCACAAAACGTTCGATACCACCATACGCGAACCTGCGGCGACAGCTTCACTCCATTCCACTCGAATCGTGTATCATGTTTTAAATTGGCATCATGGTCTGTAAAAGTAATCGAAAACATAAAACTGGATTAATTAAAATCGCTGTCCCCCAATATAACTGTCGATATTGTACGGCTCTCGAGTTCGTCGAATGCGAAAAATTGAAAATTTTCACCTGCTTCTAAACATAGAAATTATTGGAAATGACGAGTGAACATTGCAAGTCATACACTTGTAGCGCGTTATACAATTTTTGTCGTTTTTCTATGACAGCGAGTAGTATTTTGAGGAGGAGTTGGATAAATAATTTAAAAGGGATAGACTAGAATCGACCACTACTATTGTGTTTACCGTTTTTTGGCTAATATTCAGATAGTATAGGTCAGAGTACGGAGAGTGCTCGAATTAAACTCGCTCGCGAACGAATTCAATTCGAGCGAGTTATATTTTCTATATTAAAAAGAACTATTTTTACGAGTTGGATTTGTGCTCGCGAGTTAAATAGTAAAACTCGCGAGCACAAATTTTAAAACGAACGAATTAAATAAAATTGTGCTCGCGAGCAGAACTTTTTCCTACTCTGGTTTAGGTGTTACATATTTGGACATAATAATAATAATAATAAAGTATTTATTGTCCAACAGTATACATATACTAATAACAGGACAATGTATAATAAAGACTACAAATATCAAAATCATCAATGTACGTAACAAGAAGCTTACATCTAAAAAATTACAAAACTCAACATACATACGTGAAAACATTTTGCGGCACACTAAAAATATTTTGCAAATCCTTAACGGAACAACTGAATATATCGCAATTATTACCAAATTTATTGTATGAAGTACACATAAATGAAGTGGGCGACTTAACAAGTATATTAGTGCGTGCTGGTGGAGTAAAGAAAGTCCAAACATTCCGAGCAGCGAGTCGCCGCACATAGAAGTTGAGTCCACCCAGAAGTTCCGGAGAATCTATTCGATCGTGGATTAACCCATGTAAGAAAGACTAACCGGATATAACTTGTCTCATCTCCAATGAAGCCATGGCAAAAGTACTCAATAAGGTGTCATAGGGAAAGCCTCTGTAAGGGTAGACGCAGTGATTACTAAACCAAAGGTACTTCAAAAATCGTCTTTGCACACATTCTATAGCTTTTTTTTTGGACTTCGTAATAAGAATTCCACACTATCGAGCCATACTCCAATCTTGAACGGACCAGCGAAATGTATAAAGTTGTGATTGTGGGTATATTGTTAAATTGCTTGGCATTTCACAATATAAAGGCCATCATACCATATGCCGATGAAACTACATTGGTAACATGGATATTAAAAGATAACTCAATATCGAAATACACCCCCAAATCCTTTACCACATCACATCTAAGGAGAGGGGAAGAGAAGCAACTTCATATTTGTATTCTAATAAAGATATGTCAAGAAATCGTGTAAGGTCCATTAAGAATTTGTAAAGCAAAAGATGGACGTTCATACAAAAATGCAATCTAATTAGTAGTTTTGTTGCCACAATTATGTAATATGGCTTTACACTTGTCTTGACAGGAGACAGTAGTAAATGTGTTATAAAAGGTTTTCCAATAGGGACTTAACAATTTTGTTTTTTAATACAAATGCAGCCTTGAATGTTTTTCATGATCTGTCAACATTAAAACGTCAGTCAAGGTTAACATTTTTATCATGGTGAAGTTCGCGAACGAGTAACGTTTGGAAATTATTGAAAATGGTTGCAACTTTAAGAACGCTTACTCCAATCTTCAGTCGTAATAATCGTCCTACTAGACAGGCTGTGCGCGCTATAGTGGATAAATTCGAGACAGAATGTTCACTATTGGATGTTTTTGTGCCAGTGAGATAAAGCACCGGACAAAGTACCGAAACTATCGCCGCTATAAGTGCTTCAGTTCAAAATGAGTTCCACGTCGTTCACAGGAATTGGGAATCTCTCAAACCACATTGTGGCAAATTTTGCGTAAAGGTCTTGGCTTATACCCTTACAAGATTAAATTAACTCAAGAAGTAAAGCCTTTTTATTTGAAGCGCCGAAACTTCTCCGATTGGGCGCTGCTAAAGTTTGAAAAAAATTCTGAATTTTATCGAAAAATCATGTTCAGCGATGAAGCTCATTTTTGGTTTAATGACTTTGTCAATAAGCCAAATATGTGTTATTGGACAGTAACAAATTCACATGCGCTTCAAGAGATTCCATTACCACCACAAAACGTGACCGTGTAGTGCGGACTTCACGCCGGAGGTGTGATTGGACGATGATTTTTCGTCGATGAAAATGATCGCCACGTTACGGTTAACGGAGTTCAATATCGTGTCATGTCGGAAGACTATTTTTGGCCAGAATTGCATGTACTTGACATCAGCGATATGTGGTTCCAACAAAATGGTGCCACATGCCACACAGCTAGTCAAAAAATTGATCTATTGAAGGTGAAGTTCGGTAACCATGTAATCTCGAGAAATGGTCCGGTCGAGTGACCACCTCGCTCATGCGACTTAACGCCTTTGCATTTCTTTCTATGGGGTTACGTTTTGTCGTTGGTTTATGCCAACAAGCCAACGATGTTAGAGATCAAGGACAATATCGAACGCGAAATTGCCAACATTCTGGCCGACATGTGTGAAAGAGTGGTGGAAAATTGGCTCCAAAGAATCGATCGCTGCAAACGTGCTCGCGGTGGTCATATGAGCGAGCGAGATCGAGTTCCATAGTTAAATGTCACATGCGTACTGCACCTGGAATAAATTTCAGCCCAATATCTCAATTATTCTGTTTTATTTAAATACAAATTTATTGTTATTAAAAACCCCGGTATATTAGTCTTGGTAGAGGTTATAAATACGTTTTAAAAATTCTCTGTTTTGTATTTTTAAAGTGCGCAAACTTTTTCTATAGGCCTGGCGCTTGAAGTCTAAAATGAAAATCATTCTATTAACAATGTATTCCTTTTTCACAACGTCAACTGGAAATGTTTGGGTCAATTGTCCTTTTGTTATTATGTAAAGTGATGGCAAAGAAAAACAAACGACTAAAACTCCGGTAAAAGAGGCAACCCCAAATTTTGTACTTTGTTTATTTTATATCAGTTCTGAACAACATAGTCGCTTTTAGTGATTCTTCGTCAAATTTTGACGTGATGCGTAAAAACCGGTATGATTTTCGGATTAGGACACCCACGTTACTAAAAAACAAGTCTCATTTAGAAGTAAGCAAAAATCGTGTTGATCAGTATTATAGCTCCACTCTCGTCACATGGTCATAACGAACATTACCAAAAAAAGGTAACTGAGATTTTCCAAAACTTATGTTCAATGTTATGAAAACTATTAAATTATCTTTGTACTTAGATTTCGTTCTCCATTTCAGTATTATCTGATTAGATTTATGCTTTATGTATTTTAACAAGTTCATAAAGTATATACAAAATACATGACCTGAAATTACTACGTTTATCTCCAATTATTCCGAATATAAGTCCCATTTATTTAAATTTCATTAAACCCGGAAAATTAATAAACAACTTCTTAATTTATAACCCGGTTTACGACACTGAAATATGCAGTAGTATCTGAGCGGAATAAAGTGAACATAAAAACTGATCTACTGCGCTCCTGGTCCCCTTTATTCATCCGCGCCGTTATTAAATTATTAGCAGCGTTCCGCGTTAGCGGGGAATGGTCGTTAAAATTCGTTTTAATTATAAGAAGAAAAGTAAATAGCGAACTAAAATCTCCGACCGAAAGTTTTAAGTAAACTTAATTCAGTAGTTTTAGTAGAATAACCTCTTTTCATGCGGTGTATCTTATATCTGGTGTAATTTGGCCGTATTGTGTTTATCTAGAAGCAAGCACTTTGCTTCAAACTATTACCTGGAGCTCTATTTTCTGAATGTGTAATTATAAACTCAAATTCAGATCTTTGCGGAAGACATTAAATGTTAGTTCAGAAACAGTACAATCGTATAAGAGCACGTTTAAGATACACATACATATAATGTAGACTTAATATTTCTTCCTTATTATATGACTAGTTGAGCGTTACTTGTCTATATTTAAGCAAATTTATTGAAGATAAAAATGTGAAAATAGCAAAAGTTTTGCTCTTGATAAGACGACATTTCTTATTTTTAATGCACTTGATAAGAAAGGAATATTCTTACGATTTCCTGAGAAACAATGGACCTCCTTTCCTCCTATTTCATTGAATTTATCGTTTTATTTTCTTTGTAAATCTCGAAAAAGATTTTCATACTTATGTAACACAATATGCAGAACTTACATGTATTTATTGTTGTACTTTGCTTAACTTTCAAATGTCTTAGAATGTCTTGTTTTCTCATAAGGTGTTTATTATTTCTTCCTCTACAATAATAAGATTCCTATGAGATCAATGAAACGTTGGTTATAATTTCATGTCGAAATATGGGGCAATATTATGTCACATTTGTGATAAAAAAATAAAGTTGTAATATGAATGAAAAAATTTTAATTTTTACTGCTTTAGCATCGTATACATGCTCAAGAAATTTTTGAGTAAGGTAGATCTTTCACCAATGTTATATCAAAATATCATGGCATTTGCATCATTAGAAGCAGAGAAATTGCGCATAAAGTAACTGTGTATTTGGCATTGGTTGAAAAATGAATTTTGAAGGAAGAGCAAATATTACACAGCATTTGAGACTGAGAAAGATTTGTGCAAGGTTTATACCACACCAGCTAACTGAAGTCGACATTGTACAGATTTGATTAAAGACTCAAAAAAGGACGAATACTTCAGGTATTCTATTGTAATTGGCGATGAGACGTGGTGTTTTAAAATATGATTCAGAGATCAATCGTCAAAGCTCTAAATAGAAGCATCGAAGCGAAGAAAGACTGAAAAGAAGCTGTTTGGAGAAGTCAAAACTGAATACAGTGTTGATTTGTTTTTATGATTCGAAAAGCATAGTGCACAAAGAGTTTGTACCAACTAGTCAAACAGTCAGTTATGAGGTGTCTTTTGGCGCGTATTAGTCGTGTCCGTCTTCATCATTGTGAAAACGGTAGCTGGCGTTTGTTACAAGATAATGCACCATCTCATCGCTCGACGCTTGTCACTGATTTTCTAAGTACTTTAAGTATTTTAACCATCAAGCATTCACCGTATTCACCGGATTTGGCACTTTGTGATTTCTCTCTATTCTCCAAACTACATTTGCCGATGAAAGGACATCGTTATGCCGACACCGATGTCATTAAGAGGGCTTCGACAGCGATCTTGAATTACATCTCTAAAGATGAACTTAAAAATTCATTCGACATGTTAATTGACCGTGCAGAGCGTTGTATTGAAGCCGAAGGCGACTACTTTAAGTAAAATAAATGAATTTTACCAAAATAGTAAGCTTTTGTTTTTATTTTAAAAAAGTTCGGTGTTTCCGACAACAGACTGTGTATAAGGTGTTAAGAAAATGTCAAAAATTTATTTTGATGTTTACTATATGTGCATAAAATGTTCGAAACTTTTTTCAAACACACTGTATGTAGTAGAGGTGCTACTTACATGAACTACCCAATCTTTTGGATTGTGGGCATTAGTGCCGCATATGTAGAGTCGGTCACCATCACCCATAGATTGTATTACTCTTATGTGGTTTCGGCAGTCGAAATGCTAGAACAAAGACACATAAATTATCATCATTTTAATCGTATATAAAAGTATATGAATTTTAAACAATCTTTTTATTAAATAAAAAGGGGCTGTTGCCCAAAATATACTTTTTGGTAAGTTATAGAATTATAAAGCAGTACCAATACCAAAGGATAAGCCAAGATATTTTCACTAGTATTCAGCTACAAAGGAAAATTTCTAAAACAACAACGGAAGCGAAGGTAAAAAAACTAAAACGAAAATTCAAAAGAAAATTCTCCACTTATTTCTCGCCAAGTTTGACCGCCAGAGTTCGTGACGGGCGTTGCGAGAACGCGACCGGAAACGCCGATATAATTTTTATTTTCCGCAAGGGGAACCATTTTGTGATTCCAATCATACGGCGGCCTCTGGGTTAAGTTGTCCGGCAAGAAAGTAACTCCCCGACGGTCGGCCGAGAATAACACGCCAATTTTAGAAGCAATCGACCGATCAGAGAGCTTTTTACGCCGTCGGGAAACGAATGCAACTTTCTCTCCAAACCAACACCATATAAGAAGTTGGTCCCGTGAGGAATCGATAACCGAACTCTATATGTGCGGTTAGAGGTTAAGGACTATTCTTATTCGCGGTAGACGGTCGTATTCTTCCGTTCGAACACTTTTCGTTTTAACACTAATAGACCGTGCTACTTTCGATCAGTAGTTCTCAAAAATTTTTATTGGCGAACGTGCTGGCAATCCAAAATAACGCTTTAAGAGTGTAATTATATATTTGTCGAATTACGGAAGTAGTAGATACTATACTGAATTAAAATAATTCACTCACTAGTATTTCCGTTTTCTTTGTTCTTCTGGTACGAAATTTTTCACAGAAGAAACATTTTTTTCTGTAGAAAAGGGACGGTGCAATAAATCACATGTAGGTATTTATCTCTTATGTCCCTGTTCCTCTTTTTGAATGTCGTTCATCTTAGTTTAAGTAAAATAATTTTAAAAATCATGTGAAACGAATATACAGTGTACGTTTTGGCATTCAGCGGTACGGATCACGTGCGGAATTTGTTTTTCGTATGGGTATTTTTACCGTAGTTGTCCAGGTGCGACACTGTTTAATTATCTGCTGATGATGACAACTTAGTTGTCGAAATACGTATACAGAAAACGAAAATTATTGTGGCAAAGGCTTATATATCAACCTTCAGTGATTTAGAAGAAACATTGTTATTAATAGTTACGCAAGATAGTTACGAACTACCAAGTGGTAGACTTTTGGACTTATAAAGTGTATGATTATGTGCTTAACTTTAAATCATTTGCAAGCTAATTCGAGAAATTGTTTTTTAGAATCAATATCTACTTCGATCGCCTTTAACTGCTGAGGAGTAACAACTAATAATTATGGTATGTATTTGGACTTGCTGATTACGGAAAACAAATCGGAAATGCGATAGCTTTTCTGGTTCTCGAGATATTCGCGAAAAACTGCCAATCGGTGAAAACGCAAAGCCCAAGACGTCGTTCTTCGACGACTCGATGGTCCTATCTAGTATCTTTTGAATTTTGAACCCCTGACTAAGAAATACTCTGAGCTCGGTATCGTATCTTTTTCAGTTTCAGAGATATTCTCCAAAAAAACCGTCTTAAACCGTGAAATCGTCAAAAAACGCACAGAGAAAAGGTGAATTCTCAGCGCATAATCACATGTACAGTCTTCCAGGGTATGTCCGAAAACTCCTGGATAGATTTCGAGTCGAAATTGTTAACAAAATTAACCAAATTGAAAACTATAGTTTTCATCCACCTGATAAAGCTATTGCTGGGGCTTACAACAAAAATTTTTAAAACTCAGCTTTGTACTTATTTATTATGTTAGCAATTAAGTTTCAACAAGTACCTTTGTCAACAGTTAACGATTTTTTACTTCCGGAAAGAAGAGAATGTGCGTCAAGCTTGTGAAAAGCTGTTTAAAGTCTACGATGAAATTGCTTAATGCCATGTTCGTAAAATTCCAGGCCGATTAATTTAATATTAGCAGCGGTCCTCGCTCAGGAGATGCTCACTGAGGTCCCACAGCATACGATACGGGAGATTACATAGCATTCAAGTGTTCAAAACCACATGAAAAAGTTCGAATACGTTAGTCGGCTGGATATTATAGTTCTGGAAACTCAAAAGAAACTCATTTTATAGTGCGGATAGACACCTGCAATATATTCCTTAAAAATAAGGAAAACGATCCTTTCTTAAGGAACTGATAACTGATAATGAGAAGTTGCACAACACCGTGGGGCGAAAACGGTATTGGTCTCGACCTGATGATTCGCCCTAAATGATAACGAAAACAGACGTTCATAAGAAAAAGATTACACTCTAAGTGTGGATGGATTTTAAAGTATCGTTTTTCGAGCTCCTATCAACGAATAAAATAATTTTAAGTGTGTGTTGTCGGCAGTTGGATATTTTTATCAAATCCATTATCTAAATACTTTCAGAGCTCGTTAGTCGTGAAGGTGACAACGCAAGACCACACACCAGTTAGATCGCCCGTCAAAAATTCTATCTTAGACAAAATGTGCTGCTACATTTACCATACTCGCTAGACCTTGTGTTTTGAGCCTTTCTACATGAGACTATGTAATCAGCACCTCATAAAGTTTTTCGCAGGTAGAGATGGGTCCTTCTCTGAGTGAAGAATTACGAAGTTCACCAAAGGATGGTAGAAGCTTATCGAAGAAAATGAGCAATACATAATTGATTGATCTTCCTTTTACATTAATAAATGGTTTATGAAAAAAAGTAAAAATACGAGTTTATTTTTCGGTCAACCTCTAGTTAGTTTGTTTGCTTGATTGAAGTCTTATAGAATAAACTAAGAGCAAGTTTGATAAAAGCGTATATGTACTTAGTAAGCAAATAAGTGTTTGTAAACGTAGATTTAAGATAAATTATTTGGTTGGTACTTTTTTCTAATTAAGAACTAAATTATGGAATTAAGAAGAAAAAAGGAAAAATTAATAATTTCGTTGATGACCTCATTTACAATTTTAATAATAGTAAATAAATTCAAGGTTTTCCTCAAAATATAATACAATTCATGTTTAGAAAATGTATCCTTGTTGTCCGATCAAATGAAATATTTACTTCGAACACTCAGATTTGAACTACACTGATACGAAGAACTCTATCGAGTAGTTCAAAATATCGTATTATCTCACCACAAATCTGCCCATTATTCCGCGATTACCTACTTCGTTGTTTCGCCCGAAAAGTACGCACTTCTACGGCAGTTTCAGTTCTTCGCAAAACGTGCACTTGGATCTTATACGGCAGTTAAACGTGGACCTGTTTCCTTGAGTGCTCGAATAACAACACTTCACAGAATGGGAACGGACACCGAGGGTTTGCTGATTTAGAACAATAAAAAAGACCGACATAAAAGCGGAAAACAAAAAAAAAAGAAAAACATCAGGACCATCGTCGAATTTATAGTCTCCTTCGAATATAGGGATTACATCCTCAAAATTTATGTCTCATTCCTTATTCATCCTTGTTGTTTTATTTTGGACGATGTAGTACAGTATGTTTTGCCCATATTCATTCCCAATGAATACGCGCGTGTTTAAGATCTATGGCAAGAGTGTGAGCATATTTTACGCTTGTCGTTTTTAAGTTAAAAATAAATACAAAACTTCTAAACCTCTTTTGAATATAGCTTAAAATGATAAAAAATTTCAGAAATAATTTCTTAATGTTAGTTATATACGAGGCTTTATCATTACGCTTCATGTTTAACTACTATTCAATCAGAAAATTCATTTATGAAACATGACGTGAAATGTAAGCATTGAAAATGTTTATCCATGCAAAGTCTTTTTAATTTTAGGAAGAATTTGAGTCATTGTATCCAATTGAAGACTGAATTTGGACGATACGATGATCGTTAAGTAAATACTTTAAGTATTTCTTCGTAATTTATATTTAGTTCTATTAATTTCACATATCTACTTATGTATATTTTCTTATGCTTATCTTATTGATTTATTGTAATGTACATTTCTAAAATGTTAACGATATATTTAACCGAACAGGTCTATAGCGTCGCTGCAAAAGCCGCCATAATTTGCAACGCTCCCCGTAGCTGTGTTCGTCGATAAATATTTTACCGATGCGAAAATACATTACTCATCATTGATGGTCAGTCAAATTTGGCGCCAAAAGACATTACTCATCATTGCTGTTCAGTCACATTTGGCGCCAGTGACTGTTTTAGATTTCATACCTCATCTTTCCTACTTAGATTGCAGTATCTAAACACAATACGCGATGGCGGACAGTTTTCCTTATACAAGCTTATACAAGCTACAGTATACATAGAAGGCCAACTGAACCGTCATTTTGAAGAGAAATATTTGAGGGATCGCGAGCCGAGCGAGTATCTTGCATGATGTACTGATCTTTACTTACTGCTTTTACCCTAACCGAACGTTCATGCCCTAATCACCTATTTAACTGAATTATGCAAGGAGGATCTATAATAATGAATTAATCGGAAACGGATCCTCCCTTATCGTATATACTAGTGTTAGATACATTGTTATAGTCATGTTAGACTGGGTTCTCGATAAGTCCTGTACCATATCAAAAAGATAAAGTGATAACGAGGATGTTAAGAACGTCGTTTAGCGACGAAAAGGTTTGCCGCATATATATATATATATATATATATATATAAAAGGTTTCGCAAATTTTACGGATGTAATATGTGTTCACGTGTTTTAGTGTTTCTTCCCGCATAGGCGTCGAAAGGCAAAACGCACACTGTATTTTTGGCTTTCGACGGTATAGATTGTGTACGGAATTTGTTTCGTTCGGATTTTTGCCGTAGTTTTTCCAGGTACGAAACGTTTAATTATCTGGTAATGATGACAACTTAGTTGTAGAAACACATATACAGAATATGAAAATTAATGTGGAAAAGGGTTATATATCAACCTTACTTAAACCATTAAGTTAATTAACCACAGGTTCCATCAAAATTACCTTCATGTGATTACTTATATTTTATATCAGTCTTTAGGGTATTTAAAAAAGCAGTAATTAGAACGGCAACGAGCCTTGCATAAACGAAGGGTAAAATGTTAAGAAATTAGTAGCGATATTTATTACAAGAACGTAATGATAAAAACTGATAACGTTTGAGTATTTTTTAAATTATATTTATATGTAGAATACATTCCTGAAGCTTGGTGTGATACTTATGACCCATCCTGTATATCACTACACAGTAATATGTCAAATCTCACTCCTTTTTTGAATATTTCACCCGTTGAAAGTAGATATTGATTGCTAACGTGTATACAATTTCTCTACCATTACGCGACCCATAAAAATTTGATCGCGACCCAAAAGTTGAGAAACGTAAGTCTAGATAAGTATAACACTAAAGTTTGTAATTTAACAGGATCAAACTATGTACTTCACAGAAAAGGAAAGAAGTTAGTGCTTTTTCTAATGCGATAGAGAAACTAAAAATGTCTAGTTGTATTACATTAATATTTTGAAATCTAGTAGGATGCCGCAATATATTGTTTCAGATAGCTTGATTGCGTTTACAGAAATTTTAATAAAATATAAACAAAGTAAAAGCTTAAAAACTGAATATGTATGAAATAGTTACCAATTACATTTTGAATATTTATTCAATACACCGAAACGTAATATGGAAAAAATAATTATTTCAAGTTAATTCATTCAAACAACTGACTGATGTTTGAAACAGGTACAATTGACGGATGCATGTTTATATATTAGTGAATAAAATACATTTATCAAAACATATTCATGCTGAAAAAGCACTTACTTTTTAATTGTATTCCAATAGATAGTTGCGAGCTCTGCCCATTATGAACTGTCAAAATATTAAATTTACAATTTCGATCAACTTTCTCCAATGGGTGGGTCTTTTTAAATTTCATTTACGAACTTTCATTGATTTTTTCGTCTCTATATTTTTTTTAATCTGACGCTAATGATGAATTTTCGAGGTTTCACAAACACGGATTGTTCGGTAAAATAGAAACGAACAATAAATCCGGGAACAACACTCCCGACTCCCCGGTAAATATATAAATTGTGAAATGACCAGTGAACAAACAACTCTGACGATTTACGGGCAGCGTTGTTTCAGGCGTCTGCCAGCAGTGCCGGTAGTAATGGTGGTGTAGTAGAGTTGGTGAGGCTTATCGCCGTTAAAACCTCTACGTTTACAAGATTTCCAGAAAAAATATAACACGACTCTTTAAATTAATCTCCTTCTACTGGGGATTGTCGCATTTATGTTCTCAATTCAGCTTCTATATGTAATATGTGATTAGGTGTGCAGATGATACACTCAATGCTATAATTGTGGAAACGTCTTAATTATTATATTCACAATCTATGGAAAAAAATAAAATTTACTTGTATGTAATATAAGAAGAAAAAAATGTGAAGTTATAATTAAAGAGGTCAATTATTTATCAGCGTGACAGGATAGGATTCGTTGTAGTAAGTACGTACGTAAAAACGAATATAGGTATAACTGAGCAGAACGATTGGCCTTGGATGAGTTACCGTAAATATTCAGGTACTTATTACGAATCTGGTGTGCTGACAAATGTGACCACTTTAGTTATAAGTACACTGTGTGCTATAACTAAAACCGCTAATATTTGAGTATATAGGGTAAAATTAATTAGGAGTTACATCGCTTGGTTGTAGTTTTCTCTTCATTTCTTTTTATTACTCTTTAATTTCCAATTCGTGTTTTAAACCATTTCACTCAAGTCTGTCTTCTTCATCTCTTACTCGTAATACTCTATATTAATGTTTGTTTTTGAAATTGTATTGTACGTTATTTTTGTTATACGTTTTAGCTGTTTGTTTGAAGCTCATTTTTTATGCGAGGTTTTTCTTCTCGATAATTCTCTCGTTTCTATGACCAAAGATTTTTAAGCAGCAGCTTAGATTCTCATACTTCATGTTTTCTTTTCTTAGTTTAGTGTTTGTAGCTTTCCTCTACATTCTTTGCTTTTCTCGAAATGTTTTTGCTTTAAGCTTGTTTCGCAATAACCTTCAAGGTCTGGTAATTCTATCGTTTCGGTTTTTTCTTAATTTTTGATGGTTAGTGTTATTCCGAGGTATTTAAATGTCTTCCATCTCATCAAAACTATATTCTGTTTAATCCTTCGTCCCAAATTCCTCCTTCCTTGACTTCAATTTGCTTTACTTCCAGCCTTTCTTGGATTTACAATTATCTATTATAAGAAAATTAACTTTTCCCTGCTTCCATCGTTTTTTTAATTACAGAAAATGAACCCGTGTCTACCATTCTCCGAACGGATGTTCTACCAATTAAGCTACCATGCAGTTCTAACTTGAAGTCTTTTTGGTACGTTATAAATCACATTATGGGAACGAATCTTAATTAATTTTAATCCGCAGTCAGGTTTTTAATGTTCATATTATACACCGTGTACATATTACGGTGCTCACCTAGTGAGACCGGTTAAAGGGAGATTATTTTGCTGAATTCAGTACTCACAGCGAATCTCATTTCAAATTCACCCTAATTTTTTTAAATTTTAAGATGAAAAAGACTAATATTTTTCGATTTTAATTTTCCTCAATTACATTTAATGGAATCGCTCTTTAAGTTTAATAGCATCGAGACACTTTTTTAAGACGAATTTTTCAAGTAGAAGCTCTATATTGTTATTCGTTTTCAAGTTATAAATGTTCTATTTTTCTTTTTCATAGAGAGCCATACTAAAAGAGTTTTGAAGGATGTATAACATAACAAAATTTGTATTTGTGGGTAAGATATTAACTAAAAAAGTGGCATATATATATATATATACAGAGGGTGTCTATAAAAGAACTCCGGGGTTTTAAGACAAAATATTTTAATAAAGTAAAAAACGTACATACATGTTTTATACATGATTAGAAAGCTTACATTTTCAAGATTTTTTAACAACTTAGTGAAGTTCAATGTGAGCTCCGTGAGTGGCACGGCACACGTCGAAACGGTATTCTACCTCTTCCCATGTCCTGGCGAGCATGTCTGGGGGAACGGACGCCACGCAATTCTCTATTCGTTCCCTGAGATGGCGAACATTTCGAATTTTCTCCGCATACACAAGATTCTTGATATGCCCCCAGAAGAAAAAGTCCAACGGAGTCATATCAGGGCTCCTTGGTGGCCATGGAATAGGTCCTTCCCTTCCAATCCACCTGTTGCCGAAACGAGCGTCCAGTGACTCACGCACACGCAAACTGAAGTGTGGCGGCGCCCCATCTTGTTGGAAGTAAACTAAACCTTTCTCCGCCTCAATGTCATCCAACTGAGGATAAACATACTCCTCTAACATGTCACAATAGACATCACCATTGATATTCCTTTCGACAAAAATGAAGGGACCTATGACTCTGTCACGCATAAGAGCACACCAAACATTCACTTTGGGCGTGTCACGTTCGTACTCAATAAACTCATGGGGCGGCTCTGAACTCCAATTCTGCAATTATGCCTGTTTACAGTTCCGTTCACATGAAAAGTAGCTTCATCACTAAAAACCACACTTTTTAAAAAATCATTATCTTCATCAATTTTATCCAGCATGGAAACAGAAAATTCGAATCTCTTAACCTTGTCTGCCGGTTTGATATGGTGTAAAAGTTGTATCTTGTAGGCAGTTAAACGAAGTCTTTTACGAATTACCTTATGGACTGTTGATCTTGGTAACCCCAAGTCCAGACTGCGTCTTGTTAACGATTTCTTAGGGCTTCGAGTGCATTAAGCTCGGATTCTGTCCACATTCTCTTGAGACACACGCGGCCTACCCGGCGACTTTTGCTTCAAAACACTTCCTGTTTCCTTGAACGCACATAACCACTGACGAATTATTTTGTCTGTAGGCGGGTCAACACCATAGCTACGTCGAAAGTTTCTTTGTACAGTAACAACAGAATTAGTTTCTATGAGCCAAATAACACATTGAGCCTTTTGTTGAGGCGTCGCCATAGCGCGGCAGTCCAGACGACACTGACTGCCTGCCGCAGCCGCTACGTCATTTAAAGGTCAACGCTCCGCAGCGCTGCCAACTGTTGAGAGAAACATTCCCAATTGGTATGAGTAAAACTCTTTGAGCTGCTTGTTTCAAAGGAATTGATCAAATTTTGCTATCTTTTATAGTTTAAAAAATATTAATTTTTTAAACCCCGGAGTTCTTTTATAGACACCTGTATATATATATATATATATATATATATATATATATATATATATATAATAAACAAGGAACTAGTAGGTAATTCGGTCTGTGAACTGAAAGACATGAGAGTCTAAAGAAAAAAAATCAAGTCTTTCAGTTCACAGACCGAATTACCTACTAGTTCCTTGTTTATTATACATATATATAATTATAATTGTATAAATATGTACTATAGGTTTTAAAAGAGTACTACAAAGTGTCATGTATAAATCGGAATTTTCCAGTTCACTCTTCATTATTAATTTGTTTTTGTATTTGCCTTTTTATAATACATGTGGAAATCTTATTGCAAATTATTACATTGTTCTGCTTTAAATTTTGGTATTAATTGTATTAATTTTATTATTTCACTAATTTAATTAATATTTCTTCATTTAGTTAAAAGGCAGTTGATATATTTTGATATACCATCTCACACGTTCCGGGAGCCAAGAAATAACCATATACACCCACGTACATTCTTATAAGTATGTTGCTGAATGATCAGCTGCTATAAAGAATTGCATTAAATTAGTTTGTATAAATGCCTCCACTTTTTCACACTAACATTAAATATAATCTCTATTTAAGAGATTCTTAAGAAATATGATCACATATTTCCTTGCGACCTAGTGTTAATTTATTCACAAAGCAAGACCAGGTGTTAGGTGCTATCGAACAAGACATCTTTCTCTCTAATGTGGACTTCAGTAAATCACTGGCAGGTGTCAATGTATTCAAGAAATTACTTTTTTATTTCAACATTGACGGTGAGGGCGGCGGAACGGTCATCTGGATTAAACGAAGCTATCTTTTTTTTTTGTTCATTAGAAATAATAATATTTAGCAGGTGGTCCCAGCTAGATTCAATTAAAGTATGAGTAATTTATGTACGTAATGGTCTCGTTCAATAATTATCTACTTATTGAAGATATTTAGATCTAAACTAAACTGGACTGGTGCATTTAATTTGCAAAATATCACGTCAAAGCAGATGTGCTGACAATTTGGAGTTGGTTTCTCAAAATATTTTACGATTTATCGAAGAAAATGGAACAATACAAGCTTAAGTTAACATCCCTCCAATTATTTTAAATTTTTTTGAACATTGCACTATGTTAACTTGAAAGTACACTAATGAGTTTTCAACTATTTGTTGAAAGTGCTTATTTTTCTAACGTGCACTATCTATATTAAATATCTTGGTCATCACCTAATTGCTTCGAATATAAATTTCTGAGTTTTTAAAGGTTTTACAGCTTTTAGCAACAGAAAGCTGTCTGTTGCTAAGTTGTAAGTATGACTGAAGATCTTGGTCTTTATATACATGTTAAGCACACTATCTTGAGGAACACTCTTCTTTCTTCTGTACTTTTTGTATTGCCTTTCATTAAAGAAAATAAATAACTCTGGTAGTGGCGTAAATGTTTGCCATTGCTAATAATTTTATCAAAATAAGAAACTATTTGAATTTCTTCCTTCGACGATATTTATTAAGTCACTGGTTATGTTTTTCTGATTTGCTATTAACTTCAATATATACGATTAGAAAAACTATTGCTACTATTAATTACAGGAATTATTAAAATATCCAACAAAAAACATGGACACTTATGAATTCATGCGTGGATGCATATAAAAAATAAAAGTATGTTGATATCAAAATGAACTAAAATTTAATATTAGACAGTCTAATATGTATTTACTGCATAATGTTGTTCTGGACTGTACATGGATAGGTAATATATGAAAGATTTGTAAAGAGGAGAGATGAAGAAGTTTTCCTATATATTGCCGTTCGTCGGCTGGCGCTATTACGTTTTTAAGTACCATTCAGAATGAAAGTGTATCGAAGGGATATAGTTAAGTGGATTTTCTCATTTTGCGGATTCGATGTATAAGTAAAAGAAAGACGTTATTAATGGTTTCCGGTACGTTTTTCCTTCTTTTTATTATCCTTCTCTGTTAGTTATAATTTAAGTTGAGATGTATTGAAAGTAATATCTGTAATTTAATATTACCGAATGTACACGATTGGATTGCGAATTTAATTGGTTGTTACGAGAGAGTATCAGTAATTAGTGAGCATACACAAGAAGACGCACGCTTTTATGCAAAAAAATATTTTATTTTTCAATTCATTCTCCTTCTATCTCATATTTAGTCTATTGATATTGTAAAAATGGTGATTTTCATGAATATTGAACACGAAACCAGAGTAGTTTGGTCATACCGTATCATCGCATTAGGAAACGTCAGCTAAGTTCAAATTACCTGACTGTGAAGATATACAATGCTTTGCCTGATAGGTTTAAGGGCCTACCTTGGATTAGACTCAAGAGATTAATAAAAACAGTGCGGGTGGAGGATTGTTTTTATTCAGTAAATGACTTTCTGAAATATAAATTTTGACATTGCTATTTTTGTGTTTTTATGTTTTCATTGTTACTCTGATGTTTTGTATAAATCTTGTGGGTTTTAAAGTGTTTGGTGGCGTATTTATTGTGAGCCACAAAGGTTTTTTGTGTTTTCATTTATTTATATCATGTAATGACGTGTGTATGTACATATACATCAATAAATTATTATTACTATTATTATTATTATTATTATTAAAGTCTTCGCATTCCTTCAGATAAGTAACTTTTATTAAACTGGTAAAGTATGAATTAGTTTTAGTAATTACCTCTTTATTCGAACCAAATCTTTTGTTACTTTCGATTGACATCTTTCGTAATTACCTCTTATTGAAAAGCGACAGCGACAGTCAATCTTTCACCTACAATGCATTTTCTCATATTCGAATGAAAAATGCAAAGACGCGCGCTTGAAATTACACGCTGATTCTCTTTTTTACTATTCCTGAAAACTGAAAAACTTATTGCATGAAAACTCGATGAAGACTGATGAACTTGATATCATACTAAACACATTTAATCTTTTCTATGTATACACATATATACTTTTTGCCCCACGTTGTTGGCAACAAATTTCAAAATTTTTTTTAATTATTTTTAAATATCAATATATGTCGTACAAACGGAGTTCCAAGAGAAACAAGACTCGGCCTATGGAGAAGAAAGATTATAGGGGAACGAGTGCCCGGTGGCCAGTTGTCGTGGCAAACCTCATATGAGTCAGTGTATCAAGTGAGTCGACACGTTCGTATGTAGCATTTTTTTAATCTCAACAACCTTTTCCCACGTGCCGAAAGCGTGAGATTGTTGATCCTTAGGAGTAACGCGTGGCGGTAAAATTTCGTCCTTTTTAGCGGGAAAACGGTCGCAGAAAGCCTTGTAATGCTTCAAACAGCTTATGAGCACGATGCTTTGAGTAAAGTTCAGGTCTACAATTGGTTTTTGAGGTTCAAAAGGGGCGAAATAACGATTGAAGACCAACTCCGTTTTGCGCACCGCTCAACTTCGAGGACTGACGACAATTTTGAAAAAATTAACATCCTTATCCGGAAAGATCGTGGCCGAACAATTTATCAACTCTTTGGTATGTCTGGAATATTATGGAGTTTAATTCAGAGGATTTTGTCTGAGGTTTTCCACATGAAAAGAGCTGTAGCATGTTGTAGCTGTGGATCAAAAGGAGAACTCTCACCTTCATGAGATGAAAAATCTGCCCGAAGAGGATCCAGATTTTTTCCAAGATTAGATTAGACAAATTATGGTGTTATGATTATGAAAACTGTTTTGAATGGAAAAAAAAAACGTTTGGACAAGTGCTTATTGGTTAATGAACAATACTTTGAAAAAGATCAAGTTTGCAAAAATATTGAAAAATAAAAAAAGTTATAAAAAGTCCCATTATTTTTGCCCCCCCCTCCAATTTCTTTAGTTTTTTAAACTTATTGCTCCGGAGCAGCTCTTTTAAAATAAATAATATCTATAGTAAATCTGCAATTTACAATATTGAATTAACTTCGCCTCCTTCTATTCGATCTAGAATTTCCATGAACCGTTTATTATAACTTGATATACAAGAGAATGTAAGGTATAGCAATAATTTAATAATTACCGTTCGCCATGTAAATAGCTTTTAGATTTCCGAAAAGCGAAAATTACATACATACGTACAGAACGAGTTACACGAATTGAAATTGTTCGTCGTAAAAATCGGCGACACGTGCTGAATACAAAGCAACAGGAAGACGTTTATATACCGTAACGTGAATATTACGGTCGTGATTTACAACGGAAAATTAGACGTCGCCGGCACTGCCGCGCACATTTAATGTTACTGCTACTTCGAGAAAATTATTTTCGACCGGGTAATACACAGAGAGAGAAACGGCGACTACACAACACCGACCATTCAAAAGTTTAACGTATGAACTGCTGTGTGTGCGCGCTTCTCGCGCGGTTTTATGAAGTTCTATGGAATATAAAGCAGCCGCTATGCAAAACTGTCACGTTACAGGCTACAATTTATAGGAACAAGTGGATAACTTTTCATGAGTTCACGTCCAATTCACATTAAATTAGATGCCGAAAAGAATCGTTCCCGAGGATTTGATCCAAGGCAGGAATTGAAACGGAGAATTTACATAAATATCGTCCTGGTCTTCGACGGCGGAGAAGACGTTGAATAATCGATGAAGAAAGATGATGAGGAAGAAGATGAAAAGTTTATCGGCGAGATTAAGTCTTAATGTGTTCGAAAATACTACGATTTCAATTCTAAATAGAAAGAACGAGATAAATCTAGTAGCTGATTAGACGAGTTGTAACTTGTGTAATAAAAATTTTACAGTAAAAATTAAGATTTTATTAGAAATTATTTCAAATAAAAATTCTGAGGGCGAGACTCAAGTTAAAATGTGGAATAGACGTCATACTTTGGTATTCCTCTTTAAATTTTATTTACGAAGAAAAGTTTCACAGAATATTTGGTTCAATCAAATGTGCATAAGCAATATTCCCAATTACATTTAAGTATCTTAGTCATTTAAATCCAATTCTATGAATAAAGCCATGGAAACGGCTAAAAAGTATGGTTAAAGGAGAAACTGGAATAGTGCTATAGAAAGAGGGACCTTATTCAAATTTATGTTGAATTTCAGTTACCTCCACTATGTGTGTCTACCTCCAATTGAATAGATTGGTATTATTTATACTTCATGCAATGGTGGCCAATGGCTGAGAAGTAAGTTGCTGTGTTATCATCCAAGAGTCTCGAGTTCGAATTTGAGGCTGCATTTTGTGAAAGTTTTTCGTGATTTATATTTTCGTTTAAGGCAAATATCGATAGCCAAAAATCTAAAGTCGTTATTCTAATTCTCTATATGTAATTAGCATTAGGCTGCCGGTGACGTGAAGGCAAGGATTATTAATACGAGGGTAGCCGTTTATATTTCGGGAATAGCCAACAAAAAAAAATTATTATCGAAAATAGTTTTATTGCTATTCAAAATATTCTCCTTGAAAATCAATGCACTTTTGCATTCGTTAAAACCAATCCGAAAAGCATTGGTGCCGCTGCGAAGGCGGTACCTCCAAAATGTGAGTTTTGAATGCCTCAACTGCCTCTTTCGCCGCAGAAAACCGTTAACCACGAAGTTTATTCTTCATGTGTCGGAACAAAACGAAATCACAGAGTGCTAGATCAGGGCTGTACGGCGGATAGCTCATCAACTCAATGTTTCGCCCGGTCAAATATGCAATTGTTTGAACCGACCTGTGAGAGCTCGCATTGTCATGGTGGAGAATGATTTGTCGTTTTCGGTTTGTTTTCCTTATTTCTTCAAAAACTTTTGGCAACCAAATAGTTGCGTACCATTCAGAATTGACCGTTCTACAACTCTCTAAAGGCGCGATTGCAACGTGATCAGTTTTTCCGAAAAAACAGGCCACCATTTGTTTTGATGTGCTTCGAGCGCGGACAATTTTTGTTGGCATTGGCTCATCTTGGAATACCTATGCAGTCGACTGGTATTTATTATCGAGCTCATACTTATAGATCCAAGACTCATCACCTATGACGACTTTATAAATGTTCTTTGAAGCAACACCATTGTATATTTTGTGCATTTCTTTTCACCAATCGACGCGAGTCTCTTTCTGAGCGGTTGTCAAATTATGTGGTACCCAATGTGAACACAGCTTCTTAATGTTCATGTGGAATGCACGCTGGTATTACTAATACCTAGAGGTGCTTGAATCTCACAGTATGTCACGTGACAGTTTTGCATTACCAATTCAGACACTGCATTAATGTTTTCCGACACAACAACATTTGTGGGACGACATTCACGCAATTCATCGTCCAAAGAACGCCGTCCAAGTTTGAATTCACTATACCAACGATATAGTGTAGATTTCGATGGTGCTTCATCACCATATAAAGAATTCAGCTCGTCGACACATTCTTGTTGAGGTAATCCACGCCGAAGGTTATAAAAAATAATTGCACGAAAATGACATAAAATTTTCAAGTTACTGTCAACAATAGAAATAGCGACCGGATAATAAAATTGTCAAGCTAAATATATACTCAAAAATGACAAACTTCACGATGCAGTCATCAGATCGGAGACAACACTAACAGTGTTGCCAGTTCCTGAAATATAAACGGCTCCCCTCGTATATGATAAAAATAATACGTACATGTATACGAATATTATCTTAATTGGTATGCTTCATATTAAAAAATTCGCAAATCTTGGCGTTAAATTATTTGTACTCGTAAAAGAGAGTGTTCATTTCTTGGGAATGGCGAAAATAAATAACAGTCGCCGATATATAGTTTCCTAACAGTTGACACTATTAAAATAAGTTTTGTTCTTTTAAAGATTTTAATTAAAATTTAAATCAAAGTAGTATTAAATTCAAAACACGCAAAAATTTAATATACTTGTTTGGGAAACATCTAATCTGTTCGCGTTATATAAAAAAAACCATAACAAAACATTATCGGTTTATACAGTCCGTAGGTGTTTTATTTCGGTCTAAAATTGCAATTTTATGCTTGCGTAAATTCACAGAGGACTTCCCAAATCTCCCAGGCTTCGACGCGTCCTCCTTTAATATTGCTTTTATTTGTTCCTTAGATCTTTCCCCCTTACGGAAACAGAATTATTAATGTTTGGTGGTTTACTTAAAGAACAGAAGACATTTTATTTGTAAAATTCGGGAGAGGTCTTGAAACGAATCTAGAAATAAAAATTGCATGGCCTTTTCTCGCCCAAAAAAGTATATTTTGTAGGAGTATTGATGTTTGAAAAAAATCTTAACGGAAGATAAAAATAATGTACGATTTGGGAATATGGTCTTTGAAGATAATTTTCTTTCAGTTTCTAAAATTTTTTAATAGTTATTAACACCGAGAATTTAATGTATGGAGAAAAGAGAAACAGAGAGCAATGAAAAAAATATTTTTCCAGATGTTTCTTCAACATCTATGCATTTATTGCTACACTTCGGGGAAAATGAGATTATTTCAAAAAAATTCTTAGATCAACATAACTATTAGCAATTTTCAGGTCATCAGAAGAAAATCTCCGTTCTTGCAATGTTTTTTTCAACTTAGGAAAAAAGATAGGTGCTAGGTTTAGATTCTAGGGTGGATGTTTCAACTTTTAGAAACCATTACTCGATAACTTATTGGATTTTTTGCCACTTAGCAATTTTTTTCAACGAAATTTTGAGCTTTTTTCACTCGAATGGCCGCTTTAAGATTTTTAATGGTCTCTTCATGAACATCATTTGTAGATGTTCTTCATGTATTCAACTAACGGAACCCACCGCATTTATTCTTGTTTCGTTGGTGGATTCCAGTGATACAATAAATCTCCATACTAGCGATAACATTCGGAATAGGAATTCGTTTCGCTGATACTATGTTCAGCTCTAAAATCTTTTGTTTTTGGTATCTAAACTTTCATTGCAGTAAAACAAATTTTAATTCTATGATCTGTCAACAATCTTCTGCAATTTTCTTGATTATTTTCTATGTATGTGTCTCTAAAGGCAATAAATATATATGTATATATACAATATAAAGGGATAATTTAATCCCAATCTCAGCGTAATTGTTTCGCCTAGAATTTTACTTGATTGTGTGGTGAAGCATGCTTACCATCTATAGCAATTATTTGTTCATGGATAATTTTGGGCCCATTTATCTCTTTCGAAACTTTGAAATCACCTCAATTTTTGCTATTCAAATTGCTGCCAAAACTACAAAAATCTTTTAATTTCAACCTGGTCAGAATATTTACAAAATTTGTTACTATATGGCATTTAAAAATCAACGCTCTTAGTTGTTGTTTTCGTGGCTAGGTAGATTTTATTTACACTCTCCTCATATGTTTAATTATACGAAATCCTTGTTCTATATACAGTGTGGATAAAATTATTTTTAAGATTATTTTAGAAGAATGTGGAAATTATATGAACAGTAATCTGGTACGTAGACTTCCGCGGTCGTGGTCCATGCTATCTGCTTCTGGGCTTCCGGGCTGGAACCGCGTCACTTGTATATCTGCCGACGTTTCGTATCCATTTGTATGGGATGTCTTCAAGGCTAAACTACTGCACTGAAAACTTTCAGTTTTCAGTGCAGTAGTATAAATTTGTAGATGACACGAAATGATCATCTACATTAACAAATTTCGTTTGTGAAAAGTACTGTTTTATTTTATCCAATATTTGGTTGGTAATGTGTTTCACCATAAGGGCTTCAATCACATTAATTCAAAATAAATTTTAAAAAGAAAACCATTTTATATAAAAGAAGCACTAGAGTAGAATGAAATATGAGATACTGCAATATATAAATTTCATAACTACTATCCCAAGTAATATAAAAGTAGATTTTTAACCTCTTATATGGTGTGATAAATATTGTAAAATCAAATAAGTGCTACTATAGTTGCAAATCACTCTTAGTATAACCTACCTAGACACTAAAAATGAATTTTTAACCGTACCAAAAAAATAATACATTCATCCACGCTACTAGCATTACGAAACACTTTAAACTATATATATTTTAACATCGTGCGAGTAGCGTTGAGCACTTAAATACCTCTCTCGCTTGAACAACTAAAATCGACAAAGGAGAAAGATAAGAACCGTCAAAAGATTGTAACGAAAGTCGTAAAAACATGCATAAAAGAGATGAGTGAAAGAAGTGAATAAGAAGGAAAGGATATCGAAAAACGAGTGCATCATAAAAAGAGTTCCTTTCTCTCTCTCTCTCTTTCTCGCGAGCGGGGGAGCTTTTTCTAAAATCCAGGCAGCTTTGAATGGTCTCTTCCGGACAAATGCAGTTTTAGTTCTTTCGCCCTCGCTGAAAGAAAGAAGAGAGTAAAAAAAGCACGAAAAGGAAACGTTTGCTAAATTACACCAACATCACGTCTATCTTTTCACATACCACACGAAGGTCAATATCATCAAGTTTGTACGGTGGACATTTATCCGTTCAACGGTGACACCAAAAGTGTGTATTTTAAACGCGATACGTGATTCGATTGTGTAATGATGCTCTTAACTTTTTTATGTTTAAATGCTAACAATACTGGTCCACGAAGGAGTACGAATATTGCTAAAAGAAGTCTGGATGAACGTATATTTTAGCTTAAAGTTTAGTGTTGAAGTTAAACATACAAGGTTAATCTTCGGTAGTGTACTACCATATAAGATTTTAAATATTTAAAGTAGTTTTAACGAAAATGAAGAGAAATAAAAAAAGATGAACAAAATCCCCTACTACATCAATATTTGTATCATATTTGTATTTTGGCTATGTTGTTAACTTCAGTAGAAAAAAACTCAGTGTTGAAAATGAACTTGTACAACCATTCTCAGATGTATTAGACACCCTAGGTAAAAACCCTTATTCTCGGTATTATCCAAGTCTGACGGAAATTAACCGTAAAAATAGTTAATGGTATTTACAGAAATGCGTTTTTGAATACCCTAGTTAATCTCCTATTGAAAAGAATAGGTGGAAAAGGAAAATTGTGGATTTTAGAAATTTTGTGTCATTCTAGCAGTGTGTGAGCAACGTGCGTTTGTGAGTTTGTGGTAGAGATCAATTAGATTATCCTATTTTTTCACGTTGAGTAAGTTATTTGTTGAAGAAAAATGCCTAAAACACGCGAGTTGTCGGTAGGGGAACGCACCCAAATAGTGCTACTGCATTCCCAGAAGTTATCAATAGCTGCAATTGCAAAAAAAAATGTTCGCGATGTGCAGTCCGTACAACCATTAGTCGCTATCAGGAGAGTGGGTCGTTTGTTAACAGACCAAAAAGTGGCAGAAAACCCTATACCTCGATTAGAGAAGACAGAATTTTACAAAGACTGGCTCTCAGTGATAGGAAAAAATCGTCGAAACATCTCGCCAGTGAGCTGAAACAGCGTTATCGCGTAACAGTTTCTGCGCAAACAGTGAGAAGGCGTCTCCAGCGTGCTGGTTTACGAGGGTGTAAAGCGCGACGTAAACCGCTTTTAACTGACGCTCATAAAAAGAAGCGGTATTTATGGGCCAAACAACATGAAAATTGGACAATCGAGAAGTGGTCGAAGATTCTTTGGTCTGATGAATCGAATATCGGGGTATGTAAGTACATCTTCATGACTAATATTCTTATCGTTGTATGCAATTCAGTCTACATGTAACATTAAACAAAATTAATCCTGTCTAAGTGCTAACTTTCTTCTTTTGCCTGGTAGCTTTGGGGACTACCTGAAACGCTATACGTTCGGCGTAGGCAAGGGAAAGCTTATAAAACACAATGTATCATTCCCACAGTAAAATTTGGAGGTGGTAGTATCATGGTTTGAGGTTGTATGTCTGCGTACAGTTCGGTGATCAATGCGGAGAAGATTCGATGCATTGGATGCATCCTAGCTGGTGGTTGCCATTTTTAGCAGTGTTTGTAGATTAAGAATCTTTACATAATTTTTACAAGGACAAAAATCTTATAATAATCCAAGAAATAACACCTTAAATTTTTGCCGCATGTTTAGTAAGCATCCGGTGGACTGTGAGGCTATGAGAACTAAAACATTTCCATGTCATAATCCCATCGGTATATGAAAAAATAATGCGGTGTCGTATTCATAACAAAAAATCATTTCAGACGAGATGTATTTAAATACTTTTTAAGCCAAACCCTTCGCCGAATTGATTTATCTTGTTGAGCATTTACATATTAAGGACGAAAATTTGGCTTTACAAATATTTGTCCTAAACATGTGATTGTTCAACAAGATAAATCAGTTCGACGAAGAGTTTGGATTAAATGCTCTTGAAAACACCACTTACAAAACCCCACCTCAACATCGCGACAAAAGCTTGCTTAATGTGCGCAAAGTCGCTTAAGAGAGATCAGTGTATATGAACGACTAACTCAATAGAACTGGCCGAGTTAAGTAGACAAAAAAAGGCTATCGAAAACATGAAATTAAGAGAAAAAACCGATGATAAGAAGCAATCATTTCTTTTTGTAAAGTTTAATTTATTTTAAGAGAAATAAAAGGTCTTCTGTTTGCTTGGTAATATCAATTTATAAGCCTGATAACCTTTTACGATGCATAAGTAGTTCCTGGACTATAAATTTCATTTAATATCGACGACGACAACAGAGCAGTTCTTAATTTCAAAATCGTCTAAGAGACAAGCGGCGAGACATTCGCTGCAGACACGTTGCATTTTCCGGCAATCTAATAACACAATTACACGGACAATTGATTAAAACAAGCCACGCCAATTACGAATAACACACCTTCGTTGTGAATTTAACGGCTCGTAACGTTTAATTTTAGACGTATAAATCTGTTTTACGTCTCCCCGGAGAAACGAGAAGGCGAAAGGATCCAAGGGAGAAGACAGATTCAGGTGCAGTTGTTTGCGTGTTGCATCTTGTAGATTATTTGAATTTCACACGGCAAATGACGACGTCGGATTGTTAGATGGAATTGGAATTAGTTTCGGTTGAGTTCTCTTACGACAGAATGTCTTACGCAGTCATTTGACGTAAATTGAGTTAATTAGTCAATAATTTGTTTCAGATTTATGGCCGAAGTTAGAGTTTGTGTATACGTTTAACTTTAAAGAAATTAATTACATATATAATAAGAAATCGGAAAATTTTCCTATTCGGAATTCTTAAGCAAGAATTATGAATTATAAAAGCCCAGAAAACTGAGAAAACTATTAACAACTAGCGATGATAATACAAGGAAAACTCTCTGTTTTAATTTAGTATGGATTGCTTTTTAAACAGTATTCTAATGAGTGATAAGTTTTCAGCCATTAAAGAGTGACTGCTGTTTCTGATGAACCTGCTCTTGGATCGTCACTATGACTAATCCGTCCACGTTTGAATTCTCCATACCAACGAGAAATTGTTAACTGATGTGATGCTTCATTGCTGAAAACAGAAGCCAACTCGGCAAGGCATTCTTGTCGAGATAATTGTCTTCGAAAATTATAAAAAATTATTCCGCAAAAATGTTCTCGATTAAATCCATTTTTCAACTAACTTGTCAACTTTGAGAGTCCGTTGTCGCTACAACGCTACACGTATCTCACTGAAACTGTGGATTTAGGTTAACTAAGGATTGAAGTTAATTTTTAGTACTGACATTTGATTAGTGGCGCCCTTTATGTCCAATTGTGCAAAACTTAAATGACATCACATATAATCTTATACTTCATGTGACTGTAACAAGAAATAGATAGACGGTAATGTGTTTTTAGAATCGTACATAATTTTTTTTTTGGTGAAGACCTCGATGATCAATGTTTCTGTCTACATGTTGCTTTAAAATAATTGATGGTGAGGTTAGAACATAGTTTTTGTATATATGTTATACGCAATATCAACTTCTATTAAAGAAATAAGAATTATTTCGTCCATAAACGATTTGTTAAATTGGAAAAAATTTAATCCACGTTTCCTTTATTAAAAATATTTGTTAAACCATAAAATATACTGTAACCATTAAAAATTATTACGCAAATGAAAGCTTAAAATAAAAAGGATTTTAATGTGGAACGATACGTAAGTCTGAAAACTGTTACACACACAAATATGCGATGCGCTGTTTTAAAACTTAAAACGACAGTGTGGATAACGCGAGGCAACGAAGTTAAAGAGTATTGCTCCACGGGATGCTCTATGACCCGTGCAATGATCACTGAATCGAGATGTTACAATAAAATCTGCCGTTGCAGATGCAGTTCGGAAGAGCGAGCACGGCCGTTTACTTCGTGCTTTTTCGCTTACGTACGGCATTACTGTCACATAACGTATATATACGTTTGTATAAATTGTGTGCAATACACGTAAGTTTTTCTTTCATTTCTCGAAACGAATATATCCGCATTGTGATCGCGTTTATATTTCAACAGATTGTATTTCGTACAGCGTTTGACGTTTTAACACAACCAAACATGAAAATACAAAATAATGAGCGTATTACTGTAATGGAAATAACGTTTTTACGATAGGTGAATAACAACTGAAGAAAATAAGGTATTCTGCGATTGTATGTATGCAAGTACTTGTTATATAAATAGCAAAAATTTAAGTGTAAAATGTAACATTAGTTATAAAACACGGATTAGCAAATTGTAATAAACGTAAACTCGTAATTTTTCTGCTTCTTACATCGTTATAATTAAAGCAGGAATTAATGCAAAATCTTGGCATTCGGTGAGGAATCGAAGCCCAGTCGTCCGCTTGCCGGGCGGATGCTCTTCCATTTCCAAGAACTGTGAGATTTGTTTCTTTAATTACGCTATGAATCTCATTATGGATACAATCAATGTAGGACAATACTGTTTTTTTACTTTTTAAACTAATATAAATTTTTTGGACTCTCACTGGACTCTCAATTGCTTTAACAATTTTCGAAAACAAGTGATTGCATGTGTAACTCAAAAAATACGTAATACACTTGTAATTAATTAATGTGAAGGGTAAGTCAAAAGTTCGTGAAAATTCCTTATTTATTAGTCGATATGAAGATTTCGTGAAGAGTACACACATCCTCAATAGTGACCGGTTTCAACGTCTTTCGTGGTGACAAACGAAATACCAACTGTATAGGGATTAAAAATGTAACACAAGCTTATTGGAAAACTTCTTAGATTAATAAATTTTGTTTGTGAAAAGTTAAGTTACAGATATTTTATTTCAACGGTATTTGTATTAAGTATTTTAGATAATCCACAATAACCTCAATTATCAAGATTTTCACCTAAAAGGGTGATTGATATACGATTCATATATGACGAAAAAACTATTGGGAAACTGTGTAAAACTTATTTAAATAACAGCGAAAAATATCAGTGTCTTTTGGTTCGGCGAAACAAAATAAAGGCTAAGTTTTGACTGTAGCAACTGTCGAATATGTTTGGCAAAGCGCTGATAGTGTCTGTCTACACACGCTCTGAGAATTTTGTTGCCGACATGCGGGACAGATGCGTTCTCGTTCTGTCGTTCAAATACATTCGTGTGTTGTACCAGAGAGAGAGAGAGGCAATATTTTTCCATTGTAGCACCTATATTAGTGGAAGTTGACAAAAATTAATATGGCGCAATTAGATATCCCCTTACTACCTATGCCTTCCAGTTCCCTCCGAGTCCAAACTCTATTAACTAGCAAGACGTAAGGTAGGCATAAGGAGCTCTGCCATGGAAATTGATTTTGAAACGGATTCTGCGTGTCAGAAAGGTTCCAAATCTCTGATATATGCCTCTAAGTTGGTGGATATCAAATGCCAGAATTGACGAGTAAAATTTAAAATTAGTTTCTAGAAAACCACAATAAAATAATTTCTATCTGGGTGACCATATTTCTGCAAATGACTTTTAATCCTTTCCACACTAAGGATTTTTTTTCTCTTTAAGAATGTGTGTAAGATATTTAAAGAAATGATAGACTATCGTAGATTATATAATTAAGTTCCGAAACTGCTGGTTGCAATGTGAATAATCCCATCTTATTACATAACAAAAGAACATCTGGTTGTTTATGAAAGTTGAACACTGAATCATCAAATATATTATCAGAATCCACTCGCTATTATTTTTTGACTGCTATGTGAGAATCATCATAGGAAGTCTCCGATCATATTAAATCCACAGATGAAGCTTGTCGAACCAGTTCATCTGCTTTACATTGGCTCTATAGCTTGCTGTAGAATCTAAGCTATTGTTATAAATAAGGTGATCTAGTTTTTGTCATAATATGCGCAATTATAGAACAATTTGATTAATTTCTTTCCATGTATGTGTTTACGAGGATGGTTCGGTAACTACGTGGATTAACAAAGTAAATTTTTTGAATCGAAAGATTTCATTTTGCTTTTTTCAACTTGCTCAACACATTACAACGATACTCCAAATTAGCAATGTCTTCATTGTAGGTCGATGAATCCAAGTCCTCGAAATAGCTTTTACACCAGCAGTTTGATGAAAATCTCTTTTCACCTAATCATTTCTTTAATTTTAGAAATAGATGATAATCACTAGGAGCCAGTTTTGAGAATGAAGCACTTATTCAAATGCCCTGAATTCTTGTCAATGAGACTGTTTCTCTTTAATTTTGTCATTCACTTGTTACAATAAATTGGCATAATATTAACGAACTTTTACTTGACCGTCTGCCAACACGATACTGTGTAGTTATTGAATCGCATCTCGGGAAATAACTGTCTTTCAACGTCTACTGTGGAGTCTGACGTTCGCTCTCACGTGCTCCGTTTAGAAATATAATTTTCGTCTATTGGAAACGACGGAATTGACTTTAATAGTGTCGAATTTAATTCTGTTTAGATGTTGGTTTGTATTAAGTCTTTTAAATGAAAATACTTTCATTATTTATTAAATTAAAGAAGTTTTACATTTGAGTCCGCCACCATTAATTTTAATAAATACGCCAGAAAATGTTTCATCGGCACTAATGGAAGTATCTTTAAAATGATTACAGAGAGGAAAACCTTCTGGCGGATCCCTAGCAGTCAGAGAAATTGTTACTCCAACATACTAATGAAAACAAAGGAAAATTTGATTTATTTTAGTGAGGCGTTTTACGGTCAGGATTTTGTATGTGTACGTACGAAATATATTCGCGTATGCGTTTTCATATTCACGGGGGAAAAGCTAATAAATAATAATTAAGATGAAAGAGACGTACCATTAATCGAGTCCGACGGATTCAGTAAGCGAAAACAGATTCAAGTGTGGACCGTTTTTCCAATTACGCCCATTTGCCGTACGGTACTTTAGCTAATTGTAAAAGCGAGTCTGTATCTGTACGATCGTTAAATATTGCATTTAAATTAAATGGAAGCGATGATGTACAATTTTGGAAAAACAGGGAAAATGTATATCCGTAAGCAGGGCGAGATAGATATCCCAGCCGCGGTAGTGAAAGCAATTATTTTAAATAACATGTTCTAAAGAACGTAAGCAGAAATAAAGTCTGGTAATTGAATACATTTAAATCCAGAATAGTTTTTGCAATAAAGAAATAATCATTAACTATCGTAGATACGTGTCTATAATATATTACTACGAGGGTAGCCGTTTATATTTCGAGAATAGCAAACAATAGTTTTATTGCTATTCAAAATATTCTCCTTGAAAGTCAATGCACTTTTGCATTCATTAAAACCAATCCGAAAAGCATTGGTGCCGCTGCGAAGGCGGTACCTCCAAAATGTGAGTTTTGAATGCCTCAACTGCCTCTTTCGCCGTAGAAAACCGTTAACCACGAAGTTTATTCTTCATGTGTCGGAACAAAACGAAATCACAGGGTGCTAGATCAGGGCTGTACGGCGGATAGCTTATCAACTCAATGTTTCGCCCGGTCAAATATTCAATTGTTTGAACCGACCTGTGAGAGCTCGCATTGTCATGGTGGAGAATGGACTGTCGTTTCCGGTTTGTTTTCCTTATTTCTTCAAGAAACAAATAGTTGTGTACCATTCGGAATTAACCGTTCTACAACTCTCTAAAGACACGGTTGCAACGTGACCGTTTTTTTCTGAAAAACCAGGCGACCATTTATTTTGATGTGCTTCGAGCGTGAACAACTTTTGTTGGTTTTGGTTCATCTTGGAATAACGACACAATCGACTGCTGTTTACTATCGGGCTCATACGTATAGATCCAAGATTCATCACCTATGACGACTTTAGAAATGTTCTTTGAAGCACCGCCATTGTATTTTTGTGCACTTCTTAGCGCCAATCGACGCGAGTCCTTTTTTGTGCGGTTGTCAAATTATGTTGTATCCAACTTGAACATAGCTTCTTAACGGCTAAATGTTCATGCAGGATCTTATGCACGCTGGTGTTACTAATACCTAGAGCTGCCTCGATCTCACGGTATGTCACATGACGGTCTTGCATTATCAATTCAGACACTGCATTAATGTTTTCCGACACAACATTAGTGGGACGACCTTCGCGAAATTCATCGAGCCAACTTTTTCCGAAGATATGCAACCCAATACTTACTTTGACCTACCTCTATGTTTTATTGTTGACTATTTAAATAATTGGTTATACGCTTTTCCAACTCCTTTGCGAACATACTGTTTCCTTTTGGATCGGAATATTTTAAATTTGCTTGTCTGTCTAAGGTATGCGATGCCACTCGTCCAATGTTTAATAGGAATCAATTCTTGTATCATCCAACGATGTTTGTCTATTACCCCTTTGCAGTAAGGGCTCATTTCTTTCAACGCGATTTCTAAGTTTCTGTTTAATTCGACGGTGCCGAATGGTTAAAAGCTGTACAAAATTTCTGTCGATCTACGAAAATCTGGTAATTCTCTCAATGATTGCGTCCTATCTCGTAAGAACGTTAATTTGCAAATTGATGATGACCTCTTTTACTTTTCTTGTTCTTCAAGCCCTCATTTTATTAGTTACCAAACCGATTGCGTCGCGCTTTTTGATAATTTTAAAAATCGAAAACTTATAACGATGCGTTCTTTCTGAAAATTGCAGCTGACTTAACCTCTGCTGATGAGAAAATATTATTCAGTTGCGATTTTCGTCAGATATTCAAGGCTTTTTACTACCCTTTTGAGAAATTAACCTAATTAGAATATAGATGACATCGCTTTACAGTCTAAGACAAACATTCAGAGGCACTTGTACTAAAGTGAACAAGTTCTTTATGATTGAAAACGCAATTAAAAGTTTCGAAATCCAATGATATACTAACCCAGATTTCACACAAACTGTTCTTAAGTATATAACGAAATACCAGAGTAAGATTAAGTAAAGAATATTTTAGAAGAAACTGCTTTCTCTTTCATTCAATACATTTTCAATTCCTGGAACTTTATTATGAGAGTAAAAGTCAAAATAATATTAAATCTGGAAACAATTGTTAAATAATTGAATTTTTTCACTACTTATTCGCACATAGAAAGGACATGGAGAATTTGATTAAAATACGCAATATTAAAAGACATCTACGGGAAATTCTGATAACAATTTGATGTAATGAGCCATTTTAAAAATACTTTTCTCATTCACTCAGATGAATCGAAATGGTAATATCAAATTTGATCAAAGTACAAGAAAATCTCGATGCAGTGATTGATTGATTCAAAGAGATGTTTTCATATTAATATGTTCAAAATTAAAAAAACTCTGGTTAATGTTAATCTACACGTAATTTCTTGTAGGTTCTCGAGCACGTACTGTGTCCTTCACACTGCTTCTTCACTTATAGAAGTTTCATTTATCTTACAATAATCATCTTCAAAGCTGTAGTTGCTGTTGTCATCGCTGCACTGAAATTGTTTTAGTCAGCCTAGAACCGGGAACAAATTCGTTACATTAAGATGTTCCTATATACATATCTTGCATTCATTTCTTGATTGGTTTACATAAAAGCTATAATACTACTTTAAAAGACAGTTATTGCAGTTTAAATATCTAGTACACAATAATAAATTTCATTTAAGTAATTTATTTAACATTAATCACTATATTTATTTAACGTTAATCACTATAAATAACAACGAAAGTTTAGTAAAAAAAATTGAAACGTTTTAAACCCGCTAATTCCTTTCTGTTGATTTGTAACGACAAGTTTACAAATTTATATTATTCATTAACTTCTGAACATCCTGTATATATAATCGATTGTAAGCAGATGCCTACGGATCCATTCGAAATTGATCAGTCAGCCAAGAATATAGTTTATGATCATTAAACGATGGTGCAGTCTCATTGTAGAACAAATTTGCATGATGAACTAACTTTGGCAAACTCACTAACGCATATATCTCTATGTATATGTATATATATATGTCTGTGAGAGTATTAGTGAGTTTATATATGTATATATGTATATATATATATATATATATATATATGCATGTATACATATATACATAAGGAGACTCTGCAGTGGCAATCCATTAGATGTACTTTAAACTGCAATCTAAGCGAACAGCAAATTACTACAAGTTCCATAGGACTAACAGACACAGTTCCATGTAATGCCGCAGCAGTTCATAGAAAATTATTGAAATTGCAGATGAGACAAGAAACGTCTAGTCCTCGAAACTAAATAAATTTATGCTCCGCTTCGAGTCAAGTGTTCTAAATGACAGGACTCGCAAACACGTATAATTGAGACAAAAAGGTGAGTTTCAATGAAATATTATATATGTACCTATTCACAAACAAATACATAATCCTCGTGTGGAACTTTTACTCACAAAAAACAAGAGAAGAATGTATGAATACTGCAATGCTTTTATTTGTAAATTTATTGAATCTCTTGTGTACATTTTTACTGTAAATGTTAAAATATACGTTGACGATTTTGTTAATATTCAAACAGATAATAAAAAGCCTTTACCACGTTATTATATTATGTTTCGACAATTAAGTTGTCATCTTCAGTAACAGTAGGGAAACACATTGTTGAAATATGGGTCTATGTGTAATTTTACCGTACTTTCACTACCGCGTTTCCTTCCTACTGAAGATGATAACTTATTTGTCCAAATACGTATCTAAGACACAACTAAACTTTATCAAGGAGATGTATTCGGATTTTAATGTTCGTTTATAATATCCTAGCTGAAACAGAAGATAATTTAAGAACAAGGATAGTAGATGGATGTAATATATAACAATAAGGAATATTCCGAATGTTTTCGAAAAGTTCGTTAGTCACTGAGAAGATTTGATTCGTATATATTTGTTGATGGTAGTCATTTTTACCAACATTTGTAGAGTAACCTACATATAATTTTTATGTAATAAACATATTGCGCTTCTTAAAAACCTTTATAATATATATCTTCGAAAGGAGGAGATTTTTTTAAAATTATCAAAGATATAATATTAATTAAAATAACCCAAAGAATTTCTCCTTAATTTTTTATTGCACGTTTATCAAACACTTGTATACAATAACTGAGTTCTATAATTCCAGCTGTACCTTCGTCTTCGTCTACTTCATTATCATCGTTGTTCTTTTCCTGATTTAAAACTTACACAATAAAATCTGTATTACTGGGGACATCGGAAGTAATGATTTTATCATCGACTGACACGAATTTATCTATTGTTTCTAGGTTCATGATACCAGGATTCTGCAAATTATTTTGTAACCATACACTTAAGGGCAAATTATATTCATTAACATTATCACTATATTTGAGAAGTCATTGAGATAAAGGAAAATCGTCGTCTTCATCGTTAGCAATTCTCCAGACGTGCTTAAAACAATGTATTGTTCCCTGCGAAATTTGTTGCAAAGCTTTTGTTAATATTTCCATCGTTTCTAGCAAATTTATTTCATGAGAAATTTCATTATCTAAATTTGTAATGTGTTTTATCACTAACAGGTAATAGATAATAGAATTTTAAAGTATGAATCCATTGGGTTGCAGCACGAACGTGGAATTTATTGGTAAAAGCTTCAGACCAATATTTTTGAGACCACTTATATGAGAATGAGCTGGAGAGTTGTCGACCAATAATAAAGCTTTTCTTTTTTGTTTTGTTAGTTCATTATTCCAACTTTCTACATTGTCTTCAAACATTTTAGATGTCATCCATACTTGATGGTTCGCAGTATAAGTACAAGGAAATTGTTTCAAGATTGAAACACCTTGGGCTTTTGAATTTTCCAATTATAAAAAGCTTACGTTATTCAGTTCCTGCCATATTAGCACACACACAGTTACTCTAAGCTTCGATTGTTTGTCCCCCAAGGCATTTCTCACTCTCTTAATTTTTGGAGTACGATGTGGTGTAAGTTTGTAGAATACGCCAGTTTCATTAGCATCAAAGATGTTATTTATATCATAGTGTTTTCTAATACCACTTAGGTTCAACTGCATTCATACCTTAGATTCCTCCAAATTTACATTTCCACCATCACTATCAATGTGCCTGGCACTTATAAAGTTTTTTAAAAGAATGTTTCATTTATATAATCCTTTACTTATATACTTATAGATTTTTTATGTTTAGTTATTGAATCGATTACGTGTATTGTCTGGGTTCATGATATGCACTTAGCAGTAATAACCCAGGTGGGCGAAAGACGATAATCCCTTTGTGTTTAGAATGCGTGACAGAAATTGGTAATATTATAAACAGTTAGGGTATTTTAACAAGAGTTAGAGGGGTTTAAGAGCTCCCAAAATAGAGTTGGGTCTAAGAGCTCAAGAAGATGGTTGAGCTTGAGACCATATACAGAAGAGACATTCAAGACGTAGAGTTAGATCTGCATGCAGGCTATTCTAGCCACAGTGTGTGTGGGTCATCTGATACGAAGCGTATCGGTCAATTGTTTACCGAAACGTAGTAGCATTGTGATTATCATATAGATATACACACACATATATATGTACTTATATATATTAGTCCCTACAAGTGAAGCAAGCATCATTTAAAACTATTTAAGAGAGAATAATTAGGAGTGCGAATCAACGCATTGAGGAAAAAGAACGTTCGAAGCGGTGACTATCTGCAGTTGAGCAAGATAAGTGCACGCGCTTATAACCAGACGATATCTAATGTAAAATATTGTATATGTAACGTTAATTTTGTTATGTTTTCTTTCTTATTATTTATAAGGAAGCTCTCCTACAACGATTCTGATTCTCGTTGAACGTGTAAATATTTTGTCTTTCGCTATTTAAATAAGAGGGACGTTTATATGTGTACATCCTCTAGTAAAGGAAGTAGGATTTTTATGTAATCTAAGGTAATCTTTAATCTTTAATCCAGTTTGATAGCCGGTGCGTTATATTAAAAAAAAGCTATGTAAAAGAAAGGATCAGTAACATACGTAATAATTGTGTACGTAATATCACAACAAAAATATATTAATTTTATTAAGTTTCTGTCAGGACTTAGGAACACCGTATATATGTGTATATACGTGTATATATATATATATATATGTATATATTATATATATATATATATATATATATATATATATATATAGTCCGTTACAAGCGGGCTCTACTGTATTTTGTACTTTCAATGTTTTACAAAGTAAGTAACAACAATATTTTCATTATCATTGTATAGATCTTTTTATTATTATTATTATTCCATTATTACAAAAGTTGTACGTTTTACGGTAATAAATTCTCGAACACCCGATACAAATAAGGTACTAATTTACACAAATATTGACTGCATAATGTGAAACCGCTCGACACATCATGTATATTAAAGGAATAGTCACGTTATGCGCCAGACTTTGGAGGAAATCATTACACGGGTAATTTACAAAAGAGAGTATAGTCTCGTCCGGGTTGATGGATGGTCTTGCAGACTATAATAATTGCCGAATGTCGTGACTGCATAGGAACTAATACGAATTAGATAGTCTGGCTTTAACAGTTCTCACTGATTGTGCCCTATCGACATATTCGATCTATTGATTTTAATGCAAACTGAATGGACAACATATGTACATCTGAAATTTAAAAAAATCGTTCAGTTAAAAGGTTGAAATTGTAATACAAACATCGATTCAGTTTTAATGGTGGAAAAGCTAGGTGGAATTCAGTGTGAAGATAGTATTACTAGTGATAAATAGATTGACTTTTAAACTAGCATTAGAGCTGATATGAGTATAGATTAGTATTTAGAATTTTTTACAATATTGCTGTAATATATAAAAATACACTTTGCTTAATGTATGTAGAGATTGATTTATAATGAGTAAATATATGAGAAGTTTTATATTTACACTTTATGTAATATGTATTATGTATAGTATGCAATTTATACCTGCATTTTGAACGCGTTCGATAGAATAAATAAATAAACAATGTCATATTAGGGACGTCTTTGGTTTCGACAGTCACTTGAAAAACTTTTTATTCTTATATTCTAGACTGGAACCATACACAATACACACACATATATATATATATACATATATATATATATATATACATATATACATATACATATATATATATATACGGTATGTACATTGCCTTGTATATCGCTCCACGCTTCAGACCCCTTAAACGAGGGTAGATCAAAATGTTTTTAGCACGAACTAGAAAATGATTGATGACTTTTTTATTGGCCAAACTTGACACCAGTATTGGAGTATGGAGTATTTTCTTGTTCCAAATTAATATCGGTACCCAAAGAAAAGATTTTTAGTCCAATCTAGACGATATAATCCGTGAAATTTTTTTTTAACGAGATATAAGGAAGAGTGTCTTATATAGAAAACAGTAAAATATTTTCTGAATAAATTAGTACGTACTGACCTAGTTCGGGAACTTTTTAGCCACTGTGCGTACAACTAAACTTATAAATTACTCCTTAAATAGATGTAATGTTTTGTAAGTGGATATCGTATTTTTCCATCGAGAACGATTAGATATTTTTCGACCTTTTATAACAGTAGACGAAACATTAATTAACCATTTTACATTAGAGATATAGCGACAATCTAAACAGTGGAGCAGATGAAGATGCGCCGGAGAAGGCGGAAACGGTTCCATCTGCAGAAAAAAAATCACGGTTACGATTTTCTGGGATTCTCAAAGGCATAATGCGCCAGGTATCAGATTGTTGCAAAACTCCATGACCTTCGCTTCTAAATGCTTCCACCTACGTCATATTCTTCGGATTCGACTTCCAGCGGTTATTAGCCTGCTGGATGATTGCTCTTGAAATGATGAGTTCAAAAGTGGGGCAACCACGTAATTTTGAGAATACTAAAACAGCTAGAAAGTAGTCTAAATGTATGCATTGTGAAGTGACCAAAAAATTCTCAGGAGTTTTGTCCTTTCTTTGTCAGGTCGAGAATATTATGTCCTCGTACATACATACCTCCCAAGCAATTGATTTTCAATTCTTGACTTTGGATATGACTTATGTTTTTTAAACCTATTTTTTTGTGCTTTTGTCTCAAATACCCTTATCATCTCCTCTCTATCTTTCATGTTATTAGCCATTAACCACATATCATCTACATATTCCTAATCTATAAATTTTTTCCTCCTAAACAGTTCCCTACAATATAATTTTCGTATCATTTATCTTCGCAAGCTTGTGGTCTAGAAATATTAAATAGCGTACGATGATGGTATAATAAATATCTGCAAAATAAGCCTCTAATTTGGCAATGACCTAATGACCTCTCCATTTGACGTAAATCGCTTTCCATTAGGCCACTTATTCAAGTTTGGAAATCCTATCGGGCCAAATCTGGCGAATATGGTGGATGAGACACCAATTCGTACCGTAAGTCGACTAGTTTTGCTGTCGAAATTGCTGATGAGTGGACCGTGGCACTATTATGTTGGCAGAGAATTTTTTTCATCCCCAGGTGAGGTATTTTCCTCTTTAGTTCAGCGGCGAATTGGTTCAACAAAAAACCATAGTACTGTCCCGTGATTATCATTCTCTTCTCCAAATAATCAATTAAGATTATGCCTTGCGAATCCAAAAATATCGTAGCCATAACTTTTTCGACTGATGGAATCGTCTTCGCCTTCTTTGGTACATGTTCGCCGAGAAAAACCCATTATGCCAACTGACCTTTGAGTTCCGAAATATTGTGATGTATCCATGTCTCATCTATAGTCACATAACATCGCAGAAACTCACTCGTGTTGCGCTTAAACATGTCCAAACATAGCTTTGAAGTTGTCAAGCGATTACGTTGTTGATCAATGGTCAACAAACATGGCACCAACATCGTTGCTAGCTTTCTCATACTAAATTTTTTGTAAAGGATGTTTTCTAGACGTTCAATTGAGATATTTACTATAGCTCTAATCTTCACGCACCGGTTTGCTAACACCTTATCATGAACTTATTGATCACATCGTCCAGTCACCTCAATGGGCTAACCTGAACACTTGGCATCAAAGGCGGATATTCGCGCTCAAATTTATTAAACCAGTATCTGATAGTAGTCATCGAAGGTGCTATTCTGGGTTCTAATAAACTTATTTGATTTCCGCACACGTTTTCGCATCCAAAAAAAGAATGGAATCACTGCCGAGTATTGTTTATTTTTCATGATTCTACAAATACATAAGCTTACTCACATTCAATAGCTGTCCAAACAACTAGTCCATGAATTTCTCCAAAATTTTGACAAATGTCAACTAAAGAATAGTACTTACAGTCGCTAATGCATCATATCGATCCTCGTATGTATACTCAATAAAAATAAAACGTTGAACAAAACACAACTTCAGTCCTTTTTACTATAACCTAACCTCTCTCTTAATATACCTAGAGGTAGAATAGGCCAATACAATTATGCCTTGAATTACAAGTATCTAAGAACAAGTAATGCAGACAGCTTCAACCGATGTCAAGCAAAATAGTTTATAAACTAATATTGTAACCGTATTAATTATTAAGTGCCCTTGTCACAGACAGGAAGAACCTTGTATGTATGTCTCAAAGCAATTTGAAAACGTAACATTAGACAGTTAAATCAATACATTTGCATCAGGACGAATTTACATTTCATGCCATCCAAGATCAAACGATATTCGTAATCATTTCATTCCGATGGCGAGTAGTACCAGCACACACATACACACACACAAAATACATTCTCAAGCGGAGAGAACGTTCTCATTGCTCCGGCATTGTTCAATTGGTCCTGAAGAGGCACAGAGAGCATTTGAATTACAAATGAGGTCAGACGGAGTCAAAATTAATTTCAATTTCATGTTGGCAGCGTCATTTCGACGACGACGACTACAGCGATGTGGACTGATTGAGATTTCAATTAGCAAATAACAATATTTTGGAGCGAAATTGGGATGCAAATTTATTTAATTAAGTTAGTTCAAATATAGAACCGGTTTTATGATTTGTTGATGTCTGTTCTGAGAAGATGTCCCATTCGGTTAGCGGAAAAAAGAAAGAAAATGGAATTAACAATGAGGAAGGGAACGAAAAAGGCAAATGTCACTTGTCAAAGGAATAATTAAATTTAAACGAAGGAACGGCATATCAATATATCTTTCGGTATCTAATTATTAAACTTCTTTCGTAATTTATGAAATTAAAGTTCGATTGTCTACAGGGTAATCTGAATTCGGGTATTAATGACCGAAATATTTGTAAAATCATGGCGTAGGTACTGCACAAGTTAAGCTAAAGTCTACAGTATGGATTGTCCCATCACTTGGGCGAAATAAAAGTATGTAGATATCTTTGTCATGTACATTTATTCTATATCCTTTACAATTTTACAAGATCGACACGTTCTTTCCCTCAGTATATTACAATATTATGAAGACGTAAAATTGTGACGAAAATACGATATCCACTTACAAAACATTGCATCTATTTATTTATTTTTATGTCTTTAGCTGCAGGGCTTAATTTTGGGATTAACATTTTTACTACGGTCTGTATACTTCTCATGCATGTTCCCTTTAGCTCTTCATGTTTTTTTTGTTCTTGTGGATTCTAAACAAGTGGTTTGTTGTTTATTCTTCTTTGACAGATGCAGAGGGAAAATCTACGTTTATGTTAACATATATCTGCGTAAGATATTAAAGTTTTTTTGGAAATATGATCACAAATAGAGAGACTGGTCTCATACAGATCTTGACATTAAGAAGAGATGATGGAATTAGTTAAAAGTCACATTAGGGCAATGAAATGAAGACATTACTAAAAATACTTTTAGATGGGCGCTAATCAGGAAAATAAAAACAGAGAAAGGTTAGTGACTACATGGAAAACGAAGGTTTAAGAAGGAAAATATGAATATGTAATACAAAGACCTGATCACAGGTTGACTGATGAGAATTTAATATTCAAGCAGGATCTCTTATTCCATTTAGAGAGTCATCTAGTTCTTTCTGAAGTATTTTCCGTGTTGCAGGTTTTGAACAAAATTAAAAATTGTTTAGTTTCTCTTAGATTATAAAGCTATATATTCCAATTATTTACGTGTTTTCGAGATTTCTTTCTTGATTCGAGTGGGCAGCATATTTTAAGTTCTCTATTGAAATAATATTGATGTCTTCAAAATGTTGTCGGCAATGCGAAAAATATTTTTTAATCAGTGTTTAGATAATCAAGAAATTTCAAAACCTATTCCTAAATCTCCATTTCATCTGTAGACAATTTTGAATCATCTTGGTGGAGTATGAAGCTATTAAATTATTAATCATTCTTACTACTACTACTGATACATAGTTAAGCAAATACATAAGTCGAAAATACAGAGTTCAGCTCTTGTAAACAATAAATGTTGTTATAACGCAACACTATGCGCATCATAAATGCTAGTTAAAAAACAGATAAAAGGACAAGGAAGCTAAGGTCCTACCAAAAATTATATTTTTGCCCTTATTAGTAATTTGTGTTCAAGCAGGGGGAAGTCATGGCTTTCCAATACTTTTAGCTGGCGCTAAGTTGTTAGGTGATGTCAAGGCATCGATTATTTTTGATATTATTATACAGCATGTTTCAAAAAGAATATACGTATTACAAAGTATTATTTTGTCCAAACTATCGATCGCTGCGCCTCGGCTCGGCTATTGGAGAAACGAATACATAGTCTACTTTATTTAATAGCCGCTATATGTCAGTTGTCTTCCATTTTTCTTGGTAAACGTCATATGTTAGAAATGGCTACTCCGCAGCAGAAATCATTTCGTGTTCTCGAGTTTGCGAAGTGCAATTCCATGATTACAGTGCAAGTGTAAGACGTTTTAGGTTGAGCTACCAAATTGATCCTCCAAATGAGTGGAACATTCGCAGATCGTCCTGGCCGCCCTCGTGTTTCTCAAGAAAATGTTGCACGAATTCAAACTGCTTTCGCATGTAATCCTTCAAAATCAACTCGTCGTGCCAGTCGGGAGTTACAACTGCCTACAACAACAACGTGTTTTGAGACGTCAGCTGGTTATGAAGCCGTACAAGTTACAGTTGTCACAAGCTCTGCGTCCTGATGACAAACGGAAACGTGTGGCATTTTGCAACGAGATTCACAATGCTATTGACAATGATAACACTTTCGCACAACGCATCGTATTCAGTGATGAAGCGACTTTCCATGTTAGCAGTCTGGTAAACAAACACAATGTTCTAATTTGGGGTCTACAGAACCCACATGGAGCCATTGAACATGTACGAGATTCGCCTAAAATCAATGTGTTTTGTGCGATATCCCGATCATCTGTTTACGGCTCATTCTTCTTTAATGGAAACACGGTCAACGGTCAGCAGTATCTCGCTATGTTACAAAACTGGTTGCTTCCGAGGCTGCACGAAAACAACTTCATTTTTCAACAAGACGGGGCACCCCCTCACCGGAGTCGCCAAGTGCGTGAATATCAGAATGAAACTCTACCGAACCGTTGAGTTGGTCATCAAGCAGCTGGCGACTTAGCATGTCTCAGCTGGGCTCCACGGTCACCGGATTTGACACCCACCCTGTGACTTCTTGCTGTGGGGTTTCGTTAAAGATAACGATTATGGACCACCACTCCCAAAGAACCTGGAAGAGTTGAAGAACCGGATCCGTACTGCCACAACATCAGTGACGAAGGACATGCTTGCCCGAGTATGGGAGGAATTTGAGTATCCATGTGATATTGCTCGTGTCGCTGATGGGGGACATATTGAACATCTGTTCTGAACTTGAGAGGTTCGTAAATATGTGTGTAAAGTTTCATATTCGTATGTCTTAAAATTTAATAAATATATGCATTTGAAATACGTATATTCTTTTTGAAACACCCTGTATAATGTAGTTTATAATTGTTTATATTCAATAGTTGAATAATTGTATAAGATTAAATCATTTTTAATTCTTAGCATTATCGTTTCATACCGAACATCCTACATATTATTGTAATGTATGCATGCATACATATGTACGTACATTCACTATTCAACTACAAAATGAATGGAAGCATATTTTCATTCGCTAAATAGGAACAAACAGTAGCTAATCTAGATTCGTCAACATCGTATCACATGTCACAAACTACCAAAAAGGAAACGACATGGTTAATCTGAAAGAGCATTACTTGGAAGGGTGAGTGAAAGCGCACCGGTGCTAAATACAGTATCGCGTTTTCATAAAACCGGCTTCTCTCCGACGTACTACAACATCGGGTCCAATAATAACACCGAACCGTGTAGTAGCCTTTCAAAATCGCATTTGTCAATGTTATCTTGACAAGCTCTATTGAATTAAACGACGGCGCCCCTCCGCCGAGTTTTTACATCCTTCAATGTGAAATCGGGGGGGGGGGGGTAGGGACTCGAAGGGTGTGAGGATTATTTACACAGAAATAGCCTTACCGCGCGCGCGAGAGTGGGGAATCGCGCGCTCAGTCGGGGTATCTGCGTTGAAAGAAATGTCATTCGTCAATAAGAACGAAGCACGATGAAACCGAATAAAAATAAATGATGGATAGCGGAGGCAGTTCGAATTTAAAAGTTTTTCGTTCCTTTTTTCATTCGCAGATTGTGTTTCCTGATTCTAACCAGCTATTTTTCAATACTCCATGCTTGCGGAATGAAGTTGAAGCAATTAGAGAGGAATTTGTGATAAATAGAAAACTTTGTTTTGCGAAGAAGGAAAATGTGGAATCTTTAAAAGAAAATCGTTTAATAAATTCATATTTTTGAAATAAAATCTTTTACGAGACTTCTGGTGTTTAAGAAAATTTACGTAATTGACGGGGTCCGAAGTAATTATAGCGTTACAATAAATAGAAAAATTATGAATTTATTAATGACGCTAACTGTCCTGCCAATTTAATATAACTTTCAAATAAACCCAAAATTAAAGCAATGAACAATTTAAAATTAAAAAATGTAAAGAGTATATTCCAGTGACAAAGTAATTAATTATATGGCTGTAAGAAAATAATGTGGTAGAAGTATGCCATCTACGAGGAATGATTAAAAAAAACTATACGAAGTGTGGCTAAAAATAATCGAACTGGCTTAATAACATTTTTTATTCAGATGGTTATATATTGGGCATGTTGTCACCTTCAATATATTTTCCTCCCTGATCCACATAACCCTCTATTCGAATTTTTCATTGTTGGAAACAGCCCTGCAAGTTCATCTCTGTTCATCTTTGCATGATGTCCGCCGTTTTTATTTCAACAGCATCCACTGACTCAAACCTCGTTCGCTTGACCTTTGGAAATAGGTCGAATCAATACGGTGGGTGATCCATCACTGTGACGTTGTGCTTAGCCAGAAAGATCCTAACGGACAATGTGTTGTGTGACGGCGCGTTGTCTTGATGAAGGATCTACAAGTTTGTCCACATCTTTGGTCTTTTGTTTCTCACCCGTTCACGAAGAGTTTCCAAAACCTCCTTGTAGTAAAATTTGTTAATGGCCTGTTCATCTGGTACCTAATCGACATCAATAATGCAATTGATATTGAAAAAAACAATCATAGGTGCCTTCAATGTGTGTCTTTTTGTATCTCGGCGAAGTAGGACTCTTCCAATGCATCGACTGTAGTTTAGTTTCCGGGTCGTATTGGGAAAACCACAACTCTTCATAGATAATTCCGTTCTCTGTATGTCGGCACAAATGCTCATTCGACCCTTCTTCTGTTTTAGGGTTAGCAGCTTTAACACCATTTTCGCATACACTTTGCTCATGTTGCATTTTTCGTGAAGAATTTGACGGACGGTCTCATTGTCAATGTTGACCAACTCAACAACAGCTCGAATGCTCAAACGAAGGTCTTTTCGCATAATTTAACTAATTTTCGTAATGTTTAGGTCCGACTTTCGCACCTTTGGCTGACTATTGTCATCAATTTCTTCACTTTCTTCTTTGAATCTTCTAAATCACTCAAACACTTGAGTGCGCGACAAATACTGTTCACCATAAGCCTCCTTGTAATAAGTTTCTATGGCAGTTTTATTTAGTTTAACAAAGAACTTCACGTTAACATGTTGCTCCATTTTAGCGTTCAACATGATTCCGGCAGGCAGCAAAAACACGAACTATTTTAATGAATCTCTGCAATTAAATTGAATAGTTCACGCTCTTGCATTCTTTGTATTAGATTCAAGAGGTTTCCAGATAAGATAGGAGGGAATCATCGAAACAGCTAATTCGGTTACTTCCTATCCCACCTCGTCTTGTATGCTGTAAAAACCGCGTAAGGAAACGATGAATAATACGAAGAAAATACATATGTCAGAGTACTGTATGTGCTAAGAACTAGTAACGTCGACTCCTTTTTTGCACTGAAACCTCCTTAGCATTCGCACAGTTTTGGCTCGATACCTTCTTCCACTTTTTTATTAGAAATTTTATAAATATGTTTAATAAGGCGATTCCTATACAATTTGTGCAGCTCGATTTGCTTTCTTTTTTATACAAATATTGGAAGGATTATGCCTTTGCATCATTCTCTGAGTATTGTTTCTTGTTTCCATATTTCTTTTATCGTATTTCTATTTTTATTTTCTGTTCAAACTATTAATTATAGTGTCTAATTTTTATTATGAGGCTGCTACGGTTTTGATTTCTTCTATGTCCACCGCTAAATGGGCAGTAAAAAATAATGTATTTACTACATTCTTTTCAATACTTCTTCATCTGCGGTCAAGATTACTTCTTTATTTTTATAATGCATGGTTTTAGACTGGAATACCTTTCTTAGTTCTTTTACATCCTCGCAGGAATTTTTATTTACTTTTATTTTAATATGATTTGTATTTCTTAATCTGCATATTTTTTTTTGGCATTTTCTTTTGTTCCCGATATATTTGCATGCCATTTTCCTTTCTTGTTTGTAGGTATCTTTATCTTAACAATTTCCTCTTCCCTAATTCGTTTTCGCAATCTCTATTCAACCATTCCGTTTCTTTCTTCCTTTTTTTCGAGTTTCTGTAGATCGTTTTATAGTTACTGCTATTGTTACATGATAGAATTATACAGAAAAGTATTGTTAGAAAAAAACAGAATGTTATGAAAGAGATAAAGTGTTTGTATTATTTATGTTAAGTTACTACAATTTTTATTTTGAAAGGTAAGATTTTCTTAGTCATCTTAGTTTTTTATATATGATTTATTCTAGTTGCCGTATAACAATTGGCTATCTACCCTATAGTTTTTAATAATTTCATTAAATATATATTTTTTTTTGTAGTTACAATTACAAATAGTTTATAACATTTCAGAGAAATATTATGTTAATAATATACGTACATTTTATATAGCACAAATATTTATTTTATGCTACATCCAGGTCTCTATTCTATGAAGATATATTTTATAAAAATAAATTGACAATTTGGAAACGTATCATCTAGATATTTGCGAAAATCCGAAAATGAGAATCGACTTTTAATTTAATCTTGATTACGTAATGGATTCTGAAGAGTGCACGGGTTAGGTTAGATATCGCTTCGTGAGAGTGAAAAGCGTTCAAATGAGGTTCGTTCCCGCATTTTCCATCCCAATTGACAATCTGAGCGGAGCGAATGCGAGGCTAGAGACACCTGATAAGTTTTTTAGGGGGTGGCTGTGTGTCGATATCGTGAACAATGCCTTCGAAATGAAAAATGTGCTTACTCGTATATGTAGAATATCTGATATCGGTATTGGCAAACAAAAAAAATGCTCACGTCTTTTTAATTTCAAAAATAAAACCGGAACGATAAGAATGGGGTCCATATGGAGAAGTCAATAAAAAATTGCTGGTGTAGTTATTATTTTTTATATTGGTTCGTGTATGAATTCCCTTCAGAAGTGATAAAAAAAGCTGAATTTTTTAATTCCATTCAATAAAATTATTAAATGCACAGAAAGGCATTCTACGCAATTATTTAAGTAGAAAACGTAATATGTTTTTATTAAATAGATATAAAAGAACAAATGAAATTATGAACAATAGTGAATTTAATAAAATTATATTATTTGGAAATGGCTGTGTATATGCACAAGTCGCTGTTCGCATGTTTAGTAATACTTTAGTTATTCGTTGTGTGATTTAAAAAGTAATATAGGCTTTACTACAGTATCTGGTAATTGAATTAGTCACTTTGCGTTTCAAGACATTTGTAATAAGCCATTTATACGAGGGTGGTCCCATAAGTACTTGGCCTGACTTAGAGATGGTGGAAGTTATTTGACTGTATTAGAAAATATACAATCTATAAAGCATATGTTTCAAGTTTGAAGATGCCACGTTGTTTAGTATTTATTTGATAGCCATCAACAGTGAACGTTTTCAGTGAATTTGTAAAAATGGAGAAAATTGGTCATCGTTACGTGATAAAATACTTTTATTTGAAAGGCCTCAGCCCAACCGATATAAAAGCAGAACTGGATTTTACTCTGGGTGAGTCTGCTCCTTCGCTTACAACAGTAAAATATTGGGTAGTAGAGTTTAAACGTGGTCGACCAAATGAGGTGACGACTCCAGAAATGATGAAGGAAATCCACAAAGCGGTACTGGATGATCGTCGACTGAAAGTGCGCGAGTTAGACATAGTAGGCATTTCAAAAAGTGCGGGACATCGTATATTATCTGAAAATTTGGACATGAGAAAGCTGTGTGTAAGATGGGTGCCGCGTTTACTCACACTCAAGCAAAAACAGTGTCGTGAACATGTTTTAATTGAGTGTTTAGCGAAGTATCACAGCAACAAAGCATAATTTTTGCGTCGTTTCCTAACCATGGATGAAACATTGGTCTATCACTTCACATCCGAGACAAAAGAACAATCAAAACAATGGACTTAAAAGGGAGAACCGGTTCCAAAGAAGGCGAAGACCGTTTCATCTGCAGGCAAGGTCATGGCATCGGTTTTTGGGATGCGCGTGCAGTAATTTTCTTTAACTATCTTGAAAAAGGAAAAATAATCAACGGCGAGTATTGTACGAATTTATTGTAACGTTTGAGCGAAGAAATCAAGCAAAAATGGCCGCATTTGGCTAAGAAGAAAGTGTTGTTTCATCAGGACATTGCACTAGCTCACAAATCCGTTATTGCAACGGCCAAAATTAATGAATTAAAGTTTGAATTGCTACCTCATGCACCTTATTCACCAGATTTAGCTCCCTCAGATTATTTTCTGTTCATAAACTTGCAAAATAGCTCAGCGGTCAAAGATTTTCCAACGATGAAGAAGTGATGTCGGCAGTTAATGGCTATTTTGAGGAGCGAAACAGTTCTTATTATAAAAAGGGTATCGAACTCATCGAACATCGCTGGAAAAGTATATAGAGCTGAAAGGAGATTATGTTGAAAAATTTCCTTCCAAAATTTTTGTGGTTTCTTTGCTGGGTCGAGTACTTCTGGGATCACCCTCGTACTTAAATATTTCAAATTTTCAAGTGTAAACGGATTTAGTTGTTCAAAGGGGGTCTACTCCTAAAAAAGCAACCATTACATTACTAAAAAAATCCGCTTAATATAGGTTTTGTGTCAGGTAATTGCTAGATTTTGCATACAATAACAATTGAACACGAAGGATTATGGAACTTAAAAAAATGATCCATCAATAACATCTCCGAACACGATCTACACTCAAAAAGATCATGTTTTGCGCTTGTTGGGATTGGTTGGAGAGGAATTGTGTATTACGAACTTCTATCGAAACTGTGAGCAACTTGATTGAATAAAAAGGATAAATGGTGATAAACGACCTGAATCTAGCAATAGGAAAACTACGACTTCTATTATGATAACGCGCCGTCTCCTGCTTCTTTGCAGAGGGTAAAAGTTGTTTGCATTCGGGTTAGGTCCATCATATCCCCTAGTTATTACACTCTATCAATTTCACTCATTCTAAAGTTCAAATTCATGGAAAACATTTTGATAATTCGGAGGACTATGTCATAAAATTAACAAGAATAGGGATTTTGTTGACAAATTGTTCAAACTTTTCGAATAATCTGACGCTTATTTAACATTTAAAATAAATCTTCATATAAACTTCGACTCCTTGAGTCGGATGACTTTAATTCCATTTCAAGTTTCGTATTTTGAAATTTCGAAAATGAAAACAAAAAGAGCGACTAATTAGTTTGAATTCGTTACACAAATAACAAAAATTTTCAAACATTGTAGAATACAAAGGGAGCTTACAACTATTCCACGACACTATTACAAATTAGAAACTGAAAAATTAATGCTCGAAGTTCTGCAAAGGCTTTCATTAAAACGAAAATACACCTTTAATAGTAAGTTTATATGTAGAACGTATTTGTTCATTTTAACACGTGAAACTAATTCCATTTTCAATTTAGTTACGCTCGGCAAATGGCGCGAGATGTATGAACACATCATTCCAATTTAATAGAATTGTTCTTTAAAACGGATTTAGTCCGGGACAGAGACGTGTATATCCGGTAAAAGTGAATACCGGAAAACTTACTCGTTCCGTCGTGTTTAGTTTAATTAAAAATTAAATTGGACCGTTGATTTAATTGTGTTTCTTGTTTCGCTGTCGCACCGTCTCCCATAATTGAACCGATCGAATTAAAAGATCTATTTGTAAGTGCTCAAGGGTTTTTCTATTAGATAATGCTGCCTGTACTTTAGTGTCCGTTTAATCGAACTACCGAATATTGGACAATATAATAAGCATTTAAGAACTCGATAATCCTACAGACGTTATTAGATTTGTTCATAAAAGAATTATTGTCGATCGCTAACGGTTTATTACAGGTGAGTTAGCAACACTACTGTTAAAAAAAGGTTTCAATATCGGGCAATAGGGGTCGTGTAAATGTGTGGAGTATAACCCTCAGAGGCTCATACTTATTGTGTGGATACAGAAACTAGTACTCTCGAGGAATCTCAGTTAAATTCACGTTAAAATGTCGAAAGTTGTTCCTCCTCAGGCAAGTGGAGCTCTGATTGGGTGGATTGTTTTTTTTCTTACTATACAACAAAACCCAAAATGTAAAGGTAGGAAAGAACTTGCGACTAGTACTAAACATCTTCAGAGCTGAACTGAAACTTGAGTGTAGTAATTCGGCCCTGAAGATGTCTCATACAAATGGGTACGAAACGTCGGCAGATATACAAGTGACGCGGTTCTAGCCCGGAAGCCCAGAAGCAGATAGTATAGACCACGACCGCGGAAGTCTACGTACCAGATTAATTTTACAATTATTATTTAATGCAATTTGTTTCATGATGTTTAATTCTTTTTGAAATTTGTCAGTGGTAAGGAGAATAATTAAAAATTTATGCATCATACTATTATACGTTGATATTTTTTGAAATAATGGGAGGAACTATGTGTGGTGGTAGTTGTATGGGTAGATATATGGTAAATTGCATATTCTAACTATGAACAGAAGAGAAAAAAATTAGATAGAAGCTCTTTAAAATCGATCAGAATAAAAATGAATACAAGTCGCGGAAAACTATTAAATCAAAGGCATATGAAACTGGGGAAAATTTAATACTCGAGAAACACCGGCTGATATGATTGGAGTTTTTGCATAAGCTCAAAACATTAAAAGAATATTAAACAAGCATTACACGCCTATAAAATGGAAAAGCAAATTCTCAATTATTAAACGTTTTTAACGTTTTCATTTAAATGTTTCTTTATAGAATGAAGAAGTTTATGAAACTTATTTAAAGTTGACTTTACGAGAAAACTAAACGTAAAACTTCGATTTACTTTTTCGTCTCGCTGGCGCACTGTCTTCAGAAATAGATAAGACTTTACTACTGCGCCGTTTAAAAATAGTCTGTAAATAGAGAAACATCTGAAACACAGACAAGACTTCTTCCTTTTTCCACGTATATTATAAAAATGCCGCACTAAATCCTAAGAAGACGTATGCATTCCGGTATGTATGTACGTACGTACAACATACATACATATTTACATAGTTGGCTGTTGGTATTTGTTGGAACATCTCCCGGGGAGCCGGTCATAATTTAAAATGCAATTTCTTAGCAAAAACGTGACGGGTGAACGCCGCTGGAAGAAGGAGAAGAAGAAGAAAATTTGTAGCTGTATATCCAGGTCGACCTGGGAGAGCGGGCTATATAAATAGTTTCGCATGCAAGACTGCTACAACCCCTCGCCCTGACACGAGGCGTTACATGCATGGGAAAGAAAGAAAAATTTAGAAAATGAACGACGGACGTGAAAGGAGAATGATGTTCACGTTTTTCATGGATAGAAATTTAAATAAAATTGTGAAAAAAGTCGATGCAACAGGAAGGCTACTTACCTCTGATTTTCCTTTGGATACGCAGTTATCGATGAGAGTTGGTTCCAATATCAAGTTGTCTCTCTGAAAAAAAGAAAATATATCGATTAGTTTTACTATAAATATTACTAGAATTGAAAGTATTTTGCGATATTTCAATATTTTTATCAAATAGTAAATTTAATTTTCCAGCATTTTGGTACGTGCCGGTTACATATTATGTAAATTTATTTCTAATAATGTTATTGATATTTTTGAGTTGCAAACTTCATCGATGAAAATTTGGATTGCAAATTTCTGGGACATACATTACCACTACTATGGCATAGGTACCCTTCTAAATACTCCTAGTGGCTATCGACTGGTATGTATGGTTGTGTATGTTCTAGTTACTAAAGAAACTGTACTTGAAGAAGTAATTGTGTGTGTTAAGATAATCATTACACGACGTTATAGAATTTTGATAAATGTGAAACGTATATACAGTAGTGCGCATAAGTAAGTTACCGCTTGCAAAATGTTTAATTCTTTAACAATATTGTTTCCATATTTAATATTAATCTACTTTTATTTTCATAATAAAGCTCTGGGAATTGAAAATGTATTGTTAAACGAAAGAGAAAGCGGTTTCTGTGAAAATATTCTTAGTTAATTCTACTCGGACAATCTGTTCCTTATCGATAGTTATTTTGTTACTTGATTAAGGAGAGATCGTGTGCAATGTGGGTTAGTATATCACTGGATGTCAAAGGGTTTGGTAGAATTATTGTGTTTTCAGTCACGAAGGACTTACTTTGTTTCAGGTGTCTACGAATATTATTCTGATATACTGTAAAGTGATACTGTAACAATTCATTTTATTCTGTCATCTGTATATGGATAATTTTTTGAAAGGGTAGCTAAAGGCCTAGAATGCCTGTCGAGAATCGCCACCGGAAAGTGTTTTTCATCAACAGGGCTTATATCAGCATCAAATTGAAGAAAGACCGCAATGTTTTAAGTATTCCGTTTTTAAAATTATCAAAAAGTACGAAGCGATCGGTTTGGTGGCTAATAAAAAAAGGATGGGCAGACTAGTAAAAAAAGGTCCATCGTCAATATTTGCGAGTGACGTCTTTGCGAAATAGGACGAAATCATCTAAAAAATTATGAAATCTTAAATCGGCGTTTTTGTGCAGCTTTCTATCGTCCGGGGCCATTTAATTAACAGAAACTTAGAGGTCGAGTTGAAAGAAGGAAGTCCTTGCTACGAAAAGGTAATAAACAGAAAGAGTTGGAATATGCAGAAATTGATTACAATTGGACACCAGACGAGTGGCGATGTGTATTTTGGACAGATGAGCCTAAATTTAAAATATTGGGATCTAAAAGGAAACGGCATATTTGCAGAAGGGTTGGAGAAGCGTGTATAAACTCAACAATAAAATATGGAGGTGGGCCTGTATAGGCAAGTATGATATTGCATATCTGTGCAAATAGTTGGTCCATTAATTAAAATTACTTGAAAATTGACATCGGTGAAATATTTACGATTCTGCAGCCACATGCTGTACTATAGCACCACTAGGATCGTTAAAAATTATTTAAATGAAATCGAACAGCAAGATTTTGCTTCATTTGTCCACAACCAAGTTCAAAATATTTCTTTGTATCCGCCTAACGATTTGACGAACTGGCGATATTGTGATTGCCTTTAAAGACTTGGAATTGTACGGAGGCAGGCGTTTATATTTCGAGACCTGGCAACACTGTTAGTTTTGCCTCCAATCTGATGATTGCATCGTAAAGTTTGTCATGTTTGACAATATATTTATCTTGACAGTTTTATTATCCGGTCGCTATTTCTATTGTTGACAGTAACTTGAAAATTTTATGTCAGCGAAAAATGGAATTAATTAGCGAACTTTTTCGTGCAATTACTTTTTCATAACTTCTAACATTCTCAACAAGAATGCATCAACGAGCTGAATTCTTTATATGGTGATGAAGCACCATCAAAAACTACAGTATATCGTTGGTATAGTGAATTTGAACTTGGACGGCGTTCTTTGGACGATGAATTTCGTGAAGGTCTCACAAATGTTATTGTGTCGAAGGATATTAATGCAGTGTCTGAACAGATAATGCAAGACCGTCATGTGACATACCGTGATATCGAGGCATCTCTAGGTGTTAGTAACACCAGCGTGCATAAGATCCTGCACGAACATTTAGCCGTTAAGAAGCTATGTCCACGTTGGATACCACATAATTTGAAACCGTTCAAAAAAGGACTCGCATCGATTGATGCCAAGAAATGCACAAAAAATACAATGGCGGTGCTTCAAAGAACATTTATAAAGTCGTCACAGATGATGAATCTCGGATCTATACGTATGAGCCCGATAGTATACAGCAGTCGATTGTGTGGGTATTCCAAGATGAGCCAAAACCAACAAAAGTTGTTCGCGCTCGAAGCACATCAAAATAAATGGTCGTCTGTTTTTCTGGAAAAACCAGTCACGTTGCAACCGTGTCTTTAGAGAGTTGTAGAACGGTCAATTCCGAATAGTACACAACTATTTGTTTGCCAAAAGTTTTTGAAGAAATAAGGAAAACAAACCGAAAACAATAGATCATTTTCTACCATGATAACGCGAGCTTTCACGGGTCGGTTCAAACAATTGAATATTAGACCGGGCAAACATTGAATTCATGAGCCATCCACCGTACAGCCCTGATGTAGCACCCTGTGATTTTTTATGTTCCTACACGTGAAGAATAAACTTCATGGTCAAGATACCGCCTTCACAGTGGCAGTAAAGCTTTTCGGATTGGTTTATGCAAAAGTGCATTGATTTTAGAAAAGCAATAAAACTATTATCGATAATAAAAATTTTTTTTTGTTTGCTATTCCCGAAATATAAACGGCTTCCCTCGTAATACACTAACTCACAATTATAAACTGTTACAATCGTATAACAAACTAAATTGATCTAAAATAAAGGAAATAAAAAGGAATTTTTTAGTTAAATTTACATAGCAACGACACAAAGGCTTATTTTTCTTGCTACTTTCTTTCATTTATTATTCTCAATACAGTAAATATTTGTACAAAATTTGATTTAAAAATACATGCTTTTACTGGGTGGTTTGCTTTTTTTTGCACATAGTATTGGACAAAGTGAAAAGATTAAAAGAATTTTAAAACGATGTATTTTTGGGATACCCATTATAAAGTGACCTCAATAAAAACAACGAATTCATTAATTTTCCGTTAAAAATAAATTTAACGAATACGAAAGCTTTTTTCATTGTAAAGAAACACCAAGAACTATTTAATAATAGTAACGTAATTACCAGAAATTCATTATTTTCGCGAAGATTTTAACAATTTTAGCGAGAGCGAAATACATACTTTCACATTTTAACAATCATGTAATTTAACTGTGCCACAAAATTCAAACGAAATTGAAATAATGATTCGCGAAATGAACCGTAAATTTGTATCTATGTTTATCAATTTATTCACTGTTTTGTAGTTCCACAGCAACTATATATTTCCAATATTGGAGAAATTTCTCAAAAAAATAAAAAACAAATAATAACCCAATTTCCGTCCGCGGCCAGAATTTAAAATGCACAAAGAGAGTGCAAGCGGCCGGTCAACGCACGTATGATTATTTCCCTTTTTTAGCATTCGACCGACAGTACAACGAAATGAACATTCATGGTCCAATAATATTCAATGGATTAATCAAGCGTGCATGCCTTCAGGTGCAGAAATCACATGTTATTGTTACAAGCACTGCAAATGGAAATATGTTACCTGCAGGGGGTTTTACCATTGTTGATGCGCTAATTTACTCAACAAATCGGCCAAATTTAGCGAAAAAATCTCTAATTGCTGTGGGGAATAGCCGGGTGTTCTACGCTTTAAACGTTTTTATTCTATTTTTATTTATTGATCGCGAACGTGCTGTTAAAAAAACACGGATTTGAGCTATTTCTCGTATTTACGCTGTTTATCTAATGTACGGATTTTGTCGATACATTTTTTTTCGTTCGAATTTCATATTTACATTCGTTCGTTTCTGACTAGGTAAAGTACGTAGTAATCATGATAATTCCATATATAGTTTACAGTACTTTGCAATTGAACTAGAGCCATCGTTGTGTATCAAACAATTTGTAATAAGAGCTGTTTGTATTTAAATGTAGACTCTGCCGCAGAGAAAACTGAACTTTTTTAAAATAGTAATTCTTAGTAGCGCCATCTATTTCAAAAATATGGGTCGGTAAGATAGATCTTTCACCAATGTTATGTCAAAATATCATCAAACATTTGCATCATTAGAAGCAGAGGAATTGCGAATAAAGTAACAGTATGTTGTTGGCATTGGTCGAAAAATGAATTTTGAATAAAGAGTAAATATTAGGTTCCGTTTTAAATTCGGTAAATCGTTTACTGAAACGCTTAATTTGATGAAACAACTGTATAGCGATGCGTGTTTATTACGTACGAGCATGAATGAGTGGTACGAACGATTTAAAGACGGTCGTACAGGTATAGATGACGATGAACATCCTGGTGCAAAAAAATCTGTGGTTACGGAGAGTAACATCGAATTTGTGCGTGAATTTATCAGAAATGAGCCGAAATACTCATTGCGATACGTGGGAATGGAATAATATATTTTCAAAGATTCAATTCATCGCATTTTGGACTGCGAAAGAATTGTGCAAGGTTTGTTTCACACAAGCTGACTGAATTTAATATTATACAGACCTGATTAAAGACTCAAAAAAGGATGAAAATTTCAGGTATTATATTGTAATTGGTGATGGTGTTTTCAATATGATCCAAAGATCCAAGCGAAGAAAGACCGAAAAAAAGTCTTTTGGAGAAGTCAAAAGTGAAGACAATGTTGATTTGTTTTTATGATGCGAAAGGCATAGTGCACAAAAAGTTTGTACCAATTAGTCAAACAGTCAATGCTGTATATTATCGTGGTGTGTTGTGTCCTCAATATTAGCTGGCATTTGTTACACTGATTTTCTAACTACAAATGGCATTTTAACTATCAACTATTCACCGTATTCACCAGATTTGGTCCCCTGTGATTTCTATTTATTCTCCAAACTACATTTGTCGATGAAAGGACAACGTTATGCCGACGTCGAAGCCATTAAGAAGGCGTCGACAGCGATCTTGAAGGACATCTCTAAAGATGAACTTAAAAATTCATTCGACAGTTAATTGACCGTGCAAAACGTTGTATTGAAGCCGAAGGCGACTACTTTGAATAAAATAAATGAGTTTTACCAAAATAGTAAGTTGTGTGTGTTTCAAATTTTCTATTGTAAACGGATTTATTTGTTTAAAGAGAATTTATTTATAGAGAAAACAGAAAATGACTCACTCAATTGTCAGATTGCTACAGATTTAGGGAAACTTTTCACCACTCAAGCCACATATATATGGGTTTGAGCTCAGACTATAAGCAGCTGACACTGTGGTGTACATCATGAAACGGTAAACTGATAAAGATTTCTGATGCTTCGCATCTCTTAACAAAGGAGTATTATTTTTATCGTTATTAATATCTGTATTTGCTTATGTTTACCTTTGCATTTAAATGCAGATCAAGCTAGGTTTTATTTTTTATTCCGTATTTAGAAGTTGTTTAGAAATTACTTCAGTGGTAGAAAATTGTTACAATTTTGACCTGTTGCTAATGCCATAGTTACTGTGTTTCGTCTGCTGGGGGAATATATTGATTGCATTTTTGTGTATATTTCTGTCAAAGCTTATGAGTGTTAGGTATAAAAACGACAATTAGGTATGTTTTTTAGCATTTTTGTGAGTTGTAGTATAATTTAAGCTCCAAACTTTCTAAATCTGTTCTCAGTTCGTATTTGTATTGGATGGATCATGGATCATGGATCAACCGTGCTACTAATTAGCATTTCTTTTCAAGAGCTCTATATATTACTTGACAGATATTGTTATGTCGCGTAATGTATTCTGTTTGAGTTAAGTGTGTGATGATTATTTGTTTCTGATATTTTGTGACATTGTCTGCATGTATCTTCAATGACGATGACTCAATCTTGTATTGGAATCTTGAAACCTTCAGTTTATACGTAAATATTTCCGATTTTCATTTATTTATTGATTCCCTGTTTGTCAGTGTGTGGTTGTTTTATTTGGTGAGGATGTGTTACAAGTATTATTTCGTTTTTCTAGGTTTACATTTTATTGCTTTGGTTATTAAATGTTTTTCTGGATTGAAAATTAGATTATTGCATTTAAAGGGTGTGATTTTGTTGTTTGTATCAGAGATTAACAATAGTACAGAAATTGCTAGCGATTTTTATAAGATTCAATGAAATTTAAAATTCGATTAGTCAGAACTTTTTCTAGGCAAGATATTGGGCATATAATATATAAATGGAAACTAGACTGATTATTTATCACCACTTCTAGCTTTGCGCAAAGAAAAATCGAGGAGAAGAAGAGCTTTTTCTCCTTCTTATTGATGATTACAACCCTCTTAAATACCAATTCCTTAATCGAACTAATTGGCACAAATCAAACGATAAATCAGATGAAAGAAAAACGCATTAATAAGAAAAGCAAATTCCGGCTGCTCCGGGAACTCTGTTCATTTACGATCCACTCGACTCTGAATTACAAAACAAACGTCTTCACCCTGTATATAAACAAGTAAGACGGGTATGGGGCCATTTACGAAGCACGAGTACCACTACAAATCATCCCCTATTTATTTTTTGGATTCTTCTTTCAGACTACTAGATATACCGTATAAACGTATATAGTATACGAGTTTCCACCCCTCTGTCGTTAGTTTAACTTATTTAACCTGGTACTACGGGTATTCGTCGAGAGGGTGACTTTTTTAATTAGACTCCGCTATTAGTATGTACAGTTTATCCGAAAAGAAATTACCCCGTCTGGCCTCGAGGAGAACAGAAAATACCTCAGAAGTAATTCCCAAACTTCGTGGTGCCCAACCCTTGCTTTACGAGTAATAAAAAAAACTCGTTCCTGGCCCCGAAAGAGTGAAAAGCTCGCTAACCCTACGCTGGCAGAGCCACCATCAACGTCTCGTTTTATTAAATATATTTTTTTTTTAGTACAGGAGAGTGCGCGACCATCGAACGTAACGGACGAAGTTTGCTCCATTTTATGGTCTAACAGCAGGTTTATGCAAATGCATTACACTACGTTTTCATGTTTTATGTATATTCTACACACGGGCGATAGGGGTTTTTACCACGTTTTCTCAAATTATGCGTCATTTACAGATGTTGTAAATATTGAATATGCGTAAGGTCGGAGGAAATTTCTATTTCCTTATATTTACTGTCTCGAGTAAATGTAAATCTGACATTATTAGGAGAAAATTGGGAATTGTCAAAGTGGCAAAACTTCCAATAGAAACTGTTTTCTTGTATCATATTTGGCGCATAATTTTTTTAACAAAGTGCTTGTTGATCGGAAAATCGCTTAGATTTTCATTGCACGATTTCTGTAGGTTGGCCAAACTTCTTCTAATGTTTGACAGTAACATATCAGTGACATTTTGGTAGTAAAAGTAATTTGGTAATATAAGTGACTTACATATATTTTAAAAGGTGACTTAAAATGGAAGGGAACTAACGTGTTTTTTGCACAATTACGTTGTTTTATTTTCACAAAGGTGAAACTGCAAATGAGGCTAAAAGAAAATATGTGTTGTGTGTGAAGAAAATGCCGTAAGAGGGCATGCATGTTAAAAGTGATATGTTAAATTTCATTTGGAAGAGACAGATATTGAAGATATTTCTCGTTCTGGTTCTAGTTCTAGTTTTTATAGATGTTGACCAAATAATTAATTTTCTAAACTTTTTAAAATTTCAGATATTTTCCGATAAAATACGAATATTCCATACTATAAAAAAGCTTAATATCAATTCATAAATAACCTATATTAGTTCCTTGTAATTGAAATTGAGGTCTCAGAGGGCATGACAAGGTATAGCCCGCCAGGACAACGTGCCTTTTCGATATAACATAATACTCTCTATTTAAGGAATACGTATTTCGTCATAGATGCTGTGTTATCTTTACAGGACGTCTGTTATATTACTTTGAGTTCAGTGGCGTATACATATGTACATGGTCTGTCAAAAAGCATCTGTGTAAGAATATATGAGAGTTGGTTGAACTTTTACCTTGTGTGTTATTTCTTATTATAATACACAATTTTTATATTGTATTTTCGTAGTTGATAGTCCACCGAGAGTTGTGTTTATTGCATTTAATGATGTTTCTTATATTTACTATGAATTACAGGTCCTAGTCAAATTATTGTCAATGTATTGAAATTTATGAAAGAAGAAGCTGCAAATAATACCACAACAATACCGTTGAAACACTTTAAAGAGAGGTTACTTGCAACAACTAGAATATTAAACAGGTATAGAAGCATTGACAAAGAAAGTCAGGATGTAGATGCAGAAAGTCCTATAAAGCTGAACTCGGCCATGTTCGAAATTGTACATAATTCTTATATATGTATATACAATACATACTGACTACTTTTACCTCAGAGTTTAACCTCCAGTTACTCATTTTGGACAGTCTGAGTTAAGGTGGGACTGAAAAAACGCCATCCATGTTATTAGGCGCACGAGGATTCGAACCTAGTTCGTTGAAATCAGAAAACTAGTCACCTATAGTGTTTTTTAACCTATATTAAAATACATTAACTTAAAATTTCGAGCTTGTATTGTAAATATTGTAACCATTTGAAAACGAGCACTGAATAAAATCGTAAACGTAATATGAACAAAATTTTTCTGTATTACAGGCTCTGTAAGCTTATGACTTTTATTATTATTATTATTATTATATTTTTCTCAATTACCCGCCATTTTTTTTTTCAATATTCCTTCAGCTCTTTCAAATTTGTGCTTTTTTCATCAACTATTTCCATCCACTTTCTCCTCGACTTGTGTCTCCTCTTAGTATTACACATTCCTTGACTTACTACTCTTTTTACACTGCGATTCGTCTTTCAGGTGACATGTCGTAATAAGCTTGCTATTCAGAATCTTACAACCTCTTCTATAAGGTTGCCTCCTTCTTGAGACCAATCTCTACAACATTGAATAACTGCAACAATATTTCTTATCCACCTAGTAATTTCACGAAATACAAGAACTTCCTCATGTAGTTCGCGAATAAGACCTCTTTTGAAGTTGCTTACATGGCGAAAATTTGGTAGTCTTCGAACTCTTAGTATTTCAATAGACTAAGTCGCAACTACAGACTGTTATAATCGTATAGCCGAACTAAACTGATCTAAAATATAAAAAAGAAAAAGAATATTTTCGCTAGGCTTCCACAAAAGGTGATATAAAAGTTTACTGCTTTTTTTGTTCTTTTTTTATCATTCATTATTTTCAACACAAGAAGCGTTCGTAAAAATTTGGTTTTAAAATATACATTTTTACTGGGTGATTTGTTTTTTTGTCATATAGTATATAACGAAACAATTAAATTGACTTTAAAACGATATATTTTGGCTCGATACTTCCATCCACTTTTTTCTCGGTCTGTCTCTGCTTCTAGTATTACTCATTCCTTGACTTACTATTACTTTTATCTAACGATTATTGGGTATGAGGGTGACACGTTATAATCAACCTGCTTTGTGAGATTTTACAATGTTTGTGTGCTATACAGGGTTCTTTGAATAAGTATAAGAATACTGAACTAAAAATTATTTTATACATTATTTATTCGCCCTTTATTTCTAAGAAATCGTCTGCTTTAAATCTCTGTACAAGCTGTACATGTTCACGAGTTTTTAACATTTCTATAACATGAATAAAATGAATCAGGCTTTAATCTACCACTTTATATTATATTACGTATTCATTTCATGTTATTATTGTGCATTTAACGTGTTATATGACTTTGATGGTCCAGTTTAAACCATCGCAATTTATTTTCTCTACATGTAACATAATTTTTTTCCCTAAAATATACGCATCTATTGAATAACATATTTCAATTAAATTGTCAAAGTAGCGCGATAAAAACCGACAATAAATTAAATAAATGAGACGTAATTGTGTGAAGCCATTGGACACCATTAATGTATATACAATTTATCGTTAGTATAAATGCTTCGATTTAATGAAAATTTGCGGTCAAAACAAAACCTCGGGACAGCTATATATACCTGCAATTGTAATGTCATTTTATGAAATATCTGACGGCCGCAACTGTCTACTATGAACATCGACCATTGGTCACTTTTATAGTATAAAATTCAAAGCGGGAAATACATCCACTATGACGTTTTAGTAGGCACACCATTAAATGTAATTGCTCATAAATTTAAAAAATAGCACATCCATATAGTAATGCCGCAATATAAGTCATACACACGCACATATATTTACGGAAAGGGCTACGTGCAGCATGTGCGCATGTCGTTTTACCACAGTTCATTTGAAGACTTTTTGTCACTTTATAAGCGAAAGCTAGTGGACAAAGTTACCAAAAATTAATTTTAACGACTGAATTTAAAACCGAAGATTAATGCGCTTAATAAGATGATGATGGTGACTACTAATATGGCGATACATTCTCCGTTCCAAAAATAATTAAAAAATCTTTACTAAAATTATTTTACCTGGTCGAAATATTAATACAACAATTTTCATATTCAAGAAGCGCATCAAATGACTTTCTTATGCCGATTTTTCATGCTGTTGATCTACGATTGTCATAAATTCATGTAAAACAGTTTATTTAACTTCAAATGTAAGCTGAGAAAAAATTATACTTCCCTCTATCGTACAAACAAGTAATTATCCGAAAGAAGAAAATGTATAGAAGTTCGTCTTCATCTCGCCCAAGGTATAACTAAGTTGTCATGACACGTATACGAACAGAACACTTTAAACTTGGCATAAGCCATATAATAGACATAGAATAATCTAATTGTTAATGAAGTTCTGATTGTGACACGTTTTAGAGAAATTCAATACTCATCCGGCAACATGTGATCTTATTAACGAATTATTCTTTGTAGTTTATTGAATCATTTGAAAAGAAAGATGAGGGGAAACTGTACTTTCCTCCATCTTATAAATAAGGAATTGTCCAAAATGTCCAAATGTAACTTAGAGAATATAAAAAATTATATCGAACCAAATCTGTTGAATACGGGGATGAAGAAACAAAAAAAGGTTCTGGTGAAAGATAATTGAGAAGGTGCATTATTGCACAGGAACTGTTAACTACTTGTTCCTCGATATTCTGGCAACAGGGACAATCTACCAAATATGTACTTCAATCACCAAGGTAACACTTAACCTTAATCGTTATATTATTATACTCTTTTTTAATATATCGGTCCTTTTGTTCTAGCTATAAATTTTATTCTATTGTGTTTGGATTTTTTATCCTGCAGGGGATAATAAAATATTTCATATTAACGACAATTTCGGATGGGGAGCGGGGTCCTCTTTTTTGAAGTTATTTATTTAATTGTTTTTTTCTTAAAAAAAAAACGAAAACGCCACGCATATACTTATATGTACATGTATTCGGGATCGTTAAAAATATTTGATGTAGAATGAAGAATGATCATTTGTCTCCTAGAAATAAATAACCAACGAATACATAAGAAAATTTTTACACTCCTTGTAAATGCCGTGCTTGAAATTACAACTTCGTAATTACACATCAAAACAATAAAATATGCAATAAAGGCAAGTAGAGAAGTTTTAGGTGTTGTAATTGTGAAAAGTTTCAAAGAATTTAAGGGTCACTTTTTGGTGCGTATGTATGAGTGTTGTTTTGTACCCCGGGGTCCGGAAACTTTGCGCGTCGGCCACTAAATAATTCAGCAGTAGAGGGCGCGATGTGCATCACGGTTCGTAATGGAGGCGAACACCTTTACCCAGGGGAAAATCAGACGGAGAAACAAATTACAGTTATATACCGAAAAAGGGAGATTTCCGTATTTGCGGTTCCGTTAAGGTCGAATCTTATTAGAAAATAGGTGTATTTTTTGCGATAACATGTTAAAACTTGGATGAGTTTAGACTTATCGTTTTTCTCAATTACTAACTACCTCCCTACAAGTAGTGCATTGCCATGAAGAAGTTAAGCAGGATGCATTCCTTTTTTTTTGCTTTCGTATATTTAGAAGCATAACTGCCATTACCGAAATATAAATGGTTTTTATTCATGTTTTCATTAAAAAATGTAGTTATGAAGACGACTTAATGGGAATCTTAATTACTTGGAAAGATTGCAAATACAATCGCTTACCTTAAAATTGCGATTACATACATACAACGGTAATTGCAATATATTGTCTTAATTTAATAACCAAGAACTGTATATATAATACCTTCTATTATCTGCAACGATAAAATCACAATGATAAAGCAGATCACGATCATACGATCTACATCAAAAAATCATATGCAAGTGATTCAAGAAAATTTGAATAAAATATAAATTCAGTTGGAAAAATAGAGAATCAAACCCACGTTATGTTTGCTTCAAGAAGAGATGATTACTCATCAGTCGCACTAGAGGATAGGCATGTCATGCAGTAAAAACCCATCCTTGCCAAAGAAAGCAACGTTATTACTTCTCACCAGCACGGGCTCTTTGCGGAACCAAGTATTCAAGCAAATCTAGGGCCTTTTCCAGAAATTATAAAGTAAGTGGATATCATTTAGATTTTGCTTTTGATCATGTCAATTATTTCTTTTTGCTCCAAATAACACTGAAACTATAGAGGTGGCAATTAAGGTTGGTGTTCTTCAAGGCAGTCTTTTGACACCTATAATTTTTTTAAATATATATTAACAACTTGAACCATAGTTTGAGTTTTTGAAAGAATCATCTGCCGACGACTTAAAAATTTATTTGAAGAATTCATTAGTAGAAAACTGTGAACTGTTGCAGAGAGACTTAAATTCATTACTAGAATGATGTAATAACAAAGAAAATATATCTAAACCTCGTTGGGTGTAGAATTATTTGCTTTTCAAGAAAAACTTGAGCAAACGCATATAGGGTTGCTGCTTTGAAAATTCTTCACTGGAATGGGTGGTAGTGGTAAGGTACTTGCAGATAACATGAGAACAGAACCTTGATCTTAGCTTACTTAGCAATATCACGATTTGATCTCTTTGTTACCTTTTCGCCTATTTTCATAACATTCTCGTCAGTTGGTTATATTTAAATTAATGTTGTTTATTTTACACTTATTCAAACCCAAATAATTGCTTTCATCATTTTAAATGATCAGAATAAAGGTCAATAAGAAAGTAAGTACCCTTGGGGCGCTCCATATTGGCAAAAGATCTGAATTCTCAGTATTCAATAGAGTGGCTTCCTTTTATTAAATAGAAATGAAGTCAAAATCATTAATTTATTAACAACGAAAAAAGTTGAAATTGATGGAGCCTGTGGTTGATTAACTTAATCACTAAGGTTGATATATAACCCCTTTCCACATTAACTTTCGTAATTCTGTGTTCGCATTTCGACAACAAAGTTGTCATCATCAGCAGATAACCGCAAAGTGTCGCACCTGGTAAACCACGGCGAAAAATACCTGTACGAAAACACACTTCGTACGCGATACACACCGTTGAGAACCTAAATGTACACTAAATGTTCGTTTCACAAGATTTTTAAAAATTGTTTTATTTAAACTAGGATGAATGACATTGAAAAAAAGAACACGGACACGACCGATAAGTACCTGCATGTGATTTATTACTGTGTTTCTCTTCTTCGGACATTAAGCAGACCGAAAAGGGTCGTCTGGATTGGTCCATTGTCACTATTCACCACATAGCTTTTATTCTTTAAGATGTGCATGCTTTCATACGTGTCTAATTCACGATAATTATACCTATATATAAGTTAATGTGGAAAGGGGTTATATATCAACGAAAAAAGATCGAATTTTAAACTGATATTTTTATAAAGCATTTCGTAGTGTGCTACTGCTAAGAACATTGTTAGGGTAGATCACAGTTCTCTGTAACAACAATCTGTGGATGAATAAGTGAGATAACATGGTTTTACGAAAGGAAAATTGTTCCATTAAATAAATTGCGACTTCTCTGACGTACCCTAACGTCTGAAGTCCTCAACCAACATGACAAGTTTCATTTTAACGTTACATTCGCCACCGTTACCTTCTCTAACTTTTCGTTTTAAAAAATGACACTATTTGTACTGAATAAAACGTTTTATTGCTAATCGGCAGGCTTCGTGGTGAGTCAGCTACGCGGGAGGTACAGAACGAGTGTGCATTCGTTAGTTTTTTCGCATTTGTCACCTCCACGATGTAATAATCTGCATGACAATGACGTCGCGGAGTCGGAAACGTATAACATAAAGTATCGAGGTGATAATTCATAGGAGCCGGGCAAGTTTTATGCATCGTTTACTGTGTTTGTTCTGTTCGTTTGGTAGTGCACTGCAGTCGAAATGACGTTTGACGTATAGCTCAATGGGGGGGTGTTTAAACTCTACAAATGGCTTTATGTTGTACAAAATAGTGGGGTGCCGATAAAGAAAAGGAATAAATTTTTTTTGAATTTTGCTCCTTCACTTTATGCCCCTGGTAAGATTAAACACGCCAATGATAAATAGTTCTTTTTGTTGCTTGATGGATGGGCATAAAAATTAGAGTATTTCTTTGTTTAGATTTAATTTAGTTTCAGTGCGGTAATAAAAAAAAGCAATGTTAGCAGTAGCACACATATCATGAATATGGTTTTGTAATGGAAGACGAAACGCCAGTAATATTATTGTATTTATATTAATTAATAAACAATATAAGTTAGATGCAAAAAACTTAATCAGTGTTCAAAGAAATTTCCTCCTCTATTGACTTCTGAAGGTGAATATATGGAGTATTAGCCTTCGATGAAAGGACAAAAAGTGCAGTTTGAAGAATAGATAGAAATCACAGGGAGTCAAATCCAGTGAATACGGCGAATGGCTGATGGTTAAAATGCCATTTGCTACTAGAAAATCAGTGATAAGCGTCGAGCGATGAGATGATGCATTATCATGTAATCAATGTCAGCTACCATTTTCGCGATATTGAACACGCACACGACGAATACGCGCCAAAAGACGCTTCATAACACCAAGGATAATATACAGCATTAACTGTTTGACTAGATGGTACAAACTCTTTGTGCACTACATTTCGAATCATAAAACAAATCAACATTGTCTTCACTTTTGACTTCTCCAAACGGCTTTTTTTTTGGTCTTTCTTCGCTTGGATGCTTCCATTCAGAGCTTTGACGCTTGGTCTCTGGATTATATTGAAAACACCACGTCTCATCGCCAGCTGCAATAGAATACCTGAAGTTTTCGTCCTTTTTTTTGGATCTTTAATCACGTATGTACAATGTTGAATTCAGTTAGCTTGTCTGGTACAAACCTTGCACAAATCTTTCTCACTCTCAAATGCTGTGTCGAAATGCGATGAATTGAATTTTTGGAAATATTTAATTCCATTCCTATGTATCGCAAAGAGGATTTCGACTCATTTCTGATAAATTCACGCATAAGTTGGATGTTACTTTCCGTAACCACAGATTTTTTTGCACCAGGATGTTCGTCGACATTTATGTCCGTACAACCCTATCTAAATTGTTTGTATCACTCGCACACACTCGTACGTGATAAATACGCATCACCATACACTTGTCTCATCAAATTAAATGTTTCAGTAAACGATTTACAGAGTTTAAAACAAAATTTGATATTTGCTCTTTGTTCAAAATTGATTTTTCGGCCAATGCCAGATATACACTATTACTTTATGCGCAATGTCTCTGCTTCTAATTAAGCATATGTCATGATATTTTAACATGACGTTAGCGAAAGATCTGCTTTATCGACGCTTATTTTTTTTAATAGATGGCGAACCTAAAAATCACTATTTTAAACAAGTTCGGTTTTCTGTATGACTGTTTTCTGTATGACTGTTTTCTGTATGACTGTTTTCTGTATGACTATGTATATATGAAACGCATCGAAAAGTAAATAAAGTAATGGAAGTAATACAGCATAAATTGGAAATTGAAACATTTAAAGACTTTAACAGGTTACTACTACTACTTTTCTTTCGAATATGCTATTTTAATTACTTTATTCCAATGTTGTTAATGGTACTTATTACTTAATGTTAACATTTATGTAAATCTAGATATTTCTAAACATTTTCAAATTTTTACCAGATTATTACGGTATGTGGAGGAAATTCCTGTTGCATGTCTAATTATAACCAGTTTCAACAAAGCTATTGCATATTTAAAACGGTGAAATTAAAAGCACGTTGTGCCATCAAAACCGCTCCTCGGGTATGTTTTAACAACGCAAACGTTCTTCGTATTCCCACTCATAAATTACGACAGGTTCTTTGTTTTTCCTGAATACATTTTATTGGCTAATTAAAAATCACCGGTTTAACTGACACGGCATGCAGCATTAATTACACGCTACAATCGAAGAATAACTAATGCGGTTAATTCAAATACCATTCCCGTTAGTGGAATTAAATATTAAACGCTGAATAGGTCAGGGAACGAAGGTTCAGGGTATTCGCGAATTACCTGGAAACAGGGAGCGGCGGTAGGCAATAAACGCGGAATTTATGATACAATAAAACATCGGGGATTCTATGGTGAAATTCGGTTGGAACAATGGGTGTTCAATTCGTGGTTGGGGAAGGATGTATAAACATATACACAAAGATATTATAACGTTTGTGAACAATAGGTTTCGAATGGATTGCGTAAATGATATGTATTATATGATTATAAAGTGGAAAAGTTGTTCGTCTCACGGGTAGTGCTTCTAGGAATAACTCAAAAGTTAAATGATATGAAAAAGGCATACAATAAGTGTTTGCCTTTAGATGGTTTAAGGAAATTTATATCCTTAATTGGTTCTTAGAAAAAGTATTTGTATATTTCGTTTGCTTACACTACAAGTGAGATGAGTAATGGGACAAGATTGGAATTTCAATACGCAATTGTTGTCTCGCTAGTTTTCTTCTCATTGCTTTTGAATATACAATTGATTTGATTTGTCAAATGCATCTTATTTTTACTACAAAAAGCCGTATAACATGACAAAAAGAATCAGAATTTTATCGTATTCAAGGAAAACAACAAAGGGAGTGTTACCATTTGAGTAGCTGGGAATAATATTCACGGCTAATGCTAAATTAGATACTGTTCTAGGTTAAGTACTAAGTTCTAATTAAAGCAGAATAAATTTACTAGAATTAAAATAAGACTATCTATGATAAAAACAAAAGTTCCTATATACTTACGACATTCCTAAGTACACACAAGGATAATAGTCAATCAACAAGAAACCTGATGAAAGTTGTCAACTAAATTCGTAAATGCACTAAGACGCAATGACTCGAGTTGAAAATTAGTCCACATCAGCTCTGCCAACACGAAAATTCTACATATACGGGTATATATCGACACTAACGCGATACCAAGCTCTAATAAAGGTATGTATCGACAGTAACGTGATACCATACTCTAATAAAGCAAAATATATTGGCATTACTGGTAAAACTAGATAGAAAATTCACACCAAAACAAAAAAGAACACGTTCGGTGCGGCGAGATGTTGAAAATGTACTGGAAGCTAGGGAGAAAATATGGTTTGTCATTGAATAATAAAATTATACAAACAAGTCCTTTAAGTCTACTCGGATTTACGATATTGTGAAGCTGGACTAAACCTTCTGAAGACCAAAATCATTTAAGCTCTGAGTATGATTCTTGCAAGCGACGACGAATGTCGGTAGCAGAAGTATCGAGGATATGGGTCCAATCGGAAACCCAACATAAAGTAACTATGGACAACGAGCGCGGAAGTCCACATTTGCATATTTACATTTTGTTAGGACTTCTGTTCTAATTCATTATTAAGAAAACCACCGAAGAAGCCCGTGGCCGAAGATGATCAAGTTCCAAGTTTCCTATTGGAAGCTTGTGTAGACATCTTCACATATCCGTTAACAATTCTATTTAATCTCGCAATCATTTATAATTGTTGGAAATTAGAAAGAGATCCAACGATTATCACTAATTACAGACGTCTATAACTTGGCTCTCAAATTTCAGTAAGGTTCTGGAAATGTGCCTTTGTGCTTCATCTGTCTCCTATAATTTATAATTTAGTATCATCAAATCAACATGGCTTTATTGCAAAATTATCACACTTTTTAATTAGTGCACTTCACCCAATACGTTGCAAAAATATTGGATCGACACGGACAGGTTGATGTCGTATGTACTGACATCTCTAAGGCTTTTACGCGAATAAAACATTTGATTTTACTAAATAAAATAAAATCAGTTGGGCTCAGTTAAGCTGTTAAAATTTTTTGACTCATATTTGCACTATAGGAGACAATTTGTATACTATTTGTAATGGACATATTTCTCATCAATTTCACGTAATTTCAGGTGTACCACAGGGCTCAAATTTAGGATCAGTTCTATTTTGTGTACATATAAATGACTTATTCTCAGTTACTGTGTCAAAGCAATTGCTTGTTGCTTGATGACTTTTTACCTAAATTTAAGATATAAATGATTGAGTATTTTTGTAATATAAACTTGATATTATTAATGATCTGAATTTATGATTATATAGCAAGCTAAATTTACCACGAATATTCATTGTGCGCTTCTTCGTTAACACGGATCAACCTAGTCAAAGATCTTGGCCTTTCATTTGATAAGAAGCTTGCGTTTGTCAGCCACAGTGAAAACGTCGTTGTGTTTAGTTATACGCAATTGCAGAGCGTTTACTTCTGCACAAGAGGATTCTATATTTTTCACTGGTTGGATCGAAATTTGAATATGCAATTTTGGTATGGCGTCCCTATTATTATGAACGTAAGAACATCTTGAAATTGCCAAAAGCAAGGTAATTAAGAAAATTAGGAAAAATTATGACTACGACGTTGGTTTTGCCCAATTTTCAGAGCTAATCAGGTAGCCTGGCTTTGTCGTGGTCGCCACTTTGTTCAGAAGTAGTTTTCTCATTAAGTATGCAGTTAACAGATGACTACAACATTAAAGTTTTAATGGCAATGGTCGTTTATTCTGTTATTAATTATTTTGCTAATATTTTAATAAATCTAAAAGTAGATATTTTCCTCTAGGAGTACAAATAAGAAAGAGGATGTGTTGAAATGAGACGAAAATTTTACAAAATGTTGTTTCTTGAAATTAAATAGAAAGGCATTCTATGTAATACCGTAAAGTATTAGATAAATATTATTTCTTGGCCTGCATTGTAGTTCTTTTAAATCGTACACACCTTTGAACGTACAAAACTCATGGGACCGTCTGAGACAACAGCGAAGGGTCTTCTCACACTAAGCAGGAGCAGCAGGAGAAGACAAATAATGGGCACCATTTGTTACGGAACCGGAATTAACTACTTTAATTACTTTGAAGCACGTTGAATTTACGTACGTTTGCTGTCATTCGGGATGCTATTGCCGATTGTTCAAGGGGGAAGAAAGGAGAGAATCGCAACCAATAACGGTCCGCCCTGTTTAACCTTTTGCCTGGAATTTATTTCGAGGAATTCTGTGCTCGTTCGCCCGAAAACGCAAAGACACACCGTCGAAGGCATTAATTTGAAAGACGGTTGTACGGAAGAGACGGGGGAAATTTAGGGAATATAATGCGGTGAAGAGGTGCTCTTGTACTTGCGGTGGAACAAATCCGCCCGAATTAGTGGCGAAGATATAGGCGGGCAGGTATTGTTGTTATCAAGGACTCGAATTTAATATTAAAACCACAAACAAGTCGGTGAAACGAAAAATTTTAAATTGCAATATACGTGCCCGTGTTCTTAATGAAATATTGGATCGTCTCATAAATTGTTGTTTATGCTTGTTTCAATTTCATGGAAAATTCTTCAATTATTTGTAATGAAAATATTTTTTTGGTCGCGTCGAAAGTAGATGAATAATTTCGGTCGTGCTGACGTACATAGGTATCTTAAAAAGTAAATTTCAGGAAAAAGAAGGGCACTGGTACAGAATTACACGACTGAAACTTTTAGAACACATTGAATGTTACATTGGAGTAGCTAGCTGGACTATTTCCATCGTTTGTAGAATTATGTTATCCCAGTGTAGTAACAGTCCGTTGATTGCCATCTTCAAAGCAATCCTAACAGGGGCTGTTATCTGCCGAACTCATCATGACAGTTACACTGACTATATTTTCGCAGTCAATGAGAAATTGACACATTACGAGCCAAAAAATATACAACCTTTTGTATCATGATTTGTTTGGGTATCTAAAATTTTTTTATAATTCGATCCGTTACTAGTGTTGCGACTGTTGGTTTTTCTGGACAACACTTTCCCTAACTACTGGAAATCGGATATCCTTAATTTCCATACTTTGTTCTGTGAGCATAAGGTATTATCCTGTATGTTGTTTCCATCACATTTCTTTTGTTGTAGTGACACACCTTAGTCGGAATTGCTGTTATGTTCCCCAAGCCTGTTAAGCCAACCTTGATTCTTTTTCCTCTAGTCGAGTTAGATTTTGGTTCTTTTGCTTTTGGCGAGTAGGAACCTGTTAGTTTCTTCGATGTATATTCCATATTTTCCTAAAATTTGGTGTACATATTGGAAAATCTAAAACGCATAATCCCACATCGATGCAGTTCAAAAATTTTTCTTGATATGAAACAAACTTGGGGTAACAACGTTCCTTCGAATGTCACAATTTGTCACTGGTTTGAGCATGATGATGCAAACATCCCACATGATGTGCAATTAGGATCATTAAAAACTCCAACAATTTCTGAAATGCTTAACAAAATTAATTAAATTGTTTAGACTGGCCAAAGAATTGGTATCATGAAGATAGTTGGCAATATAAACACGTGAATTGAACGTATACATCGCCTTTTACACGTAGAATTGTTCAAGTTGTCAGCAAGATGAGTCATATGAATCTAGAATTGTGTTAATAAAAAGGCCAAAGAATGCGAACAACAAGTGAAAATTTGAAGTAGTCTAACAAGAATCAAGTTGAGTTTTACGCGAAGATTTGTTATGGTTCACCTAGTTTCACCACTAGGTTGCTTCAAGGCATTTCCATCATGGAAAGGCAAGTATGTAATGATTGTGGTCCCTACAGATAATTTTCAAAAACTATTTTGAGAAGGTCTAAATCATCAACGAAAGAAAATAATATGTGAAAATCAACCTAGAATCGCCCATAAAAAGTTATCCTTCTCACATCGGTAAAGTTAACGAAAAATTGGGTCAGTGGAGATTTCAGATTAAGTGTTTCAATCTAGCGAATATGATTGAGCCCAAATGCATCCATCTTTATGCGAAATTATGACAGCGGATAGCTCTAATTACATTTTGGAAAAAAATTGAGCATTTTACTGGGAATTTGAAATTTGATAAAAGTTGAAAATGAAAGACCAAAGTGTGCATTTTCGTAATATTTTATTTTTTCACTCTGGTGATTCTTAACGAAGCTCCTCGATCGGAGAGACCTACTGAGATTGATGCGTCAACAAGCTCAATATTTGGGTTCTTCAACTGAAAGAAATTCGTATAAACATTTGCGATATACTCCTTAAACGAGAGGAAAAATGATCCCTACCTGAAGCAATTCATAACTAGTGATGAAAAGTGGGATACGATGTGGAAACGGTTTCAGTCTCAATCTGCAGATTCGCCTCAAACGTCATCAAAAGCAGGTTTCATCTGAAGAAGGTTATGCTCTTAGTGTGGTGTAATTTAAAAGGGTAGTGTTTTTCGATATTTACCAACGAAACAATTAATTCAAATGTGTACTGTCAGTAATTAGTCAGTTTGAATGAATCCATCGCGTAAATGAAACATTCAAATTCCGATAATTGTAAAGGAGTGGTATTTTACTTGCCAGCACGAGACCAGAAGTTTGATCGTCCGTCAAAAATTATCGAGTCTTGGATGTGATATGCCGCCACATCCTTCATGCTTGCCGGATCTTGTGCTCTCAGACATTCATTTGTTTAGTTCTCCCCAGAAGTTATTGCATGGTACAACGTTCGAATCGGACGACGTTGTAAATAAGTAATTGATAATGTTTCTCTTGATAAAAATAGATCTTTTTATGAGCGAGACATTATGAATCTCGCCGTAAGGTGGTAAAAATTGTCGAAGAGAACGGGAGATATATGAATTTTATTGTATTAATAACTGACACATGCAAAACAAACAATACGTTCACAACTTTTCCAACAACCCATTGCTCGTAAGATTTATTAAAGTTTTATTGAAGATAATAATTACACATCAATCGAAAAAGAAGTACACCGACTGTAAAATATGTAATTATATTGCAATAGCCAGCCTTGTTCTATTATTTTCGCGGCCTCTTACTGAGCGAACCCGTAACTTAATAATATATTTACTTGCCTTGATGGCGGTAGTGCAAACCGTATGTATGTTTTACGTGTGTAAACGTAAAAAAAGTGTTACGCCACTCTATGGTAATACGGTCGTAAAATTCAAATGCCCTTTTTCAAAGCGGAACCGTAAGTGTATGGCTGAAAGTGTATGTAAACGTAATCTGGGGGGTAACATGGGACGAAAGACTATAATTAAAATGGCTGAATGTACAAAATAAGTATAATGTTCTTCGTAACTAAGAAGAAAAAAGATAAATAATTAAGTTTTAGTTAAGAAAATATTATCTAATCTCGTTTGAAATTAATCAAATGTTTATCGCCATGCGCAATGATGGAGACGCGTTTCGTATACTGCAAAAGCTCTTCAGCCTCCTGGCTTTGTCGACAAACACAAAAATTAATCAGTTTATTGATCGAAAAAATATACCAAAAAGTTTGCACGTACTGGTGATAGCATAGCTGTCTAAAGCCATAAATCCCTCGTTTGGCCCTTTTCGCTAGTTGTTACGTTAGATGACATAATAGTGGTGTTCACTATGTTTTGGTATATCTCATCACGTATTTATTTTAAAAAATAATTTTAAAGAAATTTGAATCGCAGACATCCATGTTGTGCATGCACGGACGTGCATGCTGCTTGTTAATATTTTCAATTCTCGTATTAGAGATCTGAGAAAAGTAACTTCTTTCAGATTCCTTTCTGTTTATAACTTGTGTCTAATATAAAGGCTGATTTAAATTGAATTTTAAAGTTTTTAATTTCGCGTCGTTTGCGTTCTGTTTACGTAAGAAGTGCTTCTTGGTATCTAAATACATGGCAAGTTAATCGTCCTGCCATATATAATAGCAACATATGAATATCAATAAAATTTATTACGAAAGCAGGCAATCTGTTACGTGATCGTGTAAGTTGCAGCAGAGTGAAACATGTGGTATGTATGGTTATTGACAAACCAAAGGTGACAATATTGCTCGAGTAATTAATAGTGTACAAGAATTTAAAGAAACTAACCACCAGAAATGTTGTAAATTTGCGAATTGGATTTTAGAGAATACGGAAATTGATGTTGATTTTTGCAAAAAAAACTCATATTGTGCAATGAAAATTTTGGATCTGGGGTAGTGAAAATTCATATGGTATTTAAAAAAAAGCGATGCATCTCTAAAAATGTGCAGTTCGATGTATACTATGGACTGGGGATTCATTGGTACTTTCTTGACAATAAAGACAACTGGTGTATCCTACAGAGAGATGCTAATTTTCTTTTAAAAGCGAAACCAACAATTTGAATTTGAATGATATGTGGTAGTAATAGAGTGGACGCAAATTTTCTTGTCGCATTGTCTTTTAGGTGGGTGGTATAGATTGGTCAACGAGGTTTTGTGATCTTATCGAATTAGATTTTCATCTCCGGAGCTATTTGGATGAAAGAGTTGATATCAACTAACTCACTACGAATCTAGAGCTAAATATCAGACCAATAAGTGCTGAAATAGAGTCTCATTTACGGGAAAATTTCATACATGATTTTGTTACGAGAATACTAGCGGAGTCGGAGTATTACAATTCGATAATCGCATATTCTTCCATGTTCTTCCTTAAAGTTGAAGAGTACGAGGCTTAACGAATCTTCTTGTCTAACTTCATTCCCTACAGGGATATTGTTTCATAATTCACCATTTTCTTTATGTCGGTTCATAAGTAGATCTTCCTTATTAATTTGACGAATTGGTATGGCACATTGTGCTTTTGTAATATATCTATGTCTGTTATTTGGACTTCGTTGAAGGTTTTTGTAAACCTGCAAGGTATATGCATACTATCTGCTTCTGGGTTCCCGGGCTGGAACCTGGTGAACTAGTTTCAGTGCAGTAGTTCAGCCCCAAAGATGTCCCATACAAATGGGTACGAAACGTCGGCAGATATACTAGTGACGCGGTTCCAGCCCGGAAACCCAGAAGCAGATAGCATGGACCACGACCGCGGAAGTCTACGTACCAAATTATATGTATACTAGTTCTCGAAATATAATCGCGTTTTGTTCTATTTGTTGTATTATAAAAATCGCATCAGTTCATTATTTTCCATTTCTAACTTCATATTATTCTTCTGAATTGATATAATTCATTATTTTGTGTTAAAGGATCTTTGTCGTCATCTTAAGCGTGGTATTCAATAAGTTAGCTCCTTTTTAGATGTCTCCTATTTATGTGCCTCATTTTTTAAGAATCGATATCAAAATGTCCGTTTTCTCATTCTGATGTTATCTTGTTAAAAGGAATCATTCTATTATTAATAACACCCTATCAACTACATATGTTTCATCGAATTCACGAATTGTGTTATTAATGAATAATTCCTTCAGAGTGTATTATCAAAACTTTCGATACAGAAAATAATGAAAAATAATGTATTGACCGACAAAGCTTTGTCGGTCATAGAAAGATATGATAATACATTGAAGGAATTATTCATTAATAACACTTTACGATTCGTGAGTTTAATAATGATTCTTTAATTGGCGTAAAGCCGAGATGTAAGTTTCTGTCTATTATACACTGGAAAGCGTTCTTGCTTTGTCGGTCAATACATTTATGTATTGGTCGAGAGAGGGAGATGTGATATTTTCACTGATGTTATCTTGGTATTTTAATAACTGATCATAGAGATAATTGAGGCATACTTTACCAGTTGTTAATAGAAGATACTAAAAAGGAAGCCCCATCGCTTTCAAAGTAGATTATCAAGCGCTTTTTATGTGTAAAAGATGTATTGATCGTAATAAAATTTCAATTTTATTAAAACTGTTTGAAGACAAAATTCCTTAACTATTCTGCACATTACAGAGCAGTTAAGTTAACTTGATATAACCGCTTATTTTCCTAATTTCATTCATTTAAAGTGTCGAGGGTTCGCTCTATCCAAATATTTATTTTTTAGATCACAATCTATTCAATTTTTATAAAATGTCAACGCGCTTTTACATTAATATTTAACATGCATGGCGCTGCTCTTTTTTCTATAAAATTGTGTTTTGTGTACATAACTGTAGCGACGTTCAGCGATGATACTATAGATCTACATATTTCTGTTTCGCTGCTTTTCCATTTCCAATAAATATTCGACGTCGAAAGGTGTCGGATTTTCACGTGTTTATCTACCACTCGACCGATGTTCGGCGCTAAGAGCCGGTGACGTGACAGAAATTATGCCTTTTTAAATAGAAGTTAACTTGATAACGCCGGCGCGCTTGCCGGTCGTGATGAATGAACGTACGCTTCAAGAGTTGACGTTTTCGAAGAGGCACGTTTTCCATAAAAATAGGAATATAAAAGGTCAGCAGACCGCGATGATTTAATACTAATGCACAGCGAAAGATAGACGATGTATAAATAAATACTGGAGAAGTTTCCTTATTCGATCCATATTTAGTGTTGTAAAGGTGGACTTAAAGATAAAATTCATGATTGATCTTAAAATTAAATTACTGTATTACACATATGTTTCAGACAGAAGTAAACGGAACTGGTTATTTGAAGTCAGCGTTTTGGAATTCTCTTTAGTGTAATGCAAATATTACTTAGCTGAGTGATTTTAAAAGATAAATAAGTTTCCGTCAGAGGGCGTTAGTAGTTTTAATTAGATTCCAGTAGATTTGGAAATATAGAAACAAAACCATGAACATAAAAACACATTCAATTTCGTAATGCGCGCCAACGAAAAATTAAAACGAAAACTAAAAGAACACACCGTAATCGCACTATAAATTATACACCATAAGCAATCGCTGAATAACACATAATGCTTGACGAATGAAAGGAATTGCAGAAGTTTTATGAATATCCATCAGATGGTGGTGGTGACAAATAAACGAAAATTAGAATCAGAAATGGATATGACAAGAAATTTAAAGGTTTGCGAAATAATGTATCTTGAAACTTCATTTGAGAGGTCTTTACAATATTCACTAAGTCTCATACTTAAATACGATGATTATTTAAAAGTACATTGTGCAGTTATAATAATAATATAATAATAATAATAATAATAATAATAATAATAATAATAATAATAGTAATGTATATATTTGCCCATCTGATCTTTACAATCCTATTACAGGACAACTTTTAAGTCTAATTACTTCTGCGTTGACTTACAGTGAACACTAAATTTTCTAAATACACTAAATACTAATTAACATTAAATACTTATTTGCAAGTTATAACCGATTTGGCCTTACGGGAATGGTCATAATTTTGGATCAGTATATACAACCACGTGTAAATTCTGTTACCTACTTTCTTATTGTTGAGATTGGAAGAACATCGTTTTCATTTCAGTTTCTTGCTACGTACTTTTTCCAGTTCATCTAACGTTTAACGCTTAGCTCACTTTAACATCCGTTGAAAAGTTGCTGACTGTACAATAATTAATTACAATTGGCAGATTATATAGAAATACAAGGATAGTTTGACAAGTAGTGAGAATGACACATAGGTGGCGCTCCAATTGGTAAAACGAATGCACTGTAATTTAGGTTGCCTATTTATATGTTTACATTCCGATATTTAGATAAATCGGTTGATTAGTTTATTTTTGACAGCTGATTAAAAAAGGAGCAACACGTCGTTTTGCTAAAATGGAAAAAGCAGAATATCGTGCAGTGATTAAATACTTCGTAATTAAGGGTATGAAAGCTACCGAAATAAAAGATGAGTTACGGGAAATATTAGGTGAATCTGCTTCATCATCCGCTACAATAAGTAGATGGGTAAATGAGTTTAAACGTGGTAGAACAAGCTGTGTTGATGAAGCGCGCTCTGGAGCATTCAAAATCGTGACTTTTAAGGAAATGATTATAAAAATCCATAATATTATTACGCAAGATCGACGACTTAAAGTGACAGAGATACCAGACATGTTAAACATTTCAACAGAACGCGTACACCACATTTTAACGACAGAATTGGGCCTTTCCAAGCTTTCGGCAAGATGGGTGCCGCGATTGCTTACGACTGATCAAAAGTTCACTCGTTTGCGCATTTCCAATGAGTGTTTGGACCTTTATAACCGGAATCCGGTTGATTTTTGTAGGCGATTTGTTACTTGCGATGAAACTTGGATACACTACAGTACACCCGAAACTAAGCAACAATCGAAACAATGGTTAGAACGTGGTTCTGCACCTTCAAAGAAAGCGAAAACCACTTTATCGGTAGACAAGGTAATGGCATCAACTTTTTGGGATTCAAAGGGCATTTTGCTCATTGATTACTTTCAGAAACGTTCCACAATAAACGGACAATATTATGCAGAACTTCTACAAAAATTCAATGTTGAGATTCGTGCTACGGCCAGGAATGGCAAAGAAAAAGATTCTGTTTCACCAAGACAACGCTCCCTCGCATACAAGCACAGTTGTGATGTCCAAAATCCACTAGTTGCATTTCCAATTAGTACCGCATGCGCCTTATTCGCCGGATCTAGCCCCTTCCGACTTCCACATTTTTCCAAAATTGAAAACGGCGCTAGGTGGAAAGAAATTTTCGTCTAACGACGAGCTTATCATCTTCGTAAATGAGTATTTTGCAAGCCTTCCGGAATCGCATTTTAGAGGTGGCATAAGGGCATTGGAGCACCGTTGGAATAAATGTATTGCTCTTTTAGGAGAATATATTGAAAAATAAAAATTAGTTTGTATTTAAAAAATTCGTTTTTCTTTTCCATTCTCACTACTTGTCAAACTACCCTCGTAGAGGTATCTATCTTTTAGATTCAGAACACTTTACTCAAACCTCGTATATCGTATTTGTACATTATGACGAACGATTTTTTTGCTATTCTTTCATTAGTTATAAATAAAGACATTCTTTATTAATCTGAAATTTTTATATTGCATAGTCAGTTAATGCGGCAAAAAATACATTAAACTTCGTAATGTGCGACTACGAAAACCGTACATACCGTAATTGCACTATAAATTACACACCATAAGCAATCGCTGAATAATACATATATTTAACGATACATCGATAAGCAAAGTATACACGCTTAAAGTCAAATATGTCAAAGAATAATGACAGGCTTTGCGTTACATACATTACTCATGGATATATATCTAGCCATACATTGACTTTTGAAGTTTTCTTTACTAATATTTAGAAAATTACAGTTGAATTACACAAAAAGAAAGGAAGGAATAATCTAAATAATGGATTGATAGATGAGGTATAAAAATTCGTAAGTGCATTATGAAAATTATAAAATGCATATTTCATATAGGTCGTACACAGAGTTCCAAATAGTATTTCCAATATAAGTATCATATCTCTCTTATTATAAAATAATAAGGTGGATTTTCGTATCTTTTTGAACGAAATTTCAATTAATGATACAAAAAACACAAAGATTATTAATAAACAAAATATAATCCATTACGATTTGTAGTTTTAGATCATTGTCTGTAAGGCTTTCGATGCTACGTCTACACAATTCCGCTGGTTTAAAAACGTAGAACTCATGGCATCCGCCTTTCACCTTCACAAAATTCGCAAACAAACTTATATCTAACAAAAATATGTGAAATTAACTTAAAAAGTGGTAATCAGATGGTACTAAACCCTGGCAGTAAACTGGATATGGTAGCAGTTCCACTCCATCAATGTGAGGCCTAAAATTATCCTGATGAAATAATACGCGATTTCTGTTGATTAATGCTGGGTACCTTAAAACTACATATCAGGTTGTAACATATATTCTGTCCGATTCTCGCAGCAACTCGCATATATACGCATTACGACGAAACGTTGCAAAATCTCTGCAATATGAGTCATATTGGTTTATTCGCAATAAGTTAGTCAGTACTTCTGCAACTTTTGAAGAGTGTACATATTGTTCTCAATTTCTTTTTCGTCCATTAAAGATGGAAGTGACAAAAGAACATATTCGACATGTTATGCTTTACGAATACAAAAAAGGAAATAACGCGAGTGAGTCGGCTAGAAACATTCAAGGTGTCTATGGCAATGATGTTGTTAGTGAACGGATGTGTCGGAGATGGTTTGAAAAGTTTCGAAACGGTGACTTAAGTTTGAAGGATGACGAGCGTACCGGGCGGCCTTCTGGATTTGATAGGGAGGTCCTTCGAACTCGGGTTGAAAATAATCCATTTACAACAGTGCGAGAACTTGCACAAGAATTTGACGTAAGTCATATGACTATACATCGTCATTTGCAATCATTGGGAAAAGTGGTAAAGTTAGGAAAATGGGTACCGCATGAACTATCGCCAGCACAACTCCAACATCGTATTGATCTGTGCATTTCAATGCACTCTCGTCATCTCCGTGCTCCGTTTTTAAATCAAATTGTTACCGGAGATGAAAAGTGGGTGCAATACAAAAATATTAAGCGTCATCATCAATGGCTTAGTCCTGGTGAGAAGGCGGTGCAAACGCCTAAAGCTGGACTGCATCCAATGAAAACATTGCTCTGTGTTTGGTGGGATATTAAAGGTGTAATTCATTTTGAGATGCTGGGAATGAACGAAACCATCACTGCCGCACTTTACTGTCAGCAACTCGACCGTTTAATGGAAGCCCTGCGAAAAAAAACGCCCAGCACTGGTCAATCGACGCGGTGTTCTGTTCCATCAAGATAATGCCCGCCCACATACGGCTCGCATCACTTCTCAGAAATTGGAAGAACTTGGCTGGGAAAAAATTTCACATCCACCGTACTCCCCAGACCTTGCTCCTACGGATTACCACTTATTTCGAAGCTTACAAAACCACCTTGATGGAAAAAGCTTCAATTCCCAAGAAGATGTTCAAACCGCAGTAACTTTATTTTTTGATTCAAAATCCGAAGAATTTTTCCGTAGAGGAATTCATATGTTACCTGAAAGATGGCTAGCGGTAATAAATAATGAGGGAAAATACATTGACGATTGATAAATAAAAACTTTGGACAAAAATTTAATAAACAAGTTTTACAAATTTTCGGACAGGATTTATGTTACAACCTGATACATTCGAACCAACTGGACGCAGTATAGTTTGGTGGATAACACATTAGTAATTCCATCAAACGAACAGTATCACCTTTGCTTCACTTTTGCACCTGATCACAGGCTCTACTGTTGTTTGGCTTACGAAGGAAGATTTACCTTTGGTTATAATTTGTCAATCGAAGAGAATATCTTATGAATTGGCAAAAAATCGATTGCAGATTTTCATTACTCAATGTGCCTATTCTGCAGTCAATGAAGCACTCCATCATCTGTTCATCTTTCCAAGTTTGTGAAGATGGCGACCAACCTCTCTACCATGAAGGACCAAGCTCGTTTGACAATTGTAACTTACTGGAAGCCGGAGTGGTCTCAATTATTTGCTGAAGGCCTCTTGGTCTTTTTTTCTAATAGCTTTTACTTAACGTTGCTCCTCTCAAAGATCTGTTTGATCATATTTGGATTTTTTTATTCCAGTCTGTTGCAGTTTGATTTGAAATAGCTTCTTGGCCCAACTTCATGACGTATGCGAGCGACAACAATAGTGCTTCTGTCTTATTTCTAGTAATGACGTAAAATTGCCAAAATCTCTTTATACGTATTGGACATTTTGAATTTATAATGAATCAATAAAATGTCAAGGTAACTTAGATACACATACTTATAACAATAATGTTCAATGCATATATTAACAATGAAAACTATTTTACGCTTATTTTGTATAGTTTCATAAATCCAAAGTCTACCAATCAAAAGAAAAACGAAAGTTTTTTGCTAGAACTAGTGAAATTAAAAGGTATTCTTTTAATTTCCAAATTTCCATGTATTTCTGGAGTTGGACATAATAACAAAAATACCGAATTTCTTTTCCTTGTAATATCTTTTTTTTGTCGTAGTAGACACATAACATTCATTGGCACTTTTTTATGGTTATTATGTCTGAAGTATATGGAAATTTGGACATTGAAATACATCTTATAATTGCAGTAGTCCTTAAGAATAATTCATCTAATTTAACCGAAGCTATAAGTGAGATCACCATGCTGAAAATGTTATCTGGAATACGTGGTATATTCAACATATGTAAGTAAATATACACTGCTCAAAACACGGAAGAACAATGGGTCTCGAAATTTTATATAGATACCTAAGCAGTGGGATTGCCATTCTGTATCACATAAAGGTCTGTATGACTTCCTGCGTTTATTCCAGCCAATACCATTACACTCCCACCTTCATTGTGCGGCCTTTCTCGAAAAACTTGTGGCTGACTATGTGTTCAAGGTTCAAAAACCAAATTAAAATACGCCTAATATCTGGATTCAAGGCGAATCTGGATTCGTCACAAAACAATACTTGTGCCCAGTCATCGTGATTCCAATTTTTATGCTGCTCAACCCATATTCTTCGCGACCTTTTATGAACAGCGGTTAGTGGAACGCGTACTAGGGGTCTTCGAGCATACATGCCAACGGTTATGAAGACGATTTCTTATTATTTGAGTTGATACTGCTCTTCCCGTGGCAGCAGCAAGGTCACTTCTAAGCTGGGTTGCGTTATGAGTGAAATTTTTACGTGCAAATAGCTATCGATCATTTCTTGGTGTTGCAGATGCTGGGCGTCCTTGTCCTCGTCTTCGCTGAACATCTCCAGTTTCTGAAAACCGATTCCACATACACCAAATCACACTTTGGCTAACTGCAAAAACTTAAGCAACAGCTTGTTGTCTCCATCCACCTTCCACCTAAGGCTCTCCAAGCCTGTGCATCAGTCAAATCGCATTGCCTTTCCATGATTACTCGTAATTACAGTTAAAAAATTTGCTATGACAGAAATTGGTAAAATTTAATTGTATTGTGTCGCTCGCATACGCGCTTTTATACCTTAAAGTATTGAAGGTTCGCGCAGGGGTTGCACCGAAGCGCTGTACAAGTTGAAACCTGTAAATGCATTCTGTTTCTTATTTAAAAGCGTTATAGCTGCAAATATTCGCGTGTCTTATATTATTTATTTATTTCACTATTATTTTTTCAAATATCCTCTAATTGTTTTGAGCAGTGTATTTTGAAATCAGAGAAACTTTAAGAACTTTATTGGTGTTCTACTATCTTGTTCTCGTTTAGTTATAAATTTATAAAAACAACCAAGTCAAGAATTAGTAAGATGACTTGTCTAATATAGGTGCATTTACTTATTACAATGTCCTTAAAATATAGTATAATAAAACTAAAAATATTCCTGTAATTCTCCATTGTTAATATGATCATAAAATGAGTATTAAATTCAACACCAACAACTTAATAATTTCGAAATTAAGTAGGGAAAAAAACGCGCACTAAACGTCATCGCGTATAGAAGACATAATAAAAAAAGGGTCTTCTTTATAACGCCATAACAATAAGCGGGTTCCGCTGCATACCGTTCGGAATATTTAAAGGATAGAAGGCGGCCGAAGGGGTTGTGTAGACGGAGTGGGTCACGAGGGAGCGAAAGACATTAAGACCAAGAGGGAACTCACTAAGGACAATAATAACTATCATCCATACTATGAGCTTAATATTGGATTCCGAGACATCTAAGTTTGTCCTCTTGCTCGCCCGTTCCACCTTCGCGTAATCATAATAATGATGGTGACAATAATGGCACGGTGACGGCGGAAAGGAATCGCGAAAAAGGGATCGTGAAGGAAGTACAAATTGAACCCGGATTATTACAACAAGAAGGCTTATAAAAGTTTAAAACAATACCGGAGCATCTGCGCGAGATGTTCGGGTAATTTATTTCTCACATACCACTAACTCTGTCACAAGTTATGGGCTAAACACGGTCGCGCCAACTTTCCTTAAGCTTCTTGTAATATTACTGCTGCATATACAGCACATAAACATAAGAATATTTAGACAGAGAATACTACACTGCATGTATACATACTAATTATGATTAAATTTATAGTTGGTAAATATATAGACAAAAATTAAAATATTTTTATAAAGCATTTCGATAATAAACTTATTATCTTCAATAAGTCACACAATATCGAAAGGGAATGTTTTAAATAGTGGCATTATCCATTTTTGCTATTAATTTTTGACCCTGAGTTGAGTATTTAATAACGACTATTATTTGTGAGTTTATATTGCAATTTTATATTTATTTTTTGTGCAATTATTTCATTAATATCACCAATATTTAATTTTGCCAATAATTAGATAGATTTGAGTTTTCTATTATATATAATATTTAAGATAAATTTCCTGTTTTAGGATTATTAGATTTTTGAGACTACTATATTTTAACATTACGTCATTCTTTACGTAAAATCTCTGCTATTTGGTGTTTATTGGTTCATTCAGCATTCTTCTTATTATCATGGTCAGATTAGTAAAATGTATGTACATTATATTTTGAAACTTGATTTCATTATTCTTCATTGCTTTGACTTTCACATGAATCTCCAATATTTCTCCAAATAGTGTTCAGTTTTTGTAACGATCTTATTTACTTGTATATGTTCTCTTTAATGTTTTTAAAGTTTTCTACTAAACGTGTAAGTTAGATATTGTTGAAAAAGCAATACACACACTGAACGTTTGGATGAGGGAAAATAAGTTAGAACTTCCGCCAAAAAACGAAAGTGGTAGTATTTAAAGGACCAAGAAAGAAGGATGGCATCTAATTTAATTAGAAAGGTGTTGAAGTATACCCAAAGAGAGCCATTAAGTATTTGGAGATATGGCTGGATGACAGATTAAGCTTTACAGAAAATATAAGATAAACAGCGAGAAAGGTGGAAAGTAGAATGGTTGTCCTCTTGAAGTTAATGTCTAACATAAACAGGTCTGGTTATCAGAAGAGATTACTGCCTCGTGAAACGATAAAATCAATTGTACTATATGGGGCACTTGCTTGTGATTCTGTAATAAAATTGGAAAAGTATAGGACATATCTGTTACGCCTTCAGAAGCTGTTGAGAGCGATCGGAGCCCACAGGACGAAAATAATAAACAACTTAATGCCTTAGTCTATTTAATTCGTTTCAATTCTCACTTCCCATGGACTCGTTCAAATATATTGTATTATGACAAATAAGTATACCATTTTCCAAGACTAATTATTTTTGGTATAAAAGAGAGTATTCTGAAATTATGAAGTAGTATTTGTGTGCTCTGATATGATATAATATGGATTACACATTTTTAAAAATTTAAGTAACTTTCCTAAAATGGTTCTTATCATTGTCATAATGAAATGAAGAAATTTGATGTAATGATCTAGGTTAAGACCTGATATTAGAGGACACGTGTCTCGAAAACTACAAATATTTAAAAAACAGATATTTTAATAAGTAAATAGGGTGAAAATGCATATGAGATGATCTGTTAATGTCAATCTTTAATGTGAGTTCAGTAAATGCAGAAATGCAGCAATTCTGAAAATGCGATGGTTTGAAGTCATAATCCTTGGCGCTAAGTACTATGAAAATTATGAAATTTGACACATTTTCGAAGGGTAATTTTTGACAATTTCGAGCGTTAGTTAAGCATGTGAGAATGTTTGAATTGATATTGTTTAATAGTGGACTATGTTTATTAATTATCGTAAAATGCTGGTAGAATAATTTTGTTCATGGCCGTGATTCTTTGAAGGAACAACTTCTTATAGACAGCTTTCTTTTATAAGAAAAGATTGTTGTGTCACTGTTCGCTCAATTATAAGAAACCTTGGAAATTTGTGCAAAAGCGAACAGAATTCGTTGCGTGATTGAGTGTATGGGAGTTGTAAACTGCTCTGGATACCTTATAACTTACTTTTTCACACGATTTATGGTGTAAAAGGTGACGAAAGTTCTATCCATTCGTATGGATCCGAAAAAATGCAGCAATCGACTTTTTGAGTCTTTCTAAATGAGTCTGGTTCAACAGAAACTGCAGCAGTTGAGGTACCTAACTGCGCTGTAAAAGGACATGTTTCCACTACAGCTATAGATGATTATAGATCAGTTTTGGATAGTACATTATGATATGTTTACTCAAAGTCCTTCGAAGACAAAAAAAATGGAGTATACCGTACATCGTGATGGATCTTCCACCATGTAGTTTTGATTTGGAACTAAACTGCTTCATTTGATTCTTTATATTAAAGATATGATGTATGTCAGGAATTCATTTCATTAATGAAGTCGTCAATGCTTTCAAAAGGAAGGTAAATGATTTATGTATTTCCAGAAATATGAATTTTTTTAAAAATTAGATTTTTTAAATGCAAAAGTGTATTTTATGTAATAGGAAATACTTTGAAAAAAAATGTAAAAAAATTTTTCGAATAAAATATTGTGTTGTACTGTAGGTGGTTTAAAATTAAAAGAACATAGAATAAAATCTATTAGAAGAATTAAATGATCTTGGATTATAGTAATTTTATCAAAGCTTGTTGCGACAAAGCGATATACACATTTTATTCTTCATTTTTCAAGGATTAATCAACCGCAAAATGACCTATAAAACATTGGACATACGCTGTTCAAGCTTATAAGCGGGCTTTCAGAATTCTAATTATTTAAAATTAAATAAAATTTAATGCCGGAAATTTTATTACGTATAAGTAAAATATACTTTATGAGGGCGAATAATGTTTTAAAACGATTTTACTACAGAACGTGCCATAAATTTTACAACAAATATACCTATACGTATATATATATTAGTACAAAACGAGACCGACTATTGTCAATTAAGTTTTAATTACGGTCATTCGGTCGAAAGGTAAATAGTCTGCTTTAATATTTATGAAGAGCAAAAGTACCACGAAGGAAATTGTTTAGCACACATACACGTATTAAGTGTACATGGACGTGTTTTATTTTAATTTACTTTTATTACTCTACACATTTACATTGGGCGAGCACTGTAATTGGACGTTTTACTGGCTAATAAAATTCAAGAGCATTATCAATGAGAAGTGAGCATTAGCCTATCGGCAACGTACCGAACGTTTGTATAAGTGCAGCTGTGATTATGATGAATACAGCGATGATGTGACTCCAAAACTATAGCTATATATTCCACAATAAAGTTTAATGTAAATTTGTTCTTCGTCGGTTATCACGAATTAATTTTATTGGTGTGAATGTAGTCTATTAGTCACTAGAATTGCTGACCACATCGGGCGCCAATGTTTTAATACATTAAATAATAATATATTTATTACCATTTTTGTTTATAATTTTAATAAAGTTTTATTAACTGCATTTTAAGAAAGTGTAGCATATTTAGACGCGATTTGTTTTAAAATGATTTACAGACTTCTAGAGTAGCAGCAGTTAAACCCTGAAGATGTCTCGTGAAAGTGGAGACGAAACGTCGGTAGTAGAAGTTCGGAAGACGTGGCTCCAGCCCGGTAGCCAAGATGAAAATTTGTAATATTATTTTTCTCCTTTTTTCCCTTTGCTTAAGTATAAAGCTTGTCGATCTTTGGGATGGTCTTATTCTTGCTCCTGACATGAATGTTAGCTATCGCGCCAGCTCTTATATAATTCTATGTGACTTCACATTTCGTGCTATTTTTGCTATTCTGTCTTCCTTCATCTACCCTTTTCTGCGTTTTCTACGCGTCCTATGATATCCTCCATCTTACATAGATTTACAATGTCAGAGCTTCAACTTTCATCCAACAACGTGATTGCTCTTAAGGCTGCCACATTTCGATAGTTCGCAAGAGTCGTTTTGTCGATGTTGTGCCAGCTCTTATTTCTGTGATAGGTTTCATGCACGTTTTATATATCCCGATTTTACATCTTATTATCAAATTTTTATTGTTCCAAATTGTATCTTTAAAATATTTTGACTGAGTTGTCGATTTCTTGTTTTACGTTAGCGGTTAAGTCCCCGCAACTTGATATTTGTATTCTTAAGTGATTGAGTACCATCACTTGGTCTAAAGACTTATTATATACTGCAAGTTGACAGTAGATTCCGTGGCTATTGTTATACATTTGGTCGTATTGGTGGTGATGATCATGTTGAATCTGCGCTGCAAATTATTTTGAGTTTTTATTCCCCAGACGATACTCTTTATCATTTGTTTTAATTACTTGTTTTATTTTGTTGATAATAAGTTTGAATAATGTCGGCCTCTGTCGGAATTTTGGTTTATACCTATTTCTCTAGTTAAGTTGTTCTTTATTTTCGTCGTCACATCTTTATTTTTTCTATTTATATTTTATTTAAATCTAATCTGTTTCCAATTTTCATTCTTTGCAGTACAATCCGCTACCTCAATAGTAAAAATTATTGACGCAGATGAGGAATAATATTTGCGCTAGTACGAATCCCTATAGTATGCCTATATTGATCGTCTTTGTTTCTGAAAATCTAAAATTATTGCTCTATGTATACCAAACAAACAACAATTCTGAATGTATGATTTAATCCATCTCCGAAACTATAATCATATAACTTTTCTAGTAGCAAAGCGAATTTGACGTAATCGAATACTCTAGATAGATACGTCCACATTAATATGATGCATTACAAGAAGCAAATCATTATTGAGAGATTTCGATTTTAAATAACGAAATTGACATTGAGCAAATAGAATGGAAATAACAATATATAATAGCTTTTATTTCCCATTTTGCAAAGAAATATAATCAATTTTCCCAATAGGTAATTTTGATGCAGCTTGTGGTTGATTAACTCAATCACTTCAGATTGTTATAACGGGTTTTCCAATAAGAGGTTTCATTTTGATATGTAAAAGAAAACGAGTATTTTTAAGCGAAATCATCGGATATTTATTTAATTGTAAAGAGGAGGGCATGCCATTAGTAATGGAAAACAATATTAGCCAAATGGCCGCCACGGCTACGCTTGCAGGACCATATTCTTTTCATGAAATTTTCCATCACCAATTCGCACATTTGCGGCTGTTTGTCCTAGATAACTTCACGAATTCCATCTTTGAGGTCTTGAATCGATTGTGGATCATTGGCATAGACCTTATCTTTCACGTAGCCTCAAAGAAAAAAGTCTAATGGTGTTAAATAACATGATTTCGGTGGCGAATTGTGATCCCCTCTTCGAGAAATCACACGGTCAGGAAATTTTTCACTCTTTGTATGGCATATAGCACCGTCTTGTTGAAAATAAACATCGTCCGCATCAATATCTTCCAATTCCGGCCATACAAATTCATTAATCATTGTTCTATAGCGCAATCTATTCATCGTAACAGTTGCTCCAGCCTCATTTTCGAAAAAGTAAGGTCCAAGGACTCCACCAGACCAAAAACCGCACCAAACAGTCACACGTTGGGGACCCAAATACGACAATTCTGCTTGCTAACGTTTACGAGGTGAAAATTGGGCCTCATCACTCAAGATGATTTTTCGATGAAATTCCGGATCAATTTGATGCATTTCAAGGATCCAATCAGCAAAGACACGACGTTGTTGATGGTCGGTAAGCATGAGGTCTTGTGTTAACTGAACTTTAAAAGCCTTAAGACCTAAGTCTTTATGCAAAATACGGTGTAATGTCATTTATGGAATACTCAATTCCAAAGATCGATGAGAATTGGAGAAACCTGGGTTTTCTTCAACACCATGGGCTACAACAGAAGTATTCTCAGTTGTTCTTGGTAGATGTGCACGAGTTCGATTCTTCACATCATTAACTTGTACTAACAGCTCAAATCTTTCCACCAATTTCACAATTGCTGGCCGAGAAGGTGCTTCGCGGCGACCCAAAAATGCTTTAGTTTTGCGAACTGTGACCGCGAAATTTTCACCATCTTTGCAGTGAATTTTAATAATTTCAATGCGTCGTTGAGGCGTATATCGTTCCATTGTTTTTAATGGCGCAGTTTTTACTTGTCATCTATCAAGTAGTTACACGTTGAGTCATGACAGCTGTTAAAATGGCGAACTATTGAAAATGAAATACCTTATTGGAACACATTTAGTTAAACACTCAACCACATAAACAGAATAAAACAAAACTAAATAAATGACGATAATAATAAAGGAAATAGAAATATACAAACACACTTATTATAATTACAAAAAGAAATTAATAAAAATTTTGGAAATCATAAGACGTATACCAACTTTGCAAGCGAAGTTGTTCTTATCATCCGGAGTTTAACTTTCAAATTAAAAGAACACATGCCTGAAGATAACACAAAGTAATATTCTGCACGCCTACCTGAGAAATAAATTTAATAATAATACAAAGTAAATGTAAATCAAATAAACTTATAATTTATAGCGATATTACTCAAAGAGCACACGCTGATATCTAGACAACGATTTCTGTTTGAACAAGAATCTGAAACGGTTCAGAGAAAGGTTTAAACTCACTAGACACCGCATTAGAAACTTTGGTAATTTTATGTGAAAATGATCGTTCATAAAATGCCGTTCCATGCAAAGGTGGTATTAGAGTGCCCCTAAATCTTAAATTTAATGTATGCACATCTCCACGAAAAGAAATTTTATTGTATAAGTATGCTTAGTAAACTTAATTCTCAGTACAGAGAATATTAAAGGGCTCAACTCAAAACAGCGTAAGTTATGATTTACCTACCAATAAAAAAGAAAAAGCAGACTTAACCTAACTTCTACCTGCTTTCTGTTCTGTTTGATATTTAAAAATGATCGTGTTTTCTGCTTATGTTTTTAAGTCTTGATTCTTTCAAATGAAGATTTACATTTTAACGACAGATTTCCGTTTTATTAACTGCATTTTTAGAATCACGTAAAATAATAAATTGTATTTACGCTAAATTCTATTTCCGTGCACAGATTTGTACTCGAAGAACATTCTACTACTCTATTCACATGGATAATCGCAACTGTTCGTGAGTGAAACGGAGATAAACCTAAGATTGCAAAGCACGTTTCCACTTCGATGATTAGACGGACCGGGGAAATTCAAACGCCAAACTGATTCGGAATTCCGAATACGTACCAGTTTGAAACTGATTTTGAAAACAAACTCGGGCAGTTCGACGCATCGGGGAACTAGCTGGCTCTATAGGAAAGTTGCCTTTTACACGGTTACGGTAAATTGAACATTTCGACAAAGTCTCTGAACGAACGAAAACGCAAAACTACATATAAACTCCCGGCTTTCATTAACGGTTTCAGTTTCCTGTGGTAGACGCGTAACTTCCGCATAGACGAACAGAATTGACCACAAAATCGTAGATATGTACATCGGAGATATTCAGGTTAAAGCTAATGCGGAAATTAGAAGAGATGAATTAATTTTCTGACAGAATAAGGATGATCTTAGACAAAGAAAGAAAGAAATGTAAAATACATAAGAGCTTACCTTACCAAAAATACGGGTTACATTGGAATGTCTTTTGAAGTTTATTTTCGTATCATAGAAATAAGATTCAACTCTTATAATACTCTAGAAGAGATGGGAAAAGTGACAAAATAAATCAAATTTCCAAAAAAAGAATTAAAATATTGTTTCTAAAGTAATGTAAAGTCGAGAAAATATAGTAATCAATTTGTTTGATCATAGTTTTTGGTTCAAAAAAAAATCTGGAAGATTAATAAGAAAATTTAGCATACAAAAATTATATTTTAAGAAATCTCCCTTGTACATGTCGACCGAAGTCTTCAAGTATTTAGAGAGAAGATAATTTTTTGTTTCATAACAAGCGATATTAACTTTTTAGGCAACACCAGTGCACTTCTATATTTCAGAAAAGAATCTGTCTAGTTGATAAGGAGAGAAAATACGTGAGCAATTATGCAATTCGGTACTTACAAGGACAAACCAATTTTTATAAACAAGGGTCCCTTGTATCCGGTTTGTGTATAAGTTCGTGGGATTCTTATTGTACTTGAAGTTTGCTCATGGAGTGGAAATATCATATTTTGGTTGATTGGCTACATCATAATGGAAAATTTCAGAATTTATTGTCGTGGATTAAAGCTTTCAGATGGTCTTTATTAAAATCTCATGGTCTTCTTGAATGTTGAGAACCGTTCATGAAAAAATGACCTTCTTTAAATCGAGAAAACCATTTCCCTGGTGTACTCCGACCAATTACGTTTTCTCCGTAAACGGCACAAATGGTTCTAGCGACTCCTGATACATTAACTCCTCTGTTAAACTCGAACAAAATGATATGTCGGAAATAGTCTTTTTTTCCTGCTTGATATTCTACTTTTTTTCTAAAATTCACAAATTTGACAGAATAAGCTTAACAACATTTGCAGATGATACTGCAATACTTGCAGTTAGTAAAAATGTGAAAGAGCCACCCTTATAACTGCCAAAAGCAAGTGACAATATAGTCAACTTTATAAAGAAGTGAAGAATTAAGTTCAATGAAAGTAAATCGAACTGCATATTGTTAATAGTTCTCTACTTGATGTTAAACTTAAATGCAACGAGTATGTAAAACGAAAACAAGGAACTAAACTTCAAATACAGAAAACTATATTGCTCCTGGAGTGTTATGCACACCTGTCAATATACAATAATGTTTTAATATTGAAGCAGAGTCCTATTTGGCTGCATAGTATTCCGCTTTCGGAATGTATGAAAAAGATATCAATGTAATTTAAAGGCTTCAAAATGATATGTCAGAAATAGACATCTTTTCCTGCTTGATATTTTCAAATTCACAAATTCAAAAACTATTTAATTAACATGAAGTAATTAAAATACTTTTGGCTTATGTCTAACAATTCTCTTTTCAAGACACTCTTACTATGGAAATCAAACACGTTACGAACAAATACACCAGATTGTGAAATAGTACGGCAAGTGCCTGGATATTGATGAGAATAACATAAAAAAAATAGTATGAACATCCTCTGTTTATCCATTCTGTGTTTTGTTGATAAAGTGTGATAATATGAATAAAATAGATTCGTTAATGTAAACGTACGGCTTTTCATTTATCTTTTTTTGGTATTTTTGGATCTACTTTTCTTTCTCACTATCTTAACTAGTCTGTACTGAAAAATTAAAGCTCAGGATGTAAAAATTAAATTGTAATAATAATGGCTATCGAAACCATATATACTTAAAAGGTACCCCTCGTATATTCTTGTAAGTGTTTTGTTAATTTATTTTACAGAACTTATTTCTATGATATTTTCATTTATTTATTATATCTATTTTATATATATATATATATATATATTTACTCTTCAACTTCATTTGCAGCAATCTCTGATTAGTTACTTTTTTTGGATGGAATATTTAAAGATATATCACGAATTTATTGTGTTCATAGTTTATCTGCGTTTATATTTATTCGTTACTAATGTACACAAAAGGTAAATTTAAATATTTAAAGTTTGCTGCATGTACTTAGTACATTGCGTAAGTGAGTTTGCTTTAAAATGTATATTTCCATTTGATATGTTTGCAAAGATGTATCAGGGGACTAAATCAATTAAGGATAGTCAACCTTACATGTACTAGTAGGTATATGAGATATTCACTGTTAACTACTTTCAGTCATTAAAAAACTCGTCGGCGCACACCATATTCAGATGCTCAACGTATTAACGCGAAGCTTGAGATTTGCTTCTTCTAGTCGGAGCAATTTTAATTTCTCTACAGCAGTAGAAAGATATCTTACGTACACTGGGAGTGGAGTTACATCAAAGAGAAGCGTACACAAATAGAAAATGTAATACCGGGATACATCTGTGTCAACAATAATCAAAACTGAAATTGAAATGGCAAGAATTCTAGCATAAGAAAGTGCAAATTCGGTAATATCGCCCAGAGACCGGCAATATTTAGCGATAAAATGTTAGTTTAGGGAATACGGTGCTTTGTGTATTATTTTTTAGGGTTCGAAATCGGCTTTGTTACGAGAAAATGTATTTTTATTTTTTAGAAAGGAGACGTATTATTATATTAAATCATTTATTTTTGTAGTGTTCAGGTTGTAAAACTGTATGATGTATTAATGAATATACTTTCGGCAATATTTTAAAATTATTGAATAATTATACATTATTCTTTACATACATATGCGCCAAAAATAGTAACTAATTACATAAAAATAAATCCGAATCCCCTAAAAATATTTGTTTTAGTCTGATAACTAGTTATAAATTAGAACATCCACCAAGAAAAGGCATTGTAATGCTATTTTAGACATCAAAAGTAACGACGTTGCAGAAACCAGGTAACCACTGAATGAAAGATCATTACACAGATCAATGTCATCTTTATCAGTAATTTCTATTGAAAAACTGTTCTAACAGTATATAGCAATGTGTAGCGCTTGGATATTAGTCTCTGATCAACAAGAGCAGGCCGTCTTGTAGTGAAAGAAGTCGCCTGTACGTATATCGTCTGCCAGCTACCCGCGACAATCGATAAGAATCGAATCGAACGCACATACTTGTGTAGTATTGTTGACAAGAGGTTTAGTATGCAATAACTTATCATACATTAAATATATCCTCGCTCCATCGGCTAAGAAGCGCTATTGTTGACCAATAGCCGCATCTTAGCTTTTCGCACGCTCAATATAATTATTATATTACCAATTATCACGCAAGTACGTTTGTCTGATTCAATAGCATGCATTCGCTAGTATCGATTGTTGGCAGTTAACTGGCAGACGATATACGTATAATACAAGCGACCTCTTTCGCTACATGATGGTCTGTCAATGTATGGTAGATAGACAATTCAGCTCTAGTCATGAGTTTGGTTTTAGGCAGAAACACTACTCAACGGTTGACGATGTACATATATAGAATTTCAAATATTATAGAAAAAGCTTTGCGATTTTCCTATACAACTCAGGTCTTCTATAAGGTCTGGCATGAAGATGTCAGCTATACAATAAACCAGTTTTTACCTCTACAGTATGTTGAACTGTTGAAATCGTATATGTCTAATAGAATGTTCAAAATTCAACACGATGACGCATATTCAGATTTAAAAGAGTTGGCAGTTTGAGTACCACAAGGTAGCGCAGTGTGAGTCGGTTTTCTACTTACTACATACTTGCAATACTCTACAAACAGGGTATGTTACCTGAACAACATTTTCAGATGATATTGCAATACTTACAGTTAGTAAAAATGTGAAAGAGTCACCCTTATAACTGCCGAAAGCACGTGACAATATAGTCAACTTCATAAAGAAGTGGAGAATTAAGTCCAACTAAAGTAAATTTATTTACTTGATATTAAACTTATTTACTTGATATTAAACTTAAATGCAACGTGTATGTAAAAACGAAAACAAGGAACTCAACTTCCAATATAGAAAACTATATTGCTACTGGAGTGTTATCCACACTTGTCAATATACAATGTTTTAATATTGAGTCCTATATGGCTGCATAGTATTCCGCTTTGGAAATGTGTGAAAAAGATATCAATGTAATTTAAAGACTACAAAACAAATATTGGGGAACACAGTGAATGCCATCCATATCAATGAAATCCATCGTGATTTAGGTGTGGGGGATGTTGCTAGTGCAATAAAACGTTATACCCAAAGGTAAACCAAAATATTTTACAACCATATTGAAACACTGAGACTTATTGATATTCAAAGAACAAAAGAAAACTGCAGAGGTAAAATTCAAAATGAGAGGTGAATAGCAAAAGGCAGTGTATTGTTTGTGTGTGTTGTTTAACAACAAATAAGGGCATCTACTTGACGCTATAGGTGAACTGTAGTATTAAGTTTACGTGGTTTTTAAGGGTATACGAAATTAATTGTTATTCTTAAAACTAATTTCAATACAAAATAAAATAAAAATTTCTGGGAGTCAACGAAAAATTGTAAATTAGACATTTTTCAAAATACATCAATATATATGAAACACTTTATATGCTACACTATATTTCCTACCCATTAAAGGAGAACGAAGAACTAAATTGGAAATGATGAATTCTCTTTTCGTTATCCGCCTTCCTTTTCTAACGTTTTTGTTCCAAACAATCGACCTATATAAATTACGCCCTATATCCTAGGCGAACAGAACAATTGTGACATAATCATTTTGATTAAATTCCATAAATAAATATCAATAATTGTTCTGTATATATACAGGTCGGGAGGTAATATTTTACCTTTGGTCCGCCATTGGAGTTGTACAATGGAATCGGGAATTCCAATTATGCGCTAGGTTAGGGAAAAGCGTCGAAAACCATTCATTCAGGTTTAGACAATATAACAAGAGAGACATTCTCCTTTTAGTACTGCAATCATGTTCAATCATTGTCATAATAAAATTTCAGTAAATTTGCTAGATAATTCCAGTCAATATCGTGTTTTCTTTAAAATAATATGAAAGATACAAGACCAGAACATAATTTCAAGAAAAAACTGATTCGAATTTGTATTTCTTCTCCCTAGGAAGGTAGGATGATAATTCTTCTGCTTAAAACAAAAGACTCTCGTTGTTTTTCTACGTAATTTTCTAAAAGATTAAAAGGCTTTAACCTATCGATGTTCTAATCATGAAAAATATTATCCTCAAGGCTTGAAGAACGCAGAATTATTCGTATGATAAAGATCTTTATTCCCTAGCAAAAATTCCAACAAGAATATAGAGGTGGAAACTAAATAGAGGGTTTTTTTTGCGACTGAGATGTTAACACTGACGCAGAGTTGATTCAACTACATTCAGTAAAATTGTACTGCCTGTAAATGTATTTGTAGATTTTGAGAGATAAATAATTTAATTTTATCATGAAATTGGGCGAAAAATCAATAGACATTTTACGTGGAATCTCCAGCATAATTGTGAGAGCCAAAGACAGAACAGTTATCAAAGACTGGATGTAAGATCACAATTAGAAAATGTTCATTGCTTGTGATCGATCAGGAATTTGTTCCAGCTGGTTAGATATTCAACTTTGCATTCTATTTCGAAGCTTTGAAGCGTTTTAGAACAGGGGTGGTTTGTGTTTGGTTGGAATTGCCCGAGAATTAATGACTACTGTATCACAACAGCGTGCTGTAGCATTCAGCGTTGATTGTTAATACATTTTTGGTTACGAAAAACATTGCTGTGCGCTTCTAATGCTATACAACCTTGACCTCACATCTTGTGACTTCTTTATATCTAAGTGTCAGGTCAAAGTTAAAACGGAGGTCATCCAAACGATCGCAATTCGTTCTTAAGGAGATAACTTGGAAACAGTTTCGAAGCTGATTTTAGAGTTGGGACGGTCATTTGAAAAGCTGCATAGACTTTTTAATATGTTGTTCAATAACGCCGATATATTGCTGTGGTAAGATTGCTTAATTTCGAGTTAGTTATCTGAAGAAACCGACGGTATGAACCACTTCCGTGACGGCGTGATTTTTAAATCCTTTCTCGTTTTGGAGGTGATCGATGCCTCTCTCGGTACCCTTCAGTATAGAGGAGGAATAATCAACACTACTTCTTCTCTTACGGAGAGAAGGGGTTAATAACACTTTAGGTATACCATATATGTATATATTCGCGCACTCGTGATTTCTACAAGTTGAAGACACCACAAAATATATACGTCATGTGTTAATTAAAATAAGAATATCAGTTTTCAAAGCTTTCATTATATCATAATTGTGTTTGATATAAGACATATAGATCTAAAACCAAACTCATGACTAGAGCTGAATAGTCTATCTACCACACATCGACAGACTATCATGTAGCGAAGGAGGTCGCTTGTGCGCATATCGTCTGCCAGTTAACTGCCGACAATTGATACGAGCAAATGCATTCTATATAATCAGACTTTCAAATATTAAACGTAAATAACAAAGCAACCCCAGAAACTATTAAAAAATTTATTTCACAGTTTAAAAGAGCAATACTATTTACTTTACATACTCTACTGTACCTCGTTGCTTACATTCTGGCTTACCACAACACAACGCTTATTTGGTAGACAACTTAGACTCGATCGACATGAAAAGTTTCTGACAGGAGAACCTTTTTGTTTTGGCTCACCAATTCAAGAAGAACGGATTCGACTTTAAAAACGAAGCCACCTGGAAAGCCTTTTAATGTTCGAACAGTTCTGTAGTGAGACAAGTCATTACACAATATCCTGGTGTTGCATAGAAAATGGTCAGTATTTAGAAGACATCGTCTTCAAAACCAGATAATGATGTATGTACATATATGTAGAGTAATGGTAAATATTGCTATTCTGTAGTTATTTTTGCCGCGTCCCATACTTATTACAATAATTATTTATCCTTGTTTTACATTATCAATCTGAGCTTCGACAGATTGCTTATTTATTTGTCATAGCATAGCTTTTTGTGTAAACATCTTCCTAAATAACTACGTGAAAATGATAAAACAGAAAATATTGCCTTCGCAATAACAGAAATATTCATTGTCTGTTTCTGTTTATTACCACTCCTTTGCTATTTTAATAAAACTGGAATATTTCCTTTAACAAAATCCAATATCCTATCAGGAAAACACTGTACAATACAATATTTACAGAAAAGAAATTACTCAACGTTAGTTTCTTTATCTATCAGATGGAAGCGTAAACAGTATATGTATGCACACACGAATGGAAGCGCGATTTATTGAATTAAACAACATAAGTGTGTGGAAAAACACGCAGCGTGCTAGTTTTGTGCACAAATATCTCCGGTTACAGCATTAGATTCTAAAATAATCGTGGTAAACTAACTGTCGATTGAAAGATCGCGAATTTGTGCAGTAGATTGAAAACGTGGCATAATTGGAGAGATTCCAAGAATGATCATAAATATTTCTTGGATTTGTTTGCAAAACAATACAGATTTAGTATCGAATTAAGGTTATAAATATTTAATCTGTCGAAACCAAAATTATATAAATTTGTGTAAAAGTTCGGATCAAATTTGTGCCTCAGTTTACTTTGTTATATCAGCAGTAACTCCTGGCTAATCATAGCATAATTAAAAATAAAATTAAACACCAAAAAACTCAATTCAGTGATTTTCATAAAATATCTTTATTAAAAAATAGTTGTAATTGTTTCACCAACACTATCGCTTCTTCAGACTAAATTTAACACAAACGGAATACATTTTAGTAAACGAAATTATTTTCTAAGTTAAATATAAGTTTAACAGTAGAGAAGTATTCAAATCTATTTGGTCATTTAATAAAAGATTACATATTTTATGTTTGTTTATTTCTATAGTTTCAAGTAATGATAACTTCATTCCTTTATGTAGAATGATGAAATCTGAATTAAAAGAATGATTACAAGTATTTAAATCCAATGCACAGTTGCAATCATTTTGTTGTGATTAAAACTTGTGTTCCGATATCCTTGTTTGCTTAGATTTTCCAGTTTGACCGATATGTATCTTAAGCAATCACTAATAGGAATTCCCAATTTGTTGGGGCAACAAATCGGGAATCTATAACCTTTCATGTGGTGACTTTTTTTTGTTGGAACCACAAATCGGGAGTCTAAAAGCTTTCTTGTGGTGATTGTTCTAAGATATATACGAAGGTGGTCAGAAAAGTTTCCGACATAACAAAGATGCAAGATATTTTTTTCTTAAAATTTATATTTATTTTTTTACATAGTCTCCTTGAAATTCTACACACTTCTCCCATCTCTTTAACCCGTCCAAATTGTGCTCGGCGCTTTTCTTTACAAAATAATTGTTCATGATGAAGATGATTGCCTCCTCATTTGACGAAAATCTCTGTCCTCCGAGGGCAATTTTTAGATGAGGGAACAAAAAGAAATCGCTTGGGGCTAGATTTGGTGTTCACACCGTAATTCGCGGATTTTTGCTATGGTGTGGACGGCGTGTTGTCTTGGTGAAACAGGCTTTCCTTTTTTTGCAAATGTGGCCGTTTTTCCACAATTTCTGCCTTCAGCTTGTCAAGTAATGATGCGTAGTATGCTCCTGTAATAGGTTTTCCTTTTTGAACACAATTAATTAAGATAATTCCGTGACTATCCCAAAAAAAACAGTCGCCATTACTTTCCCAAACGAAAAAACAAGTTTTACTTTTTTTTGGAGCCGGTTCCCCCTTTGCAGTACACTGTTTTGACTGTATTTTTGTTTCGAGCGTATAATGGTGTATCCAAGTTTCATCTACAGTAATTATTCGGCGCCAAAACTTGGATTTATTGCGCCTAGAGTGGGCCAACAGAGCGTTGGAAATGTTCATTCGAAAACCTTTTTCGTCTAACGTGTTACCCAACGAGCGGCCAGCTTTCTCATGCCTAAAATCTTGATTTAACATGTGACAAACACGTTCTTTGGACATATTCATAGCCTTTGCTATCTCTCTCACTTTAATTTGACAGTCGTGTAGAACCAAGAGGCCCTGTATACAGAGTCCAACTCGTCTTTGATTTTATATGTATGTAATATTTAATGACAGCTCGATACTCGACACTTACATCTACTCACTCAAACGACTGTCAAATAACAAGTGCGCGTCCAAAATGGCTGAAACTTTGGTGAGTACCTCGTACATCGATCAAACTGGAAGATCTATGGAAACAACGATACCAGAACACAAAAGAAGTTTTAATAATAACAAAAATTATTCCAACTATGCAGTACATTTAAATACTTGTGAATATTCTTTTAATTCAGAATTCACCATTCTACATTCAGAAAATAAAGGAATAAAGTTATCATTATTTCAAACTATAGAAATAAACGGATATAAAAAATGTAATAATTTATTAAATGGCCTAGTAGATTTGACAAATTCTCCATTGTTAAACCTATTACATTGTAATTGTATATCACGCCCACTTTGAAAATGGTTTAGTTGACTAGAATATATTCCGTTTGTGTTAGATCTACCTTTCAGTCTGGAACCACAGTGATGGCGAAACGATTGCAACTTTTTAATAAAGATATTTTGTGAAAATCACGCAACTGAGTTTTCGTGTTTAATTTTGTTATGTATTTTCATCAAGTAAAGGCCACGTTAGTTAATTATACAGCATAATTTCTAATTACTGAAAAGGAATTGTAATTTCATTTTATGGAAAACAAAAGTTTGTAGTATGTTTGTAATAATGCTAATATATGGGGGTTCTTCACGCTTCTATAGTGGATGATGCTTGTTTATTATGTGTAGTGTGTCCGCTACATTGCCTCACTTAAGTATTCGATTGAGCGATCCGATTAAAAAATAAAAATTGCAAATTCGCCAATGACGTACAATAATATCTTAATTTAATAAGGTTTAATGTATTCAACGATGACAATTTTAATATACAGACTTGTTCATTCTAGAATTAGGTATGCACTGTCCACAAGTGGAAAGAGTGCAGTTAGGTTAAAGCGCGCGAGAAAGGAGGATAGAATATCTCTCACTGGCAGTTTCGTTTTCTCCCACTTTTGTATTGCAAACAACTTCCCCTACTTTCTCGCGTGAACCTTCTTATTCTAGTAAACAAATATCTGAAGTAGTTGACGTAAAACCTCTAACAGTTCGTCGTATTCTACACTAGGATTTTTAAAAGTTTCTTTTAATTTTTTCATTGTTTGAAAATCTTTTTAATTTTTAGAATTTTCTATTTCATTTATTTCAAGAATATTTTATTAGTTTCACGCCAAACGGCAAAACATTTCAAGAAAATAGCCATGTTTGAAAATCTTTTTAATTTTTAGAATTTTCTATTTCATTTATTTCAAGAATATTTTATTAGTTTCACGCCAAACGGCAAAACATTTCAAGAAAATAGCCATGTTTGAAAATCTTTTTAATTTTTAGAATTTTCTATTTCATTTATTTCAAGAATATTTTATTAGTTTCACGCCAAACGGCAAAACATTTCAAGAAAATAACCATGTTGCATTTTATTAAAAGATTCAAATAAAATGCATCAAATAATTTATACAATTCAAAAATGTAGGTACGTATTGTCAATGCATAATGATTTACAGCTCCGACCTACACACATCATGTCGCTGGTGAAGACTGATTTCAGACATTCTCACGCGTGACACGCGATAAAGTAGGGGAAGTTGTTTGCAATACAAAAGTGGGAGAAAACGAAACTGCCAGTGAGAGATATTCTATCCTCCTTTCTCGCGCGCTTTAACCTAACTGCACTCTTTCCACTTGTGGGCAGCGCATATCAAATTCTAGAATGAACAAGTCTGTATATTTGTCTTAAACTCATCTGCAATTGAAATAACGAAAGTATTATGAACAACAGATGTAATTAAACAATTTATGGCCCGGAATATCCAACCGCATTTGCACCGGATTATTCTATTAACGAGACACTTTTCATCGACGGGACCAACCACGCAAAGATTTTATTGCATTCCCTCTCTCTCTCTCTTAGGAGCTCATCTTTACCTTGCTTGATCATTCTGATAATTTTAATGCGATTTTGGTTTCTGTTTGAATATTATTGTGGTGGTACAGTAAGTAAGAAACAGTGTTCGAAATACCCTGTGGTAAATCAATAAGTGTTGCAAATGATACAGCATAATAACCTTACATGAGTTATGCCAGCAGGCAAATTGGTGAAAAGTTAAATCTAGCCGCGTCAACATTAAAATATACCATTCGCCTATATCAAGAAACGGGTGACGTATAGGACTGTAATCATCCAGGTTAGTCAAAACCCCAGTAAATGATCGTCTATTACAACTAATACATAAACAAATGAAACTGGAAAAAAAACAGAACCCGAAATAGAGAATAAATTCAATAGCGGATGTTAGCATTCGATTCTAATTATTATGGTTAAATGTTGGCTGTCAGAAAGAAATTTACACGGTCGCGTGGCAGCTTGTAAACCATTGCTCTCTCAGAATAACCGATTGAAAAGGCTACAGTGGGTTCGAAAACATGCAAACAGCACCTTAATGAGCAAATTCAAGCGAAAGTTTGATATAGCCACCGCAGAGTTCAGATCTCAACGTTATAGAGTTACCGTAGAATAAGCTAGATAGGAGAGTCGAAATTGTCGATTCTACTTCCAAGAAACAACTCTGGACAATTTTCTAGCGTTAGAAGCAACATATTCAGAAAATTAATTGAAAAGATGCCGGGACTTGTCTAAGCTGTTATCAATGTAAAAGGCGGACGTTTTGACGAAAACAATATTTAAGAATTTTGTTTAATAATGAACAGTAAAAATAAAATATTCGTTTGATTTTGATAGTTATTATTCTTTAAATAAATATATTTATAGTATTAGTTGTCTGTTATTTTTGATTTTTCGATTTTTTTTACTTGGTCAAATTTTAATGGAGGGTAGTGTATATCGTCGGAGAAAAATTTGCATAAGTTAATTTCGTTTCGAATTCAATATTAAATTGTAAGCAAAATTCATTTAAAAATACATTTTATGTGAATTGTACACGTGAAAAATATCTCAATAAACATCTACACGACTTTAGAGGTTAATACACGTCAATAGTTATCAGTCAGAGTTGCGAGATGGCGCTGGCATGTCGGACATAATCAGGCGAACTGTCCGTGATCTTATGGCCATTGTCGTAAACCTCTATTGGTCAATCTTATCCAACTTTACGGACTTTTTTTCCGTGGAAAATAAGCTTTTATATTTTCACAGTACCTCGATTCAGCGTGTTAATAGAGTGCTGTGAAATAGGTTTTCGACCGATATTGTATTGGCTTTATAAATCAGGCGAGAAAGCAATTTAAACATAAAATTGTGTTTATTAAGTCTTCGCGCACGTTAGAACGTGTTATTCATATCCGCTCGAACGGAAAATTTTTCTGCTTGTTATTTTAAAATAAAGCGGAGCTATTCGAGACGTTGAGACGCAGATTTTGTATTCGTTGTGTACATTTTAATAAGGAACGAATTTAAAATTTGGCGCTACGGTTATAATGAAAAAGATTTGAGAGAAGGTTTAGCTTATGGCGAGGAAATGAGTTAAGATGTCTTCCTTTAATGTTAAATGAATGGGAAAAATTGAGTAAAATATAATTATAAAAATGTCCATCAGATGGTACTTCCTTTACAAATTTTAATGTTTCCAAACAAGTAAATATTGGTACATAGTTTACTATTAATAATTTTATGCTGTATTTTAAATGTTTAAAAAAGTGTTATGTACCCTAAAGTAAGTAAATCGGTTAATTTCCTCATGTCAAAATTTTCAATATACGAGGGGTGTTTCCAATATTCTGGGAATTGGTGCTATAATTAAATAGCGCATACATTGACATGTTTATGCAACTATCTAGTGCAACATTGTTCAGTCCGATTCAAGTATTCGACTGATGTAGACGCGTTTTAGTAGCACCGTTTTTGTAACCATGGAACACGCGGCAAAATCTCAAAGAGCGATAATTTTCTTTTTGTGGAAAGGAGATGTGAAAACGTCAGAAATTATTAGTCGTCTGCAAGGAGTACTTGGTGAATCTGCAGAATCCAAAGTACTGTTTATCGGTGGATCAATTGTTTTAAAGTCGGTAGAACATCACTAGAAGACGATTCACGCAGTGGGCGGCCAAGCACGTCGGTAAATGGAAGAAACATTACTGCCGTCAAAAACCTACTGAAAGACGACATGTGAATGTCTATTCGTCAAATTAGTGTATACCTAGGGATAGGTACACGACAAGTTCATGACATCTTGCATGATTGTTTGGGCGTTAGCAAGGTTTCGGTGCGCTGGATGCCAAGGCTGTCGGGACCAGAACAGAAACTCAATAGGTCCGATACCTGTCGTCAACTTCAAGAGCTGTTAGCCTGTTACGGTAATGAATTTTGGCAACGAATAATAACCACTGACGTAACGTGGATTCCTTATTTCAATCTTGAGACGAAAAGTCAATCCAAAGAATGGCGTAAACCTGAAGTCCGTCTGTTGGAAAGGTAATGTATTCTGAGATTGCGAAGGGATAATTTTCATGGATTATCTACCGAGAGGTACTACAATTAATGCAGAATATTATTCAAATTTATTATCCGGACTTCTGCGACAGGTACTAGTCAAAAAACGGGCTGGAAAGTTGCATAAGCGTCCGTTATTGTAACAGGATTATGCAAGGCCACACACCGCAAGAAAAACAAAGGATGTTTTGAACGATTTACGATGGGAATTGCTGCCGCACCCATCTTATTCCTCGGATCTTGCACCCAGTGATTACTATCTGTTCCCAGATTTAAAAAACCCTCACGAGGTGGGTGTTCCATTTGAAAGTGTAACTGACGTAAAACGTGCCATAAATAGATGGATCGACAAGACACCGAAAAATTTCTTTGAGGACGGCTTAAAAAATTAGTTTATCGTTGGGATAAATGTATTCAGTTAAATGGAAATTATGTTGAAAAACGACATTGTAATATTGACGAAAATTAACTAAATTATATGTAATTCCCAGGACTTTGGAAACATCCCTCGTATGTACCACACTGGTTAACAATTTTTAACGCAATTTCTGTTAAGTTCGATATTTCAGCTCTTTTATAGTGAAACAGGCACACTGATTTCAATGCTGTAGATAGTTTTCTTCAATAATGTCAAGATCTTTTTCTCTACAGCTTATATTAATGTGACCACTCTGTGAGCAGGCCGAACATTTCTACCAAGATTTGAAGATCATCGAGGCACGGTATCAGAGTGGATGGGGTGTTCATATGATGAATGACTATTGTTGGAACATCAAGAGAAATTGCTCACATACTGAACACTCCAGGAAAAGCTATAAGCGAAAATTTTTACCTTGATATGTATGTTTGTTGTTTGATAAAAGAACTTTATTACTTATATGAAGACACTTTAATTTACAGAAACTATATATAGCCTTTGTATGAGTAAAATTATTCTCTTTATTTTCCTTTGCATGCATATTTTGTATGACTTTTGAAAAAAAGAGAGAGTTTCTTGTACTTTAAAAACTTGACAAAAACTCGGGTGATTTTTGGATTCAAATGCCAAAAGTTAGTCAAAAACAAGTGTTCTAGGTGAACGAAATTTGTGTTTCCCAGTATTATGTATTATATATAATATATTATGCAATGAGTCAACGTTGGAAGCAATCAGTTTTCGTCGATTTTGCATTACGAATGTTCTTCGTTATAACAATGACAAGAATGTCTTCAGTATATTGATTTTCACAAAATGCTCTTCCAAACACATGGTCACAGTTCACCCCCACATATTACTATTGTGCCCTAATGAATTTGGTTCATCGCTTGGACTCGTTATTCTCATTCGACGTTCTTTAACAATTCTGCAATTTTTTTGATGTCAACCCATCTAAGCCATTGTCTACTTCTGCTTCTTTAACCATCCAAGGCTTCCAGAAAATTACTTTCATGCGTTGCTATTACCTCATGTTATGTCTATTTCATGTTAAAAATCTTCTTCAAGTATTTTCCTTACAATTTTTTTCTAAGTTATCTAAAAATTTACAGAATCTTATCGGGCTTTTTTCTCCGGTAAACATTTAAATGTCGAAATCAAATGTAAATAGTATTGGAATAGTTATCATGCGTCTGACCATTCCTTAGTCTTCAAAGATTATTTAAAATTAATATTCTCTCCATCTTGTTTATGATTACATGTACTGTTATCAAATCATTAGTTACAGAATGTACCGAATTTTATATGTATGTTACACCAGCATTAATAATGTTATGCATATTAAACAGATTAATTTTCCTTATTTTTAAAAATAACGCATCCGCTGGAGATTTATAAACACGTTTTTCTGAATATTTTTAGTCTCTCGTGAATGCCATTTCATACATTTTAATTAATGTAGTTGATTATATATTACATTTTCTTTAAAATTAAAAATATACACCTTAGACTTTTAATATATAATTCATAACTGTATACATTTATCAATTTATTTTCTTAATTGAGTTTCTGGACACGAGAATGTTCACTAAAACAAAAAATTTACATAATATCATAATTATTCATTAGATAATCAAATGTATATATATATATATATATACATACACACAGAGAATTTTTTTATAAAATTTGTATGGAAAGGAAACCATGATTTTCGATAGACACTTTCATATTATTCACCGATGGTTTGAGTTTCATATTCAATTTCTTGAATAACGATTTATCTAATCATTTCCGGTGATTTAGTTCTTTAGTGAAACCCTATAAATAAAATTTATAATACGAGAGTAGCCGTTTATATTTCGGAAACTGGCAACACTCTTTGTGTTGCCTCCGATCTGAAGAGTGCATCGTGAAGTTTGTCATTTTTGACAATATATTTACCTTGACAGTTTTATTATCCGGTCGTTATTTCTATTGTTGACAGTAACTAATTTTATGTCAGCAAAAAAATGGAATTAACTCGCGAACATTTTCGTGCAATTATTTTTCCATAACTTTCGACGTGGATTATCTCAACAAGAATGCACCGACGAGCTGAGTTCTTTACATGGTGATGAAGCACCATCGAAAACTACAGTATATCGTTGGTATAGTGAATTCAGACTTGGATGGCCTTCTTTGGACGATGAATTTCGTGAATGTCGTCCCACAAATGTTGTTGTGTCGGAAAACATTAATGCAGTGTCTGAATTGATAATGCAAGACCGACATGCGACATACCGTGAGATCGAAGCATCTCTAGGTATTAGTAACACCAGCGCGCATAAGATCCTGCATGAACATTTAGCCGTTAAGAAGCTATGTTCACGTTGTGTACCACATAATTTGACAACCGCTCAAAAAAGGACTCGCGTCGATTAGTGCCAAGAAATGCACAAAATTACAATGGCGGTGCTTCAAAGAACAATTATAAAGTTGTCACAGGTGATGATTTAAGAAAATTTCTCCACATCTCTCATATAATGAGGTAAAGACGCAATTCGTTACAATAACAATTGCTTCATACGTGACTCATCAAAACTGTCTAAGGCTAGCAGTAAGAAAATATCTAGATTCATAACTAGGTGGTATTTACTTACTTGGTTCTTAAGTCTCACGTCTAAATATTAACTATTAAGTGTCGTTTAAAAGATGTTATATTTATTTATATTATATTTCTTTTGACAAATTTCGTAACACTCGTTACAGTTTCATGAAGAAAACCTTCTTTCCATGCTATTTCACGTTGCGAATATATTTCTATTTCCAAGAGGACACTCATTCTTGTTTTTCTCTCGAGTGATCCGTCACTTGTTTTATCCATGTTAACTAAATTTCAATTAATTAAAACAAAGACATTGAAATATATTTAAAACAATGAATTTTTATTTTAATATCACTGAACGTAGTTAATACTCGAACAGAATCAGAGATAAACTAAACTTGGACATTTCTACAAAGTAATGCGGTAGAAACCCCCGAGCAGCAGGTAGATCTAATATTAAAATACCATTATGAAAAATTAAGGAGTCATAAACCAGATAACTGCAAAATGCAGAACATGAAGACAGTATATTGTTTACATGTGTCCTCTTGGCTGTGTTTTATGTGAAAGCTGATCCGTTAAGTGTTTCTTTATAAGTAAGTTCCTATAGTTAAAGGTTAGTTGATATATAACCCCTTTCCACATTAATTTTCGTATTCTGTATACGTATTTCGACAACTAAGTTGTCTTGGTTTTCAACGGTGCGGATCGCGTACGGAGTTTGTTTTTTCGTACAATTTTTTCGCCGTGTTTTACCAGGTGCGACACTTTGAAATTATCTGCTGATGATGACAACTTGGTTGTCGAAATGCGTATACAGAATTTACAAATAGTTAATTGTGGAAAGGGGTTACATATCAACCTTATTGATCAAGTCAATCAACCACAGGCTCCATCAAATTCAACTAAGTTGTCATCACCAGCAGATAATTAAACAGTGTCGCACCTGGAAAACCACGGCAACACACTGTAGATGGTAAACAGACTTTGCTTTCGCATTCTGTAGTCAATGTCTACACAAAATCTTTATAAATCAGCATTTTTAAGGGTTTCGCCTAATTAAAAACAGTATTAGAAAGGTTTTTTTACTACCTAATTATTACATTCGTTAGTATACATCGCCGAAGCAGTAATTATTATTTAAATATAAGATTACAAGGTTTCAATTTCATAGTACATGTAATAATATTAACGCCGTATCTCCTGCTAAATTCATTAAAATTCGTGCCACGTACACGTATTTTTAATGAGACAAGGTTGTACGCGTCGAAATTTAATTTAAAAAATGTTATTTTTAGAAAAGATCAATTAAATAAAATTTCAAATTTCAAATGATTGTGAACGTTATATATTTAGATATCTATATTTAAAGGATTTAATACGGAACATGCTAAAATAAAATACAAGAAAAAAGTTAAACATGTAATTCTAGACAGTTAATTTATTAATACGAAAGTAATGGATTCATTATAATCCCCCTGACAAGGAAAACATGTTAGCATTTTAATTAAATGTTATTAAATTAATTAAAATGCCTCCTATTGTGCCAAACTTGAAAATGTTTTTACCACATGGCGTGTAATAAGCTTGTTGAGGTAAATATATTGCATTTATTAGAGAGGTTTTGTGATTACCAGGCGCCGATATTAATAGTCATAGCATGATACATGCATAAGTATTTCCAAATCATATACATAAACTAGCGTAATCTTTATGAATATTAACTTTACTACGGTTTTTGAAATAAGCTTATCACTGTTAAATAGAATACGTTAGATTCTGACGCACTTTAAAAATAATAATTATATTTTATAAATAAATTTAAACAATAAATCTCTTGTTATTTTGTAGGTTTTAATTATTAATTCGTTGAGGAGCTTCTTCAGTAAAAAAAATGCATAGAAAATAAAGAAATACAAAATCGTTTGATTTTGTTCCTACATTTTTATTGGAAATTAAATTTCATTAAATAAACGTTATTTTAAGTTGAAATATAAATTTGTAGAGTTGCTAACCTAATTCCGTTTATATAATTTTGAATTTTTTTAAAAGTAATAACAACATAAGCCTTATAATAATAATAATAATATGCGTTATTTCCCAAGAAATAATTATACAAGTAATGTAAATACAAATTCAACTGAATGGAAAATCCTAAGGGGTGGTTCAGATGGATGACTAGAAGTCATCCCCTGCTCTAACACCAAACCCTTAAAGTTATAAAGAAATATAAATAACAAAGTAATTGCCTAATACTAAGAACTAATAAAAACCTAACCTAATTGAATTATTCTGCCCGTGCACACAACCGTAACCCAACAAAGTCATTACAATTAAACAAAGTAATATAAAAAATTCCCTAGCATACAAGAATAAGTTAACAATGGAGAGACATCACACACAAGACTGCTTATCAAACAGGTAATTAAATATAGCACGCTTGAATACTTATAATATGCGTATCCTACATACACATTTCTCATACGTACCCTACCTCTCTGTGGCTAACAGATAGATTGTGAGTATGGTTAATGGAACTCTCAAGGAACTCGAGCTAGATCAAAAGTGTAAGGTAACATGCCAAAGGTTGCGTGGCCGTAGGGAAGTTTGGGCCCCAGACACAACACCCTCGTATTTCGCCTATCCAGTCAAACGGGGTTCTCTAATCGGGCTCATTGTTATATCCCTTGCTACTTGGTGGAGCAGTTTGGCAAGGTACAGAATATAACTCAAAACAAGGACATGAGAGGTAGCACGGTGAGAATCTTAAAAGGAAAAAATAAATTAGGAAGGCGAGGATGAACCAGGAGAAGAATACAGATAAAGGTGTAAGGGTTAACACTGTAGAGGAAGTGGACTATATATGTACGAAGAAAAGACCTAATCAGCTAGGAAATCTGGAATTTCTAAAGCTGATGTGCCATAGTTGGTGAAACTGGGTTAAAATTACATAAAGATGAAAAGCAGTCAAGACTAGTCTCAACAGATATATGCAAATAAGTCAAGAGACTAAGAGAGACATGATGACCACAATAAATCTGAAAAGGTTACAATGTATTAGGCATTATAACTACAGCGGTCACAGTTGTCAGTGCTCCACGTGCCTAATAAGTACGAACCCAATACATACTACCCATCTAAGGCCGATCGATAGTATTTGTAATAATAATAGAATAAAGGAAAAATAAACCTATTCGGAGATAAGTGAAATCTATGTGGAGTGTTGCAAGGAAGTGTACTGAGCCCGGTTGTATATCTTTCATTTGGATGTCAAATTTTCAACAGACAACGATGTTAAAGCTGCTGTGGATACTTATTTTAACGAACTTGAGATTTCTGAATTATATCAGAGCGCAGGGCTTTGGATTATCACTGGTCTAAATGTACCAAAGTGACAAGAAATTATATTGTAGACGCAATTTTAAATCGCAAATTTGCAAATTAGATAAAATATTGACTACAAACGATGAACACTGCATTAAATACAGAGATCATCTTTGGATCATTGCGGCCATAAATGTATCAAGGAGGCTGCGATTATGTTGAAAAATAAAGGAAGAATTATTTTCTTTATTTTTATTCCCCGGACTTTTCGGCTCGTCCTCGTATTTTTATTCTGTATCGCAAAGAACATGTACTGGCAATATATCAAATGTAATTAATATTATTGCCATCTCGAATGTTTCTTTTGTCGCGATGACTTACTAGTATTTATGGGGTATACTTATTTGATCTCGAACTACATTAAACGACATTCGTTCAGTGTGTTGACTTACATGACTTAATTACATCCGGGATACGCTACGAATGATTTGTATGTACATAGTTTTTAGCAAAGAATCGCGAGGAGGTAAAATGTCAATGTTTGGGCAAAAACTAATTACGCCCTTCTGGAGTATTTACGTATGACGACGACGACGACGATGATGACGGTGGGGACATTCGAGAAGTAGGCACACCCCATCAGCCTGCGGCTCTTAGGGGAGAGATCTATCGTACCACCCTATCACCATTAATATCTTTTCGCTGTATCTATTCCGCAACGGCAAATAGACTCTTAAATAGGAGGATTATTGGAAAATTCTACCTGAATGGATTAAATTTAATAAAGAGGTTCCTTTGCGTATCACTGGGATAAATCGCTAGAATTTTTTTGAGTAGAAAAATCGAATCATTTTTGGCATTCATGTTTGCAAGCCCACTATATTAAGAGGCCAAATTCATAAATTGTAGAATATTTGTCTTTTTCCAACAAATTTGCGTTATAATTACACAAACAAAGAAAGAAGTTGAGATACTTTCAATAAAAAATTAATCAAAAATTAGCGATAACATAACTTCGGAAATTTAAAAAGAAAATATTTTAAAAGCGAAATTTAAGGAATATCAAAGGACGGGTAAAAACAACGAACTCTTTCCGAAACTTCCAAATTATCTGGGAATCTTAATTTAGAAAAAAAAACGCACTCTATTCGTGTTTATTAAAAAACTTTTCGTCTTTATCGCAAAAGCGTCGGAGTGGTAGATTTCGAAGGGCGAAATCATCTCCTCCGAGCGTAGTAGGAAATTTGCTTTTTAAAACAACGTAATCCGAATTTTCTCACCTTTACGGTCGAAGCTTTTAAGAGTTTCGTTTTTATCGTCACATTGTTTGCCCTTAAATATTGACATTTTATCTGGCGAACGTGTCCTGACCCGAGTTAGCACTTTTCGATCAGATTTATGTATTTAAGAGCTTTTTTTGTCTTATGTAGGTCCTAAAAAATATTTTATCGGAATTGTAAATAGCTTCGGATTACTTAGGTTTGATTTAAATTGTATATTTTTAATATCTAATACGTTTTAAACATATTTATTGATTTTAGTTTTGCAATCAAAGGGTATAGAGAATTTTTTGAGTAACACAGTCATCTATACAATACTGTGTAACTTGCCATGTGTGTGGTTAATTTGGAACTTACATTCTTATCTTTTACATGTAAATGATGCATAAATTCGAGTCTCCTGTATATACATACGTAAACTTGTACACAAAAGGTTTAAAATGTACACAATTGTATCATAATTAAAAATATTTTTTAAATTTAGAAAATTGATATCTACAACACCTATTAACAAGAAATAATGACATCAAGTTCAACTAAAAACAAACTTCGTTAGAAATGTATCGATAAGGTTAAGTTACCTATGTTTTTCCTTATTGTATAGTTTTTTAACTTCACAATCGTGTATTAAAATTTATTACCTATTTATAAGACAACCCTGTGCATTAGAGGATGTGTGCGACTTGACAGTGGCAGTTACCTTGAATGGTATTCAATAAATACAATAGTATGGGTGGCGGTAGTAGCTTGTAACGCCGATTGATGAAAAGGAAGTGTTAAACATTATTATGATACTAAAAAATAAAGAAAATGCGGGGCCGGATGATATTCTTTGTAAACTGTTTCGAGAAGTTCCAGAAACTTTCGTGCGACCTCTCACTCGGAAAGGTATATTTCCTAAGGCTATAAAAGTTTGAATGGTATTTATAACGGGTCTTTCATTAAGCGCTTCCTATCTTTCAATTGAAATAAAACAAACTGTGTGTGAGATATCATCGAAATTTTTTACTCGTTTAAAAGGCTTATCGATGCCATTATGTATGGACTATAACATCGTGCTTCGCTGGCTGGCGCACAACCGAAATCTCCAATTTTCCATGACTCTGGCGCATAAATCAGGCTGAATTTGACCGATGGCATGGGTTATTTTGGTTTTGAGGGCCGCTATGGTTTCTGGCTTATTCGCATAGACCTGCGACTTAAGAAAACCCTTCAAGAAAAAGATTAACGGGGTCAAATCGCACGATCTTGGTGGCCAGTTCGCATCACCTCCATGTGAGATGACCATACCCTCAAATCGCTCGTGCAGAATGTACGTAGCTCCGCCTTGTTGAAACCATATGTCGTTAGTGTCCATATCATACAATTCAGGCCAAAAGATAGGCCGAGTTCTTGAGAGGGACGCGAAATCGACTGCACACTCTCACGGGCAGCGGCTATGTTTTCGGCAGATCTTGCGTTTCGTCGTCGTACAGGTGTTGGTTTATTGTTTACTGAATCAGTGGACTCAAATTTATCCACCACACTGCGAATAGTTCCCTTGGTAGGACGATTATGGTGACTGTAAAATGGTCGAAGCGTGCGGAACGTTACCCGAACAGAACACCCATTTTGATAAAACAATTTTATAATTTGCACGTGTTGTTGAACGCTATATGGCCGCTATCAACTGTCAAAGTCCTTATTGGAAGACCCGTTAAAAAGATTCTTATTTAGAAGTGGTCAATTACAGAGATGTGTCTTTAATGTCTAGTTTTGCAAAAATTTTTCAATGTGCTACGTCTTCAAGGTTGGTTGGTTATTTGGAAGATAAAACATATTATATCAGACGGAAAATACGGATTTTGGAAAAATTATTCTACAATCACAATCATTCACTCCCTTTTTAGCGGAGTTTTGGATTCGTTGAATTATGGTGGGCATCCGGCGGCAAATTTTAACTTGAACCGTGCTCTTGATTGTATCAATCATAGTATTCTAAGCCTTACGATACTCGTATTGCAGTGGCTAGTCCACGTCATATCTTTCAGACAGGACTCAGTTTGTAAATTTTACACTCGACAGAAAACTGTTGGTAATTGGTTTTTAAAAATTAGTCTAGAAGGAAACCCAAAACAAAAACGGAACTAGTATGTAATGTAGTTACGATGCAATTAGGTTCATTGTAACAAAGAAAACTAAAGAAAAACATTTTTGCTAAATGCAGGAAATTGTCAGAAGCATATAAACAATAGAAGGAGAAGAAGAAAAAGAATGGTTAAACAACTTTTATTAGAGAGATGTTAATTAATCCAGTAAATATGAGTTAATTCTTAGATTTATCTGAAAATTTAAGAGATCTTAAACAATAATAACGGTTACAAATACTACTGTACATACCCTTAAGCAGTTCAAAATCGGACGAAGGAAAGAATATTTAAATATATGCAGACAGCATAGTAACATGGTAATCGAAAATTTTATGTTATAAGAAGAAAAAGATAGTTAATTAAAACCAAAGAAATGCAATCATTATAGTGTAACTATTACAGATTAAAAGCACATTAAATATAAGAAACAAAAGAAGAACACGACAATATGGAAATCATTTCGATTCATTTCAGTGCAATAAATCAAAAAACCACATCAAATTGTTCACTTTTCGTCTGTACAAATGAGTGATGAATTCGTGTGAAAATTCACAGTGCCTATAACAGCGCGACACGTTAATTAACCACATTAACAATCTGAACTTCGACCGGGTAATTCTTTTATCGGAATAACAAAAGTCGTACACGTCATGTTCTCTCTTTCGGGCGCTTATAAAACACGAGGGCGCGACTGAGGCGACCCCAAACGTATCATATCGGACCGCGTATACAACAAAAGGAAAATTAGCGTTAACTGCTTTAATTTAGATAATTGACGCAACGTTTTACACTTTTCCGGTTTCGTGACGGTTAACACAACGTCGACGTCGATACTTGTACTCTTACGCATATACATATATACATATGCGACGACATACAATTCTCGTGTATTGACTTAAGAACAAAGTATATTGCTCGTAACAATTGTAGGACATTTTATAATTCATACTAAAAAGTAGTGACACCTACAAATATATTTATAAACCAGTTTTAACCCTTCTAACTAAGAAAACGAATACACAGCCGTGTTCCTATATGCTTACGAAAGCGTTAAAGAGATCGTCGTTTAAATGTAGAGATGCACATTTTAACATAATCCTTGGTCAGTGTCCAAAAGCTTACCTTTGCGATTAGACTGAAGATTTGCAATTCTGAATGTCGGCGAAAATTGAAACACATCACAATTTGGCAGAGGTAGAGGATTGGAAATCGATATGTTTATTGGAGTGGAAGAAGTGTAAGAACACAATAAAGTGTTGCTCAAGTATTTAGAGTGACCCCTCTACTTGATTGTGGCACAATCAAACGCCAGTAGGTGCCAGACGAAGATGAATGGTGTCGTAACGTCGAGATAGCAGAGGTTCTTCTAAGGACCAGGTCGACATGCGGAATAATATAAGAGAAACTACATCAACGCACACACAAATATATATATATATATATATATATATATATATATATATATATATATATATATATTGGGTCTGGGAAAAAGTTCGTGGCGTTTTTCCCGATAGATGGCATTGGTTGCCGATAACTAAAGAACAACAAGTCACAGCGACACCACCGACGGCTCGTTTTTTAGATGACCTTCCGAACGTTAGTTTGAGCGTAGAAACATTGTAATCGGTGCAGTGGTTGGAAAGTTATTCGCACTTGAAAATGGAGAAGAATAATGAGAAATTTCGCTATATTCTGCAATATTATTATGATAAGGGGAAGAACGCTGCGCAGGCTTGTGATAAAATTTGTGCTGTGTACGGTGAAGGTACTTTATCGAAATCTGTTGCGCGGAAATGGTTCGCTCGTTTTCGTTCTGGAAATTTCAATGTGAAAGATGAGTCACGCTCCGGTCGTCCAATCACTGAAAAATCTGATGAAATTCTTGAAAAAGTCCAACAAGATAAGCATATCAGCAGTGTCGATATTGGCATGGAGCTAGGCATTGACCACAAAACTGTTTTGAACCATTTACACAAAGCTGGTTACAAAAAAAAGCTTGACGTATGGGTTCCTCATGAGTTGAGCGTGAAAAACATGATGGACCGAATTAACATCTGCGATGCGCTGCTGAAACGGAATGAAATCGAGCCGTTTCTGAAACGTTTAATAACCGGAGATGAAAAATGGATTACGTACGATAATCGGAAGCGTAAAAGATCGTGGATAAAGGATGGTGAGCCGTCACAAGCGTTCGCTAAGCCAACATTGACGCCAAAAAAAGTGATGCTGTGTGTATGGTGGGACTGGAGGGGAATCGTCCACTACGAGCTACTTCCAACTGGTCAGACGATTGATTCTCAACTCTACTGTGCACAACTAGAGAGATTACGCCAGGCGATTGAAAGAAAACGGCCCGAATTGATTAATAGGAAAGGTGTTGTCTTCCATCATGACAACGCCCGACCACACACTTCTTTGATGACCCGTCAAAAATTGAGAGAGTTTGGTTGGGAAGTTTTGATGCACCCACCTTACAGTCCGGATATAGCACCCTCTGACTATCATGTGTTTCGATCTCTGCAGAACTCTCTCAATGGAATTAAGTTGGTTTCAAAAGAAGCCTGTGAAAACTACTTGATTCAGTTTTTCGACCAGAAACCACAGAAGTTTTTCACCGATGGGATCATGGATCTACCAAAAAAATGGCGAAACATTGTCGATAATAATGGAGCATATTCGGTTTAAATGAATTCGTCCACGCGCCATGCGGGGACCAGTTGAATTTTACTGAAAAAACGCCACGAACTTTTTCCCAGACCCAATATATATATATGTTGAGGATAGCTGCAGTTCCAAAAGATGTTAAATGCGATCTCATTAAAATGTCGAGCGAACGGTTCTTCTCAGAACACAGTTCAGACGCGGGCCAGAATCCGAGCAAATATACCTTTATCATACTTTCTATAGTAATACGACGGAGAAGATACATTTAAGATGTTTTAAGTTTGTCAAATACATTGTGTACTAAATTTATGTAAAACTATATCTACTTCACATTATCAGAATGTTACTACGAGGATAGTTTGACAAGTAGTGAGAATGACACATAGGTGCCGCTCTAATTGGTAAAACAAATGCACTGTAATTTAGGTTGCCTATTTATATGTTTACATTCCGATATTTAGATAAATCGGTTGATTAGTTTATTTTTGACAGCCGATTGAAAAAGAAGCAACACGTCGTTTTGTTAAAATGAAAAAAGCAGAGTATCGTGCAGTGATTAAATACTTCGTAATTAACATTAGGTGAATCTGCTCCATCATCCGTCTCAATAAGTAGACGGGCAAATGAATTTAAACGTGGTAGAACAAGCTGTGTTGATGAAGCGCGCTCTGGAGCACCCAAAATCGTGACTTCTAAGGAAATGATTATAAAAATCCATAATATTATTACGCAAGATCGACGACTGAAAGTGAGAGAGATAGCAGACATGGTAAACCTTTCAACAGAACGCGTACACTACATTTTAACGAAAGAATTGGGCCTTTCCAAGCTTTTGGCGAGATGGGTGCCGCGATTGCTTACGACTAATCAAAAGTTCACTCGTTTGCGCATTTCCAATGAGTGTTTGGACCTTTATAAGTGGAATCCCCGGTTGATTTTTGTAGACGATTTGTTACTTGCGATGAAACTTCGATACATTACAGTACACCTGAAACTAAACAACAGTCGAAAGAATGGTTAGAATTTGGTTCTGCACCTTCAAAGAAAGCGAAAACCACTTTATCGGCAAACAAGGTGATGGCATCAATTTTTTAGGATTCAAAGGGCATCTTGCTCATTGATTGCCTTCAGAAAAGTGCCACAATAAACGGACAATATTATGCAGAACTTCTACAAAAATTAAATGTTGAGATTCGTGCTAAACGGCCAGGAATGTTTCACCAAGACAACGCTCCCTCGCATACCAGCACAGTTGCGATGTCCAAAATCCACGAGTTGCATTTCCAATTAGTACCGCATGCGTCTTATTCGCCGGATCTAGCCCCTTCTGACTTCCATCTTTTTCCAAAATTGAAAACGGCACTAGCAGGAAAGAAATTTTCGTCTAACGACGAGCTTAAAATCTTCGTAAATGAGTATTTTGCAAGCCTTCCGGAATCGCATTTTAGAGTTGAATAAGGGCATTAGAGCACCGTTGGAATGCTCTTTTAGTAGAATATATTGAAAAATAAAAATTATTTTGTATTTAAAAAATTTGTTTTTCTTTTCCATTCTCACTACTTGTCACACTACCCTCGTATATATAAAATGAAAATAATAAGTACATTTTACAAGATTTCAAATTTTAAAATATTCACTAGAAAATATAAATCCGAAAATTGCTCTTGCATAAAGTAAAATCCCACATCGGATTCTTTAATTTTAATTCGACCATTAATTAAAGAGAAGCTAGCATCGCCGCGATCATAGGTGGCGTCGAACACTGCCGACTACGATATAAAAGTGAGATTTATTGCCCAAGTCATCTCCACTACACGTTCCCATTACGACGCAGACAGCTACTACACTGTCAACTTTTATAACTAAATTCCCTCCATACCGGCGAAGACTCAATTAAAACTATCCGGCGAAGTGCAGTTTAGAAAGATATTTCGTTATGAATTTATAGTTTTATTTTCCTTTTAGTTATAGCCATTATGTAGTAGTGACAATAAATTTCTAAAAAAAAAGTATTTTAGTAAAAGAGAGTTTTAGAGTACGTTTACATATCCATACATTTTAGTTAAGAATATAGACATTTAATGTTTGTAATTAAATTACAGACTGAGGTTAACTCTATCAAAAATTGATTAAAAATAATCTTTATATAATTAAGTTGTTATCATCAGCAGTAAAGAAATAACTCTAGGAGCACTAGTGTACTTCTTGCACAAGTAAAGTACATCACCATTACACCAATGTATTAATATTAATAATATTTTATCTTCTCTACTGCTGATGAGAACAACTTAGTTGTTGAAATACATACAGTCGAGCCTCGATTATCCGTGATGGTCGGGACCAGAAGCATTACGGATAATCGATTTTCACGGTTAATCGAATAACAATTTTGATTATACAGTTTTTTTAATATTTTTGTTATTTAACAAATGAACATTGGTGTACATACATATTTACATCAATATTTAAAACGTTTCTTTGTCTTTTTGCCACTGGTAACGATGCCATACTAAATATATTTAGATCTAACCACCCGCACTTCTTAAATTTCAAAATTAAACTAATTACTTGTATTTGATCAGTAAGGTTGATATATAACCCCTTTCCACATTAACTTTTGTAAATTCTATATACGCATTTCGACAACCAAGTTGTCATCATCAGCAGATAATTTCAAAGTTAATCAACCACAGGCTCCATCAAATTCAACTAATTACTTGTAAATGCTACTGGCTCATCGTATGCAAACAAGGGAATTCCCCGTTTTCATGTTTATTATATGTATTGTATGTATGAATTTGAAGTTAATAAAAAAATTCTGCCATCACGGATAATAGAGGTAATCACGGTTAATCGAAGCAAACAATTTGAAAACATTGCAAACAAAAAACAGAGGCCATCACGATTAATCGGGGTTACCGGTTAACCGGATCACGGATAATCGAGGCCCGACTGTATACAAATTTAAAAACTAAATTATCGCAATGGGTTATTTTAACCGATTTTTATTTAATATCAATGATAACAATAATAATTGCAATAATAAATCAAATTGTGTAATGTCAGCGTTAAACGAATATAAAACAATAAAATAAAGATACACGATTACTCAGGAACTATAATTAACTGTTTCTATGACCACAAAATTACATCTTTAAAGTTGAAATCAAGATCAAATCTCTGAGAACATCGTAATATAGGAATGAACCCCAGAAAGATTCAACTCAACTTGTAAAGAAATTGGTACCACAGAAAGGTCGTTTGGTGCACAGGTGGGACGCTTATGACAAATACAAATATCAGAAAACTTTCTTTAACATTTTTTTATCAGAAACAGTATTATTACACTCTCTTCTTATATCGTTTTTAAGATTAATTTATTTAATTTAAAATGCAATTCGGAAAACCGTATATATATTCACAAGTTGTTGTCAAGGCTGCAATAACATGTACAGAAGAAAACTTTTCACTAAATTCGATATCAACTTAGTTATATTGATAAACGAACCAAAATAAAGGTATTTCTTTTACACAGAATACAGATATTCTGTGTAGATAATTTGCTTAATGCTTATATTGAAATTAAAATCAATTTTAATGTACATTCGTTTATGGTAGCGTGCCTGTCCCTGTTGTTTGCTATTGGTTAATTCAAACATGACACGCACACATAGCCCCTCAACCTAAGGGTTCCTTATAAAGCCATTACTCTCTTCGCTTTTCTGTCGTCAGTGAACTAGCTGTCACGTGTTTGTGGAACCTTTATTCGCGCTTCTTGTGACCTCGTGAAGAACGCGGAATATAAGCACAGCTTCCTGATCCAGGATATATACAGATACACAAACAAGCAAGTACATATATGCACCGCCCGGTGCACGTTTTAATCTAACCTTTTATTTTATACTTTATTAGCAGCCTTCGTACATCCAGAGAAATTGCAGCTTTGCTATTACGTTCATCATATTTTATTTGTTGCTCTAGTTCTTGTTAACTATTTCTATGTAACACTTTCAAGCTTTAAGAATACATTTAACTTGTTAATAAAATTTTAAAGGCATTTCTGTCGTTTTATTACACTAATAATATTTCTTTCAGCTTGGCACGCGTCCTGGAATTTTGGTGCTCAATATACACAACAATTAATTATTAACTCCTCACCTTACATTAACATTGAATCAAACCTTCAAACTCTCATATATTTATATATTTATTCGTTCATTTTTACATTCTCAATCATTCAATATTTCATCCTTTAATTAAAAAGGAGGAGGTAATAGTATGAAGACGTTCTAAGCTTATGAGAACTAGCTTCACGTGGTTATTAGGAAGACAAAAGAAGTGGCTGGAATGATTTGTACAGAGAAAACGCCTGATTTTGAAAAAATAACTAATCTATGATATTATTAAATTAGTTATGTATTGTATATTGTTTGATTAAAGAATTCTATAAAAAAAAGTAGCCGATTTTTTGTACTGTAATAAATATTTTTTATTTTTATTTTTTATTTTTGATCACAAACGATTTCCTATAGCTTCTTCTTATAATTTTGTCGTCTTATTTCATATTGTACCTACTCTATTTGGACTTTCTGCATCTCGTGTTATATTGTTTAATCAATAACTAGACGCAAAAGTTAAAGAAGATCTATGGTAAAAATCATTTGAGAAACCAGTATATGTGGCACGTAATTTAGATTTTAAAGCAACTTACTTTCCATAAAGAAAGTGGATAATCAAAATTTTTAGTTGATAATATATTCTTCCCTTTTATATTATATTAATAAAATAGAAAAAAAATTCTTATTAGCTTACGGCAAAAGTTAAAGAGCTAAATACAAAGCGTAAGGCACCAAGTGCAATAGCATTTGAGATCTAACTAGACTGATTATAGACTTAGTCGCTATATAAAAAAAGTAGCACGACAAAAATAAATTTTCTAGTTCACAAAAATTTTGAGAAAAAAAACAGAAAGGCAAATTAGCAGACATTACAGTGAAAAGTTTAATCAAGGATATAAAGCCATAAAATCAGTTCCAGTAAATTCATAAAAATTAAAATTTGTCTATGTTATTTTTACTTTGATATAAGTACAAAGGATTATTCTTAAGTACATATAGCTTTACATAAAAGATGTAGTTTTAAATGCATTAATAGTTGGAAAATAACCAGAGATAAGGAAATTGTATGGAGCAGGTAATAATAATGAACGATTACCTGGAATGGACAAATTTTAAACATAAACCTTTTGTAATTACATTTAGTTTTTATATTTATAAGTATTTATACATTTTGAAGTAATGAGAATATTTTAGCCGCTTACGGCATTTAAAGTGTGTAGACACATAAAAGTGTGTGTGACGTTTGATTATGCGAGAGCTAGCGTTTCTGAGGAATCCGAGCTAAACCCAAAGCGTAAGGCACCAAGTGCAACCTTCTAGCATTTAGCCGGGGATCTAATCGCGTAGACTGATTATAGCCTTAGTCGCTCATGGAAAGATATAAGAAAAGTTACAGAGTAAATACCAAAAACAGACAAAAATAACATGTGAGAGGTTCTAAAGTTCACAAAAACCTTTCATGAGAATAAAAAACAGGAAGACAAGAATTAGCCAAGACATATACACAGTGAAAAGTTGTAATCAAGGATAGTTTCATGTTTGTTAGCCACTATAATATTTTCATTATATATATGCAAAGAATGGCCTGCAGTGTACATGCAAAGAAGGTCCAGAAAGATCTGTGGACCACAATAGATCTGGAAATGTCGTAATGTAATTGGCTCTGTTGCTATTTCAAGTGATCCTAAAGTAGAAAGAAAGATGCTTAAGTAATTGTAAGGTGTACTTTTAATTGTATGCGTGTATTGTATTCTCTGAAACGAAAATTTTAGCAGTTGAGACTTAGAAGTATGGCCAGACCAATTTCCCAATTTATTTCGCCCCTCAGTATCTTTCCTTAATATAGACTAGTTCAAATGATGCATACTTTACGAGTAGGTATATTTTGAACCAAATTGCGTCTAGCAATTCACGGAGTTTGAGATTGGTTTAAATATATCTGGAAATAAAGAACACATTTCGTAGATATCCGTTTCGATTACCGATTTAGCATTTGTCACGAGCAATCGATTTGCTTGAATAGATTCGCTGCCACAATTTCACAGTAAGTCCGTACGATTCATCCTTCTTACCTCTCAATTTCTATGAGGCTTCATAGTATGATTACACGTCGATAAGACCACCACGAATGTGTGTGTATGGGGTATAGCGACGTAACGCCTGTGGACCGTCGTTATTACGTCTATTTTATATACGATGCTGAAACCGACGCTGTGTGGTCGCGAATAAACCGAATCCAGTCACTTTCCCCATTGAATGTTTAATCGGAATTACCGGTCTTTTGTGTTGAAATTCGACACCCAACGTTGCCCGCCGGTCACAAACTCTGGTCAATTTAATTTGTAAAATAAATCGTTCGGGGGAGAGTGGACGTTCCGGGTGAAAAGATCAACGGTGACGCGATCCGGTTCACGGGATAAACACCGCACATATACGATAGAACAAAACTGTTTCGCCTAGTGAACTCGGAAAATATATCTAAATATAGGAGATTTGACCGCATTTCCAGCATTATAACATGTTTACTAAATTAAATGGAAATTTTTGGTGATGTAAACTTCATATAGTTTGCTGTTCTATTCTGGGTTTTGGAATATGAACGTATCGTGTTGTAGCCATGCTTCTCTGCACTAGGAAAATCTAAATAATATGAATATTAAGGATTTCATTTGATCATAATGGTATTCCAAGATAATAAGGAAGTATATATGCGACAAAAACAGCAGCAAGAGGCTTGAAAAATAATAAATTTCATAGACTTAAGGATTATTGCAGTTATTTCCATTTCACGTAGAGTCAAAGCCCAAGAAGTGAAAATTCGTGTATACTAGTTTTTCATTTAACAAAAGAAATAGAAAAAACTTCTCTAGTTCTCGCAGTTTAAATATTACATCTACTATAACAAGATTGTATGGGAGGGTGTTAAAAAATCGAATCGAAGAAGAAATCGAAGGTTTGGATGAACTAAATGGCTTAAAGTCAGTAATAGAGAACACCAATGCAAATAATAGCCAACTGTATTTAGCGTTTATAGTCTTAAGAAAGACATACGTTAATATTTAAATTTGTGAGTGAAGCAATCAGTGAAGAAGTGCAAATGTAGAAAAGTATTGTATGTACTAGGAATGGAGAGACAGTATTCAAATTTTGTATCAAAGAAATGAATTAAAAAATGTACAAGCACGGATATCAAACTAGTTGAAATAAGTTTAAGACGTATTTACGATTGTTAATTTTAACACAAACTTATATAAAATAAAAGAATGGTATGAGATATGAGATGACAGTGTCGCACCTGGAACCACGGTAAAATTCGCATGGAGACAAAGTCCGTACCAGAAAGCCAAATACATTGTGTGTTTGGCTTTCGACGAACTTTGTCTTCGTGCGGATTTTGTCGTGTCTCCATTAAAATCTACTTTGAAGTATGGTTTGAAGTCTAGCAATGCAGAAATGATTATGAGACCTTATCATTGTAGAAGAATACCTGATAAATGATGATGCAGTAGTTATTAGTTTTCATTCAATTATTCAATGTACATATGTAAAGGCTGACTGTACCGCATGTCCCATAACATGGTTGCCACAGCTTAAGGTTATTTTACTGAAGCAATTTCAAGTAAAAAATATCTAATGAGCATATGCTCAGAACTCTATCGTAAGTGAGCTACAAGCATTTGTAATTTTTGACAACCCCACTTTCAAGATAGATTTTCGATGGTTGTTTGGTGTGGTCGAAGAACATCTCACGGCAGTTCGTTATTTACGTTTCCTGGAAAATGATCTTACGAAGTTATTGGATGAAGTTCTTCTTAATATAAGACATATGCGTGGCCTGTATAATAGTTCTAGAGAAATCTGTGCAAAAAGTAAATTAACAAGACTGAATTTTTTAGAGAAATTCTTCCTTCAATTCTTTGCATAATATTTTTGCAAGTCTATCTACTATTAACGATGCTATAGTTTCTTAATTTGGTACATCTAATTATTAACTACCACACTTCCCTGCGATCATGTAATTTTGGGCACTTTGCCTTAAATCCTATTTTGGGTTTAGCTCGTATGTATTGGTTCCAGTACCCTAGCTGTATGTCCTTGAAAGGTTAATACAGCAGATTTACTATAATGTTTATCCACCTTGGTTTTAGTTTCTTGTACGGTAATGCTTTTCAAAAAATGATTGGTTAGTAATTTTGATGGAGTCTATGGTTGATTAACTTAATCACATATATCAATCTTCAGTGATTAAATAGTTGGTTATTCTGCGATATTTTCTTTTATCCATTTTCCGCAGACCAAAATTTTTGATTAACTGTCAGGAACAGAACAATGAAAGAATATAATTGAAACGTTGAAGTTCCTACAGTAGATGTTAGAAAATAAAAATGATTTTGATGTAGCACTATAAACGATAGGCGCCCCCTCTAGTCTGGGCACGAATTTATCGAATATCCCTCGTAACTCATCCAATACTATATTTTCCTATTTAATAAATTAATAAAGAATTGAGTCTTATCGAACGAACAATTTCTTGTGGTTACATGTTTACTCAGTCTTTGTGAAGTTCTTGGCATGAAATTAATTTTTTTTTGCTAACGACTTCACTCGAACTAGAAAATCTAGTTGATCTTTATCCATACACCACATAAATTCACTATAAATAAGTAACGACAGGGATAATCTTATTCCGCCGTTTGAAATTTGTCGTACGCCTGTCGCGTTACATATTTATGTATTCGTAAGGTTAAGGAAGTGAAACTAAATCACCCGGTAACATGAAACCTTTCCAACTCTCATATATCTTGCGGCTTTTAAAATTAATGTAAACGTCGACGCGAACATATCGATTTTGTCACTAACAAGTAAAGAAAAGAAACAAAAAAAAAGAAATAGTATGTACGAGTACATTAAAACAATCGTAAAGTTTCATTTAAAATGAATTAATTAACATAATTACAACGGCAGACATTATGGCACGTAATGTTAACCTAATGGTAAGTTAAAATTGTATTTATTACTGAGGCGAGCCACGCCACATAACCTCGGTACATGTGCGTACCTATTAATTGTATATAATTGTAGATGTTATATATACCAGGTGTATCGGAAAGTCATTACCGGTTTCTTCGTAAAAAAGCTACATAATTTTCAATAAAATGGAAAAAAATATTTATTCAAAGTATTGGCCATTTGATTCTACACATCTTGCCCATCTTTCGGGCAATTTATGGATGCTATTCCAAAAAAACTGTTTGTCCTTTGAGCAAAACGATTCATCGAGCCATTTTCTGACTTCTTCGAAATTGGTGAAGGGCTGCTCTGCAAGCGCGTGTCCCATTGATACGAATAGGTGATAGTCGGAGCAAGGTCTGGATAGTAAGGCGGGTGCGATATTATGTCTTATCCAAGTACTTTCATTGCTTCTTTGACCGGTCTTGCTGTATGAGACGGCGCGTTATCGTGGTGTAAAATCACTTTAGTGTGTCTTCGGGTCCATTCTGGACGTTTTTCTATCAAAGCGTGGTTCAAATTGATAATTTGTTGTTGGTAGTGATCTGTATTAACTGTTTCACCAGGTTTCAATAGTTCGTAATATACCACGCCACTCTGGTCCCACCAAATACAGAGCATTTCTTGCGACCAAAACGATTAGGCCTTGGGGCCGGCTTCTCCAGGTGATAACCATGCTTTTTTGCGCTTAGGGTTTTCGAAATAAATCCATTTTTGATCATCCGTCACTATTCGACGCAGAAATGACTACCGATCATATTTTTGAAGCAGCATTTCATAGTCGATTTTTCGATTTTCCATTTGCCTGTCATTCAATTGATGTGGCACCCATTTTTCCATTTTTAGATTTTACCCATTGCTCGTAATCGATCCCTAATCGTTTCTTGGGCCACATTCAACACTTCTGATAATTATTTTTGAGTTTGAGTTGGGTCTTCATTTAATAACTCTTGTAGTTTCGCATCTTCAAACTTTTTCGGTCTACTAGAACGTTCTTTGTCTTGCACATCGAAATCACCACTTTTGAATTGTTGAAACCACGTCCGACATATTATTATTGGAACATGTTTTCTACCAACAAACGATGACTTTCAACGGCTTTTTCCTTTTGATTAAATATGAAAAGTAATGCCTGCCGCCAATGCACTTTTTCAAGTACGAAACTTGACATTATCAAAGAGGTATAAATCTATGACGGTGCTACTTTCGCAACATATAACATGTATGGCTTCGAAGCTTGATATTAGTGGAATACTTAAGCTTGCATACTTAAGTCTAACGACATCTTTCGTTACTAATTTATTGTATATTATCACCTGCGGTACTTCTATATACTTAACTTTCATCAATTTTGCTCAGCTAGATACATGAGAATCTGGAATCGCAGATGGATCAATTGCTAAGATGACAAGATTTTCTCATGATAGTTATCTATATATTTAGTTGTAGTAGGTTTCGTAATTAAAATTTAATGCCTTAGATTTTTTCAAGATTATCTGACCAAGATATGTATGTGAATTATGAATTACACACATACCTTGGTCAGTTGTAATTGTGGCATAGAGATTTAAGGATAAACCATAAATATTTGTTCTGTAAATGACATAAAATTGCTACGAAATATACGCTAGCATTTGCGTATTAAAGTTTGTTTTATACACTCGAGGCATCGTAGGGTGGCATAGGAAAGCGATACTGTAATTACATAGTTTGAAATTCACGTAGGTCAGAAGTGAAAGATTAATTGTTTTATAAGTGTGGAGTAGCTTATTTCTACTGATACTTTGTATCAATCATCGTAATAGCCTTTCACTTAGATTAATTCATGCGATATTTGTATCACCGGAGGGGATGATTAATGTGGAAAATAATGGCGAGTTCCGTGCCGACGCATTTGCCGCATAAGTCAACAGAATAAAAAATAACTAATAATTAGAACGTTGTACATATGTGTGGCATTATACAGAAACTCTCTTCAATTTTAGTTTGACGTGATACTTAACGAAAATCATGATGAGAAGTTTTGAACTATACAAACTATAAACGACACATGTCCATGTATATTGGGAAATTTTGTTTGTATTACCTAAGCTTGAATTAACATTGAGAAATGAGATTCATTTATTTTACATTTATTCATCGATAAGAGTAAGTCGAAGCGAAGTGCGAGAAATATCTGCTTTGTCTTTGAAATCGTTTAGAATTTTAAACTAGCAGATTCTAAGATCGGTTTTATTAAAATAGAATTTTACTTTTGCCTTCTTTTATTGTTTCGAAGAAGAATTTATTAGAATTCTAAATATATTGTACATATATTATTATGAAATTATAGGGAAAATACAAAAAGTTTCTATGAATTCAATCGCATAAGATTAGTATATGTAAAAAGAGTACTAGGAAAGTTTTGTAATATGGGCTCGGTTATTCGTTAGCAGTGAGAGTGTAAAGGGCTTGCGATGGCATCGTGGTCATGAAATGAGATAACGACAGTTTTGCGTTATAATTTCGTGCGTGGTTTAAACATAGACCAGTGCTTCGAAGAAATGATTCTTGCTCTAGGTGATGTTTGTCCACGTCGCACAACGATATTCAGGTGCTATAGAAAATTCCAAAGGGGAAATTTAACTGTGGAGGATGTTGAGAGACCGGGAAGGCTACGAACGTCAGTTACGGGGGAAAACGTTACTACTGTGAGGAAAAGGCTTGGCCAGGACAGGCGAGTGATCTACCAACAGATAGAGGGTACTTCAGGCCTAAATGCATCAGCAATTCGTTCGAGTTTGCATGATCATTTGCACGTGAAGAAACTTTGTTCTCCCTGGGTGCCGCATCGACTGACTGAAGAGCAGATGACACGACGTGTGACTTTGTGCCAGGAGATGCTAAAAAAGTTTAATATGGGACAATCTCGGTATGTGAGCAACATCGTGACAGGTGACGAGACTTGGCTGTACTATTGCGATGTGCTGACCAAAGCTAAAACAAAGTTTGGGTCTTTGATGATGAGGACGCACCCGTAGTTGTTAGAAAAACCCGATCTGTAAAGAAGAAAATGATAGCTGCATCTTTCAAATCGAGCGGAGTTGTGGAAAGCGTCGTTTTGGACACACATAAGGCAGTCATAGCTAAGTGGTATACTGAACAGTGCCTGCCCAAAGTCATTGAAGTCAAGAATGGACACCTTGTTCCTACATCACTATAATGCTCCAGCTCACGGCGCCAGAGTCTGCACCGAATATTTGACCACGACAGGATTGAAACTCCTCGAGCACCCTCCCACTAATCCAGATCTTGCTCCTTGCGACTTTGCACTGTTCCCGCATATGAAAATGAAGCTAAAAGGGAGGCGGTTTTCCAGTGAGTGATGAGTACCTTCTGCGGGTTGTAGTATTTTGGTAAGACAAAGTTTTATCGTTTCGACTTTGCCAACGAATGTTTGCCGACTGGGGGGGCGGTTCAGTGGTAAATAAGTAAGATTATCACGCCAGTGGTCTCGCGTTCGAGTCTGATGGCATGCTCTCCGAGAAGGTTTTTCGTGTTTTTCTTTACCTGTTTAAGCGAATGCTGACAGATAAAAATTCCAAGTCGCACCATGATCTGGCATGGTCGGCATTAAACTGTTGAAAGATATGTAGGCATGAATTATTTATTACTATAAATGAAGGGATTAATAAACTTATTGTCCAAACTTATTTTTGTTAATTCGTGTCTCAGTTTCCTCATATCATAAAAAAAATTATGAAATAAAAATATTTTTCATTTTAAGAATAACATCCACGGAAGTTAATAAAGTTGGAAACACGTACAAAGACAATACTAACGTTTAGTAAATAACAAAAAGGAAATTTACTCAGAGCCAAATTAACTTCAACTAGTTTAATGTTTACGTTTAGAAGTTGACTATTTAGTACGAACGCTTGCTGCGATTTCTCCCCGCGTAAATGAATTATTGAAGTTCACAAGAACACCGAATTACGAACTATTATTTAGCAACGTTTCGTTACCGCATCTTCGCGAGCGTCTGGCAAGTTTCACGACTATACGATTACTTAGACGAATAGAAAATACAAGTTTAAATTACTCAATTGTGAACATCTATATAGAAAAGATATATAAACATTTTTTACTTTTTAATTATTTGTTTATTAATTAAATAGGATGATGGATAATGTCGTAATTGAAGATAATATTGAAGCTAGTAAGTCTAGTAGGGTAGAGGCTATTATGTGAACAAAGAGGGAATAAAAGGAAACATTTAGGTATTACAATATTTACATATACATTACCGTTCAGAGAAATTTGACCAACCAGACATACATACCATAAAAAACAAAGAAGATGTAATAAAGAGTAAATTCATATTTAAAATTTAATATTTAAATAATACTGTAGATCTAAAATTAATAATAAAATACAATATTATTGAGTCTTTTGCGTACTTACGTCTTACAAATGAAAGCACGTCTATTTACCAGATATGTCTGACTAAGTAATTGTTTACCCTTTTGCTGAATAGAACCATAAAATCTCCGAAACAGGTAACAGCTTTATACAGAGAATAGTATTCAGTAGTACGATGTGATGAGTTTGCAAGTGTCTTTGCTTAGCATTGGGCTGTCCTACAATTTTAATAATAATAACAATTTAATTTTTCACTTGCGTTATAATTCCGTGTGGAAATCTAATTGTTATTGAAAAACGACGTACTATTATTGTGTTGCACGAGGAAGGCTATGTAAGTTGGCAAATTAATAAAAGACTGAATATTTCAAAACCTACAGTCAATAATACTATTCGTCGACATCAAGAGTGTGAATTATTACGGAAGCTGATAGGCAAATACAACTAATTAGAGAAAGAAATCGCAGCAAAACAACACTAGAAGTAACGGCAGAATGCAGTTGCGGAGTACAGTTTCAGTAAGTACGGTAAAATGTCAATTGCAGGAGGGTAGTCTGCACGGACGTAAATCATTATTGCTACAAGCAAATCAACAGAATAGGTTCGAATGGCCACAGCAGCATAATGACTGGACAAAAGAATAGTGAAAAAAATGTTCTCTGGACTGACGAATTGAAATTGAGCTATTGCATTACACCAATTATAAAGCATGGCCGTGGTTGTATTTTAGTCCGACTTTGATCATCATTTCAGAAAACTGGAAATTTAACAAGAGTTGATGGAATATTGCGTAACGGCAGTAACGGCAGAAAGCAATTGCGGAGTACAGTTTCAGTAAGTACGGTAAAATGTCAATTGCAGGAGGGTAGTCTGCACGGACGTAAATCATTATTGCCACAAGCAAATCAACAAAATAGGTTCGAATGGCCACAGCAGCATAATGACTGCACAAAAGAATAGTGAAAAAAATGTTCTCTGGACTGACGAATCGAAATTGAGCTATTGCGTTACACCAACTATAAAGCATGGCCGTGGTTCCATTTTAGTCCGGGTTGGATCATCATTTCAGGGAACTGGAAATTTAACAAAAATTGATGGAATATTGCGTAAGGAAAATTATCTCGTGATTTTAGAAAATATTGCAATTTCATCTGGTTTGTGCTTAATTGGAGACGATTTAATATTTATACATTACAGTGATCCAAAACATACTGCCAAAATATGCAAGGATTATTTAGCGCAAACGTAGGCAGAAAACGTTTTGCAAATTATGACATGGCCGCTTTAAAGCCCGGATTTAGAATCCCATCGAGTTGTTGTGAGACCAACTCGATCGGGAAGTCAGAAAAATTGCCCCTACTTTGAAGCAATAGTTTTGGAATATGCTCCAAAATAAATGGAATAATATATCGAAGGAATCAATTGGAAAACTAATTGGAAGAATGCCATGTGTTGTTCAGGAAGCACTGAATTCAAAGTAAAGATTTTTTGACGAAAGACGAGTGTAATTAATAAGAGGTTAATAATTACATTATTAATTTTGAGTTATTTTTCCTTTTCTATTATGTTTTAATATACGTTTGCGATAACATATATTTCATGTGTATTATTTACGTTCTACGTTTACAATAATTAGATCAATTGATATTTCATTGCGGTCTTTTTTTGTTTGCTTACGTCGATGGAAAGTAATATTGTTTTAATAATTCATACAATAACGTAAGTATAGTTCTATCAAAATAAATCAATGTCTGTGAATAATCTGCTAATTTATTCATATGAAAATTGTAGTAAGGACTGTCTATGTATGTTGCTATCAGTACTCCCAGGTTTTTTTTAATTACGTATTTCAAACAATATCTTTATTTACCATTGTTTATTTATTAAGTTCTAGTTTATATAGAGATGTTAGATAAAATTACAGTGATATCTAAAGGGTATTTAAAATACCTGCTGATATATTGGATGAAAAATTGTTTAGTTTCCAGAAAATCAATTTTTATTAATTAAAATAATTTCTATTTGTTCAAACACACTTCTGCAGAAGATATTGATGAAATTGAAAAATATATAACCATTTGGATTTTGCAAAAAAATATAAACACTGCAGTAAAGTTCAATGGAAGATTTAGAAAAATCTCTAGAATAGGTAAAAGATTTCGCCAAGAGAACAAGCTTTCAACAACCTTGTTTAGTTTGACGCTAGAAGAAATAGTAAAGAAAAGTGGGATCAATAGAGAAGAGGCACTAATTAATGAAAGTCACCAATTCCACGCATACGCCGACGACGTAGTGCTGCGAACTGCTAGCGAGAGGTAGAAAAGAACTAGTAAAAATTGCAAAACAACTTTTAAGAATGGTAGAAACCATGGAAGTTCATTTCAATATTGGTAAAACTATAAACTAAATATGCTTGATGAAGATGACGGTGGACTTATTACATTTATATTAGTTTATAGTCGGAATTATTCTAATTTAAAAGACTAAGGTAATGGGATGATTTGGTCCTAAACTTTTTATGTCAATCATTATATCAATAAACAGAATCCAACATTAATATTATTATTAATATAAAATTTAGATTTAAATAATTAGATCATTACGTTTATACAAAAACATATATTTATATACACGCTATTCATAAAATTGTATTATCAGAATAGTTATCTCATAAATTAATACGAAATTCAATTATCAAGAAATATAATTGTTATAGATTATTATATATACAAAGAATAAATAAAATTAAATAAAAGAAATATTCGTATATTACGCGCATCACTATACACGAATATCTACGCGAACACAAATCTACCCTCGGCAAATAATGTGTTTTTGTACTACTATGTAATGAATCAGACGTACTCCGACTGCCAAAGGTTTGTTTACATAACAAATTGTAAAGACCGTTCTATATGAACACGGCAGATATTATTTTTATGTACATTGTAAACCTTTTTGTGGTAGTAATGGTAGATAAACATAAAGTTTATCGTTTGGCGAACGCTTGACTGTCTTCTTCATTAAGAAACACTTTCCATTTTATAAAAAAAAACGGCCTGTTATACGAGGGTGGTCCCATAAGTACCCGGTCTGACGTAGAGATGGCGGTAGTTGTTTGAAAAAAATCACTGTATTAGAAAGTACACAATCTATAAAGCATATATTTCAAATTTGAAGACGCCATGTTGTTTAGTATTTATTTGGCAGCGATCAACAGTGAACGTTTTCAGTGAATTTGTAAAAATGGAGAAAATTGGTCATCGTTACGTGATACAATACTTTACTTAAAAGGCCTCAGCCTAACCAATATAAAAGCTGAACTGGATTCTACTCCGGGTGAGTCTGCTCTTTCGTTTACAACAGTGAAATGAGGCCATACGAGCTGTCAAGACGAGCATCGCTGAAGTCAACAAAATGAGGTGCCGACTCCAAAAATGGTGAAGAAAATCCACAAAGCGGTACTGGATGATCGTCGACTGTAAGTGCGCGACCTAGCAGATATAGTAGGCATTTCAAAAAGTGCGGCACATTGCATATTATCTGAAAATTTCAACATGAGAAAGTTGTGTGCAAGATGGGTGCCGCATTTGCTCACACTCGAACAAAAACAAAGTCGTGAAAATGTTTCAATTGAGTGTTTAGCGAAGTTTCATAGCAACAAAGCAGAATTTTTGTGCCGTTTCATAACCATGGGTCCATCGCTTCACACCCGAGACAAAAGAACAATCAAAACAATGGACACAAAAGGGAGAAGCGGCTCCAAAGAAGGCGAAGACCGTTTCATCTATAGGTAAGGTTATGGCATCGGTTTTATATAATGCGCGTGGAATAATTTTCATTGACTATCTCGGAAAAGGAAGAACTATCAACGGCGAGTATTATGCAACGTTTGAGTAAAGAAATCAAACAAAAACGGCCGCATTTGGCTAAGAAGAAAGAGTTGTTTCACCAAGACAATGCGCCAGTTCACAAATCCGTTATTGCAATGACCAAACTTGATGAATTATAGTTTGAATTGCTACATCATGCACCCTATTCGCCAGATTTAGCCCCATGGAATTATCTTCTGTTCCCGAATTTGAAAAAATGACTAAGTGGTCAAAGATTTTCCAACGATAAAGAAGTGATGTCGGCAGTCGGCAAGATAGTTCTTATTACAAAAAGGTTATCGAACTTATTGAACATCGTTGAGAAAAGTGTATAGGGCTGAAAGGAGATTATGTTGAAAAATAAATATATTTTTTCCACAATTTTTGTGTTTTATTTGTTGAGCCGGGTACTTCTGAGACCACCCTCGTATAAGAAAAAGACAATGCATTGAAGATAATCTCATAATGGGCATAAAGACCTATAAGGTTGTTACATGATAAGTTCGCTTATAAATATTTACTCTATCGTTACCTCTATGTATTCATTTTCATCAAACTGAATTGAATTAATGATGCAAAAATGTCATAAATGCTTTAGGCTGAAGCATACTTCGAACTCATTATAAAATTTAGTGATTTATCCGTTAGATCAACACGGTTCTACTCTATCGAAGACGAGCTTTAGTGAATTCTGTAGAATTACATAGTTCGGCGATAAATAGGCTTCTATCATTGAGAAATAATAGGTGTGTGTATATAATTATAACAGCGGACAGTCTTTACACATTGTTATGCTTTCGGACAGAAAGTAATAAATCATATCGTGAGTGTTCTGTTATCAGTCTGTGATCGTGATGAAGGTTTTGAGGCATGTATTGGGGGTAATAATCGTACGTATGTTTGTATCTATTAGGAGAAATATTAATTACAAAAGAAACTAATTAATTAATTTACATCAATAGAAATTATTTCGTTTGTTTTTTGTTGCTTTTCGTGAAATTTTCAAGATAATTTAGAAGAAACAAAACCACTTAAATTTACAGTTACAATGACGTTCTCATACTATCAAAGACAAGATATCTAAATATGTTCTCTCTTTTGCCGAACAAGCTGGATATTAAGATATCACTTCGTATCTTAGCGAGACAACACAGTTCATTTCTTGCTTTCCTGACCATAGATCTCGATGATATGCCCCTTTTTTGTCTTTACTGGTGTATTCCACTTCGCGTAGATAACTTATGTGCGTGTTTTCTTTTTTCCCTCGAGAATCGATGCACACGCTATCTACTATCTCGTAAAACCCCGGCTCTGGGGGTGTTTCGTCTATACAACACAAGAAAAGATCTGAACGCACACACACACACACACACGCACACGAAAAAAAAAGAGAGAAAGAAACCCAATACGCTTTCGAATAGTTTCGGCTTTTCCATTTTCCCTAGCAAAATATCAATTACGAAGGACGGCTCGACCAGGGCAGACACGCTTTACAACTCCGAAATAAAACAAAGAGGAATGACATGTTCACACGGGGTTGGAGAGTCCATCATGATGTTATACAATTCTGAAAATTTAATAAGACGCCGGGAAGTTGAGCATTCGAAAACGAAACTGGTAATAGACTGCATGTTAGTAGTTGACAGCACCAGATAAAATCAACTCCTATTTGAATATTGTATTAATTCTTTTTAATCGTGTTATGAATTCAGAACAGGTTGCTGGAGAAAACGAACTGCTTGTCACGAATGCCTTAATAATTTATTGAGTACACTCAGAAAGGAGCTACAATTATACATATATCGAAAAGTCGAAGGGAATTGCCTCGCATAGCAAAATTTGAATATTAATTGTGCGTTCTGGGGAGAATTCCCCAATTAATTAATTACATTCCAACAACACCGATATTTTTGCAAAATATTCATATTAGTAAGCAAACGGAAGAGCCTACTGGATAATAGAAAATATTATTCAACTGCCGTTAAATCTTAATTTGCATTGTAATGGTTTAAAATTTGTTTTTATTTTATAAATGCTTTTTGTCGAAATATTTTCTAGTCCTTAAATAAAAACATAATATCTAGGTGCAATATTATTTTTAAGAAGCTTGTAAATTTGAATGGAAAACTCATAGAGTGGTTTACATTTCATATCTGTAGCATTTTTAAAGCAGTGGTGGATCAGTTCGAAAAACTTAAAAAATAACTATGCCATCTGGTTGAAGACCAAAGTGTTATTATGTTATTTAAGTCATTCCCAAAATAATGCGGTTTTTCTAATTCCAAAAATTCTACGTTGGAGCGGAAGGAGATCAACTACCTACATGAATTTGTTATTAAAGCAGATAGCAAATTACCTTGCTCTTATTTGTGGTGCAAATTTTTGACGAGTATATTAAATTTTAAAGTTATGGCTTTATAATGGAAGCAAGAATAATCGGCATATTTTGCTTTATGAGTTTTATAAATGTGACAAAGCAACGGAATGTGCAACGAATATTAATGCTGTAAATGAAGGTCGGTTAATAAGCATAAGCCAGTGTCAACTATGACTCATTCCAAAATTTTGAAACGGGATACTACTATCCTTGTCCTAGAATTTCTGCAAATCGTGATGTGACATAATCCCATTACAACTGTTCAAGAACTAGCCGAGAAAATTGGACGTAGTCATTTCATCATTTATTGATATCTGCGTGCCATCGTAAAAGTCGTTAAATTGGATAATCAGATTTTTATGAACTTTCTGAGTGTAACTTTGCTCAGAGAATAAATTTGTGTCTTTCTTAGGCACGCACCTTTTTTGGACTGAAATTTATTGGTGCTGAAAAATCTGTCTCTATAAAAATGCTAAGCGCCAAAGATAGTGGGTAGATAATGATAAAATGAGCGTGGCTGCATCCAGAAATTCTAAGCGATAAACTACAGCTGCTGAAAAGAGGATCCTTGTCCAAGAAGATCGCTGGAGCTCGACGAGGATACCTGCAAATCATGATGGAACAAAATTCCATCGCAACCCTTCAGGAACTGTCGGAGAGGCTTGGATTTGGTCATTTAATCATTCATTGATATCTGCGTGATATCGTAAAATTCATTAAATTGAGTAATCAGATTCTCATTCACTTTCTGAGTGTAACTTTGCTCAGAGAATGAATTTGTGGTTTTTTTTTGCTGTCACGTCTTAAGCATGAACCTTCTTTGGACAGAAAAGTGATCGGTGATGAAAAATGGGTGCTTTATAAAAATGTTAAGCGCCAAAGACAATGGGTAGATAAAGGTAAAATGAGGATGTCTGCATCCAGAAATTCGAAGTGGGATGTTAAAGCTGAAAAGACGATCCTTGTTCTAGTAGATAGCTAGAGCTCAACGAGAATTCCTGAAAATCTAAATAAAATTCAATGAATTGAGTAATCAGATTCTCATTAACTTTGTGAGTGTAACTTTGCTCAGAGAATAAATTTATGGTTTTCTTTGCTGTCACGCCTTGAGCATGAACCTTCTGTGGACAGAAAAGTGATCGATGATGAAAAATGGGTGTTTTATAAAAATGTTAAGCGCCAAAGACGGTGGGTAGATAAAGGAAAAATGAGTATGTCTGTATCCAGAAATTCGAAGCGGGATACTATAGCTGAAAAGACGATCCTTGTCCTAGAAGATCGCTAGAGCTCGACGAGGATTCCTGCAAATCATGATGGAACAAAATTCCATCGCAACTGTTCAGGAACTTTCCGAGAAGCTTGGATTTGGTCATTTAATCATTCATCGATATCTGCGTGATATCGTAAAATTCATTAAATTGGATAATCAGTTTGTCATAAACTTTTTGATTGTAATTTTCTCGCGAATAAAAGATTAGTTTTCACCATGCAAACACATACTTAAAATTATTATAACTTGCTCATAGCTCAGTGGTAAGTTTAGTAGTGTTTCTGGAAGATTTTTCAGAGTTTTCTCTCGTTCAGGGCAAATACCGACAGCTAAAAGTCTTAAGTCGCGCCATAATCGCAGACGTAATAATAACATACGCCCCACCAACGCTCCCTGAAAATGGATTAAGTTCTTCTGAGATGTGGACAATTATTACCTTAACATTAAAACAATAAATTTATTCAGCAACTTAATATAATAAAATTCATACGAAATTTACGACGGAAGCTCTTTCGCAACAAGAACAAGCGATCGAATGCGATATTTCACAGAGATGCAAATGGAGCGATCAACTTATTCTTGTATTTTTAGGTCTGTTTTAGTTTCTAATATCTTGCTAGCTTTTTTATTTACATTTTACGGTACAGTAAATGATGATTGAACATAAACAGGCTTTGTTCTAGTTTTAAGCTCGAACGTCAATTCCAAGAAGCAGATGGCTTTTAATAAAGATTTCTTTTGAATATATAATATTATTAATATCACATTTTATGCGTGGTGTATTTAATTATAAAGAAGCTGTTGTTAAGCAATTATTCATAAAGAAGGGTTTTTTGATGGGAAACAAAGGCGTCGATTGAAAAGGAAACTGCATTATGAAATGATATGTATTCGCAAGGGTGCAATACTGGCAAGTTAAATGTAAAAAAGAAGTTACTATTTTGAAAATCGAAACAATGTTACAGCCCTAATTATCATATCAAAATCGAGAATCTAAAAATAATAAAGTTTTATTAAATTTTATACCATCTGTTCCCATTATAAACCATAATCTATATTGCCAATCTACCACCCTTTCTATTCGGAGCAATATTGCCATTCGAAACTAACCACCCCCTCAGTCCGATATCCCCCACGTGCACTAGCAGAAATGGTGGTCGTTATTAATTCTCGGTTGCCGGTCACGCCGCGTGCCCGTCAGTTTTAATCCTCCGGGCCAAGCGGATCCTCCTCCGGGACGCGGACTTTCATTCCGAACCAGAAACACTTTTTAAAGTAGTAAAAGAAATATGTGAATGGCCTTTGTTTAGGTCCCCGATGTGCAGCCGCTACAGTTCACTGCTCTACATGCAATATATTGCGTGCTCGCCTTAGTTTAAGGCCCTTCGAGAGGGAGACGTTCGGACAAATATTGCGAAGGAAACTTCCCATATAAGCCCGACACAGTCTTCTTTATTATATTTATTTGGTGTTTGTGAAGAGGTGCGTCATCGTGACAGTCTTTAAATGACAATAATTATCGTAAAGTATCATAATATTCTAAGAAAACAAATTTTAAAATATCTTATAGAAAATATATTTCCATTGGACCTACTGCTAATCTTATCTCTTATAATTATTTCATCATGGGTTTCGTGTTGGATTATATATCTTCAGGGCTTAATTCCTGCTATTGCTTCTGTTGTTGCACTACAACTGCTAAAACTGTTTATAAGCCAGATTAACACATCCTTTATATTAAATTGCGAAGTATACAGGTTGAAACTGAGTTGGCTTATTGGGTTGACACCTACGAGGGTAATCTCAGAAATACTTGACCTTACAAAGAAAACCAAAACATTTCAGAAAAAATACCTTTGTTTCCCTGCATAGTCTTCTTTTAACTTTATACATTTTTTCCCTCAAAATAGTCATCAACCGAAGACTCCACCTCCTCATTGTTGCAAACCTTTCACCACAGCGCCATTTCTCAAGTTTTGAAAGAGAAAATAATCCGAGGGAACTAAGTCTGGAGAATAGAGAGCATGGGGAAGTCATTCTAACTTTAACTCGTTAATTTTGGTCATCGTGTGAACTGGGGTATTGCCTTGATGAAACAAAACTTTTTTTCGCCAAATACGGCAATGAATTCGCATAATACAAATCTTTTAATGTCTTTTCTTTCTGAAGGTAATCAATGAAAATTATCCCACGCGTATCTGAAAAAACTGACGCCTTCTTTGGAGCCAATTCTCCCGATTTGATCCATTGTTTTGATCCTTCCTTAGTCTCAGATATGAAGTGATGGACCCATATTTCATCCATGGTTATGAATCAACGCAAAAAGTTGGCTTCGTTGCTGCAAATCTTCGCTAAACACTAGATTTATACATCTTCGCGATGCTGTTTTCTGCAGTTTTCTCGTGTCTTAATTTTCAGTCAATATGCGATGTACATCATTTTTTGAAATGCCTACCATGTCTGCTAATGTGTGAGCAGGTACATTATCATAGTGGAGAACCCACCCACAGTGGTGCCAATCTGGTTATTCTTGGGTACCCCTCGTATTATTATTACTTATAAAAACTGTCAAATCACGGTTAAATGCAGAATTTGATGTTAGATCTTTGAAATTAATGTTCAAGTTAATATAAATAATGCTTAGATATTGCTTTAAAATACACTAAACAATAAAAGCAAATGATATAATACTATTTTCCCAGCCAGGCTTCTACGTTTTAATGTCTTCGATTTACTTTAAGCACCTGGTAATGATATCCAATATGAAAACGCTTTATTTTTATTATGGACACATTACTGGCGGAATTAATATAATATATCCTGATTAAATGCTATGTAAGTGAGCCGGTGTAATACTATTAAATTAATGAGGATAAAAATGAAACGTAATGCTCGAAGAATGAACTGCGCGCCACTGTTACAACGACGGTGTAATAATAAAAATAGAATGTTATCGATTGGCGTTCGTGTTTGTATAACCCCTAAATGATATTCGGTAAAGCATGAAAATGGAATACGCTCTCTATCCATTGACAGAAAGGTATTGATTCGACACAGATGTAGATATTTATGTATAGAAATTGGAGTGCATTGAGAGCGAGTGGAAATATTGTCAATATGAAGTCAGCGACGCGTCAACTCGAAGTGGAGTCAAGATGTTTTGATATAATAAAAAAATATGTTACTTCAGACTAGATACAAATAATTGTAATTTTAGGATTTTATGTAGGAATTATACCGAAATTTTACATCAAATTGTGGCTGGATTATAAATATATTTTCAATAACTAAAAGATTCGTTACACACTTTGATCAAACTGTTTACGAAACTAATCACAGAATCTAAATTAAAAAAAAAACAAATTATGTTATTGTATCAGGTTGATACATAGATTCGTAGCGTTGTTGGTTTCTAAGATGAGACTGTCTTGAAAAAAAATTGTTAGGCATATGTCAAAGTTATTTTAATGTCATATTACTGTTTAATTGAAGTTTTTGAATTTGTGCAGATTATTTTATTTATTGACAAACGAAATTGTGATGTTAAATCGGAAAAAACGAGCATTTTCGACATATCTTTTTGTTCGAGTGCCACCAGAGGAGTAAATGCATTGGAAGGCACTAAAACTATTTGTCCAATTTACGGAGAAAACGTAGTTGCGGAGAGTTCAGCACGGAAATGATTTTGTCGATTTATAGAGGGACGTTTTAACATAAACGTTTCTCGACAACTTCCTCACTTCCAGATCATCGAATTTATTCAGGCGTGGAATAAAACAATTGCAGAATAAATACGTAAGGAGAATATATTCTTGATTAGTCCATGTATTTTGTTTATTTGAGTTCAATAAACGAGACGAACTTGTATGATACATCAATCTAATGCTTGTCCTACACGCGTATTTAACATACACTTCCAAGGACTTCCAGATTAACTTAACTAAAATCTAGGACAAATCTACACAATGCCAATTTTTGCAATACCCAAGGAGACATTGTGGTCAGACAAAATTAATATTTGCCAATTTCTAGACGTTATCGAAGCTGCTAAACTGGCAAAAATATATGTATGTTTAGAAAGTGCAAACAATTAGGTCTTCCTGTCAAACAAATATATTGGGTTATGGACCGAAAATCACTGTTCTCTGACAAGAAGTTATTATAAAAAAATTTTTTCGAATTATCTTGGGATTATGGAATTCAAACGTTTTGAAGTAAGGTCAAAAAGGTAACCATTAGTGAATGAAAATACATTGGCAAAACAATTACACAACATGAAAAGTGCGACGCGTTACAAGGCTTATGACAAGTAATTGAATAAACAGGTTTCTAAATAATATAAGTATTTATATTAGAACATAAAAAAAGTGTTAGTTCATCATAGACCTTTATTGTCAAAACAAAAGTTAATTGTTTTTATGCAGATTACTAAATAACGGATTTAAAAAAGAACTAAATAAAAAATTTTCAAATAAATCTTTGCATCAACCACGTAGGGAAGAGCTGACTATGTCAGAATCTTAAGATCGATGACAGACAGTAGAGAGCCTAAGGTGGAATTTTAGAATACAATCGTTATGAAATAAAACTGATTTAACACAAATGCTATGACAGAAAACAAAATTATATTACGAAAACGCTTATTTGGTAATAATTATTGATCTAACAAATCAAATGCACTTGCAAAACTAGTCTGTTTTCGTTCGTTGATAAATTAGGAATGATTAAATTGATTATCGTAGACTTGTCAGGTGTAAATCCATACTGAAGTAATCTATTACCATAAATATTGATAAAATAATATTTAAAAAGTACTTAAAGTTCTTTAAAAAACAAATGCAAAATATAGTGATTTTGATGGAGCCTGTGATTTATTAACTTAATCATTAAAGGTTGATATGTAACCCCTTTCCACATTAATTCTCGTATTCTGTATACGTATTTCGACAACTAAGTTGTCATCATCAGCAGATAATTAAGCAGTGTCGTACCTGGAGAACTACAGCAAGAAATACCCGTACAAAAAGACTAATTCCGTACACGATCCGTACCGCTGAAAGCCAAGACGCACACTGTGTTGTCGAAATACGTATACAGAATCACGAAAATTAATGTGGAAATGGGTTATATATCAATCTTTAGTGATTAAATGCAAAATATGTTAGTGATCAAAACAAAATATTAAAAGAAATTAATATTTTGGAGCCAAAAAAGATACGCTGCTGGAGCTTTTGAAATCGCCACAAGTGGATGTAATAAAAGTTTTAGATACGTTAAAATTCAGTTGCTTATAATGGGTTGCTCTTTGAAATATAATGAAATAGTAACTGGCATATAATCCGGAATCATTAGATACAAAGAAGCAACAGAAACATCTATACAACATCTTAAAATAGCTGAACAAATAAATTTTATAGTTCACCTCATAAATATAAATCTTGTCCGTTAATTGTATACCGATTTATTGATCGTAAAGTTTTATGTGTAGGCGCGTGTTAAAGACGCAGTAAAAAAGTTTATATGATTCATTTCATACGTGTGATAATTATCAAATTATTAAAATCCACCCATCCACTTCCGTTTTTACGAACAAAGTTTCCCAATATAATTTATTGTCATTATTACATTAAAAAGGAAATATATATGGGGGTAATTAAACTGTAAACGAATATTAAATCACAATAAATGTTAGGGCTATCAATTTTTGAACAGTCATAATTTTGTTAAAAAGTTTTTCATTAATTTGGGGATTTATTATGTCTAGACAGGTTCATGGCTCTGACGAGCACACTATTGGGCTTTATTGATTTTAATATAATTCTTGTTTCTCTTTCGTTTTAAATAAAAATGTTTGTTGTTGTTGTTTTTGTTTTACATTTAACTATGATCGCTTTACAATAAAGTTGGAGGATGTTGCTGCAAATAACATACAGCAAAAAAAACCCACGTAAATAAGAGATTTTTAAAAAACAATGTCCGATTTTTCTCTGTCAGGACTCGATTGCATATGACGTGGATATGTATGAAATCTAATTCAGTCTTAGACAAAAAATAAAATGGCTATTTTAAATTAATTATATGCGCTTCTGAGAAAACATTCCTGCAGGAACTTAATGTCATGACCGAATCTTTTTTGAAGAAATTATCGATGTTCTGTAATATTCAATTAAATTGTTTTGTCAAAAAAAGGTAAAAAACCCCTTACCATATCAATGTTTGTATTTTGTACACGTATTTCGACAACTAAATTGTCATTATAAGCAGAGACTAATTAAGTGTCGCACCTTTGTCCATGATAATACTCTCACAGATAAATCGGCGTGGTACTTTAGTATTTTATTGGGTTGGCAACTAAGTACTTTTGGTTTTTACTGATAGGGAGCGTTGCTTTATTCTTTGTATAACGTATGTTAGTGTTGTGCTTTACCGTTTGTCGCGTGATACTAGTCACATTGACGTAACTTCAGAAGCAAGTAGTGCGTGATTTTTATTAAAGCTATTAGTTGTGGGTTAATTTTAAATGGAGTGCAGAAACGAACATTTTCGACATATTTTACTATTTTATTTCCGTAAAGGAAAGAAAGTTGCTGCGGCTCACAAAAAGATATGTGAAGTTTATGGTGCTAATTGCTTAACAGAGCGCACGTGTCAGAATTGGTATAAAAATTCCGTTCTGGAGATTTTTCCCTCAAAGATGAGCAACGTTCTGGCCGGCCTACTGAAGTTGATGATGACCAAATCAAAGTCATAATTCAAGAGATTCGTCATATAACTGTTCGAGAGGTTGCGGAGATGCTACATGTATCGCACACAATAATTGAAAAACATTTAAAATGTCTTGGGCTAGTTAAGAAGCTTGATATTTGGGTACCTCACGAATTGAAAGAAATTCATTTAACACAAAGAATCAACTTTTGCGATATGCACCTTAGACGAAATGAAACTGACCCTTTCTTAAAAAGAATCATCACTGGTGATGAAAAATGGGTCCTGTACAGTAACAAAGTTCGAAAACGATCATGGAGCAAACACGATAAACTAGCTCAAACCACATCGAAAGCTGAATTGCATCCAAAAAATATCATGCTGTCAGTTTGGTGGGATTACAAAGGTGTTGTGTTTTTTGAGCTGCTTCCAAGGAACCAAACGATCAATTCTGATATTTACTGTCAAAAATTAATAAAACTGAATGAAGCAATCAAAGAAAAACGGCCAGAATTGTCAAATCGGAAAGGTGTAGTTTTCCACCAAGATAATGCAAAGCCTCCACATCTTTGGCAACTCGTGGGAAACTATTGGAGCTTGGCTGGGAAGTGATGCCACATCCCCATACAGCCCTGATCTAGCACCATCTGATTATCATTTATTTCGAAGTTTGCAGAATTCTTTGAATGGTAAAACTTTGACAAATGACGATGACCTTCACTCGCACCTGGTTCAGTTTTTTGCTGATAAGGACCAGAAATTTTATGAGCGCGGAATCATGCAGCTGAAAGAAAGATGGCAAAAGGTCATTGAGCAAAATGGAAAATATATAACTGATTAAAAACTATTCTTTGTTTAAAAAAAAGTGTTTTATTTTATACTACAAAACCGAAAGTACTTATTTGCCAACTCAATAATTACAAAATGAATAAAATAAAATAAGAAAAAAATAATATAATAAACATAAAATTGCAGTATAACTTGACATATTTAAATACATCACAAAGTTTACTGTTTGAAACTGGCGAAACTTTGTTTCTATACTTTCAAAATCGTGAACCCTATGGTCGTAATTTTGATGGCCACGTTTAGAATCGTAAGAACGCCAATCTTTTGAAGACGATCTCCAGTATATCCTCCCACTGGCGAATTCTTTATTATGAGCTTTGGAAAGAACCGCAATAAAACAGTAACCACACTTCGAAATCAGTACATTAGAACCGTGATATGACCATTGAGAAAAATCTTCATATCTAGTGCGTAAAGTGCGTAATCTTTGGCCGTTAGAATCCGAGAAAGGTCCGCGGGTATACTATATAGAGAAAGTATAAAAAGGAACGTAATATCGCACAAATGAAGTTATAAAAATATCGCACGTTTTACGGCCCGGCAGTAAAAGTTTAAATTTTTTTTGTCTGTTCGTTGGTAGGTCGGAACTTACCTCACAGCTAGACTGATTTATGTTACTCAAGTTCAGACGATAAACCCGATCCCTGTAACAAAGAAGAAAAAAATAATGAGATAATTCCATATGAAATATTCCTTCATTTAGTACAGTATGTAATATTTTATAAAACATCCTGGTTCTTTTTAATAAAATTTTAAGCATTTTTTATTACTCTCTGGTAAAAAAAACAGGAAATCATCCCACCGTATATCATTATGGTCAAAGTACGCTAGGGAAATTCTTTATGTAATTTGGATTTTTTGAAGGAAAAATAATTAATTGAAACTATAAATAGGTCAGGGAGCTTTTGCTCCAAATACTTCAAGTTCGGATACACAAACTTTTGTTTTCTAATTCGTATTTATCCTTCTTCTTTAAGTATGTTTTTTAGTACTAAAAGAGAGAGATACCTATCTTTGATTAATTTATTTTTCAATAAAATAAATACACTTGCTATGAAGGGCTTTCGGGAACGAGGAAATAAAGTATGCAAGGGTAAAATTCAAATGTAACGATGTGCAATAATTAAGAAATTTTAACAATCTCTGTATTTATTAATATTAGTTTCACTAATATGAATTTTCATCATGTAAGGGTCGAACCAAAGCAATAAAAAACAGTTTTATATGATATTTAATAGCTTACACAAGCACAAGTAGCTGTAGCAAAGGAACATCTTTATACATCCTCTGTGGGCGAAAATATTTATTTGCAAATGAGCAATAGATATATATACATTTAACGGCAGATTCCTTTTAAGAATTAATATATATATATATATATATATATATATATATATATATATATGGAGTTGCAAACCATTACGCATACGGTATTAGGAACTGTTTATATTCTAAATATTTATGTGCAGTCCATGTCAGAGTTTTTAAGCTTGGTTTTACGTAAATATTTTCATTTTAAGTTGACAAATGTATTAAAGGTTTATAAGGCTTTAGAAATACAAGTATACCTTTAAAAGCGAATGTTAAAATATTTTATTCTTCAAATAAAAGAATTGTGGTAATAAATTCTCTGACCACGATCAGTGCACAAGTTAATCAAACCAGGTTAACGTAACAAAGACCGATATCAATACTTTACTTACAGAAGCACCGGCATCATTCATAGTATTGGTCTCGCTCAAGAATTCAATAAGAAAAGTATACAGCGAATAAAGAGAAACGAGAGGTTTAAGAATACAGTCGATCCTATATAAGAGCGACTCTCTTTGCATTTTAAACGCCAAACTTGCACGGTCGGTAGGAAACACAAATCTCATTATATGACATAACAAATCTCACCGACTGACATGTCTAAATAGCTAACGTGATTGACATTTAAGCGAGTCTTAACCGTGAAGGGAGAGAGTGAACGCAACCGTCGTGCGTTTAGTTCGGTGTGCATTCAAACTGACACTGATATCCTGTCATGTTATTCATTCTTCGCTCATTGTACGAAAAGGTCTTTATATACATTATTACGTTATTCACGTCAAGTTTGTACGTTGTACGGTTCTTGCTCGGTCGGAGTTAGAGGCGTACATGTAAGATTTTAACAAATCGAATGACATGCTAAAAGTTTACATTTTAAACAGTCTGCGTTAGAATCTACGCTAGAGAAAGGTGATAGTTATTTAAATGAAGACTTTAATGTTAAGTTAATAGAAAAAATTGACGCCATGTGAGACGTATTATTAGATAGCATTAGATTATTTTAATACATGTATTTACTAAATATTTTTAAAAAAGAATTGTGAATAAAACTTAAATTACATCTAACATTAGCTACATTCGTAAAAGGTTTGAGGAATATTTGCAGAGTAACGTTTTAAAGAGGCATTTGCAAATCATCTATTTAAAAGTAAATAAGAAATACTTAAGCTTTACTTCCAAAAAAGTAATATCTTCTATATTTAATCTCTTACATATAGTAAACAATAGCGAAGCAAGTTTCATGTAGATTTTACTAGAGTTGCTATTTATTCAGTTAATAAATAACATCGTTGTGCTCTTTAACAAAATAATTAATATAAATTTGAAGTTGGCACATTATAACAAAATGGACAATGGAAAGAGGTGTCTCCGCATTACAATCAACAAAATGCGATAGAAAGGTAATAGGAACGCAATCCAACTTAATCCCATAATACTACATTGGAAAATAAATGGATATACTGAATAAGTTAGTGCAAAAAATTCTGTTCATCTCCTAGTATCGATTTTAATCTACAAGAAAAATCTTCATATGAATTGATCAGTTGTGTAAATGCTATTTAATTGAGTTGAGTCCCGATGCAAGACCGGCTGTTAAAGAGTTACTACTGTCAGTCCAAATACTATTTTAAGCATAGATGAATTATTATTGTTTAACATCACGTAAATTGCATTCTATAATGTTCGATTCTTACTAAATTACATTTTGATGAGACCGTGAAGTAATTCACGCTACCAATGTTTGATGGCGTCAATTGAGGCACGATGAAGACAGATAAAACGCTTATTTTTATAGATGGATGGGATAGCTGAAAATTTGGTCGAACCCAGATGAAGGCGGGAAGCTTGTCGGAGATGACCCTTGGAAATCTGCGCCTGACGAAAATTCATGGTTATTGATAAAAGTAATGCAATAGAAAATTGATTTGAAAATTGTCTTTAGTAGATACCAAAATGTTAACACCTAAAAGAGAAAAGATTGAAGAAAAGCCAATAGCATTAATCTTCCTCACGTTGATAATAGATAATAGACGAGCAGTTGTGATCCAACAATACTTCAGGCAATGAAGATTAATTCGGGACCTTATCCATGAGATGTTCAATAGAAGACTGAAAAGATTTAGAATCATACCATTCGCAAGGAGGAAGCTTGTGACCTCTGTAATTTGAGGTTGCGAAAGATTTCTGTTGATTATCACGGTTACCTCTTTTTTTTAATATAGAAGCGTAATAGCTTTATTTATACTTAGAAACATTGAATGACCTTAGATCAAGGTCAACTTCTGTAAATTTATCAATAAAAAAGTTTGATATGCTTCTTAATATTAGATAATACCGGGTTTTCCAATAGTGACTTGACAAATTTTAATTCAATTTGCGAACGCACCTTTTCACTAATCATCGAACTGTCACTGTCAATTTATTCAGTAAACTTAACATTTTCATCATGGTAAAGTACACGAACGAACAACGTCTGCAAATTATAAAAATTTACTACAGAAATTCGGAGTCGGTGACCGCTACTTTAAGAGCGTTAACTCCGATTTTCGATCGTAATTCTCGCCCTAGTACACAGGCAGTAACAAGTTAGTGCAAAAATTTGAGTCTAAATATTCGTTGTGTGATGTTGCCGTGCCAGTGAGACAACGGGTTGGTCGAAGTGTCGAAAATATCGCTACCGTTGAAACGTCCGTAGCAAGTGATCCAAATCAGTCAATTCTACGGCGTTCTCAATTGTTGGGCATCACCCAGACCACTTTATGACAAATTTTGCGTAAGGATCTTAGTTTACACTCATACAAGACCAAGCTGACTCAAGAATTGAAGCCGATGGAGCATTTGAAGCGACGTACGTTCTCCGATTGGGCTCTGGAAAAGATGCGCCAAGATGATCAATTGCATCGCAAAATCATTTTCAGTGACGAAGCTTATTTTTGGCTCAATGGGTTCGTCAATAAGCAAAATATGCGTTATTGGTCGGGTGAAAATCCACATGTGCTTCATGAAACACCACTTCATCCACAAAAAATAACTGTTTGGTGCGGTTTGCATGCCGGCGGCGTTATAGGGCCATATTTTTTCGTCGACGATAATGATCGTCACGTTACTGTGAATAGTAATCGTTATCGCGCCATGAATACCGATTATTTTTGGCCCGAATTGGAAGATATGGACTTGGACAACATGCGGTTTCAGCAGGATGGTGTCACAAGCCACACAGCACACGTTACAATCGATTTATTGAAGAGTAAGTTTGATGAGCGTGTTATCTGAAGAAATGGACCAGTCGATTAGCCGCCTCGTTCGTGCGATTTAACGCCTCTAGACTTTTTTCTTTGGGGCTACGTCAAGTCATTGGTCTATGCCAATAAGCCGACAACGTTGGAAGAGCTCAGAGCCAACATTGAACGCGAAATAGCAGCCGTTTCGGCCGAATTGTGTGGACGAGTCATCGAAAATTTGGTCCAACGAATCGACCGCTGCAAACGTGCCCGCGGTGGCCATATGAACGAAGTCGAGTTCCATTCATAAATGTTTTGATTGTACTTCAACCCGATAATAAAGTTTTTGAAATATCTCAAATGGTCTGCATTTTATTTTGACAAAAAGTTGTCAAGTCCTTATTGGAAAACCCTTTATATCAATGTATATCCCATAGGAGCTTCGATGGAAAGCATTCATAATGTAAACCCGATCACGTCCTTTAAATACTGGACCGTTGGGGTTGAAAAATAGGTTCTTGAAGTCATTTAGTGGATTCTACAAGAGATGTTTTGAACTAAATATGTACGCTCTTGGATAATATAATGGAAACATGGAAATTGACAAAGTAAAGTAGTTGTTTAAAACTTTTAGATTTTGTTTAACTTTGTTATTCACTGATGTACCGCTAATTTTGTTTCCTAATTTGCTAAAAGTTAGTTAAATGAAGCATCGTGTTTTTATTTATTTATTTTATTATCATATATAGGTCATCCAATTAACTGGAAGTTTATAAATATCGAATCACTAAGTGGACTGTCATAAACTTTCACTAGAATAAAGACATCTGTATAATGCACCTTAATAAGGAAAGTCTGAGGAAATTCTTTTACAAACAATGGCGAAAAGAAACAGTAAACGTCGGAAGGATCAATAATACGCTCCGAAAACGAAAAATTTTCGTTAATTGTCCATAGGAAGGTGTGCGTACAGATATCGTCTGTCGATTGCGCTTATTATTTCACTAGGTTCAATTATTTTTAATTGCTTTTTTTTCCTCTGGCGTCATCGAACGACAACCCCGGGTGGTGGCGACATCTCTGTGCGTCACTTAAAAACAATTACCAAGATTTTAATTATACGCTTTAGAATGACGGATCTTTTTATCTCATTAGTAACGGACGAGGCCGCGCTGCTCCTCCTCAGTATGTTAATTGCTTTGCTCGTTGAAACTTTTTCTTTCCTTTTCGGAAATGAAGGGAAAAAGTTGTTTATAACTAGCGTTTCTGCGAATTTTTAAAGGAAAAAAGTGTCTATAGTAGGAATAATGAGAAAAATGGTTGTTTGTCATTCTTTAAATGCGATTAATTAATACATTTTTTATTTTCATTAGTTTACATTTACTAAATTCCGATAGAAATATATTTTTGTTTCCGAGAAGCGAACAATAGATGGAAGAAGTTTAATGTTAAATAAAAGCAACATTTCACCTAATTTAGATTGTTTTTAAATTCTGTTCAAGTTTATTGCTCGTACTGTTCCAGTTAATATGATTCCACCTATTCTATCCACTAAATCAAAGAGATTAATAGAAGTAATATATACAATATAATATTTAGTTCCATCAATACATATGTGTGTAGAATATATCAACAGAATAAGGAACATTACAGAACAATACTCTTAATGTTTATGCAAATCTATGTTGGGTCTCTTAAAGACGACTGTGGTAACTTCTTGTATGTTATGTGTAAAATCCAACATTTAATTCTTGTGTGGTATGCATAGATAAATGGTCTGATAGCGCACACAAAAGCAACAGGTAAAAGAAAGAGTTGTTCCTTATATTCCTTAAACTTATTCGATTTAGGCAATGTTCTGACATTTCCAAACCTTCAAAAACGATTCTTACCTATATACGCTGAGGACATGGTTAAATGCAGTATTTTATTATTTATTGCATTTCCAAAAATTAAACCTGTAGTTTTACAATTTGATCCCAAAAGAAGCAACTATCATCAAAGAGAGTCAAAAGAAATTTCAAGAGGCTGAAGCTGAAGTAGATTTACAAATAATTCATATCAATTACAAAGGAGCAGTTGAAGTAATTGATAAATTACAAAATCCTTTGTTGTTATCAGTGGATTTACTTCAAATACTGGGTATTGCACGAACACAGCAGCTAACAGGTTTTCCAATAAGAGTGATATGATTTCTTTAAAAAAAAAACACACTTATTGTTAAGAAAATTCAAAAGTTTTTTATTTAATGTGAAGTACAATCGATACAATTAAGTTCTAAATAAAACGTCATTCAAATGGCCTCCACGACTTCTTCTGCAGGAACGAATTCGATGAACCCAATTTTAGAGCACTTTTTCCACTAAATCTAGTCGTATGTCATGAATGACTTGTAAAGCTTGAAGAGAGTCTGGTTTATTTCGATAGACCAATGACTTCAAATAACCCCACAAGAAATAGTCTAATTGTGTTAAATCACAACTTCTTGGAGGCCATTCAATATCACAATTTCTTGAAATAATCGAATCTCCAAACTTTTCTCGCAATAACTCTATTGTTGCATTTGCTGTGTGGCACGTAGCCCCGTCTTGTTGGAACCAAATGTTGTCAAGATCAACTTCTTCCAATGTCGGCCATAAAAAGTTGGTTTTCATCAATCTATACCGCTCCACATTGACAGTAACGGTGTTACCAGCTTCGTTTTGAAAGAAGTACGGACCGATGATTCCACCATACTAAAAACCACACCAAACTGTCAATTTAGGTGAATGTAATGCTTTTTCATAAATAATTTGTGGATTTTCTTCGCACCAGAATCGACAGTTTTGTTTATTTACCACCCCATCCAGATGAAAGTGAGCCTCATCAGGGAACATGATTTTCTTAAAAAAATCGTTATCGTTTTCAAGTTGTTCCAAGGCAAAATCAGCAAATTCACGATGTTTACGGTGATCCAATGGCTTCAGTTTTTGAGTGAGAACAATTTTATAGGGATGCAAACCCAAATCCTTTCTCGAAATCCGCCAGGTTGTGGTTTGAGACAGTCGCAATTGTTGAGAACGCCTTGGAATCGACAAATTACGGTCTTCAGGAACACTTGCCTGAACGGCGGCAATATCTGCATTACTTCGAGCGGTTCTTTGTCTTATTGGCACTTGAAAATTATGTAAAAAAAAAATGTAACCTCAAAATTTTTAACAATTCGACGAATAGCTAGCACACTTGGGCGATTATTACGACCATAAAATGGCAAAAGCGCACGAAAAGTTGCAATTGCAGAACGATTATTTTGATAATAAAACTGAATAATTTGTAAACGTTGTTCTTGCGTATATCTCTTCGTGAAGAAACACTTCTGAATACAATGAAAAACAAATGACAGATCATGACATATTACAAATGGCCGAAATGTCACTTCAAAATCATATCATCCCTATTGGAAAACCTTATACATGCAATCAACGACAAAAATATTTGCGTTATAGCCAAAGTAAAATTACCTTAATTATGCAAATAATGGATTATTAGATGTCGAACGGTCATTCTCTTCATATAAGAAAATTTTTTCTCCCGCGAATACTATGAAAACATATCTGATGCTTCAAATATTTAACCGATTTTAGCCTGTTTGTAACTACACCGTAAACGCCGATCGAAAGAGCACTTCACATTTAATAAATTATAACTAACACAGTAAGCGCACGCCTATGATGCACTAACCATATTCTTTACTATTAATAAAGATTATCGATTCCGTCAAATCATCTGCCAAAGCAGGCAGAAAATTTAATTTTCTTTTCCATAATATCTGTATATTCAGTAATTGCTATGATCTTTCATATAAATTTTTATAGAAATGATATTCATAAATGATTTTTCTGATGAGAAGAATAATTTATGATAGGAGTTAATATTTTGATAGAGAAAATAATTTTAAATGAAAAAGGATTTTAAGCAAAGTATTTTGAAATTTGAAGAAAATGGTTATTGAAAATTATCTCCTAATTTTGTATTAATATAAATAAAGTTTACCTAAATTGCTAAAAGATAATTTAAAATATGTAAAAGAATGATTTTATGGACAGAGGATACTTCTTTTTGTTTTATTAATATGAAAACAACGCCGCATAAAATGAAAAATATAGAACGCATTTACAAAATTTTTAATCTACGATATATACGAGGTTTGTTCAAAAGAAAAGTTAAATTTTGAATTTTTTTTGAAAAGCATTTATTTATTCATCAATAGCCGTTTTGTTCCCTTCAAAGCAATCTCCCTCAGATATAATGCACTTATGACAGCGCTTTTTCCAATCCTCGAAGCACTTTTGAAATGCGCTTTTCGGTATGGCCATCAGCTCGGTCTTCGATTCTAACTTTATCTCATCAATTGTGGCAAAACGCTTTCCTTTCATTGGTCTATTCAGTTTTGAGAATAGGAAAAAGTCGCAGGGCGCCAAACCTGGTGAATAAGGTGGTTGAGGCATGATTAGGGTGTTATTTTTGGACAAAAAAATCACGAACTAGCATTGATGTTTGAGCTGATGCATTATCGTGATGCAGAATCCATGATTTTTTTTTCCACAATTCCGATCGTTTGAGCCGTATTGCTTCACGCAAACGTTGCATAACCTCCTTGTAGTATTCCTTATTAACCGTACGACCTGTTGGCAAGAACTCATGATGCACCACGCCATTGCAATCGAACAAAATAGTGAGCAAAACCTTCACATTTGATCGAACTTGGTGTGCATTTTTTCGGCCTTCTGTAAAGCACTTGTACCACTTATAAACACTTTTTTGAGACAAAATGGACTCGCCGAATGCCACAGTCAACATTTCAAGTGCCTTGGAGCACTTTATTCCATTTTTAACGCAAAATTTAATAAATATCCGTTGATCCATTTTTTTCAAAAGTCAAAAATCACACACAAACGTGACTAAGCTTTTCAGTTGTCAACAACAAACTACTAATCCTAATTGGCTGATAATGCCAGCATATGACTAACACATGTGTACTAACATAACAAAAAAAAATTTCGATAATTGAATGTACACAGCTCGCGAAAATTCAAAATTCACCTTTCCTTTTGAACAAATTTCGTAGTTTTAAAAGAAAAATATTATCCTTCATATAATATACAGAATATACTATTTTTCATTAATAAATTAAGCATATATTATACAATCGCTACGAAACTGAATATTTTCTAAAGTTACATTCGTTTGTACGCTAAAATCTCCTAGCTATCATTTTATTAATACCACTGTGTAGCTCTTTTACATAAACCGTACATGTACCGTATCCCTTCAGCTGGGATTTCGTTCTTAGAGCGATGCAATTTTGTCGCTCTCTGTATGTGTCGTCGTCGCTTGTAATACCGCCACCACCTCCACCACCATCTCTCGACATCAATGCTTTGGAGCGATATCAATTTGAAGCTCTTGTGCTGTTTAAACCGTTCTACGCGGCATCGCAAAGCGTACGTAGACACAGCACGAAACTAATAGTGTAATTAGCATTAGAATGTACTTAACTAAGCATAGGAAAGTGCCTTTTAATTAATGACATTATATGGTACGTGGTCCGTTCTTTCTTCCTTTGAAGTTAAAAGGTTTCTTTCTCTTGAAGATATTAATGTATTACATAAATTTAAAATTCTTTCACAATCGGCGATCAGAATTTCTAGGTATTATGTTTTATTAGTTATTTTGTTCTAACGTTTTAGGTTTCTTATAAGTTTGCTATATATATATATATATATATATATATATATATATATATATATATATATATAAAGAATTTTTATATTTATCAGTCTGTTATAAAGATGACTTCAGTTTATTGAATTTTGAGTCTATTCACAGATGCCTTGAATTAAAATTTAATACTTTTAAATTACTGTAGAGGAACTTTTGTAATGTCCGCTAAAGACTTTAAATACACAAGTTCTCAGATAGACTGTTTTTAGTAGATTACATATTTTTAAATAGAATCTCCATTAACAGTGATAGATTTAATTCGCCGTTTCACCAGCATCACATAACATAACAGGTGAGGCAATAAGTAGCACCCTATTCGAAAGTGCTGCCATTTTTGCAAATGGCATCGTATGTCAGTTTGGTTTTGAGATTCGTGAAATAGACATTTGCAAAATTGATAGTGAATAACAATGAATCGATATACGCCTCAAGAACGCACGATAATTGTGATAATGTATGCGCGCAATAAATCGTCAGTGGTGTTAATGCAACGTGAATTTTGGCGAAAATTTCCTAATCGTGCAGCGCCTACAGCAGAAATAATACGACGTGATTTGAAAAGAGCAGCACAACAAGGCCCCGAACCAGGTGGTCCAACAGTTGTTACCAAACGACTGTGGTGCTCGTTTAGAATACAGATTTTGGATCTCAACGACGAAGTGGATGATTTTTCATCAAAATTGATCATGAGCGACGAGCTTCATTTTTATTTCAGCGGCCACGACAAAAAGAAAAATTCTCAGTTCCGGGGAAAAGAAAATCCACGCATAATTCACGAAGCATCATTACACCCTCTCAAAGTTACCGTGTCGTGTGTATTTACTTCGAAAAAGATGATTGGACCTTATTTTTTCGAAGGAGCCAACGGTAACGCTATTACGGAGACGGCGATTGCTGTAGAGCCACGTTGACTGAATCTTTCTTACCGGAAGATGACGATCTGCATTCGGAGGACATGTGATTCCAATAGGACGGGGCCACTTGTCATACTGCACACGACACAATGCATATTTTGGAGGATGCTTTCAGAAAGCCAAGTAATGTAAATGTTAATACTGAAGAGTAACAATTATAATCACTTAGTATACTTGCCCACTTATGCTTTTTCTTTGACTTTCAATGAAGTGAAAATTTTGCAGACTCTTCTGGAACGTAAGATATTTAGTCGTAAAAATACATTTTTTGAAAAGTTCCTTTTGATTCTTTTTGAGAATGTTGGCCAAAGTATTAAGGACTTTTATCTAGAAATGTACAATTTCAAGATTGCGCTTATAACTTTTTATTTGCTTTTTTTTATCGCTGTACTCGGCTTCCCTTTAGCGATTAATTACGCGTATATAATATCAATACTATAATTATGGTATACTATACAAGAGTAACGAGTCTTCATTTTGATTAATAATATTTAAATATTACGTAGGTGTTTGAATTATTAACTACACAAATTGTATTCATTAAAAACAATTTAACTTCAAAACTGTCACAGTAATATTTGATTATTTAATGTGATATTATTTTCAATAGATACGTTTTAAATTAACTTTAATTTCCATAATTTAATTATATCCGATTCAAAATAATAAATGCAATTCATTATTTTAATTCTGTTTAATATTTATATATACATATGTCCATGTACATAACTAGTTGTGGAAGGTCAGAATGTACGCGGAAAAATATTTTTTATTAAAAACAATAATAAAATTTCATTTCGGAAGTTGTGTTCTTTTGTGTATGGTTTATTTAAGTATTATAATAGATACACTATCGGCCATAAATCTTTAGAACTTTTTTTTGACGCAATACGAAGGCTAAATACATATGTACATAATTATTTATTTTTACGGTAATCTCGATTTTTTTAAAGGTGTATTGGTATTATAAGTGGTTTTACATTAATAAATGTCCTAAAAACGATTTTGATGTCAAAATTTATTTAAATGCCTCATGATAGTCCTGGCCGAAAATAAGCTAAAAAACTACGTCAAAATGTGACCTATTAGATGAGTAAATGCAAAATATCTAAAGTTGGAATGATTTTACTATTAAAAGAAGTGAGTTCGTATTCTATTTACTCAAAATTACTGTTACCTAGTATTAAGGCTAAATTCGAAACTAATTTTGAAAAAAAATTTAATTTTTTAAAGCGACTCCCAAAAATTTGTATTTAATTATTATTTTACCTTAACAAATTACTCCCTGTCAACATTTTCGAAAGTTCTATGAACGATTTTGATATCAAAATTTGTATCACATTTTTGCAATTTCTATAATTTCTAAACATAATTACATATTTTAATATAATAAGTGCTGTAATGATGGTCTTTCGGTTTATTATATGTAGTTACATACATATAAACGTGTAATAATTATGACCGCTGTAACATTTTTAACAATTGGGCAGGAACAACATATAATTAAGGCAGGTAATAAGTACAACTGTAATGATGATCTTATATAAAACGGCTATAGCTTTTATAGCATTCATTTGATAGTTAGCGCTCTAACAAGTTAGATATCCAGTGTTTTAGCGGTCGTACAAGAAATATGGCTATGAAAAAGAGAAAATTTCTCAGTTTAGAAGAAAAAGATGTTATTCAGTGTACAGAGAAGAATAATCTTAGTGTGAGACTGCTTGAGAAAAGATTCTGTAACGGTAAAATCAAGTGGGCAATATTTTAAAAAACAAAGTTGATATTAATAAACGGTTTGCTGAAAATGGAAATTCACAGCAAAAGAAGAAATTTGTGAAAACAGAAGAAGCTGCACTGGACAAATTAATGTATGACGGGTGTTACAAATTGCAATGTCCGGTAAAGTAATAAGGGAAAAACCCTTGAAGTTGTACAAGGGCAAAATTATGAATTCAAAGCTACAAGTGAACGGTTTGACAAGTTTTCTCAGCAACACAACATATCGCTTTGAACAATTTGTGGTGAAGCCACCGCAGTAAATGTTAATGAAATATCTGAAGACATTTGCGAGGATATAGACTTCAGTGCTGAAGACGATGTGCCTCTATCAGAACTTTGTAAATCCTATCCTGACATATCGTATGCACAAATTAATGATAATTTACATACAGAGAATCCTGATATTAGCGTACAAAAGTGTGTGCATGAATTTCAAAACAGTACCAATGTACGTGTTAGAGACAGTGAGGATGATGATATTATTTCAAAAACTAGAAACATTAACGAAGCTTATGAAAAGCTAAAGGATATTCAAAACTTCTTTTTTTTGTCTGGCGATAGGAAAGAAGAAAGGAGAAAAAGTCGCAGAGATAGTGTGTAATGTAGAAATACAAATTGTAAAAAGAAGAATTGAAAGTACTAAACTAAAATTTCAGATTTTTTTAAATAAGTTAGTTTTAAGTATGTTGTAGTAATAAATTAATTAAAAATTATTTATACTCTTCTTCTCTCTCACCAATGGATATGTCTGAACAATGGACAGTTTTAATACACTGCTACTGTCCGTTATACAGAGAACCTACTGTACTAAGTTATTAGCTAACCTTTGTGGCTAACTTGTGTTAAATAAGCGTTTTAAATAATTAGGATATGGTTACGTAGGACAAACACTAAAGGTAAGCAATAAATCCAATCTTACGATGATGTTAACCTAAGTTTTCTGTCATTGCTTCCCCGTATATAGATAGATGTTGTGTACATACAATAGGTACATACGGAAATAGCATTAAGAGACTTTACTAGCGGTGGAGTGCGAAGCGCAACCCTTCGCATCGTTACCGCTGCTGCTTTCACAAAGAAGGACGATAATCTGATTACATGTGAGTCGGGATGCGCATGTTAATGGAAACAAGTATTGGAAATGGGGAATTATATTAACACGCAAAGTGCCATATCATTAAGGCAATACGCCTTAACGTAATTGTACCGTTTAATGAGCATAGAACAAAGACCGAACACACACACACACACACACACACACACACACACACACACACATATAGATATATATATATAAGAACATGCATATTTAGGTATAAGTATCGCAATCTGAAAGGCAATTGTGAATTTAAATGCCACATCGTTAAAATAACTGATTATGAACTCACTACGGTTTAATTAATTTCACAGTCATTTGTGCATAAAGATCGAAATTTAGGCACGGTAGAATTCTTGTGTGGAAAGACTGGCGGTGATTACACCCAATAACCTTCGGTGATAATAACAATGGAGTTCGAAAGCAGTTAAGTATATAATTATTATGAGAAGATTAACAAAAAGAAACTTAAGCTTGACTTGAGCTCACTTTAAAGGCTTACACAGAGAGAGGCTTTTCTTTTATATACTCATTCCCTTACCCTATTATTCTATTGTACAACAGATGTATTGTACTATTACATAATGGATATTAATTTAGTATGTTATGGTATAAAAACCATTTTGAATTGTTCTCTGTTTCGCAAAGGGAAATCATCAAAAGTTGTGTTATACAGGGTAAGGTTAAAATGAGGAATATATTTACAAAAACTTTTTTAAATCATTTTTAAGATTGTTATAACTAATAGATGTATTATAATAAGGTGTAGCAAAAGTTATTTCGTATTTTTTTTTGCTGGTTTAAAGAGGAAGAACTTACGCCATCTATTTACCACCTTCACGGAATTAGCTAAAATACGTCCATCAAGAAAGTGTATCGTTGACCAAAAAATGTGGTAATCGGATGATGCTAAGCCCAGCAGAGGAAAAATTTACGGCATCCTGTTACCACGTTCACGGAATTGGCTAAAATACGTCCATCAAGAAAGTGTATCGTTGACTTAAAAAAGTGGTAATCGGATGATGCTAAGTCAGGCCTGTAAGTAATTCCACCCCACTAAATTCTTCCAGTTTCTTAGAGAGTTCTTTGGGCAATTTACGGCACAGCTTTCTCTTGATGGAATAATATGTAATTTCTATTGATCAATGCGGAGTATCTTTCTCTCAAAACTGCATATATTCAATGCAATTGCTTGTGGTGGACAACATCTTCGTAATTCCACCAAATACACAGCATTGCATCTACTACAAAGATTTTGTGCTTGACAGGGAATTCTGCAGATTTGCAACGGGTTAATCACTGATTTCATTTATTTGGATTACAAAGGTAGACTCACTTTTCATCACATGATACAATTCGTTAATAGAAATGGAGATTTTGTGAAATTCATACACACACAGTGTGTGTTTGGCTTTCAACGGTGTAAATTTAGTGCGAACTTTGTCTCTGTGTGGGTTTTACTGTGGTTCCAGGTGCGATCCTGTGATTAATTATCTGCTGATAATGATAATTTTCTTGTCGAAATAGTATACAGAATACGAAGATTATTGTGGAAGGGGCTAAATGAACCTAAATTGATTAATTCAATCAACCACAGTCTCCAATAAAACTTACCTACGTATTACGAGGTTTTCAGCAGAAATTAAAATTGGTTAAATGGAAGATATGAAGTTATTGAATAGAGAGATTTACCAGGTTTTAATATTGGAATCGCATAACACTGCTTCATTCATTTGTAAAAAAAATAGTGTTGAAGGTATAAACTAATAGTGCTTCTACATTTAAAAGCAAATTTAGGATCATTATGGTGTAGATTTCTTACACTCGGCATAGTGCCGGAAATTTTTTAAATCATTTTATATATCTATGAGTTTGAATTCAGACTGTACAAGGCTGATATTGTAAAGTTTTATTATCCATCTTAAAACGATGTTTACTATAAGTTTTATGATGTTTTGCGTGCTCACCTATGGGTGAGCTGCGATTGTGGTAATCGAATGACGGATATTAGCAAGGTTATAAGATCTACTGTGGACTGAGAAAGTTTTTATTGCTGTTATTTTTATGACTGCTATTTGTATGCTTATGTATGTGGACTTATTTCTAAAGTTTATATATAGGTATGATGGAAATACTGTTTTGTTGTAATACCTAGTATTGATAAAACAATTATTATTGTTTATTAATTCCAAAGCCTTATTAGTCCTGTTGGATGTTATTATTTAGTATTAAATTGCCTAGCCTCTTATTCAGTTTATTTTTTCTGTCCAGTTTTCTATTTCATTCTATTATTGTTCCCAATATTTGACTTGTTCGAAGTTCTTTCCATTTGTTTTAATTTTATATATTCATTTGTTGTTGTCGTTTCTATTTTTATATGCATCTTTATTTCTTCAAATTCTCTATTATCTTCATTTTCCTATTTCAAAACTTAGTTATTCAATAATATAATTGTCGTTGTTTACAAAATACATCACAGGACACGAATTTATAATATACGAAGTCATTCATCAAACTTAAACGACAAATGAATATTAAATTTTGAACTGTTTATACTTGAATATGTACGTATGTAAATTCGTTTCACATAAAAAGAAAAAAACGAATGCTTGACTTATAACAAAGATACCACTAGCTCGCTAACTAGTGCTGACGTGAACGCCAGCTCCTAGATCGTACGATTGGATAATTATAATATTTTCAGATTTTCTCGCTAATAGCGGTGTGCACTTGTTATTGCTGTCGTTTGCTACAGTCAGTGTACAGTAAACTTTAACGACGCTGTTAACTATTCAACTGCCAGGCATTCTAAGAATACTTACTGCGGATGATAAGAACGTTAAAACCGCTTTCGGATAAATATATATAAACGTTGACATTAAAATGGTAATTATACCGCATTGTTTTAGGTGAAATACACGGAAAATCTGGTATTATATCTCTAGTTGAATCTTCGTATGGAGGTCACTAGAAAAGCATGTTTATAGGACAGGCATCGAGTTGAGCAGTAAATTTACGTTAAGTTTACATTTAACGAAAGCTTTTATGCAATCTTTAATAAAATAGTAAGGATTCAAGTTAAATATGTTGTATCGAATATGTAAACACAAGTTCAGAATCTTATACTATACATGTAGATTTTATAATAAATAATTAACTCAATTATACTACAAAATATTCATTTTTCAATTACATCATAGAAATTCAGAAACTGACGACAAAAAGAAAAATAAGAGTACACATCTTATTCGTTCCCTTATTGATTTATGGACCCAAAACAAAATAGGGCATTAAGTAAAAAACAAGACAAGAAAATGCAGGCAAACAAAATGAAAACTTGGGGGAAAATAGTGGGATTAAAAGTGTTATACAAGAAAAAGATTTGGAATAAAATCACTTGGATAAAAGATTGCAAAAAACGTGCAAAGGTGATTCAGGTACACTGTCAGAATGCTAAAATTCAAATTAGTGAAGAGTATGGAAAATGGAAAGGAGAAAAAAGAGAAGAAGTGGCCGACCCAAGAAAAAACTGGAATGGGAAAATTGTCTATAATTTACTAATAAATATAACTGAACAAACTGGATTGGAGAGGAGCAGAGGAAATGGCCAGAAATCGGTTTTATTTTTGGTCTACGTAAATGACCTCGCGAGCAATCTACGAAATGTAGAAGGAATCGTTCTTTATGCGGACGATGTTAGTATAGTTTCAGGTCTTCAAATGTAGGTGATATTTGTGATTGGATCATTCAATTTGCCCATTTGACCATTAAATAAAATTAACGATTGGATGGTGTCCAACAAGTTAATTCTAAATAAGCAAAAAACTAAATTGCTAAACTTTCACAATAGGATTAAGCATATTTCCCCGTGTACAAATAAACAATCGACCACATTGATATTTATATCCTGCTAGATGGCTATTTCGACAATTATGTTATCATCTTCAGTAGTAATTCCAACACAAAGCTGAACATGGGCTCAAAGCGAAGCTACATAGAAAAATTCACTACAATCCACACAAGCACTATAAGCACATGCATTTTTGCTGTGAATGTATGTTCAACACTGTGTTTTAATTACCACTGGGGATGACAACGCAGTTATTGAAGGACGTATCTAGTAGGACATAAATAGTAATGTAGTAGAGGTTGTTTACCTTTTCGATTATTCGCTTAACCATAGCTTCCAAAGTAATTTTCAAAAGAAATTACTTATTTTAATTTTGTGTAGTATTATAGTGTTACAAATACACATAAATACAAATAATCGCAGTTTGCTTAACGCCCTCTTTTGGTAGTACTATCTGGTTTATTGTTCTTGAGCGACTAAACAGATTCTTTAGTGGTATCAATACGATATAGTCGTTTCAGTATAGAAAATTTTCCAAAGTAAACATAAAAATGTAGATATAAAGTCCCTACGAGTAGATAAAAGAAAAAGAAAAGGGAAAATGTAGAAGAGAAGTGGAGGTAAGTAAACATTATAATACGATATTGATATTGCGCGCCCTGCTTCCCACATACACTCACTCTTTCAACGCAAACACGAGAGAGGATGTAGTTTTAGTAGGCGACCGAAGCGACGACGATTTTCTTGCACATAACGTGTTAAAACTAATGCCTATCTCGAAGGCGAACAGTGTAACGGCAGCACATCCGAATTTATACTTTCAAATGTGCATATCTTATGCAACGCAGCTGAGGCTGGAAACCACCAAACGTGTCCTTACACTTAGGAACACGATATCCCGATGTTTTCTTACACTATACTATATTTGAGGCACGTCTTATTGACGAAAGATGGTAAGGAGGTGAAACACAGGGTCACATTAAGGGTCTACATATATTATTAATGCTTGTTTCCTTATTCTATCTGATATTCAGCAGTTTGCACATAGACACTGAATTGGAAACGCTATATTTTATTACATTAGGAGGACGCATTTCTAAATTTTTAGCATACTATGGAAGCAAACGAAATTTTAAATTTAAAATATCTTATTAATCATCACGATCTCGTCTTAATATATTGGGTCTGGGAAAAAGTTCGTGGCGTTTTTTCAGTAAAATTCAACTGGTCCCCGCATGGCGCGTGGACGAATTCATTTAAACCGAATATGCTCCATTATTATCGACAATGTTTCGCCATTTTTTTGGTAGATCCATGATCCCATCGGTGAAAAACTTCTGTGGTTTCTGGTCGAAAAACTGAATCAAGTAGTTTTCACAGGCTTCTTTTGAAACCAACTTAATTCCATTGAGAGAGTTCTGCAGAGATCGAAACAGATGATAGTCAGAGGGTGCTATATCCGGACTGTAAGGTGGGTGCATCAAAACTTCCCAACCAAACTCTCTCAATTTTTGACGGGTCATCAAAGAAGTGTGTGGTCGGGCGTTGTCATGATGGAAGACAACACCTTTCCTATTAATCAATTCGGGCCGTTTTCTTTCAATCGCCTGGCGTAATCTCTCTAGTTGTGCACAGTAGAGTTGAGAATCAATCGTTTGACCAGTTGGAAGTCGCTCGTAGTGGACGATTCCCCTCCAGTCCCACCATACACACAGCATCACTTTTTTTGGCGTCAATGTTGGCTTAGCGAACGCTTGTGACGGCTCACCATCCTTTATCCACGATCTTTTACGCTTCCGATTATCGTACGTAATCCATTTTTCATCTCCGGTTATTAAACGTTTCAGAAACGGCTCGATTTCATTCCGTTTCAGCAGCGCATCGCAGATGTTAATTCGATCCATCATGTTTTTCACGCTCAACTCATGAGGAACCCATACGTCAAGCTTTTTTTTGTAACCAGCTTTGTGTAAATGGTTCAAAACAGTTTTGTGGTCAATGCCTAGCTCCATGCCAATATCGACACTGCTGATATGCTTATCTTGTTGGACTTTTTCAAGAATTTCATCAGATTTTTCAGTGATTGGACGACCGGAGCGTGACTCATCTTTCACATTGAAATTTCCAGAACGAAAGCGAGCGAACCATTTCCGCGCAACAGATTTCGATAAAGTACCTTCACCGTACACAGCACAAATTTTATCACAAGCCTGCGCAGCGTTCTTCCCCTTATCATAATAATATTGCAGAATATAGCGAAATTTCTCATTATTCTTCTCCATTTTCAAGTGCGAATAACTTTCCAACCACTGCACCGATTACAATGTTTCTACGCTCAAACTAACGTTCGGAAGGTCATCTAAAAAACGAGCCCTCGGTGGTGTCGCTGTGACTTGTTGTTCTTTAGTTATCGGCAACCAATGCCATCTATCGGGAAAAACGCCACGAACTTTTTCCCAGACCCAATATATATGGTACCACAAAGCTCTGCATCCGTAGCTTTAAAAAATTCATCTTGATCGAGAAATCAGATCTCATTAGTTTCTACAATATTTCAATTGGAAGAAATTTTATAATCTTTTAGATTTTTTCAATTGGTGAAAGAAGTGACAACCGGTAGAAGTCAGATCAGATGTTCAAGTAATTTCAATTATAAAGTTCGAATTTTCTATCATGGTGACGTGCATTTCAGTTGTCAGGAAAAAGTAAAACATCTTTGGACAACTGGGTTCTTTTTCCATAATTTTTTCTCATAGAGTAACAGTCCCTAGTGATTGTTTTACCTTTACTCAAAAAATCATAATTACATCATGGCAACTTTGTAGACCTTAAAGAATTAAAGTGTGTGAACCGCATTGACTGCTGCTTTGCTTCTGGTTCATAGAAATGTATCCAAGTTTCATCCACGATAGTAACAAGGTTTAAGAAGCCAGCATCTTTTTCAAACCAATCTTCAAGGGTTTTGAGTATATCTTGGTAAATTTGCTTACCTTTTAATTCCTTCAAATAAAAGTATTTAATGATCTGCATCTAAAATTTTTTGATTTTCACAATTTTGGCAGAAACTTTTTAATAATATTTCCCAACTAGACTTTGACTCATGATATGAAATCTCAGTGACATTTCGAATAAGTTACAGCGTTTTTCCAAGGTATTCTAACACTTTGCTTATGGAAGACATTAACCGAGGCTAACCAGATATTAATACGTTCTCGTAAACATATTTTTCTTCATTCTAAAAAAGTATACAATTTATCGCTATTAAGTTCAATAAAGCTTCCTTCATTTAATTTTGAAACTTGGTAAGTTAGTAACTTAACAGTATATATGCAGATAAATGTATTTTGAATACGCTTATATTAGGAATTAATTAGGTTATTTCAAAATTATAGTTTAGTAAACGAGTTAATCATCTAGGTTTCCAGGTTGGAAGAACGCTTTTGTCACTGCTACTTGATTTACCAACTTTTCGTTTGCTTTCGTAAGGAAAATCTCCAAGAAAAACAACAGCCTTAAGTATGTCCTTTATTACAGAGGACGAAACGTCGGCAAGTCAAGCGGAGATGCTAGACGAGCAGTTTCAGATCGGAAATCTAGGAAACACTATTTATCTTCTTATTTAATTCAAATTTGTCACATATTCCACGATTATTCAATTTTAATATCTGGAATAGTTTTATTAAACAAGTGAGCTCTATTAAAAATTTTTTTAAAATTTAAACACGTGAAAGATGTCATAGTTTCTGAGGTTTTGAAAACAGCGCGTATTGCTGATATTTAATCGTGTTTGAGATGGAGTACTAATTAAATAAAGAACAACTTTATCGTCGACGATGTATTGATTAAGATGCGCTTCGCCTTTTGAAGGATCATCAGTTAACCTCGTCCTTGTTTGAAGCGCTCTTATCTTGCGAGAAAAGAACAATTAGTCGACAAGATTGAGGTTAACTGATGAGTATTCAATAGGCGAAGCGCGTCTTAATCAATATATCGTCGACAATAGAGTTATTTTTAATTCAACTAGTAGGCATTTGCTGCGTTTCCGTACTTGTCTCTTTATGTACAGTAATAACTTACTTAATCATTATTCAATTTACTCCTGTAAGTGCGTCCGCTGTACGTTCCTTCGTGCGGATAATTTAATTTCTATTCAAAAGATGGAAGTATAGTTATTTTTCATATGGGATTCTAGTATTAAAAGAACAAGAAAAGAAAACAATGGTAGGTATGTCCTACAAACTTGAAAAAATTGAAATCATCACAACTTTTATGCATTTTGGTGATCTTTTACCCAAAGATGAACACAATTTACTTCTAGAGAACGATCTTGTACCTAATCGTGCACAAGACTATTCTCTAGAAGTAAATTGTGTTCATCTTTGTGTATAGAAGAACCTTTTAGATTCATAGATCGAATCATCAGTTTTGTGTATAAGTATTGAAATAGATATTAATCATTCATTTCCATTATAGAAGCAAATATTTAATAATTTAAAAGATGCAACACTACATATTGCAATACAAATTAGCCTTAAATAAGATTATATTATAACACGTGAACTTAATATGCTAATATAATTTATTAAAATTAAATAATATTTTTTAGACTTTTTTTAATTATTAATCTTCCTATTTAAATGTTAATTTTAGTAATCCTTACACATATAAAAGTAAATTTCTTGGCCCGAAAATATTTAGTTTCGCAACTATAATCCGGCCCTGGCAAAAGAAGACGGGGACGATAACGGGCGGGTGGTTGACAAAGCGAGACATGCATAACAGCATAAATAGCTAGTCTAGTGTTAGGTAACGCTCTGGAGAACGCTTCCGCCCTACTAATGTCTCTCGTTTTATGATAAGTGAATGGTTTTTCTTAGTGAGTTATGCATGAGACAAGAGGAGGATAGCTTTAAGAGGCGCTACTTCTCATTGATTATTATTCCAATATCATTTACAAACAATATCAGGTAAACGTGACTAAATATAAGTAAATATGACAGTTTACAATGTTCGTAGGGAGTGTCAGAATACAACAATGGTTTCTCTGAAACTTCCTTAATAATTCTTCTTGAGATGACTTAAGATGATTTAAGTATTTTTTTCATAGTTTACGAGTTACACAAGCAAGCTAATATTTATTATGTTTCAGTTTCCCACAATCGATTTATTTAAAAAAATATATATTCTCAAACTTTGACAGGTTCGCTGTGTATAAAAACGTGAATGGATTAGTTGTACGCCTTCGTTTTGAAATCCTGTGTGTCGAATGATAAGGTGTTTCAGTTTTTACTTAAAAACATATCTTAAAAGCTCTCGAGAAAGAAATTACGTGATATTTAGATTTGTTTAAACTCATATTGTTATTATTACACAGACAACAAGTTTATTTAATAGAATGCTTCAGCTTAGGAAGTACTGCACACAAAGCACTATAAGTATAACTATGCTATATAGTGAGATATATCTAGCTGATCCCGAGATGAAAATTTTTGGAAATCCCGGGATAGTTTAGCGATTCAGTGGACAGAAGAAGGGAAACCTCGGTGACTTGAGATTTGGCGACGTCGAGCTTACGGATCCAAACAAAATAGTTGAAGCCTTTGTCAAAACGCTAAAAAAACGATAAAACGGGTAGTCTCATTCACGTTTCAGAGAGCGAAGCACCGACAGCCATAAACCACGTTAAGGCTGACTGTACAACAGGTCATGATGGATTACCCAATTTTATAATCAAGGACTGCACTTCTATGTAATCCCTCATGTAGAATTTACAATCTTGCTCTCATTGAGTTCATTCGCGTTCACTTCATAAAGAAGAAGATCGTGGGATTTGACCTCGTTAGACTTTTTCTTGTGGGATTTTCTTAAGTCGCAGGTCTATGCGAATAAGCTACAAACCACAGCAGCCCTCAAAGCCAACATAACTCTTGCCATCGTCAAATTGAGCCTCATTTATGCGCCAGAGTCATGGAAAATTGACATTTCTGATGCGCGCTACCCAGCGAAGCCGCGGTGGACATTTGCACGATATTATATTCCATACTGTAAATGGCATCGATAAGTTTGGTACGTAGACTTCCGCGGTCGTGGTCCATGCTATCTGCTTCTGGGTTTCCGGGCTGGAACCGCGTCACTAGTATATCAGTTATATATATCAGTTTCAGTGCAGTAGTTCAGCTCTGAAGATGTCCCATACAAATGGGTACGAAACGTCGGCAGATATACTAGTGACGCGATTCCAGCCCGGAAACCCAGAAGCAGATGGCATCGATAAGCTTTTCAAACGAATAAACGATGATATCTCACACACACTTTGTTTTATTTAAATTTAAAGATAGGAAGCGCTTAATGAAGGACCCGTTACATAATATTTTTCCTTATTTGTTCTTTAATAACGCTTAATCCAGAATTGGAGAAGTTAAGAAACGCGATTTTAATTTAAATAATCTAATTAGTTCTTTTCGAATATATAATTTATTTTTTTATAAAATAATCTGTAAATTGCTAAACTTTTCGTGAATTATATGTAGTGAATTGAAATGAGGTAAAAGAAAAGAACAACTGCACTAGTCAGCCACTAAAAGTATTTTGACGAAAATTTAATTAGAGGTCTTTAATATTCACAAGAAATTAAATGAAGACAAATAAAAATCTCATTAAATAACTACATAAGCAGAAACAGCCAAGAATTGTTCCTCGTTAAAAAATAGTTCAAAGAACGCATTTAACGTTCGTACAAAGAGCTCTTCTTTTTTTTTTGCTTAATTTTGTTGGAAAAATCTTTGCGCTGGTCTAGGGAAGCAGTAGACCGGTATTTTTATAGAGGTTCTCGAAAAGCGTCGACACAGCTGCTTTCTAAAGAAGAAATGTTCTGTTCGCTTTGAGTAAATTACGGTTATTTACAGCAAACACGGTATAAAGTTGTTACTCTATTACAAATTCTTTAAATCACCGACAATAACTAGTATTTTTATTGGTTTGTTTGTCTTCTAACAACTGGTTGAATTCTAAATATACCTGTACAGAAATGATAAGTTCAGGGGTCGTTTAGATATATATTCTTTATTGATAGCAATTTTTCTTCTTCGATAAATGCGTCTAATTTTTATTAGCGGTCAGAACTTTATTGGCTCTTCCCAATATCCGAAATGACTGCCATCATTAATATATACAATATGTAATAAATAAAATTCTGCAATATACGTACACTATCGCTTTGTGATAATATTTGGTACGCCATTGAAAATGCTTTCTAATAATTGTCTATAACAAAATAAATGTCCACGTGTTAATAATAAAGGAGTTGAGAAATTATTTTGCTTATAAAGTAACATTAGATAGATTAGATTACTTGACGAATATACATTTTTTAAAGTAGTCACAGGGTTCCTTACATTGTGACTTTTCCAGATCTATTGTGATCTATATAATTCTTTGAAGTCTCTTGGTTTTATTGCACATACCTTCTTAATTACAGCTCTTTTGGTTTTTGCTCCCTTGTTTAATTAATTGCATACTTTAGTTTTAGAAATTCCAGATCCCGATCAGCTAAATAGATCGGGCCTCTCCATTGGATGTGCGTTTTGGCTTTCAACGGTACAGATCGTGTGCGGAATTTGTTTTCGTACGGGTATTTTGTCCGTAGTTTTCCAGGTGCGACACTGTTTAATTATCTGCTGATGATAACAAGTTAGTTGCCGAAATACGTATACAGAATACGAAAATTAATGTTGAAAGGGGTTGTATATCAACCTTCAGTAATTAAATCATTGGGTGTCAAATGCACTTCCTCTATGGTGTTGATCCTCATAGTTTTCTGTATCTTTATCTGTTTAAAGTATCATCTATACAATCTTGTCTCTTTGGTTTTCTCTATAGGGGGTTTTTGCTTTACAGCTTTAGGACCTCGCATGATGTTTCACACCTTTTCCATTTCTGAGATTTGCTTTGTGCCTTCTGTATAGTGTTCTCATGAGCAGTAAGAGAAATAACAGTCCATCTTATAAGAGTTCCATTTGGCAAGGTAAAGTTGAATGCAAGAGGATTCGTCTGGTGCTATTATGGGAATGTTAATTATACCACTGCAATTAACAGAAAACTACGGTACGTTGCTTTACACCTTAGCTTGGTTTTCTTTGAGGCGCTTATTCTGTACTCATACATTAGTTGCCTCTGAGAGATTATATAAAGGTAAACCAAAAAGTAACTTTTAGGTTTCGTTCATGCAAGTATATGCATAATGAAAACAAGAAATATTACATTTACTGAAGTACCAGTGAAAAAGATATAAGCTTTTTAATTTCTTGGTACATTTTTCTCAGAATAATTCGATAAAGAAGGTGTGATCATCTGGTGTAGACATAATTTTGTCTCTTTGGTGCAATGTAGAGAACGTTACAGCACCAAATTTCTAATAAATATTTTACAACATAAAATCAATTGCCCTGCTTTGATCTCCCAGTTGTATTTTACAGTTCCATCTCATAACATATGCTCAATGGAAGGAGACTGGATTTCATACAAATGTATTGCGGAGAATTCTTAACTTACATGATTTAAAATGCTAATACTTATTTCGCGGGTATATATGATTATATTGTGCAATACTAGTACAATGTTCTTTATGTTTCTGAGGTTTTTATAATATTTAGTTCATCCTGTATGGGGGGACAATTATTGGATTTTATCATTATTATAAACTCCAAATTTTTAATCTAGTTTTTATAGACCAATTGGAAATTCATTAGTATTTATCTTCTTCGGTTTTCCTACAATTTTATAGATATATTATAAATGTGTCAACATTTTAAAATTTGTTTTTTTTTTACTTTTTTTGTACTTTATTATGTATTATTCCTTAATTTATTCAGAGAATGATTTTAAGTATATTGTAATCATGAGAAAATAAGGAAGAAAATCATAATCAGGTGACAGATAATAATCTGCGTAGAAGTTCTGCGACAAAATATTAGTGTGATGTAAGTCGTATTTGATATTTTACGGTAGTTCCATTGTCTATTATTATTATTATGTTAATTTTCATCATTTTATTTGAGTTAATAAATAACTTACTTACTTGTGAATTAATTTTGTATCTTTTATTAGATATAACTTTTATGGAGCTTTTTGAAGATATCACTGAAATATTGCACAAATCCATAGGTTCCATAGAGTTTCAGAATGGTCGTACTTAAGAATTTGAAAGGCTGCATTCCTCTGGTCGGTTATATAAATTGAAAATCATACAGACGTTAAAATTCATAATATTGATTATGTTGATCATTGGAATCATTGCTTCTGTTTTCGACTGTTTCCGGACATCATGACATATAGGCGATATATAGGTGAAAAGCCTTACGATATGCTGGTACTAACTTCGTGGAATTGGCGAAATAAAGACTAAAGAGAAAGTGTGTCATTGACGTAAATAGTTAGTGACAGCCGACTTGTATCCTCAATGATTTTTCCTAGTTCACTGAAGTTCTTCCGAGTAGTATTCTGTATGACTACGATTTAGATCCTGGATATCCTTCTGAATTTTGAGCTATCTTCAAGTCAACTTTTGGTTTCGTCTTCAATCTGTTGGAAGATTAACACATACTTTTTTCATAACGCATTATAATTCGTTAATTAAATCATTGATTTTTAAGTTAGTAAACAGTTTATTATAGGTCTGTAGACGTTGCTATAATAGTTCAAATCTTGGTGTAATTTCCTGCATCACCTTTTTCTCTTGATTAACTTGCGAACATGAACTACGGCGATTGCAATGCACTAGCTGTTATGAAAACTGACTGGATTTGGTTTAACGTTTTGACGAAGGAATTTTTTATTATTATCTACTGCTGATGGTTTTCTTAAGGGACACTTTGTTCATTCCAAAATGTTTTTATCATCCAAGTTTTCTACTTCATTGCATTTGTAGTATTTTGGTCTAATTTACAATAAAGTGGTATAGTTTTCTTCAAATTTTTATATTGGTGTTGGCCACTTTTGATACGGAAACAACTTTAGTGCTTTATTTAATTTTATTAAATAAGTGGGGCGCAAATTCCAACTTTAGACATCTACGCCATGGATTTACTTATTTACTTTTGTAGAATACTTCTCTTTGTTTGTCATTAAGTATTCAGCATGTAAACGTTTGGAATAATTGTTGTGAAAATTTTAGTTCGTTTGTTTAATTTCTGTATACATAGTTACAATCCTATAAACTACAAACATCGCGCTGGCATTAGAAACATCCGACTGGGCTACTGTACATAATACGTATCGCCATTTGCAGGAATTCGATAAGGGAAGCGGCGTTGGCGCGGCGGCCCAAAGCCCTTTGAAAAGGAACATTGGTGCGGAAGTAATGTTTTGAAAATAGCGGCGTGCACCCGTTCCTTCCGCGCTTCCGAACATTGCCACATATCGTTCCGTTTAAATCCATAAACACGACCGACATACAGCCGCCGCCACCGCAGCCGCCACCGCTACCATCGTTATACACATTGAATTCGGTCGCTTATCAGTTCACCGACTTGACTCTGCCACATCGGATTTGTTCTCCTGATTTGTGGGCGTTTTCATTCTCTCTTTCAATTTTACCTCAAAATATATATATATAAAAGAAAAAATAAATATAAAAAGCCATATATCAGAAATAAAAAATGTTTGTGAATGAAATGTCTCCGTCTTTCATACAAACAGGAGAATCCTGGAAAATATAATTTGTAATGACGGGAAAAGGTATTCTAAAATAACATTCTTGTTTTGGAGAGCGGGAAGTGAAAACATTGTAAAAGCTGAAATATCTCCTTTAAGGAAATAATTCAATTTAAAAGTCGAATGTTTTCAAGAAATTTAAAATTTTTAGATTAGTTTACATAGCTAGAGCTTATATAATTAATTACTATATAATATTGACAAAACATCAATCTAAGGAGAACTTATTGTATTAGTACACTACAAAAAAAAAGTAGTGGTAGTAGTAAGTTTAGTTTCAAATGTAAATTATTTGTGTAACATGCTCTGACCTTTACTTACCACTGACGCTAGTACAATAGTTTATAACTTTATTTATTAGGATTTAGTATGACAAACCACATTTTAATGTTTTTTAAAGAATTTTTTAAATTAATCTAGTTTTTAACTCCTGAGGAAGCTATAAATTTATAGCGAAATATAGAGGATAAAACAAATGAATGTTTTTTAATTTTTTAATTTTCTTAACAATTGACCGAATACCCGACGAATTTCATTGATTCGAATTATATAATATATATGAAAATAGATACATTTCGCTATTAAATGACATTAACTTACCAAAATACTTCACTATTTCATTATTAGCACACACTATTTGTAAGCTCTTTATTATTTAAAAGAATTAAGTGCATTTATATACTTTTGCGAGGGAAAATTGTAATAATAAAAGAAAAGAGATTATCTTATTTATGTAACCTAATTTATATACTAAATGTTAATAAATTTCATTCATTAAAATTTATATTTTCGAAAAATAATTGGTAATTTATTTAATTAACTATATTGTAAGGCATTTATCAAATTATTACTTACTGTATTTGTAATTTTTTACACAACTAATTCAGTAAATAGAATTTGATTTTCAAATAACTTAGTTTATTTTTCAAGTCTTACTTAAATACAATTAATTGGTTTATAATAATCAGTATATTTTAACAATTCATTATTTTTGTTCTTCTGCCGCCTAGGATTTAAAAATCTAATTAAAAATTATCACGCCAGAGCAATTTCTAAGTTTTATTTGAAGTGGTGAGTATTTGTAAATGGATATACTTTTTTAACTTCAGTTTTAAATTTCTGTTATTATTTACTCATTTCATTATAACTCAAAACATCCAATTACATTTTAGTACGCCAACATGTGGCTTAAATCTAATACATTTTGACGCATTCTAAAGTTAGGCTTAAAGCTATCTATTATAATATACTATATATATATATATATATATTAACGTCAATATATATGTGTGAAGCGTCAACCTGTTTCAGGTTGACGCTTCAACCTGAAATACATAGGTTGACGCTTCACTTCGTTCGCAAATGTATATACACTACCGTTCATAAGTATTTGGGCACCCATATTTTATAAAATTATTTGAACAGCATAGCTTCTAGGAAATTCATTCTTGTAATATTGGATAGGTATAAGGAAAGTATTAAATCTACAGAAACGCTGCATAAGTAACATTATATATTACTTTATTACCTGCAATAAACCAAAATTTGTTATTGGGACTACCTGGGGATTAGCGCAATAAAAGTTTCTCCAAGTTCTTGTAATTGTCTTTCTGTGAAGGATACTGAAGGATAAGTTTAGTAATGATGTTTTAATGACCTCGGGCGAGTTTCATGTTATATTTTTGAAATTGCCCTCAGTTACGTTTCTATATTCGTTGTGAGATATTCCTGTGCTAGTAGTGTTGTTAAGATCGTTAAATATGCCAAAAAGAAAAGAGATGGACATTGAAACGCGTTCTCTTATAATTGCGCACCATCAAGATGGCAAAAGCAACCTGCAAATTGCGAAACAATTAAAATTAAATAATACTTCCGTAGACTATGTCGTCAAAAAATACCGAGAAAGTAGCAGTGTTCTCAATAAATCACGGAGTGGGAGACCCAGAGCGACAACTTCTGCTGAGGATCGTGCAATAGTGATCACAAGCAAAAGAAATCGACGGAAAACAGCCCCAGAAATCGCTGCAGAAATCAATGCAGACCGTCCAAAGTCAATAAGCGTAACAACGGTCAAATGTCGCTTGTACAAAGCAGGTTTGTACGGACGAATTGCAATGAAAAAACCGTTATTACGCAAACAGAATAAGCGGAAACGCTTAAACTGGGCTCGTGAACACCAACATTGGACAGTTGAACAGTGGAGTAAAGTCTTGTGGACCGATGAGTCAAAGTTCGAAATTTTCGGGTCCAGAAGACGCATTTTCGTTCGAAGATCTACAGGTGAGCGTGCGGCAGAGCAATGTATTGTGCCTACGGTTAAACATGGCGGTGGTTCCGTGATGATCTGGGGTTGTTTTGGTGGTACGGTCGTGGGTGATATTGTGAAAATTGAGGGAATACTAAGGAAAGAGCAGTATCGAAACATTTTGGAGACCAACGCTATTGCTTCAGGATTAAGACTTTTGGGTAGGAATTTTGTATTCCAGCAGGATAATGACCCAAAGCACACATCCAAAATATGCAAAGACTATTTGCAACTCTTGGAAGCGGAAGGATCTATCGAAGTTATGAAATGGCCTCCCCAAAGCCCCGATCTAAATCCAATAGTTATTGTGGGAGGAACTTGATCGGGAGGTCCGGAAAGCAGTACCAACATCGGAGGCTGATTTGTGGAGGAAACTGCAGGAAGCTTGGGTCCGCATAACACCGGATACATTAGCAAAACTAATTGCAAGAATGCCGCGATTATGTGCTGCCATTATAAAAAACAAAGGAGGTCACATAGATGAATCGAAAATTTAAATATAATATGTAATTCTACTGCCAGATACTGTAATTAGTTATGTATGTACATGTAATAAATATATTTTCATTTTTTCACTAGTGCTTTTAATCATTTCTTCTAAATTTATGGGTGCCCAAATACTTATGAACGGTAGTGTATATATATATATATATATATATATATATATATATATACAGTCATGTTCGTTAAAATAGCAGTGATGCGTAAGAGTATCAAAACTGATTTGGTACGTAAGTAGTGCCAGTGAAATGCATAGTATACATTTTCAAATGTATAAATCTTGTCTTATGTAGGGAAACAACCGGATATTCGGGGAACTCCCCAGTTATATCGAACTATATGAAAGTTGCAGGTGTTCGTCAAAATAGCAGTATTCCGTAGTTTACATTGAAAACTCGTGCTATGTAGACGGTATACACAATTTGGATCAATACATAGTCTTAACTTATATCAACACTTTAATATATTCATTTTGACCGGTAAATGTAAACTGTTTCTTACACTGCAATGGGTCGAGCTAAACACTGTACCCAAGAAAAGAGAACACTTATTTTAAACTTCATTCAAAGAGGAAAAACATACAAATTTATACAAGAAGCGCTCGGATGCTCAGCTAAGATGATATTAAATGCGAAAAAATGGAAAAAACATAAAGAAAATCGTGGCGGTAAAAGAAAAACTACTATTAGAGAAGACAGAAGCATCCTCAAGTTAACTAAAGCGAACCCCTTTATGTCGTCGAGCCAAATTAGACGGGAACTCGGTCTTCCTATAAGTACTTCAACTATTAGAAAGAGGCTTATAGAAGCAAATTTACAAGCTAGAAGACCGAGGAAAGTACCTCTCTTAAATAAAAGACAGGTTAAAAACAGATTGAATTTTGCACGTCAACATGCATTATGGGATTCAGCAAAATGGCGCAATATACTCTGGAGCGACGAATCTAAAATTGTTTTGTTTGACGCTCATGGGTCGCAACAACATGTTAGAAGACCTCCATTAGCGGAGTTTAATCCAAAGTACACGAAAAAAACTGTTAAGCATGGAGGTTCTAAAATAATGATTTGGGGATGTTTTTCTTGGTATGGTGTTGGACCATTGTACAAAATTGACGGCATTTTGGACGCTGATGGTTATGTTACTATAATGCAAAACGTAATGCTACCGTACGCCGAAGAAGAAATGCCTCTGCGATGGGTTTATATGCAGGATAATGACCCTAAGCACGCTTCTCGCAAGGCTAAAAAGTGGTTTGCGGACAATAATATCACGTTATTGGTCTGGCCTGCACAATCGCCAGACCTGAACCCGATAGAACATTTATGGGGCGATATAAAAAAGGCCGTTTCAGCAGCAAAGCCACAAAATACTAACCAATTGTGGGAAGTGTGTCAAGAAGCTTGGAAATCAATCCCAATTACCCGTTGTCGTCAACTAGTAGAATCTATGCCGCGACGCTGTGCAGCCGTTATTGCAAATAGGGGCCAGGCAACAAAGTATTAGTGCACTAGTGAAAAATATTTAAATAAAAACAAATTACAGGTGCATAGAGTAAAGACTGCTATTTTAAGGGACAGGATCATATTATCATTTTGTCCCAGAAGTTTTATTACATTTCTTTTCTTTATAATGTACATAAAAAACTTTTAAAATATAGAGAATAATATTTATCTAATATTATCATTTGTTTTTTTTAAGTTACATTTGAGATTTTAAGAAATATTATAACACTGCTATTTTAACGAACATGACTGTATATATATATATATATATATATATATTTTGGTAAGTTAATGTCATTTAATAGCGAAATGTATCTATTTTCATAAACTAATAGTAATTAAATGTTTTATTATATTATTCCAGTATTAAAAAAATAGGATTATGTCTTATAGTTCTTTGTAAATTACTCTTTATATATATATATATATATATATATATATATATATATATATATACATATATTTAGTTAATTAAATCTTAGTTTAACTAATTCAGGTCTTTTTCTATTTATGTTCAATTTTTAATATTCAAATTCAATGAATTTTATTTGCAATAGATCGATCTTTTCTAAGGGTACCTGTTGTCTATGTATGTCGAAGTTCCAAATCAGTTATTAGTTTATAGTAAATACTTTTAATTTCTTGCATATTTTCTTTTTGGAAGATATAAAACAGGTTCTGGTATTATTTAGGATGAGTCTGCAAGTTCAAGATACAGATTATTGTTATTATTTTTTTTTTTGTATGGCGTCTCGGGATCACAGCCCATTCGCCTCATTGCAATAAAAAACCGCGATACAGTATTTCGATATATTCCCTAACTTTTAAAATCAGACGTGATGCATTATTAGGTGTAAGACTGGGACACACATTTCACATCCCGGGGCCTATAAGATTTCTTTGCAATAAACAGTTTGCAATAATTTGTTCATTATTGCAGATTTATTATGTCTTCGTATTCCAAAAATATGAATTCTATGTACATATAACAGGTATGCTACATAGACTTTTCAAACACTGTTTACATTCCAATTGAGTAGATTTACTATTTTTTCCTTAATTTATATTACAGAGTAATATTAAGGCAAGTTTTAGTGATTTTCCATTTTAAACTTAAACTTTGTTCATTGTTGAAGATTTATTATGTCTTTGTATTCCAGAAATATGAATTTGATGTATAACAGGTATGCTACATAGACATTTCAAACACTGTTTATATTCCAATTGAGCAGGTTTAGTATTTTTTTCCTTAATTTATATTACAGAGGAAAATTAAGACAATTTTTAGTAATTTTTCATTTTAAAGTTAGCGTCCCTTACTTAAATTGTTTAAATTTAAATCTCGTTTCTCTTAAATTTATTTTGTAAATGTTCCTATCTATCTTTTGGTAGCAAATTTGGGTAATATGAGGATTTTTATAATTAGATTTAACAATTTACTATATCATCTCAAATTTCATACAATTTTGAATGTAAATAATAATTGAAATGTGAGCTATAAATTTGGTATAATCTCGTTACAATTTTAATATCCATTAACAGCATTTATTAGATTAAGTGTATGACATATAATTGTTCGAATAGACAATATATTAAATTTGAATAATAAACTAAAATTTTGATTATTTAATTATATATCAGCACTTAAAATTTATAGCATATAACTTTGTTATTGGAAAATTAATGTAAATTAATAGAAATTCTATTAAATAATATAATGTTGATTACCCATATATAATGTAATTTAAATACCAAACCTAGTTAAATCAAATAATTTTAAAAAATGTTACTAACAATTGTTCATGTAATACATACATATATATGTATATATATATATATATATATAATATAGAAAAAAAATATTTGCTGATTTCTATCATGCATAAATAAATACACACTAAGTTTAGTTCCAGAAACTACATAGTTATACCAGGTGTACCGGAAAGTTATTACCGGTTTTTCTAACAGATGTCGCTAAGCTTAAGCATGCAATGTTATGATTTAACATATACATATGTCATTTTATTCTACCGACATCAAGCTTCAAAGTCATACAGATTTATACCTCTTTGAAGTCGTTGAGTTACGTACCCGAAAAAGTAAATTTATAATAATAATAATAAAAACATGTGAGGCGTGGTTTCGACAATACAAAAGTGGTCATTTCGATGTGAAAGATAAAAAACGTTCTGTGTTAGAACGAAAAAGTTTGAAGATGCGAAATTACAGGAGTTATTTGATGAAGATTCAACCCAAACTCAAAAACAATTGGCAGACGCGTTTAATGTGGCCCAAGAAACGATTATTGACCGATTACGAGTAATAGGTGCCACATCAATTGAATGACAGGCAAATGGAAAATCGAAAAATCGTCTATAAAATGCTGCTTCAAAGGTATGATCGGAAGTCATTTCTGCACCGAATATGGAAAATTTATTTCGAAAACTCTAAGCGTGAAAAATCATGGTTATCACTTGGCGAAGCTAGCTCATCGACTCCAACTCCAAATCGTTTTGGGCGCAAGATAGTGCTTTGTGTTTGGTGGGATCAAAGTAGCGTGGTGTATTGCAAACTGTTGGAACCTAGTGAAGCAGTTAATACTTATCGCTACCGACAACAAATTATTAATTTGAACCATGCATTGATAGAAAAACGTCCAGAATGGGAACGAAGACACGGTAAAGTGATTTTACAGCACGATAACGCGCCGTCTCATACAGCAAAATCGGTCAGGCAAGCGTTGAAAGCACTTGGATGATACATAATATCACACCCGCCGTACTCTCCAGACATTGCCCCATTCGCCTATCGCCTTTTCGCATCAACGAGATTACGCGCTTCGAATAAGTTAGAAAATGGCTCGATGAATGGTTTTGCTCAAAGGACAAATAGTTTTCTTGGGATGGTATCCATAAATTACCTGAAAGATGGGCAAGATGTGTAGAATCAAATGGCTAATACTTTCAATAAATAAATTTTACAATTTTCTTGAAAATTATGTAGTTTTTTTTTACGAAAAAACCGATAATGACTTTCCGGTACACCCGGTAAATAAAAACCATTAATTAGTACAATGTAAAAACTAAAATTAACAAATATATTTTCCCCTATATTAATAAACTGCTGAATTTAGTCTGGTATCTTGCCGTACAATATGCGGACGAACTTGTACTGAAGGCTAAAAATTTGAATTTTAACAAAAACGATGCGCAAACACACACTGTGTATTTAGTTTTTAGCGGTTAAAGTTGATGGGGAATTATTCTGTGTGAGTTTTACCGCGAGACTGTGATTAATTATCTGCTGATGATGACGACTAAGTTGTCGAAACACATAGTGCAAAGATTAGCGTTTTATTTTGCCAAGATTTGATAATTTTCCGTATAAATCGTAGAAGGCGAGAAATCGAGTAGTGTTTACTAAATTTTTTATTGCTGATCGCCCTTCACTTCAAATTAAAATGTCAATATTGTATGGTAGTAACGTTTAATTTAACCCGTCATTTAATTTCTTGAGAACTCTATACATATTTACTACCTATTTCGCGTTAAACAAACATTTTCGTTGGGTGATTTCGAATAAAATAAATTGCGAGAAATACATTGAATACATACAAGCGATAAATTCTTAAATTGCAACTCGACAAGCGCCGAGCTTTAACGGTTGATGTTCAATCGTTCACATAAAATTGTTGTGTCGGCAGCTCGTACAAACCAAATTTCCCCATGTTCAAGTAAAACATGTAACGGCATTTGTTAAACCAATCGAACAGCATAAAAACTCGTGTATTTCGATTACCTGTTACAGCTTCATAATTGAATTTTATGATTGAAAATTTTCCCATTTCTTTATGTTGAAAACATTTTATTATATTCAATATTCGCGAGTAACTTGTCACTCTACCGAATCCATATTAGTTCTATCATAACCAGAAGTGTCATTTTAGATTTAGTGCTCTTATATTTGACTTGACATTATGAGAAATAACAAATAATTGCATGAGGTGTACCAAAAATGGAATAACCGCTGTAGCAACATTTTCTGTATTTTCTTATAATTTCAAGAAAAGGAAGCACTCGTACACAATTTAACAGTAGAAACAACAGAAATGTAACATACAGCATGACATCCAGAGTCGATACACTTGACGTTATCTAGAAAGCGATGCGGTAGTTGTATACTCATAAAAACACATTATCCGACAATAAAGCTATGGTTGACTTTACCAGTTTATTTCAAGATTTCCTGGCACAATGTTTTGTATTACAAAGGGTACTAGGAAAGTTTTGCAATATGATGCAACGATGAATCGTAGGAAGCTGCTTGTCGCTGCATGTTGAGACATGATCATAGGTGCACAGTAGCCGCCGCGCCATGTCGATGGGCTCAGTTATTCATTAGCAGTGAGAGTGTAAAGTGCTTGCGATGATATCGTGGTCACGAAATGAGATAAGGGCAGTTTTGCGTTATAATTCCGTGCGTGGTTTAAACACATAGACCGGTACTTCGAAGAAATGACTCTTGCACTAGGTGATGTTTGTCCACATCGCACAACGACATTCAGGTGGTATAGAGAATTCCAAAGGGTAAATTTAACTGTGGAGGATGCTGAGAGGCCGGGAAGACCACGAAAGTCAGTAACGGAGGAAAACGCTATTATTGTGAGGAAAATGCTTGGCGAGGACAGGCGAGTGACCTACCAACAGATAGAGGGTACTTCAGGCCTAAATGCACCAGCAATTTGTTCGATTCCGCATGATCATTTGCACGTGAACTGACTGACTGAAGAGCAGATGACGCGATGTGTGACTTGGTGCCGGGAGATGCTAAAACAGTTTAATAAGGGACAATCTTTGTATGTGAACAACATCGTGACAGGTGATGAGACTTGGTTGTACTATTACGATGTGCCGACCAAAGCTCAAAACAAAGTTTGAGTCTTTGATGATGCGGACACACCCGTAGTTGTCAGAAAATCCCGATCTGTAAAGAAGAAAATGATAACGGTATTTGTCAAATCGAGTGAAATTGTGGCACGCGTCGTTTTGGACACACAGAAGACAGTCACAGCTAAGTGGTATACTGAACAGTGCCTGCCTAAAGTCATTGGATCTAGGAAGAACCTGCGGCCAAAGTCAAGAATGGACACCTGGTTCCTCCATCACGATAATGCTCCAGCTCACTGCGCCAAAGCCTGCACCGAATATTTGACAACGACAGGATTGAAACCCTGAAACGCCCTCCCTACAGTCCAGATCTTGCTCCCTGCGACTTTGTACTGTTCCCGCATGTGAAAATGAAGCTAACAGGGAGGCGGTTATCCAGTGATGAGGATTTTCTGCGAGCTTGTGACAACGAGTGTACTTTACTCCCTAGTGAAACTTGGCAGAACTGGTTTAAAGATTGGTTTCGGGGGATGGAGGGGTGTATTGAGTGTAGAGGAAATTATTTTGAAAAACTTAAATAAACAAAGCTGTATTGCGAAACTTTCTTAGTAGCCTTTGTATAATATATTTACTACATTCTCAAGTCCTATACATTTTTGTTTATTTTTCAAATTTTTCAAATGTTCTGTTACTAAATAACTATTTTGTATCACATATTCTGTATGTCTTTCTTATCTTCTATTGAGTTAGGGTGGGTCGTAAAAACGAATCGCATAACAATAATTGAAAAAATGAAAAATTTAACATTTTTAAAACTCTCTGACTGCATGGGATTAACAAAAATCGAACTATCTATCGATATAAGCAAGGCTCTGGAGTAACTAATGCGAGACATTGTTCAACGGTCAATAATGGACTTTTCAATAATATACTGTTCTAGCTTATAAAGTCAAAACCTTAGACCGAACAGCGGTGAAAAAGCCAATGGATCTATTCCGTTATTCTATTAACCTGACCGCTTTGAGGCTAGTGCTGATCGAAGAGAAGGGCATTTTAAATAGGGTTTATTTCCATTTTTAGATTATAGTACGTTCTTTGATTTTGTGCAAAGAGAAACTAGAAAATTATTTTGAAGTGCAAATACTTATATTTCACTATACAACTATAACTTAATTTTCTAGTTTATTCCATAATCACCATAATTATTAATTAGTTGTTGAATATTCTACTCATAGAAAATCCTAAGCGCAAGAAAATCTCGCAAGTGTTGACATACCTGATTGTCATTTGTATACATTTTTCCATACAACGAATTTTGCAGCGACCGGAATCGATTGTTGACCATAATGAATATAACCACAAAGATTCCACCTTACACACAGAAAAATTTACCCATCATTAATACTGGCTTTCAGGTCCTGGGAGTGTATCCTAATCTAACCACTGTCTTTTCCGGCTAGATTCTCGTATGTTATCCATTTTTTGTGACCAGTAACAATATTGGATAAGAAAAGTTCATCTTTTTACTTTGATTTAACTCATTGCTATTGACATTCTGTTGGCCTTATTTGTTTCACTAAAATGACACTCACACTCCGAACTTATTCACCTTCCTGTGCTACCCAAAATGTCACCGCACAATTGGTTGAGAAATACTTCTGCGCTAATTCTCTTTCGTTTCACAAAGGCCTTGTACCACCAAAATTTCTAGCCGATTTATATCGAAATCTGATTCTTAGGCTAGGCTTAGATTATCCTAAAGTGCCATACTTCCAACGCGAAATTTTGAAACCTAATTTCTCGTTATTGTTTCACTACTCACTTGACTACCATAAACACTGCATATTTTTTCAACGGCTGCTGTAGCACTATTTATTAATTTATAGTCCCACTTTATACATATGTATGTCTCACATGCACTTTAAAATTTTCCATTTCAAGTAATTATACTTTTAATAAATATAAACGCAAACAATTTTCATTTTAATAAACAATTATATGCCAACAAAATTATGATTACGATGCGTTTCGCGCAATCCAGGGCTCATCAGGCAATCCAAACTTTGTTAGCATTTGCAGACACCATGTAAGTGTTAGTACCGAAAAGATAAAATATTCTAAATAGGAGAGAACTATACGTCCATCTTTCGGATCGAAGTGGAAGAACTGGTGTCGTATTTTAGTTACTAGGTATAGAATAGTTTTTTATCTTCAGTTATAACGTAGTAACAAATAACTATTTTCCAACCAAGCTATGACTGAGACGAATTTCTCCTAATCTAATGCTCATCAATCAATCAAAAGTTTGCTGGCACTTGTAAACACCGTGCTAATGTTAATATCGATAAGAATAACTAGTGCAGATAAGAGTGATCTACACGTCAAAATAGATGTAATGATTGGCAACAACCGTTTATATGCACACGTCGTTGGTTATTTTAGTGACAGGAGTTTTCTGTAGACAGCAGTTTTCTGTAGACAGCAGTTATAATGCGATATTAGTGTGTTCGCTTCAATTCAATAGATGGACGTATAGTTCTCTCTTTCTTATGCTATTTTAACTATCCAACTTCTAACTTCTCTAACTCAAGAATGGCTAGGTTGCACTTGTAAGCTAAAAATAAAAAATGCCCTTGCTGCAGCAACTAAAGAATTCTCAGAAATTCTAATTGCTTACATACTACATGAATTGGTAAATATATTGGGTCTGGGAAAAAGTTCGTGGCGTTTTTCCCGATAGATGGCATTGGTTGCCGATAACTAAAGAACAACAAGTCACAGCGACACCACCGAGGGCTCGTTTTTTAGATGACCTTCCGAACGTTAGTTTGAGCGTAGAAACATTGTAATCGGTGCAGTGGTTGGAAAGTTATTCGCACTTGAAAATGGAGAAGAATAATGAGAAATTTCGCTATATTCTGCAATATTATTATGATAAGGGGAAGAACGCTGCGCAGGCTTGTGATAAAATTTGTGCTGTGTACGGTGAAGGTACTTTATCGAAATCTGTTGCGCGGAAATGGTTCGCTCGCTTTCGTTCTGGAAATTTCAATGTGAAAGATGAGTCACGCTCCGGTCGTCCAATCACTGAAAAATCTGATGAAATTCTTGAAAAAGTCCAACAAGATAAGCATATCAGCAGTGTCGATATTGGCATGGAGCTAGGCATTGACCACAAAACTGTTTTGAACCATTTACACAAAGCTGGTTACAAAAAAAAGCTTGACGTATGGGTTCCTCATGAGTTGAGCGTGAAAAACATGATGGACCGAATTAACATCTGCGATGCGCTGCTGAAACGGAATGAAATCGAGCCGTTTCTGAAACGTTTAATAACCGGAGATGAAAAATGGATTACGTACGATAATCGGAAGCGTAAAAGATCGTGGATAAAGGATGGTGAGCCGTCACAAGCGTTCGCTAAGCCAACATTGACGCCAAAAAAAGTGATGCTGTGTGTATGGTGGGACTGGAGGGGAATCGTCCACTACGAGCTACTTCCAACTGGTCAGACGATTGATTCTCAACTCTACTGTGCACAACTAGAGAGATTACGCCAGGCGATTGAAGGAAAACGGCCCGAATTGATTAATAGGAAAGGTGTTGTCTTCCATCATGACAACGCCCGACCACACACTTCTTTGATGACCCGTCAAAAATTGAGAGAGTTTGGTTGGGAAGTTTTGATGCACCCACCTTACAGTCCGGATATAGCACCCTCTGACTATCATCTGTTTCGATCTCTGCAGAACTCTCTCAATGGAATTAAGTTGGTTTCAAAAGAAGCCTGTGAAAACTACTTGATTCAGTTTTTCGACCAGAAACCACAGAAGTTTTTCACCGATGGAATCATGGATCTACCAAAAAAATGGCGAAACATTGTCGATAATAATGGAGCATATTCGGTTTAAATGAATTCGTCCACGCGCCATGCGGGGACCAGTTGAATTTTACTGAAAAAACGCCACGAACTTTTTCCCAGGCCCAATATACGGATTAATCCAATATATACATTTCAACTCATGTGAAGCATAGCATTCAAACGCACAAAATTTTCTCGTAAAAGCTTTTAAATAAAATTTCCAATTTAAATTTGGACATATGCGGTGCCAGTTCTGGCCAAATTAACTTTTGCAAAAATGCATTGTAATCTCGTCCATAGCTAATAAATAATTCACCGAACTGCAACTGCATAATACGCTCAAATCAATTTTGCGGAAAGCATAATTGGAAAACATGGTAGCAAAAGCAACAACGATGATTCTGCTCCGTCACTTGAATCGAATTACGATCTTCGGGCCTGTGTAAACACGTGCAGCAATTATAAACTCGCACCTGAGTGAATGTATGTATGTGTACGTGAAATGTATAGCGTGTATGCTCATCTTATTATATGGGAAGGGGAGCACGAAACCGAGTTACAGCCGAATGGATCCGTCGTGGATCGTATACGTAGATTTTGGATTGTTACGCCTATTAGTTTTTAATCTCATATACGTGACGATGAGGAAATCCCAATTTAACAGTTTCAATCAACTGCATAAGATACATAGCGAATTATTGTATCATGATTATTACAGATCTGCAAAATTAAAATTTTTATATTGATAGCATATACGTTTAAATAAAGAAACAGGGTTGACTTTTATAATATCACAAAACTAATAGTCGTTACGGGTACAGTATTTTGTCTCCTTAATTTAAATTTCTGTTCCATTTTGAGAATTGAAACACCTTGAATATGACTGAGCATCCCATTGGATGTCTTGTCCTAAATTTTCGTAAAAAAACTGCATAATTTTCAAGAAAATGGAAAAATTTATCTATTCAAAGTATTGGCTATTTGATTCTACACACCTTGCCCATCTTTGAGGCAATTTATGGATGTCATCTCAAAAAACTATTTGTCCTTTGAGCAAAACCATTTTCTATCTCTGAAATTGGCGAAGTGCTACTCTGCAAGTGCGTGTCCCATTGATGCGAAAAGGTGATAGTCGAACGGGGTAGGTCTGGAGAATACGGCGGGTGCGACATTGTCCCATGCAAGTGCTTTCAACGCTTGTTTGACAGGATTTGCTGTATGAGATGGCGCGTTATCGTGCTGTGAAATCAGTTTAGTGTGTCTTCGAGCCCATTCTGGACGTCTTTCTATCAATGCATGGTTTAAATAAATACGTGATTTGTTGTCGGTAGCGATAAGTATTAACTGTTTCACCAGGTTTCAGCAGTTTGTAGTACAACACGTCACTCTGCTCCCATCACACACAGAGCATTATCTTGCGATAAAAAACGGTTTGGCCCTGGAGTCGATGGGCCAGCTTCGCCAAGTGATAACCATGGGTTTTTGTGCTTAGGGTTTTCCAATTAAATCCATTTTTCATCACACGTCACTACTCGATGCAGAAATGACTTCCGATAATATCTTTGAAGCAGCATTTCATAGACGATTTTGGATTTTCCACTTGCGTGTCATTCAATTGATGTGGGATCCATTTTTCCATCTTTTCTTTTGGATTTATCCCATTGGTCGTAATCGGTCGCTAATCGTATCTTGGCCCACATTTAACATTTCTGACAATTATTTTCGAGTTTGGGTTGGGTCTTCATCCAATAACTTCTGCAGTTTCGCATCTTCAAACTTTTTCGGTCTACCAGAAAGTTATTTGTCTTGCATATCGAAAACACCGCTTTTGAATTGTTGAAACCACACCCTACATGTTTTTATGTGCGCATGCTCACCGTAAGTTTTCACCAGCAAACGATGACTTTTAGTGGCTATTTTCGTTTGACTAAATAAGAAAACTAATGAACCTTTTCAGGCACGAAATTCGACGTTTTCAAAGAAGTATAAATCTGTGACGGTCTTACTTTCGCAAAACATAACAAAGCCATAAATGCATGGCTTTGAAGCTTGATGTCAGCAGAATAAAATAACATATGTGTCAAATCACATAAGCCTAGCGATATCTGTTAGAAAAACCGGTAATAAATTATTACACTTACAAATTAATTTAAATGTAAGTTTCTGTATGCATTTATCTGTCTTTAATTTACCAAATACCTTTTGGAAGCATACAACTAACGATCTCTTACTACATATATTTCATTCAATTATTCAGAGCCAAGCTACAACTTGAAAGAAACAAAAATAAGGTAATAATAGTCGGGTATTTAATTTCATCATTAACATAACGGTATTCAATTCCAATAAACCATCAACATCTATATATCAATCTAAAATAACAATGTAATTATATATAAAATATAACATCAACGTAATTATGGAGAAAACATAACGGAAACTAGAGTTGATTCTATCGGCGAAATGCTAAATCACTTCGGCCTCTCTATATTTTCGTACAAAATGCGGGTACGAACTGCGAGATTATCATAATCCGTCATAATCTCCACTCTATTGTCAAGTTTTTGTAACGAACTGTGGTTAGAGCAAACTGACTGTTCGCACGCAGTTCCCTCTAGATTTGATTGTCGGAATTAGGGCAGCTGTGAGCGCAGATTTTCGAACGGGACGTGTTCATCTTACGTTAATGCCTAGGTCATCGGTCCTAATCCGTGACAACACACTCGAAACGAATGTTTCTGGATTTTCTAATTAACACGTCCTTTTAATTCGAAAACGAAATTCGGGAAAATGTTTAATGCTTTTCTTTCTTATTCTCTTATTATATTCTTTGTTTCGTTTAGTGTCTTGGAATTATAAAAATTGGGAATAAAAATATGAAGCAGTTTCCTTTATTATTAAACTTGATTTAAGACGTTATATTTTAGTAGAATCTTATTTAATGAGATGATGATATTTATAGTTGGTTGCAATATAATATCTTTAATCCAAAACCAATTTGAGCAAAAACTGCTTGCTATAACTGTCAAAGTTTCAGTGAAATTTACATGTAAAATTGTCATTTAAAAAATTTAAAAAATTATAGGGCCAAAAAGAGAAAAAAAGATTCTGTACAGTCAGGCAGAGTATTAAAGAATAGAATAATTGTACAAAGCAGGTACATACATTCAGGTATCTGGGAACAATAATGATAAACCGAAAAGGAGAAGTCGAGAACGAGTTTTTTCAAAGATCTACGGACACAGGAAATCTTTTATTGCAATAAATAACAATTTTCTCAGCTAGAAAGAAATATTAAATGAAGAGGAAAATAATGAATGAGAAAAATAATGAAGACAAACACTGAAATAGTAGTGAAAATCTTGAATTATGATAGGAAAATTAAAGAGCAGGCTCGATAATGTTGAAATGCGGTACTTAAGAAAAATTCAAATAAAAACCAGAAAACACTGGAAATTAAGAATATAGAGAACAATTAAAAATATTATATTAGTGGAAGAAACGATGCAATAATGATAACTAAGATAATAGTTAGGTTATTGTATATACAATAGAGGATAATTGGTGAAAAGGGTGTTAGAAGCAAAGGACGCGAAAAACAGACGACAGAGATAACCTAGGTGAACTTGACCAGAGGAAATAAGGATGACATCCAAAGCAAAGGTAATTGAATGAAACGAAGTACAGAACAAAAACAAAAAAAAGTTGAGAGAGATAGAAGAATGAGTTAAAACACAAAAGCATTACATATGGTGTCGCATTTTAAAGTACAATACATGTTTTTAGCATCTGTAATTTTATCAACTGATAGCCATATTTTTGTATTTTCAACACCGTCTTTGTAAGGTCCATGGTCGTGTCTCTCACTCGTGGTAAATTATACTGTAGAAGTTGCCAATCAAAAGAAAATTCTGGTCTCTAACTTCCAATGTGAAGTATCTCCAAAACTGGTGAAACTTCTCATTGTGAACTACATGTTGAGGAATGGTGCACGCAGTTACAGTAATAATAAAATCAAATACAAATTTAATATTCACATTTTGCGTTCAACACGTCGCGTTTGCTGTTAATGTCTTTTAGAATCCATAATATGAAATAATTTGCCCCTCTGGTTCTTGTCGCTGGTTACCCGAAGGATTATTCAACCAAACACACTTGAACTTATCTATTCTAACTAATATTTCAATATAATATGTAAAACATAATAACAATTTCATCATGGTGTCATGGAAAAACCATTTGAAGTTAGCGTGGAATTCAGAGTGTAAATAACAAATGCTATGAGAAATAGAAAAAAATACATGATGGCTTTTTTGACAACCTAATATTTTGCAGAGATTCTTTATAACCATTCTTATAAAATTTGACATGTGTACTTTATTAAACTACAAATATTGTTTGTTAATAGATCAAAAAAAGATACAAAAACTATAGTAACTAGAGAAACATAACAATGTATAGTTCATGAAGTTAAATTGAATTCGATTAAGGAAGTTCGTCTTGCGAACATATTCAGAGCGAATTGTTAAGACAGGAAGTGAAATAGATGAGCGTATCTTGGGCAAGCGACAGGATACATATTTGCCTCATGTAAGTAAAACAAAAGATACAAATAGGACAAAACAGATGACATTGGCTATAAAAATCTAATACTATTAACTCAAGTTCGGGAAAAGTTTGTTGGCGCCGTCGAGTTTGGAAAAGCGGAAACGGCGCACTATATGTAACAATGCTTTGGTAAATTGTTCGAGCGGAATTTGGCCACTAAAATTTTCCAGCAAATAAATAGATGAAGTAGAACGCGAGAAAAAGTTATATATAGTTGAGACAAAGAAATACTTTTCTGTGTTTTTTTTTGTGCCGTAATTACATGTAATGGTTTTAAAAAGTCCTGAAGTAGATTAGGAATATGTGAGTTCTATGTTTATGTGCACAGCGTGTATATAAAGAGTTAAACCTTTTGGACAGTTTAAATTTGTAAAGTGTTTGAAAGCTATCCCGAGAACTATTTTTTAATAATGTTTTAAATTTTCAAGGCAAATAGTAATTAGTTTTGAGGGAAACGAAGAATCATTAATGTTTCTTTCTGTTTCAGAGCTGCCATTGCCATTATTGCGTGCAAGGAGAGGTAATGAATGTTGAAATGCTAGTGAATAATGTGGATATTTTTGGTTAATAATTTTTATTTGTGTTACAAAATAGCAAACTTAAGTAGGCTCCTGCGAACTGAAAGTTCGAAAAGTTAAACTCATATGTTTATTAATAAAAATGATTCAACACTTTCCATTGTACATATATTCAAATATGTCCAAATCTATATTAAATAAGCAAATACAGAATTATGATTTAGATTATTTAGATACACTTGTTAAACATCGCTTTCCCTTATTCCTCTTCTTCTTCTTCACCTTTTACTTTCTCTAAATTTATTTACTTTTATGTCGTCTGGCTTGTCGTTTGACAGTCTAGTACCTCCTCATATTCTTACCACGATTATAGTGACTTTTTAATTTTTGAATGGCAGCGAAGGCCAATGCAAGTATTTTACTTGGCATCTATTGGCTAACTCGGATCCTTTCTTCTAGACTGCTTCTGTTAATTTTGCTGTAATTAGCAGAGTAGATGGTAAGATCGAGTAGTAGTAGTCCTAGAGCATGATAATATTCCAATTTCAACAAGCACACAGCACCATCCTCTTTGGATTCAATTCAACCTTTACCATAGCCTATATTATATCATCCTAGTATGATTATATTTTTTCGATTAGAAATTTTTGGAAAAACTTTTGAAGGAGTTGGGAGCAGTTGGCTTATCATTTGATCGACTAACCCGTACGATTATTTATTAAAGAACGGCTTTAAAAGCCTACATCTGAATATGGTAATTGCTATTATAAGACCTTCGATAAAGCAGAGCTGTAGCATTTCGAGGAATTCAGCCTGTTATACAAGTATTACTACAACTAGGGCTTTTTACTGAAGACTATAATTAATTAAATTAATTGTAATGTCATTAATTAAATTATGAATTAATTATTATTAAATTAATTAATTATAAATTCCAAAACATTTACATTAGAGTAAAAGTTGAAAAGTTACAATTTTACTAAATGCTGTAATGTTGGACAAACCCCAGGGTTCGTAGTAGGATACAGTCTCGCTAGGCAGGTTGGATAGGTGCGATTATAAATAAAACATGTAATTCTAACGCAGGAAAACAATCTATAATTTTACTTACACCTGTCGCAGTTAACAATCAAGTTTTGCGAAGCTTTTTTGCATCATTGACATGATGCAAGCTATTAGCAATACCTGAATGTATTCGCTCCCCGTAGGTTCCTGTCACAGGATTATTTAACTTTACTTACAAGACTTAAATATGAATATAGGAAAATATATTTTAAATAGCTTCTCTGTCTTTGAATGGAACCATAAACTTGAATAGAATTATCAGAAATTCACCCAAACAATTGCTTAGTCATTAGATTTAACACGAGTATTTATACCGTATTACGTATAGATCAGTCACGGCGAAAACAAAAAGGACAAAGAAAATCGGAAAGACGTGTTTTCCGTGCCACCTCTGCTGGAGGGAGAGAACTTCTTGTAACAATAAGTGACGTGTCAGTATGTCGAAAGTTATTCTGTAACTTAAACTGTAACAGAAATTATTTGATGCTTAACATCCATCAATTATGTTCATTAGGTTCTCGAGAGTAGCACGTACCTACAATGTTCCCTCAAAGGCATTGCTGCTGTCACTTAGAGTTTAGAAACTTTGACGTGCATGGACCCCGAAGGGACGCGCGATGTTTACCGTATTACCAGAGTTAAACTAGATTTAGTAATAAAACGTTAATTGTAACGTCGTTAGGTGTACCCTAAATCAAGCGGTAATCACTCTGAAGCGCATTGATTTTGCTCGTAAATTTGTAGCTTAATTAAATGACTTTTTCTTGTAAACCATAATATATATTAAGTAACAATGACATAATAATGGACTTTCAATAGATTTAAACTAGGAACAAAGGATTGTCCTTATATAACAGTGAAAATATAAATATTGAATTGATTCGGCCTTTATTTGATGAAACTGCATATTGGCAACTGATAACAAATACATAAATCATTAAAATTTTCATTTACTTTTTTTTTTTTAATTTATTTCATGTAACAAGTGTTTTACTACACAGTGGGTTTTCCAGATGCTTGAAGTGAGCTCAATGTATGTACATTGCAAAACATAATATGCAGTTAACTGACCTTGACCTAAATGACAATACATAAAATTAAAATTGTGTGGGAATTCTTGGGAGCTATTAAGCGTCTTTATTAGATAAGTAAATTTAGTAACGATGAATGGTTAATCTCTATTCAAACGTTTGCTCGAAAATAAAAAATAATTTTGTTAATAAATGCAAAGTAATTACTTACATAGTGTTATGCTTCGTACAGATAATATCTTTTCATTCTGTTTTTAAATTATTTTATTCAATTTATATACGATTCGGTTTAAATACGAAATTATTATCAAAGCCAACGTTTGCGAGTTACGAATAATCGAACGAGAAATACTCTAGTTTAGTCGTCACCCTTTTTCGTGTGCAAAGAAACCTATTACCTAGAACAAACGTATTTGTACATCTGGACCAATTCCGGGAATATTCTCTGTAATTTTCCACTTACGTTTAATATTACATCTATTAATTTAATTTCTAATTTCAAACTTTAATCCGTTTTCACGCAGAAAACATATCTATTTACATATCGCCCAACTGTCCACCTACCTAGTAAATGCAATCAATACATCGCGCTTCTTAATTAATTCTATGTTTTGGCGTGCTCTTTTCTGGATTATGACTGGTTCATTTCAAATTGACCAGTGCAATTGCCCTTCGTCACAACGATTCTTTTAAAAGGCCCGACCTTTGAAAAAGGTCTCTATTCCGGTATACAGACTTGTTCATTCTAGAATTAGATATGCGCTGTCCACAAGTGGAAAGAGTGCAGTTAGGTTAAAGCGCGCGAGAAAGGAGGATAGAATATCTCTCACTGGCAGTTTCGTTTTCTCCCACTTTTATATTGCAAACAACTTCCCCTACTGTATTTACTTATTTGACGAAGATCAAGCTAGAATTCGTCAGTTACCTGAAGAACGAGAACAGAGGGAAATCGAGGTGTGCAGTATTGTTGAAATCGAACCTTCTTATTCTAGTAAACAAATATCTGAAGTAGTTGACGTAAAACCTCTAACAGTTCGTCGTATTCTACACTAGGATTTTTAAAAGTTTCTTTTAATTTTTTCATTGTTTGAAAATCTTTTTAATTTTTAGAATTTTCTATTTCATTTATTTCAAGAATATTTTATTAGTTTCACGCCAAACGGCAAAACATTTCAAGAAAATAGCCATGTTGCATTTTATTAAAAGATTCAAATAAAATGCATCAAATAATTTATACAATTCAAAAATGTAGGTACGTATTGTCAATGCATAATGATTTACAGCCCCGACCTACACACATCATGTCGCTGGTGAAGACTGATTTCAGACATTCTCACGCGTAACACGCGAGAAACTAGGGGAAGTTGTTTGCAATACAAAAGTGGGAGAAAACGAAACTGCCAGTGAGAGATATTCTATCCTCCTTTCTCGCGCGCTTTAACCTAACTGCACTCTTTCCACTTGTGGACAGCGCATATCTAATTCTAGAATGAACAAGTCTGTATATATCTAAAGGGTAAGACACGTGTATGTATGTGGGCGAAGCCTGTACATGTAATCTTCAATGTTTCGCGCTCGTAACATATAACATCCTGTGTAAGGAGATACACACAACGTACCCCAGTATACCACTTAACATTCGATAACTATCAATTTTTTCCCAATTCTTTTATATTTTAATCCACAACTAATGACCTAATTTATTTCATTACATGATTTACAATTAAGGGATAAATAAATGATTAAGGAATAAATGAAACACTGCCTAAATTTCACACTAGATGATATATTTACTGCGACTAGTTTCGGCTGTTAGGGCATTATCGTCTTGACAGTCGAAACTAGTCAGTAAATATATAATGTAGTGTGAAATTTAGATAAAGCAACAATCAGCATTTGCAATTGCTTTAATATTTCTTTATCTATTGCTCTAGTTTATTAATAGTCTTTATTAATAAATTAGAGCCTTAGGAATTCGTTTTATTTAAATTAGTGAATACAATTTTAAGGCGAATATGGTTGTTTTATTTCTGCTAATGATATTTCTTTCAGCTTGATATTTGTCTTGGACTTTCGATGGTAATCATAAATTAGTTTATTATTAACCCTTTTATATTATTATATTTTAATAATAATAATAATCTTTAATGCCCAACAGATAACAATCCAATTACAGGACATATTACTAAAATTAAGATTAATAATAAGGGCAGTTAATTTAATACAAAAAAAAGAAAAGAGCACCCAGCCAAACAAGACGGTTTCTCTATCAGAAAGGGATCCAAGTATAATTCATTAGCATTTCTGCACATATGTACTAGTGGAGCCTTGTAAAAAATATTGGTTCTTGCCTTAGGTATTGAAAAAGTTGCCGACAATCTAGTATCAAACCTAGGTACGAGGAAATCAATTTAAGACAATAGCTCAGTAGAATCAATAAAATTATTAATTAATTTAAAAAGAAAACCACCACAAGCTTTCTTTCTGCATATACAAAGGGATTCGAAATTATGTCTAGCAAGTAGACCTTCATATGCCATACCAAAGGCAGGATAATGTCGATCAATCCTGAAAGGTAAATATTTCATAAATCTTTTTTGAACACGTTCAAGGAGTAACTGCTGGTAATCGTAATGCAGGTACCACACTACTGAAGCTTTTGGACATTTTGGACAGGACAAAAGGATAGTAAAGATTCTTCAAAGTGTGCAGGTTACTGAAACCCTTGCAGGATCGACTAAGGAATCCTAGACTTCTGGAAGCTGATGTTGTTATGTCACTTATATGCTTAGAAAAGCTAAGGTGCGAGTCAAACAAAAATCCAAGATCTTTGAAATTGTACACTCTAGGTATAGTAGATTGACGGACGTTATAGTCATAGCGAAAGGAAGTGTTACTTTTGCTAAAAGAGAACAGCACATTTGTTGAAGGTTAGCTGAATCTGATTATGGGTACACCATTCGTCAATAATGCTCCGATTTGTTTGAAGTTTAGTGCTATCCTCCAGTGAATTGATACTGCTAAAGATTTTTAGATTGGCGGCACTCTGCAGTCAAGACGTTCCAAAAGATCGCTAATATATATATTGAACAAAAGGGGTTCCAAATGGGAAATATTTTAATACATATAGCACCCATGCGAGAGGGTTAATAATAGTAGTATTCGACCTGCAAATTTTCTTAAAAAAGAAAATTTGCATGTAGCATTCACAACAATAAATACTTTTTCAAATTGTAATTTCTTTATATAATCGATGAATAAGAAAAGAATTTTAACTAATTTGTATGCATTTGTACTTTAATTCACGAAAACAGCGTTAAATCTTTATGCTCTATGAGGCCATGTTGATTAGGAATTGACCTTTCCTAACAAAAATGTAATTTCTAATTACAAATAAACGTCTATAGTTAGACCTGATAACTGGTCTGTAAATATGCCATGTTTCGGAAGCTTAAAAGGGCAAAAAAATACAAAAAAAGCATTATTTTACTAGGAAAACGATAATCAAGTATTTGAAAAACTTTCCAGCTTCGCGTGGCTAATAGGAATTTTCTCTATTCCGTTTACATTTCAGAGAGGCAATCCCGACGGACTAATATAGAATTACCAATTACAATACAGTATTGTTTACACCATTATCATCATTATTTCGAGAATACCTGAGGAATAATACATAATTGGCAGCAATTTCTAGAAAGCCGGGTCTGGTTTCTGTTTGTACCTAGGTATATCCTTTGGAAAGTAAATAGGTTGTTACTGGGGTTCAAACACGCGGATATAAGGCACCATTTTCTTAGTAGGAATTCGATAAAAATAAATACATTTAAGGCTTTCTTTAATGTATTTGCTGTAATTTATATAGAATATGAAATTAAAATAGCATTTTTTAATATTATTTTTAATATTATCCGCGCATTCTCCTTTAAATTGATTAAAATTTTATACATTATTTTTTGTAGTGCATGGGTCGTGTAGCTTGTTAAAATATCGAGAATTCTTCACCATAAAGGAGGAAAGCTGTGTAATTTCTACGTAGGAAATACCAAAATACTGATTTTTCATTTATTGTCCTCAGCCAGGCTTCTATCATGTACATATGTAATTTTTGACATCACTAGCATTCTAATCACTATTCTATTCCACAATTTAGATTCTCGTACTTTTTAATTACTCTTAATTAAAACTAATATTTCTAGAGATTAGTCATTTTATAATTAAATTCACCATAGTACTATCAAAATTATTGAAAACTCATAATTTTATTCGTCATAGGCAGAGTTGGGATGTTTTCCCGCAGGCCAGGTTCATACTGAGTACGCAGCGCCCTCACCAGTGAAATGTAATAAAAGAGTTGAAGCGTAGAATTATAAGTTAGAACCGAGCGGATCCTTATATAAGGCGAATGTCTACTTATTCAGTATGAGGGAAAAACGAGACCTTTAGTTGACGCAGTGCGAAAGTTTAATGATGATTTTCCCGATTTATATTATAATGGTGCTATGATATACTGTAAAGTTTGCGATAAACCGATAATGTCCTGGGACAAACGCGACGGTAAAATTATATAAAGAGTGTACAATACCAAAATAAGAAAAATAACTTGCGACCAATTTATGTTTGATTTACTGTTCATGATAATCAACAATTTCATGATTTCTGGAATAAAATACAATCCATGAAAGCTACCATGGCGGAGTGGGTTACAGAGTCATATACAAATTGTGCGTAGCGACATCGAAAACATGATCAAAGGAGGAGTAAAAGATAAACAGTTGTGGTTATGTGTGGACGAAACGATATATCGAAAAAAAAACATTCTATTTTGAATATTACAGTGTGTTCCAGCGACATTTCCCATTGTTTGTATATTGGATATTTTCCAGTGCATTAGCTAGCAAAAGTTTTGAAAAGTGCACGGGCAAGGTAACTATGAAGTTAGTGTTGGATAAGCTTTCAATTGACGCATGGTTGAAATTTGTGAGCGATGATGCAACGACAACGTGTAGTGTTGGCCATTCCCTTAGAGGCAAGTGTGAAGGACTTTTACATGTGACGCGCAAAGTTCATGTTTTACACCTTGTAGCACAAATTGTTTGACAATGTTATTCTGAGTTGAATGCAGTAATTTCAAATACCAACTCCCAAACGAATTCGAGAATTCCACAGATAGTGCCTCGGTATTCCTGAGTCATCAGAGCCAATTTTCACACGTTGGGAAACATGGCTGAAAGCGGCTTTCTAGTATTGAAAAAATTTCCAACAAACTAAAATCTGTGGTTTTATAATTCAAACGTAACGAAGCTGCAGCAATTACAGAAAAGATTTGAAAATATTTCCGTTGAAACCGATTTAAAACAAATGTACGGCTATTATAGAGGTTTATTTGACTCGATAGAAAAATTTCAAAACAATGGGCTATTGTTAGTAGAGTTAATGCAAATTGTGAACGATGTACACACACTGTTATGTCCTACAAGTGCCATAAAAACTATGTGTGCTGCAAAAAGGTTTGAGATGTCGAGCGGTCATTTTCTAAATATATGTCAGCACGGCGTACGTTTTCTTTGAACATAGATGCTTCACCATGTATACCTTTCTCCTGTTTCTGTTTTGTAAGAGAATTAATTTATGTACTTTGTTAAAAGGCTGTAAAAATGCCTATAAAGTTTCCATTATGCAAGAATTAATACCATTAGGCTTTAATAAATGACTATAATATTCCCGCCGGTTCAAAAATAATTTGAAAAATGAGAAATTATCGCGTATACTCTGCCGAAAATTCTTATACCTGTCGTAGATTACCAGCGTATTCATTAATAGTTGAAATATGAAGCTGTAAACGTCTTAAATTTTTGTACGCGTACAAGAAGCCGATGGTTTAGAGACTCTTTTTCATAAGGCAACAGTACGCACAACCCTCGGTAAACTTTAATTTCTTTAAAATAACACAAGTAAACACGGTTTTGGATCTAAGCAACCAAAAGCTGTTTCTAAGGTTATTTGGGGCGCTGGGGTTCTAGTTTTCGAGATATTAAATAAACACATTTTTTACAATTTTTGACAATTAATCTCCATTTTATTCATTAAAAAGTGTTAAATTAGAAATGAAGAGCAGCCGAACTGAGTCGCTTGTACTGTTTGGGATCTGTTTCACGCATTAAAGTCCAACAGTAGTCGCTCATCATGCCCTCGTCCCAAAATCCTTGGTATCGTTTTCAGGAAAAAATTCAAGATGGGAATACAGAAAATGTATTTTGATAGACATTCGAGTTCCAATCTTGCAATAATTTTGCAACAAACTGTCGATTTTCTTCTTGAAATCCGGGGATTTGCGGTTACCGAGAAAATTGTAAACAATATCTTGAAATGATACCCATGCTGCTGTTTCATTGGGCGTTAAACATTTTGCAAAATTTCTGTCGGCCATTAATTTTCGAATATAAGGTCCGACAAATATTCCCTCTTTGATTTTGGCGTACGACAATGTTTTTCCTCCATGCTAAAATCGCTTCCACTGTTAGTCGGTGATGAACTACAAGTTTCCATGGAATTTGCACTCGTACCTGGACAAATTGGCAAAGGATCATTGCTCGCACGGGGAACTGGCTTAGACACTGATGATACTTCAGGATATTTCTGTTTTGCTAGTTTTTTTGAATTTAGACCGATGACATTCATCAAGCAAAAGCAACAATCATCTACATAATTATTCGGCTCTCTCCATAACATTGGCAATGAAAATGAAAAACATACTTTTTTACCGCGTGACCATTTGTATAATATTGTGCTACACGCATTACAAAACAATTTCGATACCCACGGCTTGTGAGTGTTTGATACAGAGAAACCAAAATAATAAAAATATGCATTTCTGATCACATTAGTAATAACTTTGCCACTTTTTCTGATCATATAACATCCGCAAACATAACAAAAACACTTTGAATCAACTTTACAATTATGTCTTTGCATTTTCACACGTTTTGGAAAAAAAAAACTTTAAAAATACAAATTGAATAATGTTTCTAGCGACGCCAACAGCCGACTGTCATTATGATAGCGCAGTGTTGCCAACATGTGCGAACTTACAAACTAGAACCAATTTTGAAAAACGAAACCCGGATTTGAATTCGGCACCTCAAATAACGTCAAGATTTATTCTCATCTGTTCTGATCCAAAAGTTGACCGGAATTTGTAAACTTGTGTAATGATCATTAAGATACACTTTTCTGTTGAGGTATTTAAACAAAACTATGCATAATAATGGAATAAAGATTTTATTGCAATTATAATCGCATACTTCTTCTCTATATTCTTGTTTAACAGTCTTTTACTGTATACTGCTAGATGTCGCCGGCTAGTTTTTCACACCAGAATCTCGGAATTCATTTAAAGTGAATGCCGAAATCATAGATTTTAAATCGCACCACGAGCGCGTAATAATAACTCGTACTATGACAGTAGTCCCTGTAATTACGTTAAGCTGCTGGAGAACTGAAAGTGTGAATTATTGTTATTACAATAAGCCATCGATTATTTTTATGATTCCTTCTTACCTACAGCAATACAATATTAGTTATTTAGTCTTCTTTTGCCAGTCTATTTATTTAGATCATCACTCGCTTTGTAGAGTCTTGTTTTAGTTTTGAACAAATTCACGCCGAATCTTTTCTTTTTACTGAAACGTTCGTAGGACTGTAGTAATAAATACAATATATCTACAGTAAATAAGTCTAAAAATATTTTCTAGTGTTAATATGAACATTGGGAGGATTGTGTCGTCCTGTTCTCTTTCTTATTGGATTTCACTGGTTATTATATTATATGTTAGATTTCTGCTTGTGTAGTAGCTTCATATATTGGGTCTGGGAAAAAGTTCGTGGCGTTTTTTCAGTAAAATTCAACTGGTCCCCGCATGGCGCGTGGACGAATTCATTTAAACCGAATATGCTCCATTATTATCGACAATGTTTCGCCATTTTTTTGGTAGATCCATGATCCCATCGGTGAAAAACTTCTGTGGTTTCTGGTCGAAAAACTGAATCAAGTAGTTTTCACAGGCTTCTTTTGAAACCAACTTAATTCCATTGAGAGAGTTCTGCAGAGATCGAAACAGATGATAGTCAGAGGGTGCTATATCCGGACTGTAAGGTGGGTGCATCAAAACTTCCCAACCAAACTCTCTCAATTTTTGACGGGTCATCAAAGAAGTGTGTGGTCGGGCGTTGTCATGATGGAAGACAACACCTTTCCTATTAATCAATTCGGGCTGTTTTCTTTCAATCGCCTGGCGTAATCTCTCTAGTTGTGCACAGTAGGGTTGAGAATCAATCGTCTGACCAGTTGGAAGTAGCTCGTAGTGGACGATTCCCCTCCAGTCCCACCATACACACAGCATCACTTTTTTTGGCGTCAATGTTGGCTTAGCGAACGCTTGTGACGGCTCACCATCCTTTATCCACGATCTTTTACGCTTCCGATTATCGTACGTAATCCATTTTTCATCTCCGGTTATTAAACGTTTCAGAAACGGCTCGATTTCATTCCGTTTCAGCAGCGCATCGCAGATGTTAATTCGGTCCATCATGTTTTTCACGCTCAACTCATGAGGAACCCATACGTCAAGCTTTTTTTTGTAACCAGCTTTGTGTAAATGGTTCAAAACAGTTTTGTGGTCAATGCCTAGCTCCATGCCAATATCGACACTGCTGATATGCTTATCTTGTTGGACTTTTCCAAGAATTTCATCAGATTTTTCAGTGATTGGACGACCGGAGCGTGACTCATCTTTCACATTGAAATTTCCAGAACGAAAGCGAGCGAACCATTTCCGCGCAACAGATTTCGATAAAGTACCTTCACCGTACACAGCACAAATTTTATCACAAGCCTGCGCAGCGTTCTTCCCCTTATCATAATAATATTGCAGAATATAGCGAAATTTCTCATTATTCTTCTCCATTTTCAAGTGCGAATAACTTTCCAACCACTGCACCGATTACAATGTTTCTACGCTCAAACTAACGTTCGGAAGGTCATCTAAAAAACGAGCCGTCGGTGGTGTCGCTGTGACTTGTTGTTCTTTAGTTATCGGCAACCAATGCCGGGGAAAACGCCACGAACTTTTTCCCAGACCCAATATTTCTTTCGTGTACAATATCAGTTATCGGTTGAGTAGACACGTATCGTGTTTGAAAATATGAAGCCAAAAGTAGAGTATCTATGGTGGTGATATACTTGTATAATTATATTAATTAATATTTAATGACTCTCCGATGCATGTATTTGGATGGTATGTAAATTTGGCGGTTATCAAAGAAGTTATCAAAAATAGTATTCTTGCGTTTGAAGTTCGAATAACAACAAAAGAAATAATTTTTGTACGCGTACAAGAAGCCGATGGTTTAGAGACTCTTTTTCATAAGGCAACAGTACGCACAACCCTCGGTAAACTTTAATTTCTTTAAAATAACACAAGTAAACACGGTTTTGGATCTAAGCAACCAAAAGCTGTTTCTAAGGTTATTTGGGGCGCTGGGGTTCTAGTTTTCGAGATATTAAATAAACACATTTTTTACAATTTTTGACAATTAATCTCCATTTTATTCATTTAAAAGTGTTAAATTAGAAATGAAGAGCAGCCGAACTGAGTCGCTTGTACTGTTTGGGATCTGTTTCACGCATTAAAGTCCAACAGTAGTCGCTCATCATGCCCTCGTCCCAAAATCCTTGGTATCGTTTTCAGGAAAAAATTCAAGATGGGAATACAGAAAATGTATTTTGATAGACATTCGAGTTCCAATCTTGCAATAATTTTGCAACAAACTGTCGATTTTCTTCTTGAAATCCGGGGATTTGCGGTTACCGAGAAAATTGTAAACAATATCTTGAAATGATACCCATGCTGCTGTTTCATTGGGCGTTAAACATTTTGCAAAATTTCTGTCGGCCATTAATTTTCGAATATAAGGTCCGACAAATATTCCCTCTTTGATTTTGGCGTACGACAATGTTTTTCCTCCATGCTAAAATCGCTTCCACTGTTAGTCGGTGATGAACTACAAGTTTCCATGGAATTTGCACTCGTACCTGGACAAATTGGCAAAGGATCATTGCTCGCACGGGGAACTGGCTTAGACACTGATGATACTTCAGGATATTATATCGACAATGTTTCGCCATTTTTTTGGTAGATCCATGATCCCATCGGTGAAAAACTTCTGTGGTTTCTGGTCGAAAAACTGAATCAAGTAGTTTTCACAGGCTTCTTTTGAAACCAACTTAATTCCATTGAGAGAGTTCTGCAGAGATCGAAACAGATGATAGTCAGAGGGTGCTATATCCGGACTGTAAGGTGGGTGCATCAAAACTTCCCAACCAAACTCTCTCAATTTTTGACGGGTCATCAAAGAAGTGTGTGGTCGGGCGTTGTCATGATGGAAGACAACACCTTTCCTATTAATCAATTCGGGCTGTTTTCTTTCAATCGCCTGGCGTAATCTCTCTAGTTGTGCACAGTAGGGTTGAGAATCAATCGTCTGACCAGTTGGAAGTAGCTCGTAGTGGACGATTCCCCTCCAGTCCCACCATACACACAGCATCACTTTTTTTGGCGTCAATGTTGGCTTAGCGAACGCTTGTGACGGCTCACCATCCTTTATCCACGATCTTTTACGCTTCCGATTATCGTACGTAATCCATTTTTCATCTCCGGTTATTAAACGTTTCAGAAACGGCTCGATTTCATTCCGTTTCAGCAGCGCATCGCAGATGTTAATTCGGTCCATCATGTTTTTCACGCTCAACTCATGAGGAACCCATACGTCAAGCTTTTTTTTGTAACCAGCTTTGTGTAAATGGTTCAAAACAGTTTTGTGGTCAATGCCTAGCTCCATGCCAATATCGACACTGCTGATATGCTTATCTTGTTGGACTTTTCCAAGAATTTCATCAGATTTTTCAGTGATTGGACGACCGGAGCGTGACTCATCTTTCACATTGAAATTTCCAGAACGAAAGCGAGCGAACCATTTCCGCGCAACAGATTTCGATAAAGTACCTTCACCGTACACAGCACAAATTTTATCACAAGCCTGCGCAGCGTTCTTCCCCTTATCATAATAATATTGCAGAATATAGCGAAATTTCTCATTATTATTCTCCATTTTCAAGTGCGAATAACTTTCCAACCACTGCACCGATTACAATGTTTCTACGCTCAAACTAACGTTCGGAAGGTCATCTAAAAAACGAGCCGTCGGTGGTGTCGCTGTGACTTGTTGTTCTTTAGTTATCGGCAACCAATGCCGGGGAAAACGCCACGAACTTTTTCCCAGACCCAATATTTCTTTCGTGTACAATATCAGTTATCGGTTGAGTAGACACGTATCGTGTTTGAAAATATGAAGCCAAAAGTAGAGTATCTATGGTGGTGATATACTTGTATATTAATTAATTATATTAATTAATATTTAATGACTCTCCGATGCATGTATTTGGATGGTATGTAAATTTGGCGGTTATCAAAGAAGTTATCAAAAATAGTATTCTTGCGTTTGAAGTTCGAATAACAACAAAAGAAATAATAATTGTATACTTACTATTGAAAAGAGATATTTAAGAAACATTTAAGGAAAAACGAGAAGGAATAAGGCCAGATATGATGCATGTTGAAACAAATTAGGAATAGAAGGTCCAATAAAGAGATGGCTAGCATATATGTATGTATAGATTTATTAAGAAAGTAAATGATAACCCAGTGTTAAGTCATTAACTTATCACAATTAGTGAGTTCGAGCCCGATTGCTTGCTTTCTGGAACGCTTTTTGTGGTTTATCTTTCCCATTTAAGCGAATACTGATATACGAAGGTCTGAAGTCGCACTACAAGCGCGGGCGTAATAATTACTCATAGTTTGCCAAAGTTCTCTGTAACTGGTGGGATGTGAAGGAATGGATTATTATTACTAAATGACGTAAAAATCCAAAGGAAAAAGTAAGCGCAAACCCAGAAAAATATGGCAGGGTGAAATGAAGTAAGCGGAAATGGAAGGAAATACTGTGGGCAGACGTCAAAACTTAGTCCAAAATAGGAAGGAATTGTTTTACACCAAATGAAATTAACTTAAGAATATATAGAAAAAGTGAAAAGTGTTATGGGGTTTTCCAATAATAATATGATTTTTAGATGAAAAGACAACCTTGTTTATAATGTTACAACTTCACTAGTTGTCATTTGTGTTAAGTATACTCTGACAATTCACTGTTTGTGTATTCCCCACAATTTAAATTTTTTATCAGTTTATGGTGCACAAAGACTAATGTAAAATTTTCTAGTTCGCAATGAATCACAAGTCAGTAGATCGAAGACGAAGTTTTCTTTACTATATAAATTGGTACAAACACATAGTAAAACCTTATAATTTTGAATATCCGTTTTTTTCTTTAATCACGTTCGACTATAATTTTTTTTGTATTATTGTTTTTTCTCTTTCTTATTAGGTCTCAAAATACGCGAAATTTAAAATTGTAATAAAAGCAAACTTGTATACAAGTATCTGTAAGTATCATTATTAAGTGTCACCAATTGATTTAACATTACTCTGCGATTTACGACTGCAATTAGTTTGGTAAATGTTGACTTGGTGTCTTAAATAGTAAGGTGCTAGATTTCAACAATATTGATAACATAAAACAAAACATACATATCTAGATACGAAAGTCGGATTTTGTTAGGTAATGTATCTCCGTGTGTACATTTTTTAAACGAATTTAAAGATAAAAAATTCTTTTTGCGACAGAAACGCAGGTTATAAAATATCTCTTCCTCAACTACTGATAAAAAACTATATAACTTCATTCGAGCCAACGGTATACACATATACTCGTTAAAATAATAGGTTACATATTTCAATTTCCAGCCAGCAAACCGTTTTTTTTTCATTACGTACATATTTTTTTCACGTAATTTTCTAGACGTCTCTACTCACAGAATCATAACCTTATTCGCGTTACAAAAGCGCTACTCCGTCATTATTATCGCTTTCACAGAACACAAAGAAAAAGAACCAAAAGAGAAAGAGTCAGCCGCGTAGGACGTCGCCGAAAGAAAAAGTTCCCGCGTGAAAGGGAATTTCTCTGACAATTTTAAAACAGTTAACATTGTTAAATTAAGCGCGTTAACTTCAAAGGTGGCAGAACTGTTGGAAGCTGAGGCACGTCCACCTCAAAGGCCCGGCCAATGTCGAACCTGCCAGTTTGTATGCCAAGTAACTGTGCAATGCGACGCTTTAGAAGGCGGATCACGTATGCCACTGGTAAGCAACAACGAAACCTGGAGACAACACAGCTAATTGCATTGGATCCGTGCGTCGCCTTGGAGTATCGCTCATTCGTACGGGAAGAAGAAACCGCGGATCATTTCTAATTCCGCATCTCTTTGTGTTTGCTCATCAGGGACTTCCCGGGGCTACCCCATGTATCGGTACTACTCTGTGGTACAAATGAACGTGCTGGGTATTACATGTATGCCGGTGGTGATTATTTTATTAAGTTACGATGTGTAATTGTGGTGGAGGGTTCTGCTTGCATGTAGAAACAATGAAATCGAGTAACTGACAAAAATCCTTTCATGTTGTATCAACGTTAACATTGTCATATTTGCATCACATTCAAAGGCACCTAATAATATTCATTTAGTTAAAATAGTCAGCGAGAATAAAACTTTAAATTATTTTGAAATACTGGAGCATAATTAATAATTTACATAATTTAGGACTTTTTTCGTAAAGACTAACCGCTTATTTACCTTTGGAATGTGGTATCTATTTAATACTTAACACAGCTTACCAACATTTATTTGGTGGGCAACGTTTCAAATGGTGTTCTCAAGCCTATATGTTTCAGAGCACCTTATAGCTTACACAAAAAGCTATAAAACTACTTATGGTGGATAAAATTAGAAAGTAGAATAAGAAACACCCGTTATCCCAATTATGCCAAAAGGTATTAGATCTCAAATTTCTATTTTGCAGTTGAATGCAGAAGATGGAGACGATAATACCAGGTTAGTAGGATAACTAATATGATTGACGTCATTACAGTACCAGAATTTTATATAGCCAATGAAGAACAGCTATCTACCAGGAAAAAATTTAACGAATAAATTAAAAATTTTCAAGTAGTTCGTTTGATGGACTACTATTGTTGGGATAATGTTTGCAAGCAATAACGCGATCTACTATTTCCCTAAGTAAACAATATTTCCTTGTCCTTATTTACATATGTGACTTCATCAAAGAAATTGGAGATATATTCTGAACGATAAAGATAGTGAGTTATTAGCAAATATAATGTATCGATCCGAACCCATACCTACATACTGATACCAAAATTATCGAATCAGAAAGATGCTAAAGTAAAGAAAATACGTTTCTTATTTCGAGATTAATTGACTCCAAAAAATTCCTCTTTTCTACTTAAGAGTACTATTCTGTAGTTTCATTTGACTACAACATAAACCTTGGTGTCCTAGGTTTTACAAATACGTACTTAAAGTATGGAACCTTCATTTTCCTCTTTATGCTCTACTCTATAACTATACTCTGCGCTGTGGATGTATCCTGGATTCGTTAACTTCGGACTTTTTATAAAATTTGAGTTAGTGACTATATAACTATGCGTTTTTACGTGTTATTCGACCACAGAGAATGGTGATGTTCAAGTCTACTAACGTGCCATAAATTGCGTTATGGAAACTGATATTAAATAAGACCTATGATAGGTTTTAATTGCATATAATTATGTGCTTTTATGATGTGAAATTGAAAAATTCTAGTGTTTACCGCTTTTTAAATTGCATATACGTTGCAGTAATTTTTGAAAAAATGTACTGGTCTCTGGTGAGACGTGAACTGATATTGACCGGGCATGTGTCTCATCATTCGATCACAGAAACCTAACGAGTATTTAAAGAATAGAGACCGTTGAGGTTTTGAAGTAATTTAACCCAATGGCAAATGTTTTGATCAGGTTGTCTAACTGAATAATTCAAGATTTTGGCATAAATCGTGATTTTTAGCCTACCAATACGTATTAAACATGTATTGGACTTGAGATTTTGTTTTTTTTTCTATTTTCAACATTTTCTTTCATTTCAATTTTGTTTATTTTGTTGTTTTTACTTAAATCAAATATAGCAGTGTTTTATATTTCGTTGTTTGTAAATTCTATGTAATAATTTTCGTTGACCTTATATAATTTTTTACTTCCTCCGATATAGACTAATTTGGTCATAGACCATGAGATTACTGGATACTTTTGCATGTGAGATTACTAGATACTTTTGCTTGAACTATGTTTGAATTTGAGCTTAACTTTGGGTTATACATAAATGTCGCTATTTGTAAATTTCTTAGACAAAGGATAGCACTTAATCATTTACGCATTAAGTAAGTATATGTCCTTGTAGAGCGTCTTCAGAAGCATTTAACTTTAAAACATTCATTTTCCTTCTTAAGTTTAAACAGTTTTGTCAAAGCGAGAGAAGAGAATAACATAGTTTATCAAACTAAAGAAAACTTTTTTCTTGGACATTTAATCTTGCTTTTCTACCTTTGCACTTACCTAAGGTCTTTTCAAGCTATTCAGCTCTTGACTTATACTTTATATCATGCTTTTTAGTGCGATGGATAGTATTGGAATTTGTGTTGTCACCAAGTAATTTTTGGTGAAAGTCTTAGCAGCAACAAATATTCATAAAAAGTTGAAATGTTCTGGGAAATTCGAAAATTGTCTTTGTAGGATTTATGACGAAACAAGATAGATTTTAAGTACTGTTTATAATGAATTAGATTCATTATTATACGTCTGAAACAAAACAACTGTCTAAACAGTGGCTATACAGTGCTTCTCCACCTCCAAAGAAGGTTATTGTTGCTCCAGGTAATGGCTTCCATTTTTTGAGTTGCAAAAATAATTTTTCTTGTTGATTATCATCCAAAAGGACAAGCCATCATAGGCGCTTATTACGCGAGTCTTTTAGGCAAATTTTCCACACAATGCGCAGTCACTTATGTTTTTTTTTGGTGTGGCAAAAATTAGCGAATTGGGTTTAGATTTGCTACCGTAACCACTTCGTTGGCCGGATTACTACCTATTCCCATGCCCAAGAAAATATCTTGCAGGTGAAAGATTTTCAATAGTCAACGATATTAAAATTGCCATGCACGGCTTACATTAACGAACCGGGAAGCTCATTAATCAAGGAATAGAGACTTTCAATCTTCGCTGGTCGAAATGTATCGATATGGGAGAGGAATAAGTGAAGAAATAAAAGTTATTTAAAACGGCTTTCTTTTCTTTATTTTCCTTGAATGAATTTCCAGCTCACCTTCGTCGTTACAGTGAATTTTTGAATATATAAGAAAACTATTTTAAGATGATTTCATCTTCTCCGCTAGTTGCTTTTTTTGGTCTTACTTACTGTAGATAAGAAATAAGCTCACATAATTTATTGGCTAGTGCATGTCTTTCTAATGAACACACGTATGATACTGAAACTGTTTTTCGCTTTTATACACAAGCTAATATAGTGATGTGAGCTTTTCGTTGCAAAAAACTGAAACACAACTGTGGTAATACCATGGCGACTGTAATAGCGTGAACGAAATGGGCGGACCGCGTCGTAATTAATACAGCGATGATAGCCTGGTTAGATAGGTTCTGCGAACCGCATCATTCCGGCCATAACGCCGTACTGAGTAAATTAGATCGGGTCATATCATTATCCGAGATCCGGCGGCTAGCTAGAGTTTCATGTGATTACGTCAGATTGATAACATCTTTGTTGTAATATGATCTGCAAACTATCTATTAATTGAACCTCCTTTGACTAATCATTGAAATTGGGTAATGTATGTCGCGGCATATTTGCAGCGACGCATATTTCACATATAAATAATCCGCTAGACATCCGCTAATAACAGGTGAATGCCTGAGTGTTGTGCAGTGGATTGCGATTGGTGTATTGAACGAATTATACCATACATTACCAACATAGTAACGGCATGCAAACAATTGTTTGTAGCCGGCGGTGATAGAATTTCCAAGGGAATACGGGGAGAATTCTTGTTACTGTAATCTTATATAATATTGTAATTTCCAACTGCAATAAAATTATTTAGTTGAAGTAGAATTGATGTAGCGGTATTTTGATATCAAATGATATGGAATGGTAACATATAACTTAGGTCCGTTTTTTCTTAAATTGGTACACGCCCTTTAAATATCTGCAAATACTGGCTTAATATGTCGATAAGTTCCTTTTTGCAGCGCTATTTTTGCATACGTTTCGTACTTTTTAAAATTTTTACCGTGACAGAAAAGATCAACAACTTTGAATTTTGTACATGAAATGATGGCAGTGCTACAGAAACGTTAAATGTATTACAGAAATGTTAAGGTGCGAAAATTAATTATTCGAAGTTTTAAAAGTCGTCATGAATGTGTATAAATGTGTGTGTATAAATCGAATAAATGGTTGCCGATAAAGTTTGGCGAAATTCGAATTTTCGTGCAATATTTTAAGTACTAATTGGGGTTTGAGTTGATTCCAAAATCATTCTTGGCGATTTGCAAAGAAAAATTCTTTCAAATGTAGACAGATTTCGCATAAATTCAACACAGAATAATTGGCGACCGAAATTTCAAATGGTGCCAAAACAACGGTTACTTGTAAGTAAATGGAAGAATAATTCAAACAAAATTGGAATGAAGAAAATTAACAAAAATAGGATTCTTCAACGACCACTATACAAAGTTAATTTTTCCGTATCACTCACTGTTAGAAAAGTAGACAATTTCTCAACCAGGATGAAAAAGGTGACATAATCATAGACAAGTTCAATTAACCTGGACGAATTGCTCTAAAGATGAACAAATTATTGATGAGGTGTAGGCTCATTTTTTTAAAGCAGAGTTATGTGAAAAGCATGATAGATTCTGAATTCTGAATCATTTCTATTGTTATCAGCAGTAGTAATGAAATTTCTATTGCTTATTAGCAATACAAATGATTTTAATTGTTTTTGAGATGAGATCTTACTTAAATAAAGAACAACTCTGTCGTCGACAAGATTTTGATTAAGACGCGTTTCGCCAATTGAAAGCTCATCTGTTAACCTCAACTTCGTCGACGAATCATTTTCATCTCGCGAGATAAGAACGATTTAAACAAGGTTATGTTTAACTGATGAGCTTTCAATAGGCGAAACACATCCTGCGTGACTCGATGCGTAAAGTTGTATACACATTTTAGCAATCAAGTCACGTAGGTAACAAGAAGAATGTTGCGCAATAGTATGTTTTCATGAAAAAATCTATTAAAAAAGAGTTGATTTGTGAAAAACTAATTCGTTTATTTTGCTTAGTACGTTTTCTCAAATTGCTGTGACTATTCGGGTGTTTCGACGAAAAACCTCAACTAACCCTAGTGATAGGTAGCACCATATTCACCTAGTACCATGGGATATTTCTGTTCAGAAACTAAAAAAGCTCTTTGGGGATGGCGTTGTGACAGCATTAAATGAACAAAAAGAAAATAGAAAAGCGAACTTATAGCAATCAATAAAAATTAATATCGAAGGTGTTTAAAAGATTGGATTATAGGAGTCATATAAAGAATTGTAAGAGGTTAAAATAAATTTTAAAGAATAAGGTTATATTTTGTGTTTTATTGATTAATCATAGGTTATTTATGATTAAAAAGTTTAATAATAAATCTTTTTTTTTGGAAAATTAGTTACTTAACGGCTTAATTATTGACTGATTTGAAATAGAAATAATTGAGTTATAAATTCCAAAAACATTAAATATTATCAAAAATCACTTCATTCTTTAATTGATGAGTTTGATTCAAAATAGATAAACGCAATTAGAGTTCCAGTCAATGTATATAAATGAATGCATAGTTATTTATATAAATACGGGAAAACGTATGCAAAACACGCTCTGTTACGCTTACATGTGCGCAAATTCGCAACTTGTCCTCACAAATGTGTTTCGCCAGCATGGCCGAGGTTTAATTGTAACAAATGCTACTGTTTTAACAGCTACACGGTAAATTTGAGTTTATTGCGTTTGTATAAATGATCTTCATATTTTCTGTCGAAAAAGAGTCGGCATGTGAGATGTAATTTTCATAAAGCGTACAATGCGAATGTTATGTCGTTATTGTGGTAAAATCATCGAAAATATGAGAATGGTAAATTCATATGCGTGGATATTTTTGCTTTGGGTATGTGCATTTGTTCTTCGATGTTTTTACGCGTTGGTGATAAATGTGTTAATTAGTTTGGCGTGTGTATAACACTTTACTCATATTCGAATGAAAATTAGTAAACTGAAAGCCTTTTGCCATTTAAAATTGCAAATGGAGTTCGGAGTAAAATAGTAAATTGGCATATAGTTATAATATAGCAATTAGCTAACAAGTTATTTATATATAAATCAGATTAACTAAAAAGTGAAGGAAGGAAATAACTGTGTTGGGACACCCAGTATGTTACACCAGTACTTAAGTGAATTTCGTAAGACATATACATTGTACTTGTATGTTGTATCCATAGTTAAATAAATAATTTCAAAACAGCCTTCTTTTTAATTTCTTTGTTAAGGTTGTTTAAGTTTTACTGTTTTCAAATATTGAATTTAGCAGTATAGACTCAGACGTAACAGCCACATATCCAAATTGGTTTTAATATGTGATTATACACATATAAGAGCATATAATTTTGCATGGAAATATATAATCTATACCTTATCGTTCATTATAAAAATCACTTTCGTAGAAGAGATGGATCTACTGTCAAACGGGAAGAACCGATCATCTAGATGATCAGAAATTTCTAAGTCAAAATGTTGGTAAAGTAAGTCCAAGGTTATATAGAGACTAAAAGAGCTGCGATCAAGGCCAACTTCAAGAAGCATATGCAGTATTCCAGAGAAGTATGAGAATCACAAAAGATCTGAAAATGTCGCAGTGGAATACATTTTTATTTTCTTCTTTTATTTTGCAAACATTTATCTTTTGATCAACATTTTCAGATGTGGAAGAGTATTTACAGCTTATTTTTCTAGTTTTCTGAAGGTGATAAAATCTTTTTAGTATCTCAAATCTTTAACGCCATAATGCTGTTGACGGAATCTATTCAATCTTTTCACTGCTGAACGACAAACTTCTGACTAGTAGTTTAAGTAATGCTTTCAGTTTCGTTCTCCTGTTTCGCTAAAATGCAACATCCAAAAGTTATTAATTATTTTTTTGATTAAGATTTATATTACATTCAATAAAGAAACCCAGTGTATTATGCGACCATTTTTAATTCAGTATTGATTTTTATTTTCGTTTAGACATTTTACTATTTACGCGTCTATAATCTTTATAACATTATCTGAAAAACCTGCTTCAATATACATATGTAGTTAGTGTTATAGACTTAGACAACCAACACTAATCAAGAACTTAATTAAAAGTAAATTCTTTATAGTAGGTTTTACATCAGTGTCTTTTGGTACACCATTCGATTTTTCAGTTGATAAGATAAGCAGATAAGCAGATTTTAAGCGAGACCTCGTACACGCAAAAAAAAGTTGTACAGGGTACAACTTTATTTATTTTAAAACATATGTAGAATTTTTGAAATTCTACCAGCTATATTAAAACCGCTGAGTGACAAGTCTTTTCACATGTGGTCTCAAACGATTATGTTGAATTGTTTGCGTAATGTGATTCATGGTGTATTGAAAATAATTGAAGTTACACTGCCCCGTAGCTTAATTAGTAGAGCGACTGTCCGCAGAACGGTAGATGCAGGTTCAAGTCTTGTCTGATGCAGAAAATTTTTCATTCAATTTTCTGTAATTAATGAAACGTTGTAATAACAGGAAAAAGTTTATTTCTAATTACGTCGAATTAAAAACAAAAAATAAAGATAGTTAGCTGTGCTATCTATGATCGTAACCGAGACCATTTAGAGTCATATTCACAGTGTTGTTCAAATCGTTGGAAACTTCAAGAATTTAATTAATTTTTATTATGTGGTTTTTTTAAAATCGACAATGAAAAGTTCGTAATGTAACCAATTTAGTTTCTGCAGTAATTCTTATATTTTTCGTCTTCTTTGACGTAACATGACTATTTATGTATTTTTTAGAAAATATATTTAAATACTAAACATTTACGAACTTCTAATTGATCTAATAGTAGTTTAAATATTATTTTTGAAAGCTAAAATGCATTGCAACAATTTGCTGAATATCGAGCAACATGGTAAAGATACAGATTGGAAATTTAGAGCCCGTCACGACTATATGTATGTGTAAGGAGAAGTAGGTAAAGGCAAGATTGAAAATTTCCACTTTCATTCAAATTTATGGCCATGTAGTAAGTAATAACCACGAACATCTCGGGACACTCTCTGACCCTTTCACAGTCCCCACTATAACTCCTAAAAACACCCCAAACATATCCTTAGAAATGATTTACAGTATACAAACGTCATGTAACAGAGAAGTACGAGCAAAAACGTTCAGGAAATACCCATAACGCATAACTGCCGACCTCTCCACCATTGCCAGTTCAATTTTGGCAATAACATAACATTATATTACGACAGTTCTCTTCTAACGGGGCCAAGAAGCAAGAAAATGGATGGATCCATTGTTGAAACGGACTATAAGACGAGAGAGAGTAGAGGAAGAATGCTACTAGGTCTTGTTTATCCTTGTTAATCGACCGTGGAACATATTTTAATGCGGCTAGGTTTCCGTTGGGCGAACGGTCAAGGACTCGTAACGATCTTGCACTGCCGCCAACGTCGGAAGTGTTCCTAGTTTTTCCTTCATCGAGGGCCACAGGAAATTAGAAATGGAATCGAGATGGAATTTTGGTAGATGCACACATGCACATATGAAACGTACATATAAATCAATAAATAGAAAATGATAAATTTCCTTTGTTCGATGGATTCTTTTCTATTTTGCTGATTTACTTTGAACGTCGTTTCTAAAAAAAGTTCTATAAATAAGGGAAACGGTTTTTCGTAAACAGAATGTAAATTCTGATCTTTTTTATTGCGTGTTCTTCTTTTATGTAATCATGTAATTTATTAACGACAGAGAAAGCTTGATTTGACAATAGAAAATGCTGTATATAAGTAAATATTACTTTGTAACGCTCAATTATATTATAATTTACGTTAGGAAATGTAAATATCAGAACAAAAATGATCGAAAATGTACCTCTATATACATATATAATGCATAACGTTGACATATTAGTGCGTAGTGTTTTCATTTTTTAAAATTAACTTTTTAATATTACGGTCGATTGGTCGAAAAATATTATAATGGCCAATTTCGGAATTAATTGGCGTGGAACATCAAGAATTAAAGCGTTCAGACGATCTTCACCAAGCCCCAATGGCCTTCCAGAGTGTTGAGCATCGTTTATGTCAAAATAGCCCTCTTTAAATCGTGAAGATCATTTCCGTGCTGTACTCTCCTTAATTATGTCTTCTCCGTAAACGGCACAAATTATTGTAGCGATTTGCGATGCATTAACGTCTCTGTTGAACAGAAACAAAAGCAAGCATATGCAGGAAATGCTTATTTACTTATTTAAGACCAAAAGAAGTCCAAAATGGTCCAATGAATATACTGAAAACAAATAACCGACCGACAAATATGCAAATGTAACTATAATGTATAATAACAAACACTAAAATAAACTACAAAAACAACTCATGCGTAATATATTGGAAAATTATAACTACAAATTGTGCGAAGGAAAGGCAATGCTAAGAAAATCTCGACTCAAACGTAATCGTAACGCTCCATTGATCCGTGATAAACAACACTATATGGACAAACTACTCCGCAACAGACTTTCACCAGTTAGAATGTAATAGCAACAGCAGTAGCAATAGATGTCTCATGCAAGTGAAGACGAAACGTCGGTAGCAGAAATACCGAGGACACATTTCAACTCGCAAGCCAGAATGAAGTAAAACCACTATGGGGTGTTCGATTTCCGTGTTGAGAATATTTTATTTGATAAACTAAATTTGTGTACATGTAAAAAAAACGTAACTGTCACTACTTGACTGTCTGTCACTTCTCACCTACGCTATCTAGTTAAATAAAATTAACATATTACTTTAATACTTTCCCTTGTTAATTTGATTCAACTGATGCAGAACTTTTTTAAAAAAACTTTTTTTTTTATATGACTATATAAATAAACTTAAATTAACTAAGAACCACCAAAATCTGCATCGCTGTAGATCTCCAGAATACGTTTCTGGATTGGCTTGTAGTTGATACCATAGGTGAGTGTCCCTGCTATGTATCTGAGGATTCTCTTTACTCGTACTGTGTCTTCGCTACTTGGATTTTCGAAAGTTCTTGAAACAAATCCAACACTGTAGGCTAGATCTGGACGAGTTCCCAGCATTAGGTACATAAAACAACCTACAGCCTGTCGGTAGGGAAACTCTGAAGTTTTCTCGTTCACTTTCCCTGATTCAGGATACTCTCCAATCTTGAGCATTGGAGTTGATACAGGCTTGCATGATTTAACTCCTGAATTGACTTTTTCGATTTCCAGACCCAGAAAGAAGTTGGCCTGTTTCGTGACTATCTCGAACTCTGCTCTCAATTCGTTTAGGAAATACTCTAGCTTTTGGAGATCTGTTCCTCCAACTAGTCCATCGTCTACATACAGGACTAGAAGAGTTGTGCTTTCATTTCGTATTCTCATGAAGAAGCACGGATCTGCAGTACTTTGATTGAATCCCAACGACTTTAAAAAGGTTCCAAATCTGTTATACCAACACCTTGGTGCCTGCTTCAGTCCGTAGACACTTCTTTTTAGTTTACAGACTTGCTCTGTGCCATCGCTATATCCTTCAGGTTGTTTGATGTAGATCATTTCCTGTAGTTTACCGTATAGAAATGCGGTAGATACATCAAACTGAGCTAGATGAAGCTTCTCACTTGCTGCTATTGCCAACACTGAACGAATTGTTCCCATCTTGGCAACTGGGCTGAACGTAGTACTATAGTCCACTCCGTGACGTTGAGCACACCCCTTGGCTACGAGGCGAGCTTTGTACTTGTCGATTGATCCATCCGCATTCATCTTCAGACGGAATATCCACATGCAAGGTAATACCTTCTTGTCGGGTGGTAACTTTGTAAGTACCCACGTGTTATTCTTCGAGAGAGAGGTCATTTCTTGGTCCATGGCTCTTTTCCATTCCTGACAGTCTTCTCTTGCCATGGCTTCTTCATAGGACTGTGGATGTTCGAGTTGACCGTCTAGGTTTACTGTAGCCATTACATAGTCGTCGAAACGTACAGGTTTTTGTAACTTTGACCGATCTCGCAACCTTGACTCTTGCATTGGATTTTCTTCGCAGCTTTCGACTGTATTCTCCTGGGTCTCATCTTCTTCGATGGATGACTGATTGGGTAACTCTGTCATTTCTGTCGTCTCTTTTGAATCGAGGTTAAATATAGGAAGCTCGACCTTCTTCTTGCACTGGTAGAGCTTTTCATGGAACTGCACATCTCGTGAGGTCATTATCTTGCTGTTCTCTTTTAGGTAGATGCGATACCTTTCGTCGCCATCATATCCCACTAGGTAACCTTTTACAGCTTTCTGGTCGAGTTTTTTCCTCTTCTGATAGGGCACATGAACGAAACACTCTGACCCTACTATGCGAAAATGCTTGATCCTGGGCTTGCTGTTCATCCAGATCTCATAAGGACTCTTTCCTTTGAGTGATGATTTTCCCGTTCTATTCAGGATATAGACTGCTGTACTGACCAGTTCTGCCCAGAGAGCTTGAGGAAAATTAGCTTCTGTATTGGCGTACTTGAAAGTTCTCGCCATCTCTACTATTGTGCGGTTGTCACGTTCTGTCAACCCATTTTGTTGAGGGGTATATGGTGCCGTCAGCCTCTGGATAATACCATTTTCTTGTAGTATTTTTCGAACCTCGACGTTATCAAATTCTCCTCCACCATCACTGAGCATCTCTTTGATGAGATGACCTTGATTTTTGGCGTGTGAAATTACAGCGACTAGGGCTTCTTTCACTTGTGACTTCTCTCTGAGGAAGCATACTAAACGGAACTTAGAAAACTTGTCTTTGAACTCAACGTAATACTTCTTTTTGCCAATAGACTCTGTAAAGGGGCCAACAACGTCTGCAGTTATCAGCTCTCCTGGACTCGTGGCTTTCGTACCTTTGCCAAAAGGTAGACGATGCGACTTTCCATAAATGCATGGTTCGCATAGGTCTCTTTCTAGATTGACTGTGATGCCAAGCTTCTCTGCCATTATTTCTTTGACGTGTCTCTTGTCTTGGTGACCCCAGCGTTCATGATATAGTTGTAGCATCGCGCTTTGATCCATTACAACATTGATTGACTCTGTTGCTGGTCGAACTGGAATGACTGATGCTTTGTAAAGAGTTCCGAATGGCTTGCGGGTACCTGCTAGTATTCCCACACCATTTAACGTCAACAAACACTCTGTGACTCCAGACTCAAACTTGCTGTCTGGACGTTGATCATGAATGGTCAAAAGAGATATCAGATTCTTACAGATGTCTGGTACATACCACACATTCTTCAAAGTTAGACTCACTTGGTTGCTTCCTACTATTGAATCAAACATGATGTCCCCTTTACCAAAGGACACTAACTTCTCTTTACCGGCTGTGCTAATCAGAATAGGCTCTTTGAACCTTGTGAATCTTGTGTAGTAGTCGAGATATTTGGAACAGTGCTTACTTGCACCATTGTCTATCCACCAGGTTGCGCTACCTTCTTGAGCTTCGGAACTAATGTCGCATGCAAGAATTGGTAGTACTAATGCTACCTTGTTTTCTTCTCTCTTGGAATCTTCTTTCTTGGGATCTTCCTTTGCCTTTGGTCTGCCGGCTGCTATCCACTTTCTGCAGTCACGAACCCAGTGTCCTGGAATGCCACAATAGTTACATTTTCCATCTCGTTTCTTGGGGTTGAACTTTTTGGCTGCAGGGTTGACTTTGGATTTACCTGCACCATTGGTGTTCACCACTAAGGCTTCTTGAGTTTGCTGATCAGATAATGAGCTCTGGACTTTGTTACTTCTCTCGAACAAGTACAGCTGCATCGTTAGCTCTTCAAAGGTTTTATCAGTATCTTTAGTAATCAGCATCCAACTTGCTCTAAAGCTCTCGTACTTAGAGGGCAGTATGAATAAAGCCTTACATATTAGCAGTAGGTCAGGCAACTTTTGAAGTTCCTTTGCTGCAAGTCCCAGGTTGAGTTCATTCCACACATTCTTCAACTTTGTGAAATGAGTGGAAATGCTTTCTCCCTCCGTCCAGCTGAAGGCGAAGAATTCGTTGCAAAGCTTGAAAAGTTGGTCTTTTGCTGTGGCTTCAAACTCTAGATGAAGCGCTTCCCATGCTTCTTGGGCTGTTTGCTTGTCCATAATTTTGGCATACACATCCTCTGAGACTGATGCGGATATCATGGACTTGGCATAACTGTTTGCCTTGCGATACAGATCGCATTGTGCTTTGTGTGCTTTCTTGGCTTTTGTGTCGGCATCTAACCTCAGTTCTTTTGGCTTTATGAGCTTTTTATCTATTACGTCCAGCGCACCTTCATGATAATCAAGCAGATCCCTTATCTTTCTTTTCCACAGAGGCCAGTCTTTTTCACTAGTCAGTGGATTAATATACTTAGACAAATCCATCTTTGATATGGATAACTCTGTTTGGCCCTTGGTTTTGTAACCTACTAACTTCACTTTTGACTAACTTGAACTTTTGTACACACAAATGTGCCTTTAAAACTATTTTTTTAACACTTGTACACGGCTGAACCCATAACCTGTTGAGAATATTTTATTTGATAAACTAAATTTGTGTACATGTAAAAAAAACGTAACTGTCACTACTTGACTGTCTGTCACTTCTCACCTAAGCTATCTAGTTAAATAAAATTAACATATTACTTTAATATTCAGAACTTAAATGATGAAAAATTTGCTACAAATAAGCAGATTATGGAGACTCCGAAAAAGTTCTTTAAGGACGGTTTAAAAAAATTAGTTTCACATTGGAATAAGTGTGTTATTTAACAGAAGGTTATTTTGAAAGACAACATTACAAGTTTAATGGATATTGACGAAATAAAAGAATTATAGCCGAATTCCTAGAACTTTGAAAGCATCCTTCATAAATATAAGATGAGTTACGAATTTATAGACAAAAGGGACAATGGACATATGCATAAAGAGAAATTGTAGATTATCCACTGTAATTTTTAAAAAAATGTACGTTTTACGTCAATGTTGAAACCTCTCCCATGTGTATATGGTCAATTCCAATAATAAAATAAGTTTATAATTAATTCCAATGAAATAAACTTCATTTTCTTCGGAACTGACTCAGTTACGCACGAACAGAGTGTCACATTAAAGTACCCGAAATCCGGGCCGAATTTCGATGCCGCTGTGTGAGTGAAAAATTCGATTTATTTTATGCAATTATCCAGTGAATGAAGTTAAATATATAATCAAGAGAAAAAAGGGTCGGAATCCAGTCAGTTCAATTTGGGGAATTACTATTTACTGTGATGTGTCTAGTATCGACTATATGTTCGTGTCTGTACTGGATTCGCCCTCCAACGAAACTTGGGATGTATTAGAGAATTTATGTTGTATATGCTCGCCTATATGTGTGTGTGTGTCTATGTGTGAGACCTCCATTGGAGTACAGCTAACAGTCGACACCGGTTACAGTTAATAAGATTACCACCAGAGAAGAATAAAGCTTGATTTTCTACTGTCGCTGGCAATGTTGTCGATTAAAAGTGGTTATTCGAAGCGTAATCCTTTCAATGTGCAATAACGAATTTACATTTTCTCTTATTGTTCAGCCAGCTGATATTTTATGCCCATTGTGAAACCTAAGATTTTCTAGTTTAACACAGCGCCGTCTGACTCATGTCAGAATGATGTAATTATTGTTTTACATCTCACTATGAGCTTCGAATACTACATCGGGAGTTTTAAGTGACGTAATATTCTATTGTTTCATATTATGCGGAATCGAAGTAATCACTTGAATAATATTTTTGAAATCCATCTACTCTATCTTATATAAATTACATTTTATAATACATAATTCAATGAATTACAAAGGCATTCTATTTTGATTCTTTTTGATTACAATAAAATTGTTATGCCATTCATAACGATTTATGTAAGAAGTTTTTAGACAATCTTAAATTATTAGATATTAGTAACAAATTATGTTCATAACGAAAAGTAGACGAACTGTAATTGTTTTAATAATGAGATTTTGTATTTTTAAAATTGATTTTTGCAAAGGTACAAAAAGACTTGTAAGAAGGTAACCGTTTATATTTCGGGAATAGCAAAAAAAATTTTTATTATTGAAAATAGTTTTATTGCTTTTCAAAATGTTCTCCTTGAAAATCAATGCACTTTCGCATTCGTTTAAACCAATTCGAAAAGCACTGCTGCCACTGTGAAGGCATTATCTCCAAAATATGAGTTTTGAATGCCTCAACTGCCTCTTACGACGTAGAAAACTATTGACTATGAAATTTATTCTTCACGTGTGGGAACCAAAAAGAAATCACAGGGTGCTAGATCAGGGCTGTACGGTGGATGGCTCATCAATTCAATGTTTTGCTCGGTCAAATATTCAATTGTTTGAACCGACCTATGACAGTTTGCATTGTCATGGTGGAGAATGATCTGTCGTTTTCGGTTTGTTTTCCTTATTTCTTCAACAACTTTTGGCAAACAAATAGTTGTGTACCATTCGGAATTGACCGTTCTACAACTCTCTAAAGGCACGTGACCGGTTTTTCCGAAAAAACAGGCGACCATTTGTTTTGATGTGCTTCTAGCGGTTGGTTTCGACTCATCTTGGAATACCCACACCGTCAACTGTTGTTTACTATCGGGCTCGTACGTATATATCCAAAATTCATCACCTGTGATGACTTTATAAATGTTCTTTGAAGCACAGCCATTGTATTTTTTGTGCAATTTTTGGCACCAATCGAAGCGAGTCCTTTTTTGAGCGGTTGCCAAATTATGTGGTACTCAACGTGAACATAGCTTCTTAACAGCAAAATGTTCATGAAGGATCTTATGCACGCTGGTGTTACGAATAACTAGAGATGTCTCGATCTCATGGTATATCACATGACAGTCTTGGATTATCAATTCAGACACTGCATTAATATTTTCCGACACAACAACATTTGTGAGACGACCTTCACGAAATTCATCGCCCAAAGAACGCCGTCCACGTTTGAATACACTATACCAACTATATACTGTAGTTTTCGATGGTGCTTCATCGCTATACAAAGAATTCAGCTCGTCGATGCATTCTTGTTGAGATATTCCATTTTTTTGCTGCCATGATATTTTCAAGTTACTGTCAGCAATAGAAATAGCGACCGGTTAATAAAAGTCTAGGTAAATATATTGTCAAAAATGACAAACTGCACGATGCAATCATCAGATCGGAGGCAACACTTACAGTTTTGCCGGTTTCCGAAATATAAATGGCTACCCTCGTACTTAGTTGATGTTCTGTTTTGATTCTATACTTGTGCATTGTCGGTTCATTTTAAAGAGAATGTATAATTTATATAATTCTGTACTTTTATTTTTAGTTAATTTTGTAGTTTAGTTATTGAACGTATTATGTATATTGTCAAACTTTACAATATGCCCTTAGAAGTAATAACTCGGGTGGTCAGAAGAGGATAGACCCTTTGTGTTTAGAGTACGTCACAGAAATTGGTAATTCTATAAATTAATCGAAGAATTTTAACAAGAGTAAATAGGGTTTCAGAGTTCACAAGGGAGAGTTGGGCTTAGGAGATAGAATCTTCACAGAGAAGAAGAGAGACTCTGAAGGTAGAGCTCAACCTGTATAGCAAGCCGTTCTACTCAGAGAATGTGTGAATTGTTGGATACCAAGCGTATCAGGCAATTATTTCTCAAAAAGTATTAGCGTTAACATTGTGATTATTATAAATGTATATCGATTCCTACAAATGAAGAACGATAAACAATGATAAAATTATTCAAGTGCAAATAATTAAAAGTGTGAACCAGAGTGTGTAGTTGAACAAGGTAAATGCATATACTTATAAATAGACAATATATATAAGGTAAAAAATTGTATGTGTATTGTTAATTTTGTTGTGTCAGTTATAAGAAATATCTCTTAAAGCGATTCGGATTCTTGTTGAACGCGTACATATTTTATCTTTCCGCTATTTAAATAAAAGGGGTGTTAATATGTGTGCATCTCCTTCGTAATATGAATTGCCTTGAGAATTATTACTTATGAAGGAAGCAACAACTTTATATAATTGTAGAGGCGTATGTTTAATCCAGTTGCTAGCCGGTGCGTTGTGCTAAAATGCAATAAATTGTTACATGTTTCCAGGTCTTTGTATTTTTATTATTATTATTATTTAAAGCATTCAACATAATATAAAGAGTTTCAGTGCAGTAGTTGAGCCTTGAAGATGTCCCATACAAATGGGTACGAAACGTCAACAGATATACAAGTGACGCGGTTCCAGCCCGGAAGCCGAGAAGCAGATAATATAAAGATATATATGTATATATAACAACTCTTAAATCAATTTAAATAATTATTTTACAGTGAAACATTCCGTTACATATATGAAAATGATACTTGTAACAAAGATAATGCTTACGTAAATGTGTTTAAATTTGCCGAATAACAATTATTAAAATAACCATTACTGTAAACTGTACATAGTGTTGGGTCCGTAGAGTTCATCTCGCTCAGCGCTAAAATCAATTACCGCTCCGTGTCCTCGGACTTAAACTCCATCGTACAAATGTATTTCGCTGTACAAACATGATGGATTAGACTGAATTGATATTCATCATTGTCGGATCGAAGAGATGTTTAATGCGATGTTCGGACGGTACGGTGCGAGAAGCGGAATGGAGAACAATTTCAATGAACCAAATATCCAGTCAACACTATGGTAATACACCGGGTGGAAATAAAAGAATAAAGGAACATTGGAAAATGTAGATGGATTACGTGACCTTTGAATAACTACGGCAGTCCTGCATTAAATTTAATAAAATATGATTGATGTTAATGTAAAGAACTTTCTCTCCTGCCTTTGGTCTTTAATAAAATCTTTCGCAATAGATGGGCCAAATTCTGTGCTGTATCTGTTTTAAAGAGAATTTTTGATAAATAAAATAACTCGTGCTAACGAGGTAAAATAGTTACACTATTTAGAGTTATGTATTATTGATTATATTGTTAGTTTAAGGTAAATTTTGAATATAGTCCGTAGCACGAAAAGATAGACTAATCACGACCAAATCACGTGAATATCTTTGACATAAAATATTAGCTACAAAAGTTTGATTTGTACATACACAATTATTGTATTATTTATTTATATCTAATCAAAAAAATTAACTTCAATAAAGATTGTTATAGTAATAATAGTGAAAGTTTAACTAGTTTATTTTATATCAAATGTTGAAAATATATGAATAAAAATTATTTTGAATTCATCTTATTGGCAAAATGTACATTAAATGATTATTTTTCAGTTCCATATATAAAACAAATTATTAAATTAATTCTGTCGAATTTAAGGTAAGTTTGATGGGGCCTGTGATTCACTTAATCACTGAAGGTTGATATATAACCCCTTGCCACATTAATTTTCGTATTCTGTATACGTATTTCGATTATATATACATATATATATATATATATATATATATATATATATATATATATATATATCGATATATCTGCTGATGATAACAACTTAGTTGTCGAAATACGTATACAGAATACGGGTTATACATCAACCTTCAGTGATTAAGTCTATTAAATTTGATACAGATTTAAGCTATCGTAATGAAGAATTTATTTGCGAGAGCACAAGACATGCATAATAGTTGTTTTATTTTTAGTTAAATCGTATTTCTAAAGTTTAAAATAATTGTAATATCTTTTATTTCAAAATAAATACATGTACATCTACAATTTTCGTTCCAAAACTGAATTTATTAATATATATTTGTTTATTGAGCACTACACAATAATAATGTAAAATATAAATAAATAACAAATAATGGTCTATTCATTAGAAGAATCATCACTGGTACTTAGAATCTTTTACATTTATAGTAAATTCTTCTAAATGATCAAATGCATTTATACAATTCTGTTTAGAAACATTATGAATGACAGCATGAAGTAAATTTTTGAACATCGTTCAATTTAAATGTGGTATTACTCAAAGCTACTTCTTCTTTTACTTGTGTCCAAATTAGCTCAATAAGATGAGCTCATAATGATATGGAGGAAGCCCTAAAGCTTTTTTGTTTTTGGATTTAGCAAGCTATCTACTATGTACTTGTCAGATATTGATTTACGTTATTTTACTAAATCCAACAATTCCACTTTTAGTATATTAGATGCAAATCTGATATTATTTTTAATAAGCCATTCTTGAACATCACATTTCTTCCTTGATGAATTAGGGATTCTTTCCGAATTTTTTAGAATGGTAGGAAGCATTGTCCATAACTGACAGAATTAATTTCCAAGAGGCGTAACATTTTTTCAAACAATTATGTACTCATCTCGTTATGATAATCGCCTATTTTATTTGATGGAAATAAGAGTAGGCCATTCTCAAGAAAACCACTCTCACAACCAATATGTAATAATATCAACCGTCTTCCTTCTCCACTAGGATTTTTCAAGCCTCTTGACACCCTCACTAAAGCCTAGCTGTGTACATTTAATGCTTTCATTTATTTAAACTTTTGACGTTTCCTAAATTGCTTTAGTCTAGACAAAAATATATAAATAAATGGCCCTAGTTACAGTACCTACAACGTATTCCTTTTCGAAAGTCTTTGTTTTAAACACTTGTAATAATTGACCTCTTGTGTAGCTATCTTCATAGAAAACATCATTTTTTTGTGAAAACTCAGTTTACGTATGTTCAAATTAGGTAGCTTCTTCGCAGTATGAAGCATTGGCTATGACAATGACACTTCTTTTGTGTAATACTGGAGATTTTTCTGAAACCACTCTTCAAATAGTGCTGCCTCATCTTCGCAATAGTCAAGATTAGAATTTTTTATGTTTACTGCCGAAAGTAACATTTCGCCAACCTAACCGCTTTCAGAAACAGTGTGTAGAATAATAAGATGTACTCTCTTTGAAAGAGAGTACATCTAATGAACATGCCTGTCAACCATCGATCCAACCTTTTTTATGATATCGTGTATGCCATACTAAGTTTCGTCAACATAATAAATAAACTGCCCTTCATCTCGAAGTTTTTCATATCGATTAAATATTTTTGTACTCTTGGTGGCTCCACTATAACGAGTCATTTGTCTATTGTTCCAAATTGGAAACCATTTTGGTTTAATGTTCACCATATTGTTGTTCTAGAGGCTTCTATTTCGATATTTTCTTTATTTCTTTTGTAAGCTATTTAATGGTGAAACTCCACCTTGCTTGTACATACTGTATACTGTTCGTCGAATGATATCGACGTCACAACTTGGTACTTTCCTTATAGATCCTTTATCACTTCTAACTCTGCTTTCCATAATACCATGCTTCACTATATTATAAATTGTGCTGTAGGTAGACATTAGTTAACTTCCATGTTTTCTCTACAATAGCCTGTTCTGTAACATCTGCATTTTCTTGTAAATTATTATACACATTTAACAGCATTTGCTTAGCTCGAACTACTAGATGAATCGTTTTAAAGCCACTATTTATATTATCCGTCACCGAGTCACAGATATCGTTATTTATTATATATTCACCTTCCCTGTTTCCATCCCAAGATCTCCACGTTTTCTTATAATGAAATATATGCCTTCTCACCTTACAATTTTTATTTCTTTCCTAATGAAAATGTAAATGGTCTATATTACTTAAATGTAAGAAATGTTAAGCTGTAATACAATTTTCATTATACAAAATTTATTTAATACCACCCTGGCTATTAAAGTAAGGAATAACTCACATCTTATATGTGTTTACATTTCATTAAGTCTTTACCGCAGGGGAGTGCTATAAAAGTACTTACCTAGCTACTTAGTCAAATTAAAATAACTTGAAACGAACTATAACACCATATAACTTCTTAAGTTTAATTTTTCGTTACTTATAATAGCTTTTGACCTAATTATGTGCACATTTTAAGCTCGATTAAGGGCTTTTTGATAAAAAGATACAATAAAAATTGTTAATATAAGTTGGCATCAAGCACAGTGCTTTTTGCGAATGATAACTCCTCAATATTCTCCATTATATAATGTTACCAACAAATGAAGAATCCCATGATTGTATATGTAAATGTATTTAACATTTATTAATTTATTTTGACTTATATTTTAAATTGTATATTTTGTAATCTATGTGGTATTTGATTTATTATTTGCGGCATTATTTATTTTTTTATATCAACTCTATTTTTAGCTTAACGCGCTTGAATAAATAAATCATTATTTTATATGTAGATAATAATGGATAAAAACCTGCTATTATTTTAGTTGGTAGCATTTTTACATGCATAACTGAATTAAAACGTGCTTAAAATTTTAAATACGCACAGTCCTGCCATGTATATAAAAAAGACAGTAAATTATCCAAATTCCCCGAATTTACTAATAGTTCACTCCCCTAAGCGCCTGTTTAAATTTGGTTAAATCCGCGCCATCCTGTGGGATATTAATAATACACACGATTTAGCGAGCTTAGGCCGAATAACCATACGCAGCCCGAAATAAAAATATCATTCGCATGAAGTGAACGGGAAGGGCGAAAAAAAAACATCGAATAACCATAAAACGCTTTGGGTAGGCGCATTTACAAAAGAAAACTGTATCGTAAAATGCTCATCAATCATCAGTTATCGGAGCGAAGCCAAAAACTGTATCATTAATTTCATATCAGCGAAGAGTTTTAACAAAGTTGCACACATTGGACATTTCGACCCAGGGAGGAACATATTTTTTTTGTGAATGATGATTGAAGTGAACTCACATATCGTCTCTCGAATTGAGAGAGTTAAAAACAAAGTTGAACTGTATGTTAATATTTGGCATAAAGAGAAAGTATTTTTCATTAGAACCAGGTTATTAAATATTAATCTATTTGGCATTAAAACAAAATTATTTCAGTTTAAATTATAATTAACTGTAAGATTAATTGTGGTTGGAACTAATAAGTATATGGGTGCATTTCCACTCGTCTTAAGCTTATTTAAACTTGAATTAAAGATGCATTTATTTTGCTGTCTGAATTTCAGATGAAATTTGCACACGCAAACGATTAGTCTCTTATTTCTCTGTGACAAACGCACATGTGTATAGACATTGCTTGTGTGTATTTTTGAATGTAATGAAACTAGAGTGAGGAATATGGTCGGCGTACAAAGTGTGCTCTTGATTGTAGGTAAATAAAATGAAATAAATAATTATATACAATTTATGAAACGCGAAACACCCTTTGAAAGGGTGTTTCGGTGTAATCGCAAACAGGATAAGATCGGTTAAATATCTAAAATATCGGATATGTTTCCACAGTTGTTTCAGGAAATCGTATTGACGTGAGGAAAAAGTGTTCTTATATGCAACTCGACCGCTCAACAAGAAATTATGTAATATTTGCATAACTAAAGTAATGTTTGTTAACACTTAACGGGTCTATGCAGTCACAATTACTACAAAATTGTTTTAATGCGGTAAAATCTGTATAATTCTTTAGCACACTATCTACTGCATCTACAACACTAATACTTTTGATCGCTGGTAGTATGTAGCTGTGTTTGCACAGTGTATTTGCAGTGAAGTCATTAACAGGATTGAAAGATTTTGTAACTTCTTAATTACTTCAACTATTTATTTGTAATTGTTATAAATTATTTGTAAATCTGCTTTAACTTCAGCATCTTGGAATATCTTTTGTCTTTCCTTGATGACAATTGTTTCTTAGGAACAAATTGTAAAATTACAGACTTAATTTTTTGGAAATGCAGAAAATAATAAAATGCTGCTTTTAACCATGTCCCTCAGCGTGTAAGAATTGGCTGTGGAATAATAAATACGTTTAAGGGATTGGAAGGACACTGATTTTGTGTACGCATTTACCTATAGATAACAGCATCGTATCGTTTCTGCCACAGGATGTAAAGCATAGATTTTACATGTAACATGTAAGAAGTTACCACAGTCGTCTTTAATAGACCGATCTTCAGAACGCATGCACACTTTCAGTCATAAACATTAAAAGTTGGCCTCTCGAAAGTTCAAATTCTTCCAGTAAATATATTCCTTTTTAAATAATTTCGGCAGTAAATTACTGTACTCTTCCGGAAGCTGATAAGATGGAAACATAGAAACTATGACATTAGCAATAGAATGCTTTTACAATTTGTCATTTCGTCCATTCATAACAAGAGCTTCTGTTTTTGAATTCCGATTTAATTCTATTTTCAACATGTTCGCGAGCAGATGATACAAAATTTCGAAATGTTTTCGAAGCTAGATAATTTACAGTTCGCAGAATGAGTAAAATAATTCGTTTTCAAGTAACTGAAATGGTAGATTACACACCATCAGTGTCGAACATAAATCGAATGCTTATTCAATCGTACACCAGTTTCTTTTTTGTTTATTTATGACGGTTTTTCAATTTACGTAACAATAACATAGTTCTACATAAAGTACAAAACTACGTAATACAAGTTAACACCTCCAAACGGAGACGTACACTACATTGCATACACACATACACGTATCAGTGATTTCTGGAGCAACGATTATTAATTTAGCCACCTGATAACTTAGTGGTAAGTCATAGGCTTATCAGGTTGAGGCATTTCGAGTTCAGGTCCACTGACCTGCTGTTGAAATTTTTCGTGGTATCCCTTCACCGTTTATGCCAATGTAACAAACAAAGATTTTAAGTCACCCCACGAGCACGGACGTAATAATAACCCATAGTCTCCCAAAGCCCACTGTAATTAGCGTTAAATTATAGGAGTTTATAAAGTCATGAATTATTATTATAATTATTTTTAACATGAGATTCGCTTATTAATTTGTGGTTGTTTTATTTGAGGTTAATTTATACATTTGCAACTTGAATTGATTACGTACCAAATTAAAGAGGAGCAAGGGTAGAAACTACTCGTAGATCGTCGTGTATAGAATTCAATCGGAGACATAAAAACAATACATAACTTCAGTTGTAGACTGTTTCGATTTATTTATAGCGATAGTGGATATTTATTTGAGAAAATTGCCGGCTTAATTAAAGATTTCAACGGCAATAAATAAGCGAGCGTACGTCTCCTTAACTTTTTCCTACTTTCGATAATGTTATCAACTTATAAGAAGATGAACAGAGATTTATTGTGTTCGGATGATTAGTTTCTGTTGGCAGTAGTTGGGTTTGGAGCAGAGAAAGTCTCTGGAGCGTAACAGGATTCTACTGAGAGATAACTTACTGGACTAGGTCCTTGGTTCACCTCTTTTCTCGACAGCACCGCTGGTAAAATTGTTAGTTAGTTACTGAATATGTATTTAAATGGAAAGTACAGTCAACAGCGTTCTCAACACAAGAATCTATTGTAAATATAGTTAGATAAATGCTTACTTTTCTGTGTTAAAACTAATATTATAGTATGGAATAAATGAATGTAATAAATACATGAAAATTCAACGAGCAATAATTTTACACCGAAATAACAAAGAAATTTTAAGCGATTATAATTTTTGGTCCTTCATAATGGTTTATATCAAATAATTGCTTTGGTAAATTGTTTTACTATGCACACTATTTTTTTTACTTTTATTATTTCATGATTACCAGAGATATCCACAATTTGTTTTAATCAACAATTGCTATCATGGGATTCTTCATTTGTTGGTAATTTTATATAATGGAGAATATTGAGGAGTTAGCATTCGCAAAAAGCACAGTAAACTTACGATCTTTGGCGGTCAAAATTCACCATAAACGACAACAAAATTTAGGAAAAACTTTTCCAATAAGGCAAAACCACTGAGCTATCGGCCAGGAATTACTGGAAAGGATAGGATTTTAAGCTAAAAAATCCACAAAAGGAATGTACCATAGAAAAGCGGCTAACAATTACACGGGCTAAAGTTTTGGGAAACCTATCTGACGAAGAGTCACTAAAAAAGATAATATCCTAAAGCATGTGTGGGCAACAACCGGCGGATCCGCTGTAAGATTTGATCCGACCCGCGAGACATTGTCGTATTATTTCATGTCTGATATCTATCGCTAAAAATTATGAACACTACTTTAGAATGCGCTACTTTTAAACGCGACCCGCGAACGTACTTGCACATTAAAGTTTGGCCCACAACATGTCTAAGGTTGCCCATACCTGTCCTAAAGAAAGAGGTACAACTGATCCACAGTACAGTGATTAAAAACAAAGAGAAATTAAGGGAAGACGTTTTTCACAGCAAAGCAAAACCTCCTCATTAATGGAAAGAAGCAATATCGAATAGAATATGATTATGTTAAGAATATTTTAAACCTTTTTACAAAAAAGAAAGAATTTAGTGTAATAATTATGCAAATCGTTTGCAAAATGCTCTATATTATTATGCCCATATCAATTACTGTTGATAATAATATACAAAAGTTCGTATTTCCTATTTGTGAAATATCCTCAGCTATTTTTAAGGATGAAATCAGTCGGTAAATCAAAGAGATAGGGAGGGTCATCTGTATCAAAGGATCTTAAAACGGCGCCATGGTATTGTAGTCCTTAGAAGTTGCGTGCTAATACTGAAGCACGTGGATTAGCAAATACGTGCTATTACAAATCTAAGGGCCACAAGTAGCCAGAAAAACAATAAAAAATACACAATAACAACGACGATCCTGATTTATTGGAAAACCAGTCAACTATGGTTATCAGTTAAATTATACAATCAATAACACAGGTAATATGCAAAGCTTAGAGTAGAAGCAAAAAAAAAACAATACATACGCACAAATTTAAACTGATGATCTTCCGAATACGTAGTCAATTTACATGTCGTTGCATATTGTTAGCTTACATGCTTTTTCTAAAGAAATTCAAAGAGCAAGCAACAAAATAAGCATACTAGAATTTACAGACTGTATACTATTACAACATTAAACACAAAAAATAACTATGTAATAGTAAGGAGTTAATATTAAAATTATTGACTGTATCTAGGAAATTTAAAGCAATATTTGTTTAAAAAAGTATGTAATAAATTCAGCAGCGATAGCAAATAAAGACAACTACAATAGAATAACTTTTAAACAGTTTTCAACTGAGTTTAGCTGAGTGCCACAGCCATCCGTCCGGATGACTGTGGCACTCAGCTAAAATCATTTTCTTTTAAATGAAATGATAGGTATTACCTTACCAACCGAATGTTGCATACACTATTTTAGCCCCATTCATGTAGGGTAACTACTAAAACTAATGCAAGATCAATCCACGATTACCAAATCAATCAAACCAGAAGCGAAGACTTTTAAAAAATAATGCGAAAAGAAAAGGTATAATTAGTCAAATGATATCTAATCATTCGCAATGCATACTTTTGTTTTCTGTAGAGTTCTTAAAGAAAAATAATTCTTCCTTTGTTCTAGATAGTGATATAAATTCAAATATGGATAATTCGATCCACGTGGTCGTGCTAATTTATCGACTGCTTTTAACAATACCATCACAGATCGACAAATTTCTAGATTAGAATTTACTGCTCCAACTAAGGTCGAAAGAAAATCACTTTCTTTATAAAAATGCCAATTCCATCATCTAAATTGATTTAACTTTAAAGACGATGTTAACGCTATGAACTTAGTACAAGAAGAAGGACGTTTTTCCATCTTCCTTTCAATTATATTCTTTATCACGTAGAGGGGGAAAAAGTAATAAATTACGAGCATGCTATTGAAAGACAGCTAGTTATAAAACTACTTAAAATAACTTGAAACGAATATATAAATGTGTTTATTAATTGAAAACAAATGAAATATGACAACAACTAAGAAAATGACATTCTCAGTGGCATTCACACCAAAATGAAATTAAGATATCCTAGATGTCGTTAATATGATCATAAGGGAAGAAAAATAATGACTCAAATTAAACTTAACTGATCATGTAAAGATATCTCCTAGAATACAAAAATAATTCCAATAAGGCGCAAGTTACAAAACAAGAAATATAGGTGAAATTTGTTAAAAGTATGAAAGTTATCTAATAACAATATTCCCAAAAATTTTAAAACTGTGTATACAGAGATGTACATAAAATATGAACAAAAAATTGATTTTTACGACAAATCGTACTATTAAGCGTCAAAAAGGAACAAACGGTAAAATGAATTCGTAACAATATACACAAAATTGCGACCGCAGAAAAGAAAACTATTTTGAGATTAACCCTTAACTTATACAGAGTTTTCCAATAAGAGTGATATGATTTCTTTAAAGAAAAACACACATATTGTTAAGAAAATTCAAAAGTTTTTTATTTAATGTGAAGTACAATCGATACAATTAAGTTCTAAATAAAACGTCATTCAAATGGCCTCCACGATTTCTTCTGCAGGAACGAATTCGATGAACCCAATTTTCGAGCACTTTTTCCACTAAATCTAGTCGTATGTCATAAATGGCACGTTCAATATTGACTTGTAAAGCAATGACTTCAAATAACCCCACAAGAAATAGTCTAATGGTGTTAAATCACAACTTCTTGGAGGCCATTCAATATCACAATTTCTTGAAATAATCGAATCTCCAAACTCTTCTCGCAATAATTCTATTGTTGCATTTGCTATGTGGTACGTAGCCCCGTCTTGTTGGAACCAAATATTGTCAAGATCAACTTCTTCCAGTGTCGGCCATAAAAAGTTTGTTATCATCCATCTATACCGCTCTCCATTGACAGTAACGGTGTTACCAGCTTCATTTTGAAAGAAGTACGGACCAATGATTCCACCATACCAAAAACCACACCAAACTGTCAATTTAGGTGAATGTAATGGTTTTTCATAAATAATTTCTTCGCACCAGAATCGACAGTTTTGTTTATTTACCACACCATCCAGATGAAAGTGAGCCTCATCAGAGAAGATGATTTCTTAAAAAAATCGTTATCGTTTTCAAGTTGTTCCAAGGCAAAATCAGCAAATTCACGACGTTTACGGTGGTCCAATGGCTTCAGTTCTTGAGTGAGAACATTTTTATAGGGATGCAAACCCAAATCCTTTCTCAAAATCCGCCAGGTTGTGGTTTGAGACAGTCGCAATTGTTGAGAACGTCTTGGAAACGACAAATTACGGTCTTCAGTCACTCTTGCCTGAATGGCAGCAATATTTGCATTACTTCGAGCGGTTCTTTGTCTTATTGGCACTTGAAAATTATGTAAAGAAAATGTAACCTCAAAATTTTTAACAATTCGACGAATAGTGAGCACACTTGGACGATTATTACGACCATAAAATGGCAAAAGCCCACGAAAAGTTGCAATTGGAGAACGATTATTTTGATAATAAAACTGAATAATTTGTAAACGTTGTTCTTGCGTATATCTCTCCATGATGAAATTGTAAACACTACTGAATACAATGAAAAATAAACGACAGATCATGACATATTACAAATGGCCGAAATGTCACTTCAAAATCATATCATCCCCATTGGAAAACCTTATATAAGTTAAATTTAACACCTATAAATTGGAAAAACAACCTACCCTTTAGATTTATCCATCACATGTGATTGTACGCGTTGTACTTTTTATTCCATTATGGAAATTTAGGAACAACATCTCCTTCATGAATGTGTTAATTATCTTTTAAAGTGGATAAAATCTTTTTCTTATCATCATTAGAACTTCTACCATATCTGTCCATTATCGGAGCCGACTTTATAGGCCATTAACATTTCGGCCGGAAATTTGAAAGGAAGGTGTTGGGAAGCGCGCTGGGCTCACTGAACGGTTAGTTGTTGTTCAAAAACAGGGGTACCGAGAGAAGGGTGGTGCAACACCTATCTAAGCACGAATAATGGAGAGAGGACTGCATTAATTCGAGAGAAAAAGTGAGAATGGGGGAGGGAGAGAGAAGGAGACGTAACTGTATACGTCTTCGATAAAATAAATAATTTCTCTCTCGAATGGAAGTCTGCTAATCAATAGTATACCTCACGATAGCGTGGTTACTAATTTATTGAACTACTTCTAATACAAGTTAGCTAAGGGGAAGAAATAATTGAGGTAGTTTTACTTAGATATATTTAGCTTTTTTTATTATTTCCTTTGTTAATATAATAGTGACGAAATGGTACATTATTCAAAGTTGGATATTGTTAAAGTATGCTAAAATTAATAAACAAGTGGGCATGGATTGGTTCGAACATTGTTTCGTGTTTAAATAAGTATAAGTAAATAATTCAAGAAATGTTACAGCTTTTGGTTAATAAATTTGTAGTAGGAAGTATTGTAGTGTGTATATTGTGATATTACGAGGGTGTAAACAAGGTGGGTACCACAACCCTTGAATTGTGATACAAAACGTAAAAGTAAGCAAACGTCGAGCGATGATTTTAAGCTTTGTAACGAAGACCAAGTTCATGTTCTTAAACCTAAATGATAATATGTCCTTAGGAAAACAAAGACATTTTCATCAGCGAGTAAGGTAATAACTAACCTTTTAGGATACGAAGAGGATAATTTTCGTAATTCCCTTGCAGATGAATAATATTATGTCCTTCAACTAGAGAAATTGAAGAAAACTATTTCAGATAAATGGCATATGAAAGTGTTATCTTTTATCACGAAGCACTAGTCAAATTGAAACAATTGAAATTTCAAGTTGTGTCTCAAACTTTTCCTTGCGTAAAAGTAGTTTCGTTTGGATGAAGATCTAACACACTAGAATCATTAGAAAAAGTTGCCTAATTAAAATTAAAGGGGTATATATTCAGAAATAATAAAAAACTTAATCTTACAGCTTTTACTCTGAAGTCAGTATATTATTAACTTAGGAAAAAAGAAGACTCAAAACAAGTAAAATCAGAGGTATTTAAATTAGTAGTACCAACATTAACACATGGGTAATAACACCTAACCAAAAAAGTAAAACACAATGTATAAAAATGAGATTCTTACGAAAAATAAAAAGAAAAAACTAGACAGAGTTTCTTATTATACCTTGAACCTGAACTTGTGAGTAATAATCTTGTGGTTAAAATTAAATATTGCAACTTCATGAGCAGGTGTTTTTATGCTGAAATGGTTTGTTGTTTCCCTATTCGCGACCTATACCTGTACTTCATAAAAGTAACGAAATTACAGAGTATATTATGCAAGAATGTTTGAAGTGCTAATAATAAATAAAAGTGAAGACTTCGTTAAGAAAGTTCGAAGGTATGAAGCTTAGGAAAGAAAATAAATATAAATAAAGTAATGTATTGAAAATTACTGCCTAACAATGTAATGATCATGATGATTGCTTTGCTCAATTCCAAGACAGACTAGTCAAGTATTTTGCCAAGAGAGCAGTGCTAGTACCATACTGGGTATTAAATCGAAATGACGATACAATGTAATGAAAGAAAACTGTACGTCCATCTCTCGAATAAATGAGAAAGCACTCATCACTTTTGGATCATGTAATGGAACATTGGTTGAATAGATATAAATAAAATAATAATAAATGAAATAAAATGGTAATTTTGATGGAGCCTGTTGTTGATTGAACTTAATCACTGAAGGTTGAAATTCTCGTATAATCCAGTGTGCGTTTCAACGGTACAGATCGTGTGCAGAATTGGTTTTCGTATGGGTATTTTGCCGTAGTTTTCCAAGTTGCGACACTGAATGAATTAGCAGCATTTAGTTTCAAGTGTGTCGTAAGCAAACTAACGAAAAACAACTTTTGGTAAGGGAACGTAACGGCATAGACAATATAATCGAAGTTCAAATAAGACATGGACCTATAAGAAAAGTAATAAGGAATCGTATGGAGACAAGAGCGGCATCAGTAAAAGTATTTCTAAATACTAATTTCACCGACAGATTGTACATTTAATAAGTGTGTGTCAGTACCTTTGCCCACTCTATTTCTCCTTCCGCATCTTATTCCAAGTACGAATTACCTTATTTTAGTATAAACTTAGTTTAAGGATGAAAAAATGTTCGTTAGTTACTCATATTAAAATACAATCTAATGTAAATTATGGAAATTCATAAAACATTTTGAAACTCTTAAGTACATTCACCTAAATTTCTGCTTGCGGCTGTTTGTCTTACGTCAGACTTCTTGTATCTCCCGGTCGCACAAACAGAAACCAGATGAATTTCCGTTACTTCTTCAGTTCCCGACGTCTATCCCTTGCTTCAGATGTCAATTAAAGTGTAATTACATAAAACGACAAACGTCTGAGGAAAGTTCCTTTTTTTCTTCCACTGCTTTTGTTCCAGAACAAACAGAACGCAATACCGACTCCGTCCAGTAATTAATTTAATTTAATTAAGGGGCGTGCGGATTGATTAACCGTTGATGATTAAAACTGATAATGCTGTTTCAATTACAGTGGGACGAAATGCTTCGCTGACACACGCACACACTGAAATTTATCTTTCGGAGTCTTCAAATTTTCCCTCTGCAGAGAGAGAATAAACAATATCGGGTTTATGTGAGAACGAGCAACGTATTTATTAATTCCGGTTGCGTTTGCTTTCGCCTTTCGTTTGTTTTATTCCTTTCTGACGAGCTTCGGCTTTCCTTTTGTCCTTCTGTCCATGCAGCCTAGATTTAATGACTATTAATTTAGTTCCGTTGTTATAGTTAGAGACCTAACTCACTTGGATCATTTACTGTCCTTTTGCGGACGCTTTGGTTATTTAAGGTTATCGATTAATGGTAATACTAAACGTAATTCATAATAAATAAACATTTAAGTACTGACTTCGGTTAAACTAAGTATATATTGGTGGGACTTATCTAAAAAAAAATTTTGTTTAAATTTTATGGGTTGAGAATGAGTTTTTATAATCAACTAGGCCTAGCATTCAGATTCATATAACATTTATATAAACGGAAAACTAATTTTAATAATTCTTGCACGACTGTAACATGAATGAATTTACTTAAATAAAGACAAATATCTGTCACTCGGTTCACGATGGTTATCGCCTGACTCCCGTTTATTTATGTAACGTGATGATTAAATAAAATCTATAAATAAAAAATTATTTTGAAGCGTAAAAGAACAAAAACGAGAATAGACAGCGTCTGGGCTAACATCCGCGTCGTTCAATTCAAATTTTCATCATACCATCTTCGAGATAATTAATATTTATTACATTCTTTCTTTCTTTTCCGGGTTTCTTTGTATCCTCACGGGTATCGAATTATTTAATACATTAAAAATTAAAAAATAAGGACGGTTGGGTCATTTTAGATGAAGTGCTTTGAGTCAATAAACCCATAGTCATCAAGAGCTACCAAAATGTTAGATTTATTTTTACATTTAGTGTGTCAAGGTGCCCAGGATTTACAAAAGAAGAACAGACAACCAATTTGTAAAAAGGCTGGGGTAGTGCTATAAAAGATATGTGTGAAGCTAATATGGTACATTAATTTTCAGTTCATTTACCAAAAATAGAATGGATGCATTAGTTTTAGAAATCGCACGCCTGAAAAAGATGGGACGGAAGAGTTAACAATGTTTAAAGAAGAAAGAAAATAGTGGCTTAATTCCCCTTATTGTCCTCTAGGCGATGGATACTTTATATTAAGAAAATCAAATTAAATATTTCAACTTAAAAATTATAAAAAACGAATGACATTAATGCTTGAATGAATAATGAAAGGAGCCCTGAATTAGTTCCGTTATTAAATGAAAAATTCCTAATTTTTAAATGTGTCGTTGGCCAACAAAAATGGTATTTATTAACGGTCAGCAAATCCGGCGCTTTGTAGCAGTGGGCACGTCGACATTTACATTAATGAGCTTTTCAAGGGACGCACGTTACGAGTGGACACTGGTTATTGCCCATAATTCATTACGTGTAATATCTTTGGACCGCCGAAAGCGTCGTTTCTACACAGTACGGTGAAATTTATGATTTGCAAAAGCGCCAAAAAACGTTCAAAAATAAGTGCGTCTGAATTTTAAATAACTCTTGTCTAATTAGCAAAGTTTTATTATATAATAAAACTAAATTTTAGGCTATAGATAAACGTGCGTAAAATGTTTAAAATGCTTACATTATCACAAAACAATGTGTGCTCTGTATGCGCATTTCGATAGCTACTAATTATTATTTTCAATAAAGAAAAGGATGAAGAAATGATGTATGCAGAACGTTAAATTATATCGAGGTAAAGTCTCCTATTAACTAAAATATTTCCCTGTGCACTAAGGACCAATTTCATATACTTTTATACTTTGAATTTATACTGAATTTGAGCTCCGCCTTATAGATTCTTTTTTTTTCTTTGTCTCCGAACTATATTGTATTATATAGATTGTCTGCGATGTCCAAAAAAAAGAACTCGAAAAAATAAACATGAAAAAAAAAAACGAACGGGCAACCTAACTGGTTGCTTAGCTTCACTAAGGGTGCCCGTCTCTTGGCTGGCAAGGGAGTGGATATATCAAAAATAATTCTGTAAAGACCCGCAGATGAAGCTCACAGGCGTCATTTGTCCTTGTGTAAAATTCTGAATCAGGGTGGTTATAGGAGAACAGAACGCATAAGAATTCAAAATATATCTAGCAAACTTTTTCAAAGAATGAATAATATGTATATTTCATATTCATTCTTTCACCGCTTTCGCGAAAATTTCTTGAAGGTAGTGAGCCCATATGTAGCCATTCCAAAGTTTGTATTTGTGTCTCTGGATCGAAGTATTTTATCAACACAATTTCAGGAACTTTAGTAGATCTGTTTTAATTGTTTCCATATTCGTCTCAGATGTGATCGTCTTAATGCGTTTTTAATCAGACTCTAGGAGCTTTGGTCGAGTAGACATTTTTTAACATTTCTTTCCGAGGATTTCTCATTTTTTTATAAATTTTTCTGTAATTTTTCGAACACTGGGTACCATATTATGAACTAAATTGACATTAGATCACGACTAGTTTAGGTGCTTCCATACCTGTTGCATGTTCTGCAATGCTTCTTAGAATTATCTAATGCATCAGCCGTGTGAATTTCTTGAGATCATAAACTCATTTTGCGCATATATTTTAGAGATTGAAAGTAATAAATCTTCACCGAAACATAATGATTGCTTAAAATTTTGATTAGAATAATGACTAGAGCAGAATCTTATCTTGTGCTGATATAAATTGATCGCTCTAGTAATGACAAGTCGACAGAAACATTTTCCTCATTTGTCGATAAAAGACTATGTTAGAGACAATCATTCGTGCCTTATCCTCGTAATATGTATGCTACAATTTGGAATTGTTCATAGATCTATTTATGACAAGCTTATCGTGTCGAAGTGTGTTTTTTTCTTATTTGTTAACGTTTCAATGTGTGTATGCAGGTAATACTAGTAAAACAACAGTCGTTCGTGATTGCGTTTTTTGTGACGCACTGTCAAAACATGCTAAGCCCCCCCTAAACGAACTCATTTCGTCCACCTCCCCCTTATCGTTCAATCTTAAATAACTCGAACGTCATATAAACTTCGTTGCGATCTGATAGGGCCTGAGTTATTAAATGAGAAAAATATAAACGAGAAATATTTTTTAATAACGATCTGCGACTCTCTTTCTCTACATCTAATATTTCTCCCTGTTTCTGTCTCCTCTTTGCTATTATCTGTCTTTCTCTGTGTACCGAAAAAACGTTTCTGATAAACCAATTTGCATATGAAATTCGGATAAAACGTGTGATCACATATACATACATATATAAACCTAACCTCATTTAGTAACACGTATAGATATGTATGTTTGCATGTGTACTCGTGTATGGACGTGTATGTTGGTCGTGAGTTCGTTCTCTAGGCTTTTTCGTGTATATATAACGTAATTTGTCGAAAATTGACGTGAATAAATTTTTATTTAATGAGGTGACGCTAAACGAACAAGAAAAAATGGTGTGTTTATTGCGTGCACGTGCGCGTTTTTTGGTGTTTCGTTTTAATTACATGTATGGATCAAACTAACAAATTTATGTCCTTAAAGAAATTAAATGGATTAAGGTTAGGTTATTAATTGTATTATGGACGAATGGCGGAGTGAGAACACTTGGCAACTACAAGCCTCTATACAGAGAGAGCGAGAGAAATTTCTCGATTCCTTATACTTCTTTTTTTTACTTCCAGACGTTAAAATATTCAACGTAGATTGCAGTTTCACCATCCAACATTTCACGTTTCCTAACCGATCAAAAATTATTAAAAAATATTACCAAAGTTCGATCTCTATTGTGGGTGACCAACGTTCGTTCACAGAGAACTGGCTCGCTGTCATTGTTACTCTGTACAGTTTATACGCCGGACTATGAAAAAATTTAAGCGTGAATTCATTTTACAGGACAATAGGCCATCAACAAGACAACGGAAAGTGCAAAGTGAGGAGAATATTGCAGCTGCAGCTGCGATTATTGCTGATGAGACAAATTTGTCGCTTTCACGACGATCGCAACAATTGGAGCTTTCTCAGATGTCCCCTTGGAGAATTTTGCGTAAGGACTTGATATTACAACCTAAAAGAGTCTAATTGACTAAAGAACTAAAGTCGGGCAAAATTGCGTCGGGAGTTTACTGAGGGCCCTTGAGCACTTGGAAGATGATCAAAAAATTATCTTCTCAATCGAGATTCAGTTTTGCATGAATGTCTTTGTTAACAAACAAAATTGCCGTTATAGGTGCCAGACCAACCCACAAGGGTTACATGAAATGCCATTGCATTCCGAAAAACTCGCTGTGTCGTACGGTTTATGGCATGGCGGCATCATCGGACCTTATTTCTTCCGTAATGAGGAGGGAAAATCTGTAACCAATATTGGCGACCACTGCACTCAAATTTCTGAGACCAGAACATGAGAACGTCGATATTGTGTGGTACTAACAAGATGGCGCTACGTACCATACAGCTAATGCTACGTTTGCTTTGGTGGGGCTTAAGATTGGCGATTGGATCGTCTGTGAATTGTTCGTCACGATCATGTGATTTGACAACTCTAGATTAGTTTTTATGAAGCTACGTCAAAGCACACGTCTATGTTGACAATTTACAGACGTTAGATCATTTAGAAGCCAACATTCGTCATTGATCAAAAATTGGAGTGATTGGGTGGATCAATGTAAACAAAGCCGAGGTGGATATCTTGTTCCGAACATAACTGCATTGTGCAAGCTTCAAAATAAAGCAAAAATTAAACTGATATGTCAAATCGTTGTTGTTTTATTTAAGATTAAATCCTATCGCTCTTAATGAAAAGTGCTTGAGTAGTATAGCAGTATATATACGGGGTGTTTGATAAACATACGGAAAAAAATAAAGGACTAATTCCTTGGGTTAATTTGAGAATAATTATATCTTTGATGATTTTTCAAAAACCATCTCCTTTCGAAGAAACGGGGTTATAAAGACTTAAAAACACAATATATGTATTTATTACATGAACATTATACGTATAATTTGACTTGTCGACTTTCGCGGTTGTTGTCTATGGTTACTTCATATTGGTTTCCGGGTTGGATCTGCATTCTCGATACGTCTGCCACCGATGTTTCGTCTTCATTTACATTAAACATCTTCAAGGATTAACTGCTCCTATTGCTGTAGTTATTGCACTGAAACTGATTGTATGTATGCTATCATAAAGAGACTGCTGGATATAACAAGCTAGCGTGCATGACATAACCTTCTCATTGACTGACGGAATTGTTCGAAAAACACATATTCCAATATTACTAGAAATATTGTATTACAGCCATTTGCTATTCCATTTCTTCAATTATATTCAGTTGACGCCGGTATTGATAAAACAAATGATTTTACATAGCCGTTTGGATAAAAATCAACGGAGATTTTGAAAGATGAGGTCCGTTTAGACCAATCCAGCGGTTTTGGTATGTTACATTTAGCCTTTCTCTATTCGTATTTTATAGAGCTGGAGACTTTATATATAAATTCATCCTCGTATATATCAGTTCGTTAATACATCCCTAATTTTTATACACAAATTAAATTATCGCTTAATGAACATGTCAAAATAAACGCTATCTTTTTTAATCCTAAACACAAACAGTTTGTTATAGCTTTGCTGTTTTTTCTCGTTCGAAAACAATGACTAAAGTACATTAAATGCTGAAAAAAGCTGACGAAATAGGATTTGAATTCATTTGGTAATGAAAAGTGATAAATGAACATTCGTTTGTAAGTTTAATTCAAAGAGGTGAATAATCTGATTGGACTTTAAATATTCTATTAAATAAAATACTATTTTTGATTTTAAACATTGTTAAAAAAGAAATGTTATACATAGGGGTAATTAGTTTTGTATTTTATGTATGTATGGATGTATATATATGGTATCTATTTTTATCCATGATCTCTCTTAAATAAACGCAATATTTAAAATTGTATATCGATTTTGTGGAGTAATATTGGTGTTTCAGAATTGTAATCCTTTTCTACCAATAATATACAATGTACTTTTAACTTTTTACTAATGTTTAAAAAATATTAAATATTTCGTAAAAACAGGTATGAATAGTAATTCTAGTGGCGCCATCTATGAAAAAAAATGTGTCGGTAAGGTAGATCTTTCACCAATGTTATGTCATGACATTTGCATCATTAGTATGCTGATACATGTTTATCACGTATGAGTGTGTATGAGTGATATAAACGATTCAAAGACGGTCGTACGGATATAAATGACGACGAACATCCTGGTGCAAACAAATCTGTGGTTTAAAATTGAACTTGTGCGTGAATTTATTTATTGCGATACGTGGAAATGGAATTAAATATTTCAAAGATTCAATTCAACGCATTTTGACACAGCATTTGGGACTGCAAAAGATTTGTGCAAGTTTTGTATCACACAAGCTAACCGATTATCAAAAATTGTTCTGAATTCAACATTGTACAGACTTGATTAAAGACTCAAAAAAAAGGATGAAAACTTTAGGTATTCTATTGTAACTGGCGATGAGACGTGGTATTTTCAATATGATCAAAGCTGTGAATGAAAGCGTTCAAGCGAAGAAAGACTGAAAAAAGCCGCTGGAGAAGTGAAGACAATGTTGATTTGTTTTTATGATTCGGAGGGTATAGCGCGCAAAGAGCTTGTGCCAACTAGTCAAACAGCCAACGCTGTATGTTATCTTGGTGTTATAAAGCGTCTTTTGGCGTGTGTTCATCGTGTGCGCCCTCAAGATCGTGAATGGTAGATGGCGTTTGTTACATGAAACTTAAACTACATTTGCCCACGAAAGGACAGCGTTATGCCGACGTCGAACCCATTAAAAAGGCGTTGACAGCGATCTTGAAGGACAACTCTAAAAATGAACTTAAGAATTCATTGGATATGTTAATTAACCGTGCAAAACTTTGTATTGAAGCCGAATGCGACTACTTTGAATAAAACAAATGAATTTTACCAAAATAGTAAGCTTTTGTTTTTAATTTAAAAAAGTTCCGTTTTCTCTGAGGCAGACTGGGTATACTATATATTATGCAAATAATACGTAAATTGTTCGCGAAGTTATAAATAGTTATGATGAATTTAGTTCAAAATTACTATTTTGTATTTTTAACTACGAACTTTTTAGTTATTAGTAAAGTCATATACAAGTTCACCATGCATAGAAAAATTGGTGATTAACTTGAGTTCGGATGAATTGGATGTTCAAATTATAACAATTCTTTTGATGAAGGCGCAATGAAAATACGGATTAATTAAAGGGTGAAGAAAAAATTGATTTCCCAAAGGTGCTCTTCGTCTTGCGTTTCGCTTGTATGAGTTACTGTACTAAATTAAACTTAACTTTCTCTTTTATATTATTTAATTTGTGTATATATTTACTTTTAGTAAATATGCTTTATTGAACGATACGAATGCCAGGGAAAAGATTGATGAAATAATTATTTCCAAAGAGTTTATTTCAACATACAAGGTGTTTTTGGCGTAAGAAGGCAATATCACAAAAAGTACATAATAAGATACGGGGAAATAAGTTTTTTCAATCCTTCAACTTATCGTAATTCTTTCAAACATTTGTTCATAGAATTTTATTTAATATGTTTCTATTCTTAATGTTTAACAGTTTAGACTTGCGATGTCATATAGTAAATATTCTTCGCACTGTAGATCACCCAGGCCAAATAACACCAGTATGTCCAAATCACAATTGGTAGCTTTTCGGACGAAGTATACCATATGCTTTTTGCGCGTGATGTTTTACATAGGGAACTGGTTATTAGGAGGATCTACAGTGGTTCGACGTTTCGATGAGTTTCCATCGCATTAAATTCTAAGGTGGTTTTGCAAAATTTGACATGATCTGTCTTTCGAATTGGTGTTAAGTTACCAGCTATCCAGCGGTGAGCATATAGTTTGCTTATTTGCAAATGATCGTGGAAGAGTATGTTGAGATTGTCTCACATTAATAATCTAGGTTGCTCGAATTGTGTGAACCATGTTACCGTTTTGGTCACTACCAATTATTCTTTGTACGCTTGTAGGAAGCTGGTCTCCTAACTATTCATTATGGAAACGCAATTCATTATTCCTTCATTCGATTTGCTTCAATAAATTATCGTATTCAGGTTGGGCGGAATACATCCCTTGTGGTTTACTTTATGAGATCTTAGACCTCAGGATATTGCTTAAAAGTTATAATTGATTCCATTTATTATTCAGATAATGGTCTGGTGTACTGATATTATTGTAGATTCTGAAACTTGAACGTTTTATAAATAGTAACATTCATAAATATATAAAATCGGCAAAACCACCGTCTATTAGTGCCAAAAATATCCGTCATCGTTAAATATAAAACAGAAGAAGGATTTTTTAATGTCGAGCGAAATAACAATTCTGTTTCTCGGGACCATGAAAACCAAAAAAAAATAATCTATCATTCATGCTTATTCTACTCTACTGTTCTTCATGTTTCACATAATACGTAAAATTATTATTCCCGCGGAGCTCTTGATACCATAAAACTCAAGAAGTTCGCTATAAACAAATCCTCCGTACAACCTTTTACATATCAAATGTACTTTGTAGATCAAATGCATGTTGTACGGCACTTATCCCAGACACGACTAGTTTATGCCCGCCGTCGTACGTACGCGGTAAAAAAATAAAACGGCGGAAATAGAAGAACAAAACAGAACCATCGCCGTCGTTTAAGTTATTGTTTGGATAAATATTTGAACAGTCATTACATTACATGTTTATGCGTATATACGTATATTTCCATGGGCCATGAATTTTTGATATCCCCTTCTATCAGATAAAGTTGTACTTGATATTCATACCCAGCATTGATTTCAGAAAGGCGTTTATATCTAGATTTATGTCAATCTTACGTAGAAGAATGTAGGGGAGAGGTCGGTCGGAAACGGAATATTTATAAGAAACCCCGGTAGCGCTAGAGTCGTAAAACCAATATGATGGTCTTGTTTAGGATGTATTATTTTATTTTGGCCATTGAATATTGATTAATATTTAAGGAGGACGATAAATTTCTTGTGTTATAGGCATATAAATGTTCGTCAAATTGCTGATTTGATAACATAAACAGACGCTATTATATGCGAAAGTATTACTTCCCATTGTTAAGTATATGGCGTCAAATTATATACAAACGATATGAAATATTGAATGTAAGGAAACTCTAAAACTGTGATAGAAATATATGCATATGTTTTCTAGTTTTTGTGAATTTCTTAATCAAAAATCTCTAGTTTATTTCTTCATTGAATCTTTCTCAGTGCAGCACCGCTTTGAGGATGTCTCCTGCAGCAGAAGACGTAATGTTAACGTCAAGTAATACTATCAGAGATGCAGTTCAAATCCGGAAGTCGAAAATAAACTGTAGGCAACGAACGGGGTAGCCTACAGACCAGATACGGAATTAAGTAGTCTATTCTTTACATTTTTCACTTGTTAATTGAAGTAATTATCGAAGATATTTTCTCGATATATTTCTAGGCACTTGTTTCTACGTAGATTTGGTGTATTTAGTTTATGTCCAATGATTGTGTGTTGAAAGGATGCTTTTTTATAGGTAAATTACTAGTGGCGTAAAACCACGAAAATGTAATTGTAGTAAGATGCTATCGATGATGCTAACAAACCTTGATTGTCTCTGCGTACTAACGCAATGAACATCGAAGTCCTCAATCATGCCCAATAGCTTTACAAAATGGATCTTCAAGTACCAGGTCAACGATCAGCGAAATATATGTTAGATAAAAAATCAGGTCGTGTTATTATGACATACCATATTTTGCTCATTTGAAGTGAGTCGCGAAGATTTTTTTTTCTTATGATATTTCTACGTATTTGTTTCTAATACGATCGTTTAGAATTGGTGTATTTTATTTGTTAAATCCAATAACTGTTCACGAATGAGCAATACAGTTGAAGAAAACAGTCAGTTGATTCTTGAACGATTTTGATTTAGTTTTCCATTTCTCACACACAAAACATCAACTAAATTGAAGCGAATGGATTCGTGAGACACATCGAGATTGTGAGATGTTCTTCTTAAGCTTAAATGGTGCAAACCTGCAAAATCTTCTCGACCTTCTTTAAAATTGTGTTTCCATATAAGCCAATTCACCATAGGCTTTCTCTAATATATTTGGGGATTCGACACAAAAAAATTTGATTGGCAACACAACATTTGAATTCAACTCTTAGTTAAATATTTTTATCCATTTTAATAATGACGGAGTTCACCTTGGTTAGCTAAGAAAACAACAGGTAAATAGATTGAATGGTATCAAAACTCTATGACATAATTAAATATATTAGTACTAATCAAAATTAGCATTTCCTGAAATTGCATCGCTATTATTAATTACGGAAAATTAAAAATTGTATGCATCAGTCCAGGACTCGAACCTGTATCTACCGTTATCCAGACGATTGCTTTAACCAATTAAACCAACAAGCAGTACAATTTCGAGTCTCTTCTTAACGGTAGATACAGTTTTGAGTCCTAATACAGTGCAGAAAATTTTTTTATACCTTGTCTCAGAATAAGAAGAATTGATTCAACTACTGCGCCAAAATAGTACATACTTTTAAGAGATTTCATTGGTTCTTGAACAGGCAAGTTTAATATGGATAAATGAATGCCAGATATCTGACATTTTTCATAACCTGTAAACGTTAATTACGTTTTTGCATTGTTTTATTTTAATTATACTTAATCTTAATTTTGAATATGTTGTACATACTAATCTAAAAAGTAACGTTTGTACAATCATACTTCCATTAAAATGATTTTTTTTTATTTATTTTTATATAATAAAGAAAATGATTAATATTGTTGACAAACTACTACATTCACAACTGTTTATGCCCCATTTTTATGGTAAGTTACATTTTTAAACTATGTGTTCCGTATTTTAGCGGGATATTTGAATCACTCTTCTTATTCTGAGACAATGTGCAATAAATAATGATTGCGGAATAACAGAAAATGTTAATTTTTTATTAAATTCCTATCGTGAAGTGCTTAGTTACACGAGGATAGTTTGACAAGTAGTGAGAATGACACATAGGTGGCGCTCTATTTGGTAAAACAAATGCACTGTAATTTAGGTTGGCAATTTATATGTTTATATTCCGATATTTAGATAAATCGGTTGATTAGTTTATTTTTGACACCTAATCGAAAAAGAAGCAACACGTTGTTTTGTTAAAATGGAAAAATCAGAGTATCGTGCGGTGATTAAATACTTCGTAATTAAGGGTATGAAAGCTACCGAAATAAAAGATGAGTTACGGGAAACATTAGGTGAATCTGCTCCATCATCCGCCACAATAAGTAGATGGGTAAATATATTTAAACGTGGTAGAACAAGCTGTGTTGATAGAGCGCGCTCTTGAGCACCCAAAATCGTGACTTCTAAGGAAATGATTATAAAAATCCATAATATTATTACGCAAGATCGACGACTCAAAGTGAGAGAGATAGCAGACATGGTAAACATTTCAACAGAACGCGTACACCACATTTTAACGAACGAATTGATCCTTTCCAAGCTTTCGGCAAGATTGGTGCCGCGGTCGCTTACGTATGATCAAAAGTTCATTCGTTTGCGCTTTTTCAATGAGTGTTTGGACCTTTATAAGCGGAATTCGGTTGATTTTTGTAGGCGATTTGTTACTTGCAATGAAACTTGGATACACTACAGTACACCCGAAACTAAGCAACAGTCGAAACAATGGTTAGAACGTGGTTCTGCACCTCCAAAGAAAGCGAAAACCACTTTATCGGCAAATAAGGTGATGGCATCATTTTTTTGGGATTCAAAGGGCATTTTGCTCATTGATTACCTTCAAAAAGGTGCCACAATAAACGGACGATATTATGCAGAACTTCTATAAAAATTAAATGTTGAGATTCCTGCTAAACGGCCAGGAATGGCAAAAAGAAAGAGTCCGTTTCACCAAGTAAACGCTCCCTAGCATACCAGCACAGTTGCGATGTCCAAAATCCATGAGTTGCATTTCCAATTAGTACCGCATGCGCCTTATTCGCCGGATCTAGCCCATTCCGACTTCCACCTTTTTCCAAAATTGAAAACGGCACTAGGTGGAAAGAAATTTTCGTCTAACGACGAACTTATCATCTTCGTAAATGAGTATTTTGCAAGCCTTCCGGAATCGCATTTTAGAGATGGCATAAGGGCATTGGAGCACCGTTGGAATAAATGTATTGCTCTTTTAGGAGAATATATTGAAAAATAAAAATTATTCTGTATTTAAAAAATTCGTTTTTCTTTTCCATTCTCACTACTTGTCAAACTACCCTAGTATATATGAACAAGTTAAAGTCCTGGTCCAATTCAGAAAATTTTAAATCAATTTTCTATAATTATTAATAACGCTGGAATAGCGGGAAATATTAATTTTTAATTAATTTCTTATATAATCATGTATAATTGTAAACATTGTTACCAATTTACAGTCAAATATTTTTTTAATACCATTTATGCGGTAAATGAAAAATCTGCGGCTTTTATTTGAAAGAATGTTTATATTACATGGCATTAGTATATAGACTTTATTCTAGTTGTATTAGCAAATATTATGTCTCAAAAAAAATTATTTAAAAAAAATAAATAAATGCAAAGACAAACGTTTGGCGCAGAATGTTAAAATTATTTTCCAATTATTTTATTTTCCTTGGCATTTTCGTCAATATTGTATTGTATATATCTAAGTATTTTTCTGCACACATATATGATGAAAGTATTTATAACCTCTTCCCGGTAGAATTCTTTGTTACACACTTACATTTTTTCTCGTTCTGTGTCATATTTTCCACATGAAACCCTTGGTCCGTGAATTCCACCGCGAATTGCTACATTGTTATAAAAAGCGAAAAGTGTGGGAAACTCCCTCTCTACGTCGAATGATTTATTTTTGGTTTTTGCCGAGACATTAAGTCCTCCCGCGATATTAGGACTGCCGGTGAGAACGCGAATCGAAAAATATTTTCTCCTCTCGCAGCACCTGGTAGGTACAACATCGTATATGAGGCTGTGGTTGTTCGGTAATTCCTACTAGTACCGACTAATGCCGGCGTTATACTAGAGGCGCTACGGACGACACAACCGCGACCGTCCGTTCGGACGGTTTTCCTTTTACACATTAAATGAGCACAAAGGAAAATGAATCGTCCCACTGGCATCCGTCCTGATGAACCACACGTTGGCTGCGACAGAACGGTAATGGAAAAAATGGATCGCAGCAGCGGCTAACCAAACATAAAAACCTGAGATATCGATCTCGAGTTACACATCAATGTCACGTGTTTACATACCTGGACAAAACGTAGAACACGAAAGAAAAAAAAACACGAAGAGGATCTTGTCGTTGTAATGTAGGTATACCAGTTATGGAATTCATTAAAGGTGTATTAGCTTAAGTGTATGAAGGTACATGGTATTATTAATTTAAGACAAGGTCTGTAATAATTCTACTTGTGGATTTTAAAATTGTTACATTTGGTATTCCTCATCCTTTCAATAATTAACGACTATACTTTGGAGGAATGTTGAACGGAGGTATTCTTTAATTACGTGAGTGAATTGAGAAATACGTGGAATGATCGACAGATGGCATAGTTTCACACTGTTTTTGTGATGCACTTGCATGCTGTTTTGCTAAAAATGTCAATTATCAAATTTGAAATCGCTACGTTCATTAATTTTGTTGCGACGACTGTTTTAAGAGAGTCTCGCAAGTTTTGACGAGATGGATAGTGTTACAATTCATACTGTCATTAAATACTTCTTCTTGAAAGGTTTATCAATAGCATATTAGACAGACATGTCCACTAACTCCATTAAATTCCCTTTAGGAAATGCGAAAGACAAAGTTGAGGACAACAAAAAATCGGAAATTTACGGAATGAAATGTCTAGATTTTAGTAAATAATACATGGGTTAAACAAAGCGATCGATAAAAACCCGGTATGAAGAATATGTTGCGCACATCAAATTTAATCGGCCAGAAAAATCCGGTTTAACAAAACGTGTGTTGAAAAATAATCAAAACGTAACCGCGGATTGTTTGCATTTGGTAAAGAATGTATATAATTATCGTGAATTAACACATATGAAAGCATATACATTATGAAGAACAAGGGCCATGTGATCACTGCATGGGCTCTACCCATGCAGTGATACAACTCATCTCTCTTTGAATTCCTATACGATAGACAAGGGAGGGTGTAGCAAACGCATGCAGGTACCTTTTTTTAGGACAGTTTAAGACTAGAGCACAATTTTTTAAAATTATGTGAAACGAACATACAGTGTGCGTTTTGGCTTTCGACGGGGCAGATTGTGTACGGAATTTGCTTCGTGCAGATTTTGCCGTGGTTTCTAGGTGCGACACTGTTTAATTATCTGCTGATGATGACAACTTAATTGTCGAAATACCTATACAGAATACGAAAATTAATGTGGAAAATTATATCTACCTTAAGTGATTAAAAAACATTGTAGTTGAGATTTTTCTGCACAAAGACAGTCTAAATATTTGATAGGAGTGGCGCTGTAATGGTTGGATATTAGAAATGCATTCTTTCAAGGACGAAGGTTCTTATGCCAATGCAAACATCTTCTATACTATGTTATTTAAAATACAACAATGCATATTTGTTTGCGAAAAATTAAAGCAAATTCTCAGGATTTTATTTAGAAAATGGGTTTAAGCGCCTCAAGAATGTATCAGTTGTAATGTAAAACTTAATATGCGTGCTGATATGCATGTCTGCATGTTCAAACATGTTTCTGCTCTCACATTCTCCGCTGGTTTTTCGCATAACGTAAGCGAAAATGTACGTGGTAATAATAACGTTGTCCATCGCGATGTCTCGCCGTAAAAATGACCAGCGTATCCGAGAGCAGTCCCGCGTAGATAATTAATCCATTAATTACAATAATTACGCACATGTCACGTTATGACATGAATAATTAAATATTACTTGTAGTAGTGATACGGGGACACTGCGATTGTTATCATAATTATGTTGACAATGTCGGCACGGATAGTCGGGTCGAATGGAAGGTATGGGTTTGGTGTGCTGCAGCAGGGCTGGGCTAAATTGGTAAACAATGTGCGTGATGCTACACGAACGAGAGATACATACATACATACATAGAAGAAAACAAAAACGAGAACGTTATTAAAAACCTGTCGGCTAATTGTGGCCTGGCGCCGACCGAGCTATGCGGAGCTGGATTTGGTCTTTTGTTATGCGTTTGTTGTAGACAAAATACATATGCATGCCGTTCATTTCGATTTAAGCGACAATTTTTAGATACCGTAATAAGTAGTTTCGTTACATGTCCTGAATAAAACATGAAATGTTTACATAAAAGCATCACATTATTTTGATTAATTTCCTTTTATGAAGGATGCTGTATGGATATATACGGGGTTCTTCATTAGGAGCGACGTATTTTGTTTGTAAAATGATACACAGATATCATGAGAAATCTAAGATCACGGTGTAAAGTCCAGTTTCTCTACTGATTGATTGATTTATTCATTTAGCATTTTTTGTTGCTATTACATACGAGGGAGCGTTTTTATATTCGCGGAATGAGCGGGTTGTAGAGGGGTGAGTAGGCGCATTGGGGGCGTGGCCTGTGCAGCGACTCATGATTAGTATAAATACGAAGTTTCATTGTTATTAGACAGTTAGTCTTTGAGCTATCGTCAACCAAGTAACGTAATCAGGAGTGAAAAGTGAAATATGGAAAAAATCGAATATCGTGCCGTTATAAAGTTCCTTACCAGGCAAGGAAAATCAGTCGCGACCATAATGAATGAGATGTCATTGGTTTACGGCGACTCTTGTCCAGGAAAAACCATGGTGTACAAGTGGCATAATTTATTTAAACAAGGAAGGGAATCCCTTGAAGACGACCCGAGGCCGGGCAGGAGCATTGAGGTGACCACGCCAGCACTTATCCAAAAAGTTGAACAAATTGTACTCGAAGATGCTCGACTAAAGACGAAACAACTCGCAGAAATGGTTGGAGTATCCGATACAACAATTTTTAAAATCCTACACGATCATCTCGGCATGTCTAAGGTCAGCGCAAGATGGGTGCCGAGAATGCTCACGCCGCCGCAAAAACAACAGCGCGTAGAGTGTTCGCGTGCATTTTTGGACCTCTGTAATGAAGACAAGGATGGTGTATTGAGTGGAATTGTTACTGGAGACGAAACTTGGGTTCATCATTATGAACCTGAGTCCAAACAAGACTCCATGCAGTGGCATGAAAAGGGCACAGCACCTCCCAAGAAATTTAAAGTATCACAATCAGCTGGGAAACTCATGGCAACGGTATTTTGGGACTCGGAAGGAATATTGTTGATTGATTATAAAGATAAAGGTGTTTCTATAACCGGAGAATATTACGCTTCAATATTAGAGCGACTAAAAGAAGCCATTAAAGAGAAAAGACGGGGAAAATTGACAAAAGGTGTTCTGCTTTTGCACGACAACGCGCCCGTCCACAAGAGCCGCGTTGCGTTAGCTGCCCTGCATAAGGTGGGCTTCGAAATTGTGAATCACCCACCCTACAGCCCAGACCTGGCCCCGAGTGATTATTACCTGTTTCCGAAAATGAAAAAAGAGCTGCGGGGTAAAAAATTTACTGCCGATGATGAAGCCAAGGAGGCAGTTTCGGCGTATTTTGCAGATAAAGAGAAATCATTTTTTTATGAGGGTATAAATAAATTAATTGAAAGATGTGAAAAATGTATCCGTCTTGCAGGTGAATATATTGAAAAAGAAAAATAATTTGGTTTTTTTATTTCCACCCCTTGTCCCCCATTCCGCGAATATAAAAATGCTCCCTCGTAAGTATACAATTTCAAATTAAATATTAAAATTTTTCACAAAAAACATACATTAAATTAAAAGTATACATCTAAATTATAAAATGATTGGTACTTAACATTAAAACATTAAAAATTTCTCTTGACATATTCAATAATCCCACGTTTAAATACATAATAATTTATTTCATTTTTTATTTCTGGAGGCATTTCATTGAAAACTTTCAGACCTTTATAAAATATAACATTTTGACCAAAACTTGTTTTTGCCAAAGGTAATCTATAATTGTTGGCGTTCCTCAAATTGTATGGTTGGACTTCAACTACATTGACCAAATATCGCTGCATATAGTTTGGCATATTTCCTGTCTTAATTTTAAATATCAATAATAGGGTGTTCATAACGAGTCGTTGGTTGATGGAGAGTCACTGCAGCCTGTTCAACATATCACTTATATGTGTCATTCTGTTGCATCTCAGAAAACAGGGCATGCCTTTATTTTGTAATTTCTGTAGTCTTTCTTTCATTTGTTGATTACCTAAGAATAATATCGTGGAACAGTACTCAAAATGCGGTTTTATAATTGTGTTGTAGATAATAGTTGCAGTGACAGTTGAAACCCTATAGCGGATTCTTCTCAAAAATGCAATTTTTTTCGATATCTATTTGCAAACATATTCAAAATGCGGTATGAAACTCAAGTCATCGTCCACTATTATACCCAAATATTTTATTTCTTTTACTTTTTCAATATTTTCATTTTCAATACATATGTTATAATTTGAATCTCCATTGATCAATATTGCTTTTGTTTTATTCATGTTTAACTCCATTTTATTCATTTTAAGATATTTCTCAATTTTTGCTAAGTCTTCATTTATGTTATTTTCATAGTTAATACTATTAATGATGGAATACATCGTTCAAATATTCTCCACGGAAGTGCTGGCAAAAATAAATCCACTGAACACAATTTTGCATGATTTTTTTCATATAAATTGGATTGAATGCCAGCAATGATTCGTCCAACGCCAGTCTGCAAGTTGTGTAATGCTATTAGTTTGTTGGCGTAAATTAATGATGTAATGCAACCGCATATGAAAAAAATCTAAGAGTGTTAAATCGCATGAGTGTGAAAAATAACTGACTGGTACGTTTCTGGAAATAATAGTTATGGTAATTAATAGGAAGTAGAGGGACTCAGCCGATTCTCGAACCTACTCATTGACCTTGATCACAATGCATGTTGGAACGGTCAAGGTCAATGAGGAGGTTCTAGAATCGGCTGAGGCCGAAGAGGTTTTAGTGTTAAGATCATTTCATGGTTAAGGTCATTTCAAGGTTAAGGTCATTTCAATGTCGACGGTAATGAGGAGGTTTTAGAATCGGCTAAGCCCGAGGGTGTTAGTAATTTTTAGACCATTGCATCAATGTGGTTTTAGAATCGGCTGAGCTCGACGAAGTTCAAAAAATAATTACGCGCGTGAAGAAAGATATATAAAGGTAGAGCTATGGAATTATTCTCAGTATTGTGAGTTATCATGAAGCGTTCATTTAATATGAAGGAACAAACTGATTGTTCTCAGAAAATTGAAGACGGTGAATTGAGAAATGTTAGTATTGAAGAAGGTAATTTCACGAATGAAGTTGAAAATTATAAAATGGATCCTTGTATAGAAGCTTTTTTTACTCAAATGGGTCAGACGAATGATTTTTGGGATAAAATAGATATGTGTGTGCAGAAAAATGTACGAGAACCATCTTGGAATATACCTTTAGTAGGACAATATTTCTGGAATTAGGGATGTTTACTGATTGATAGTTTAACAATAGTTTATTATTGCAGTTCAACTTTAACCTGGAAGAAGCTAATTAAGCACTTGTTAGTTTAATGTTTAAAATAGTAAAGTAGATGTTACGGAAACTTTATGAATAGTTAAAATGCAGTAATTTGAAACATATAACTACTCATCATTGCTCAATAAATCACCCCACAAAAAATACTCCTCCGTCACTTTTACACGGTCGTATTTTTCATTCCCTTCTCTCCATAATTTCGTCCCTCACGTGGACACCATAAAACAGCGTGTTCGAGGGATATACATACTAATGAGAAATGAATCAAGATAATAACTATCATCTCGACGGCGTCATTAATAATGCGCCGGGCACGTGAAACGACGCGTCGCACCGAGACGAATGTGTACAGCTCGCGAACGTTCGCCAAACAAAGACAGTGGCAACAGAGCATGACCGTATGTAAAGCATCAATCACTTTTAACAGCGACGAAACGTGCCTCGTCATTCAACCACCATTTATAACATTTATTTTGCCTTAATATTTCGATAGTACGCATACACTGTTTGATTGCTCATCCTTATTTTGCGTTTAGCGTTCTCCGGTTAGCAGATAAGATATTTTTGCTGTGATTAGCCTATTTTTATGTGGAACATTTATCTTAATTGCATTTATATAATAATATTAATAATAATAATATATGCCTTCGCACCTACTAACAGCTTGACGTAGTGGGTTTTTTTTGGAGCGTAATGAGTTGTTAATACCTGCGTACAACTTGCTAAAACTACGTAAGTTGTTCATTACCTAATTGCATTAAAAGAACTCCACTTAGTTCTTGAACGGATAGAAAAAGAACAATTGGGTTGGCAACTAAGTACTTTCGGTTTTTACTGATAGAGAGCGTTGCTTTATTTTTTGTATAACGTATGTTAGTGCTGTACTTTACCGTTTGTCGCGTGATACTAGTCACATTGACGTAACTTCAGAAGCAAGTAGTGCGTGATTTTTATTAAAGCTATTAGTTGTGGGTTAATTTTAAATGGAGTGCAGAAACGAACATTTTCGACATATTTTACTATTTTATTTTCGTAAAGGAAAGAAAGCTGCTGCGGCTCACAAAAAGATATGTGAAGTTTATGGTGCTAATTGCTTAACAGAGCGCACGTGTCAGAATTGGTATAAAAAATTCCGTTCTGGAGATTTTTCCCTCAAAGATGAGCAACGTTCTGGTCGGCCTACTGAAGTTGATGAAGACCAAATCAAAGTCATAATTGAAGAGGATCGTCATATAACTGTTCGAGAGGTTGCGGAGAGGCTACATGTATCGCACATAACAATTGAAAAACATTTAAAATGTCTTGGGCTAGTTAAGAAGCTTGATATTTGGGTACCTCACGAATTGAAAGAAGTTCATTTAACACAAAGAATCAACTTTTGCGGTATGCACCTTAGACGAAATGAAACCGATCCTTTCTTAAAAAGAATCATCACTGGTGATGAAAAATGGGTCCTGTACAGTAACATAGTTCGAAAACGATCATGGAGCAAACACGATAAACCAGCTCAAACCACATCGAAAGCTGAATTGCATCCAAAAAAATCGTGCTGTCAGTTTGGTGGGATTACAAAGGTGTTTTTTGAGCTGCTTCCAAGGAACCAAACGATCAATTCTGATGTTTACTGTCAACAATTAATAAAACTGGATGGAGCAATCAAAGAAAAACGGCCAGAATTGTCAAGTCGGAAAGGTGTAGTTTTCCACCAAGATAATGCAAGGCCTCACACATCTTTGGCAACTCGTGGGAAACTATTGGAGCTTGGCTGGGAAGTGATGCCACATCCCCCATACAGCCCTGATCTAGCACCATCTGATTACCATTTATTTCGAAGTTTGCAGAATTCTTTGAACGGTAAAACTGTCACAAATGACGATGACCTTCACTCGCACCTGGTTCAGTTTTTTGCTGATAAGAACCAGAAATTTTATGAGCGCGGAATCATGCAGCTGAAAGAAAGATGGCAAAAGGTCACTGAGCAAAATAGAAAATATATAATGATATTAAAAACTATTCTTTGTTTAAAAAAAGTGATTTATTTTATACTACAAAACCGAAAGTACTTAGTTGTCAACCCAATAGCTTTCTTTACTTTATAAAAATATGAATAACATCTGCTTAATTTACGCCGGGGTTTTATACTCAATACAAACTAATGTTTATGCTGTTGTTCATGCATTTTCCGGACTAGCAATAAATTTCGTGCTTTCGATTTTTAAATTTGCATCTCTGAAGAAGTTCATAAAATACAAATAGTTTAGGCAGAATTAAAATACGAATCAAAATCCGAACGAACAAGTTGGACTAGACAAAAGCCTGAAAACTCCAATTCAGTAATAAAGTCGATAGGTTTGTTCATTTCGCTCTTATATATTATCCATTATTATGCCATTATTCTAGGTCTTTTGTTCGTTAGGAAGTCCCGGTCTGCGACGAGGTGTGAAAATCACGGACTGCAGTGCAGCGGGGCGCGCGTACGAGCTTTTTGTTTCGAAACCGTCGGGCCTATTGTTCGAAATCATCCCCTGTTTGTTTACTTCAGAGATGAACGGGTCGTGTGACAAGTATGTACGGTCTCGTTACAGGCTGCTTTTCCTCGTTATTCTGGTGAAAGAAAATTATTTTTGAATCAGTTTACCGGTGTATTTTCTTGGAGGTAGACGAGGATTAAAAATTAAACATGCGTTATCTGAGATTCAATCGAATATCCACAGTTTTGCCCTAAAGTATACGAGGGTTATCTAAAATATTTTCAGCCTAACAATGAAAGAATCTCTCAGTGTTAATTAATGTATGTATTTCCGTCATTTTGAAACAATCTTCTGAAATTTGAAGTGTCTTCCCTAAAAATCTATAAAGTTTTTCTCTATAGCTTCAATGGTCGTTTGACAAAAAAGAGGTGCATCTTTGTTGTTCTAAAAATGACACAAGCCAGACTCGGTAAATATAGAGGATCCTTCCACAAGTCTTTTTTAAAATTCCTTAAAAGGTTGAAATAGACCTCTTGGCGCCTGGTATGATCACAATATTGTAAATTACACATCAGTTCCATTTGTACTTTATCTAAATAAAAATTTTTGAAATTTTGGTCATGAGTAGAAGAGCAACAAGTAAAATTGGTCGAAGATGAAGAACAAAAGAGAGCAGTCAGTAATGGATGGGAGAGGAAGAACCACGACCAATGAATTCCAGAACGTCGAAATTGCAAATTAAGACAATGCTCGTAGTATGGGTTTCATCGTTTTGTCGTAGTTTTCACCGACCTTTCGTTGTACATGCTGCTCAATTTTGCCGGATCTGCAATCAAATACGGCAAATGTAGAAACTCGTAGGAAGACTGTACTACAAGTGAGAGCGGCCATGAAAGCCTACGATACTTTATCACTAAGAGGTACTCACTGATTTTTTTAAATCAGGGGTATAATTTACTTGGAGTTGTACCAGTTGATCAGACAGTCAATTCTGTTTTCTATTTAAAAGTTTTGAAGCGTTTGAGAGGAAGGTGGTCCACATTCTCCTGGAATCGACTGAGAATTATTGCTGCTGCATCATAATCACAGGCTGTCGCTTTCGGCATTGATTATTTGGCAGTTTCTGACTATGGAAGGCGTTCATGTGCTCCACCATGCTGTACAGCATTGACCTTCCCTGGAAACTTCATTGTCCCAAGATAAAAGGCCAGATCAAAGAAACCCGTTTTGAAGCAGTCGACAATATCCGAACGATCGCGACGCTTGTTCTTAAGGAAATAATTCTAAACCAACTATTTGACTTAGGCAGCTCGTTGGAGGCGCCGTGAGAAGTTAGGGAGAGACAATCTTCAGTTGTTTTTATTTAGAAGCATTTTTTGTTAGTCATGTATGTAGAGTTACTCACAATTGTATTCGTACACTACAAATTCTTTAAGAAAAATACTTAAAAATCAATGAGCTGAAATCACTTGATGCTACTACAACTTATAGTTCGTTTCGAGATATTTTAATTTGACTAAATAGAAAGCACGTAGCTTTATGGCATCCTCTAGTGTAAAAGTAAGGTAAGGATAATGTAAATGATTCAGATACCCTGAGAAGTAGATGCACAGGGGTGTATTTGGTAATATTCGTGCAATTATTTATATACTGTTATGATGGACAATGTAACCTTAATTCACTGTTCGACATACGTCTGTGGATAAAAAGATGAGTTAATATGCGATTATTGTGATGTAGTTGTAAACATAAGACCCTTTAGCTAGCTTTATAAAACGGCCTGTTTGCGAACTGAGTTTACATTTTTTGTGTTGGCTTTTCTGTCTTGTTTTACATTTGGCTTTGATTATCTTCACCAAAGTCTTCATAGTTATTAGTGAATAATCTCCAGTGAAGGTTGTGTTGGGTTCTTAACCATCTGGAGAAATGTGCAGCATCGAAATAATTCAATGAAATATATTGTGAAACTGTCAAGTAGAAGACTGATATGCAAAAATGGAATTTACATGGACTAAAGTTCATATTGTGCAGTATAATCTGGGTATAGTCTCTTGCACAATGAAGGACCCGTTGTCGGCTGCTATTCCAGATGGCTTAAACGTGGCCCAACTTTAGTAAAAAGTAATTTATTTCCACATTTGGAGTGTTCGTGGTCTATTTTAACTCCAACCATAATGTTTATTCTTTGATTTAAATGCATATGGCTTAGTTTAAATTATAAAATTAGAAAAACTTTCAACCATAGGTATTAAATGAAGTCAGTACAATATTAGAAAATTGCAGTTTAGATATTAGTTACTTTGTTAATAGAAATAGCTTATAATTACTAGAACAGGTAATTCCATTATAAATGAAAGAGGCTGTAATTGACAATTAACAATTATTTAAGACTAATTAGTTACATACAAAAATTACTTTACTAATGATTTTATACTGTCTATATTACTGATTAACTGTAATAAACCCTGGCAAGCTTCAGTAATTGTTCTACGAACAGAGCTAATATTATTTCGCGTGCGCTAATCATTCATTAAATAGAACAAATTGCTAGTAGAACATCAGCTAATATTACATGTATGCGTATAGCATGTACTGTGCCATATACATACTTTATGCATATATTATCAAAGAGAGTATGTACATACGTACGTATTGTATAACAGACAGTAGTTCGGTCGTTGTAGATAAACCACCTGAATTTTCTATTACTTGCACAAGTCTAATCTGTTAGCGCGTTTAACTCCCTCTACAGCCGTACTTTCTACTCAATTATTTGTCGATCAGTTTCTGGGGTTTTAACTTGGACGGAACTTTCCGCCTGCCACTTAGGGATCTTCAAAGTTAGACGCTATACAGCACTGCATCCTGCCATCTTATTCCATCAGAGTTGTCAGACAGATATCCGCGCAAATTATCTCGGAAACGGAAAGTTGTTACGTTAAAGTTTTCGTTACTTTCCTGTTACAATTCCTCGTTTATTGTTCTTTGGCGCGGACGTTTGCTTTGTAGACTAAAAAGAATCGCGCAATTCCGAAGAATAAACTGTTATTTATGCGACAGTGTTGCAGAACTTTCTTTATGAAAATATAAGATATTTAACGAGCTTTCTTCGAATTGTAAATTAATGTGTAAATAACATCAAATAAAATGAAATATTCGGATATTTAAAATAGTATAGAAGAAAAATAGAAAATAAGTTCTTTTAATTGTATGATATACTACAGGTGATCAGTAATTAACAACGTACAAAATACAGGTACTGCTAATGACAAGTATTTAATTTCTCACAATTTTTATTTAGTTTATTGATTTCACATATGTATATTTTCTCATGTTTATTTAGTTTATTTATTTATTGTATGTGTCCATATTTAAAATGTCAATATATGTTCAACTGAACATGTGCATAGCGTCTGCATAAGGCAGTGCTTTGTAACGTTATCGAATGCGTGCCCGTCGGTAACATGCTCTTCATTTAAATTTGACGCTAGCTCGGCCATTTGTTTACGTCAAACTGGGAACATCGTCTTTCCTCTTCCGCGTCGCAGTTTATTAGCACAATACACGATGACGGATAGTTTTCCTTATATAAGGGGTCTTCAACTAGAGTAATGATAAAAGGGCAACAGTATAGAACTGACTTACAGAACGATTTGGGGATCGTGCGCCGAGAAATGTTTTTGCATAGTTAGTATGGGTTTTAATTTTGCTGCTTTTTCCAATCCGAACGTTCATGCTCTAACGCCCGTTGAACTATTTATACGAGGAGAATCCATAACTCAATTAAATCAAACGTGTATGTAAGTGATGGATACGAATACATTACATATATTCATGTAATCCTGTACGGCTGGTTTGGGGATAAAATATATTATAACCGGACTTATATACAAAGTACTTACATATAAAGTAAAACGTCTTCTCAGGGCGAAAGTATTTGTTTACAAATATGCAGACTTAACGTTCTTTAGGGACATATGTATGTTCTTGCTTGGGAATTTTCTATAAATGCATACAGAGAGGCAATAGAGATTGAAAAACGAGGAAACACCTTGAATACTAGGATCGACGGTTTGCGCATTTCTTCCACCTGGAGACCTGTCATAAAGCAATCCTGTCAAATATCCGCAAACAAACAACCCAGTAGCAATAATCCACTTCATTATAAGCCCATTAAACCTAGACCGAATGTTCCAGAACGCATTACAAACTCATTAAAATACCATTACATCGAAGCCAAAAACCAATGCAACCCGAAGAATTACGGGGAGTCAGTATGTAAATCAGCAGGAGCAGTCACAGGTTTCAGGTTGACGCTTTACTACGAAATAACTCCCGAAAAAGATGGTTGGGATGTTATCGAAACGTCGAGACACCGATTCTTTCGAGAATTTCTACATATATTACCCATACATACATATACTACTGTGGGCAAAAAATAGTAAGACTGTTCATAATTTTTAAATTCTTAATTTATTCTTCCAAATCTATTTCGTCCCCCTCAAAGTATTCCCCCCTGGCCCCAATATACTTGTGCCGACGTTTCTTCCAATTCTCGAAACAGTTGTTAAAGTCAATTTCAGGAATAGCCTTCAATGCGCGTAGCGATTCACGTTTAATGTCTTCAATTGACTCAAAACGGTTTCCCCGGAGCGGTCGTTTGAGTTTGCAGTATGCGACGGTGCATTATCGTGGTGCAAAAACCAAGAGTTGTCGGCCCATAATTCTGGCCTCTTTTACGAATAGCATTGCGCAAATGACGCATAACACTCAAATAGTATTCCTTGTTGACAGTTTGGCCGGTCGGAAGGAATTCGGAGTGCACCACACCTCGATAATCGAAGAAAACTGTCAACATAACCTTGATTTTTGACTTGCTTTGACGTGGCTTTTTGGGCTTCGGCTCACCTTTGATACGATATTCGGCCGATTGATCGTCTGTTTTCGGGTCATAAGCGTAGATCCAAGTCTCATCTCCAGTTATGATGCCTTTCATTTGGTCTTGATAGTAGGAAAGCATTGTTTCACAGACGTCAACGCGACGCTGTTTTCGAAAAAATTGAATGATTTTGGAACAAATCGTGCTTCCACTTTTCTTAGGCCCAAATGATCTTTCAAAATGGTTTTCACTGATCTTTCCGATATTCCAGAGATGCCAGTAAGGTCTCTGACTGTTAATCGTCGATTCTCTGGACATGGTTCGTCGTAAACGCGTTCTCGACCTCTTTGAATAATTTGTACCAATCAAAAACACTTGCCCGCGACAAACAATTATCACCGAAGGCCTTTTGCAACATTCTGAACGTTTCGGCACCAGAAATTTGATTCCGTACACAAAATTTAATGGAACTTCTTTGTTGAATAATTTCACTCATTGTAAAAATCGCTGAATGCACTTTTTGTACTTCAGAAAGACAAGCGTATACTAAACACTAATGATTATTTTGAGGTGACATTTGGCACAGATGTCACTAACAGTCATACCAACCTAGAAAAAAAAATATTTCGACGAATGGGTTTTCGCGCGAAATTTAAATTAAAAAGTCTTACTATTTTTTGCCCACAGCAGTATATATATATATATGTATGTATGTATGTATGTATGTATGTATGTATGTGTGTGTGTGTGCGTGTATATTTTAGGAATGTTATGGCATTTAAATAAATTAAACATAACTGAATATAATAACATTTCTTGATAACTTGGCAATCAAATTATTAATTAATCGTCTCATTGCTTTTAAATAAACATTAAGCGCAGTAATGGTACAGTTCATTTTAATTAAATGCACATTGATCGACTGTATCGTCTTTACAGAGAAATGAACGACCTTCCTTCAGCAGAAGCAGGGTAAAATTGCTTCGAAAGCATTAACAGGAATTTAATAGGACAATAAATATAGTGTTTAGCGTCTCGGTGAAGAACTTAGGTGGAAAAAAAAGAGAACACCGCTCGGATATAATTAATCTGAAATAATTAATATCGGTCACGGGAAGGATGAATAATGTCTGTATTAAACTTATAAATGAAAGTTGGAGTTCACACACAAAAATCTTTAAAGATTAAAGCGCAACACAAAGCAATTTTACGACCGCCCCTGGTCGTGGGGCGCGCGCGTTTGTTTAACCAACACGGCTTGTCTTTAGGTAATTAATCAGGCGATACAGCTTTGCATTCTGGTTGTGTTACAGCGAGAATTTCGCTCCGTTCTTCGGGCGTTTTGCTCTTCACCACTCGAAGTTCCATTGTTTCAAATTTTAAAAGCGTTTTTGCGGTGTTCATTATGTTATGTAACACAGCGCATAATGGCCAAATCTACGCTCTATTTTTTTTGACGCGCATTTGTTCAGCGCGTTACGTAAACATTCGCTTAACTACAAAAACCGAAATCATAAATACTTTTAAATATTTTTTCTTGTATTTCATTTATTCAATCCGGCATCTGGATGCTATGGATATTTATAGTTTGCATGAATTTAATTATGTTTGAGATAATTCAATCTCGCAACCCTAATGAAATAGAATAGAAGAAAGGAATAGATTCTTTGTCCAAAAAGGAAATCGAACTTTTTGAAAACAGGAAAACTAATTGGACCGTTGGACTCTCAAGTTAATGTACCCAGAATAACTGTCTATATCGATGAACTGTCGGAAAATGATTTTAAATCTAAAAGTTACCAGTAACTTTATTGTTAGTATATGTCGATGGATTCTTATCGTGGTCAAGTTTAAGTGACTTTAAAGTTGCAGTTTGAAGAAGACAAAAGATTGAGTGGTAAAAAACTGAAGTAAGAGAAGTTAGCATTCAAAAAGTTCTTGATTTCATAATAAAATCATCTATAGAACTGATTAAGAATGAATTGAGAATTTTAAAATCAATTATCTTATAACTTTGAACTAAAATTGAGGCTTTTGTAAATTTAATTTACAATTTGTAAGCAATAAGTTGTCTAAGGACCAAAAATAGATAGAATTGAGCACAGTTTTAAAACAAAAACGAAGTATAAATTGCCTCTCGTATTCACACATGGTATCTGTTTTCTTTTTCTTTTTTGGTGAGGAGTATTGGGAACGGCCAAGTGGTAGTGACCTCGACCCTCAATAATATTTTAAAAATTTCTATAAAGACTACCTTAGCGAATATATTTACAGCGTCAAACGATGCAATGAAGCTAAAGGAATACACTAATTGAAATAAATAATCTGTACGACTATAATTGGTCGGTATTATATTTTTTGTAAAAAAATTAAGCGTCTAGTCAGGTAGAGAATGTAGACGTTAGCAGGAGAATACTATATACAATATTAGAGAAGATAAATGAATAGATTAAAAGAAATAGAGAAGAAAAGATGGAAGTCCAGAGTTGAGAAAGATGATTTTGAAGGAGTGCAGGAAAGGAGTCTCAACGTTGCAATAAATAAAACCAAATATAATGCTTTTGAATTGAGATTTAAAAAGAAAGATTTGCTTTATTTTTTATTCGGAAAGTCTTTCAGAAATTATGAATGAAAGAAAACTTAAAGAGGCCACAGCTGGTGTGAATACAGAAACCAGTACTTTGGAGGGATTTGAGAATTTTAACTAAGGCATAAAGCAGCGCGTGACAAATAATTTGAAAATTTTTGATCATTAATATTCCTTTGAGTAAGATATTTAACATATACATAGAACTAAAATTACTATTTCCTTTGGACTCAGTTTGTGTGGCTCACTAAAAATACTCCTTAAGAAAATTTAATAAATCGAAATTTTATTGAACAACTAAAGAAAATAAAACTTCTACAGTTATACTAATATCCTGTTTGTCATGTAAAACAAACCAATCTAAGTTTCCAAATTAAACACTTTTTATCTTTTAGACAGCAATTTTGTAATGCAAATAAAAAAAATTTATGGGCTTTTAATGTGTTTATGTATACACATTATATCTACTATGTATACAAATTGGTCTATTCGTATAATTCATTATAAAACGCTTCAGATGTCTCTTTTGTTTTAGTTTAATCATAATTTAGTACATAATATATCTAAACAGGGATGTATAATTCATAATAATGACATGAAAAATGTTATTCATGACCTTGACCTACATATTGTCAGTGGTAGTAATTAAACATTGCACGACAATTGGGTAAAAGTTACTTTGTTGTGTTGTTTATAAATTATTATACTTAAATTAGAACGTAAAAATTGATCAATTGTAATCTGGAATAATATCTAATTGAATGAAAGATTAGATGAATTTTTGGTGAATTTTAAAATATCTTTAGAAGGTGTATTTATATTTGCTAATGCATGGTATTTACTTGCTATTTATGGACGACCCAATTTACTTGTGGAGTATGGAATACGTATAATAGTGCGTAATTTTTATATTTTGAATTCCTAAATTAACTGCATACGTGTTTCTGTCATTTATTCTGAAATAGTTTTTTTATTATATGACTTATAATTTCATACTTTTGTATAGTTCTAATGAGTTTGACATTAAATAAACTATATCAGGTTATTTTTTGGAAAGGAAAAAGACCATTTGCTCTTGTCGATAAAATAATTGACGTCAAAAAATGGTTTATTTCATTAAGGATTACAACTACCCCCATAATAACTGGCATGAAAACAGTATTTGCCAATTTTGATTATGCAATTCTGAAAAATAGTGATATTGTAGAAGTAAAGGTGGAGAATTAATAAGCAGACGAATACAGTACATCTACAATTTGCTAAACGTGAATAACCTCAATGGCAATCTAAGCAACGTGGATGCAGTTGGACAATATAGCAGTCGACTGGCAGAAGAAGCAACATCGATAAAAAATAAAAGAAGCGGTAGTGGGGTTAAAAACAACAAATGTGCAGGTGAAAATAAGATATCAGTAGAAATATAGAAGACAGGTTGTCAGTGTTGGGAAAGCAAATTGAGCAACTTTGTCATACAAATTTGGAGACAGGCAAATGACGAACTCAATTGATGCGATTGAGCCGAGTACTGCGCGAAAAGCGGCCACAAAACGAGCAGAGGCACGAAAAAGTGATTCTACAGCATGACAACGCTCGGTCTCACGTTGCCAAACCCGGTGAAACCTAAAAGTAAGTTAGAAACGCTCAAATGGGAGGTCCTACCCCACCCGCCATATTCCCCAGATATTGCGCCGTCAGAATAATTACTTGTTCCGTTCGATGGCACATGGTTTGGCTAATCAGCAGTTCCGCTCATATGAAGACATCTCAAAATGGCTTAATTCGTGGATAGCCTCAAAAGACGAACACTTCTACCATGACGGTATTTGAGATCTGCCAAAAAGGTGGGAAAAAGTTGTCGCTAGCGATGGACAATATTTTGAATGATTCATTTGTAAACATTTTTTCACAATGAAGTTGCATTTTCATCAAAAAACAGCGAGAACTTAGTTGCGCACCTAATATATATATAGCTAAAAGGCTACAATTGAGAGGACAGAAATTAAGTAACACAGGACCATATTAAAGGGCCTATGGAAGTTCATTTTTGGATCTTGTAACTGGAACTTTGCCTTTGAGAAACTTTATAGGGTGTTACTTTTGCAAACTATACTCATGTTATGTAATGCATCTTCGAAATATATTAAAGTATTTAGAAATCTACTGTATGCTATTGTACCACTAATATAATATATATATATATATATATATATATATATATATATATATATATGTATATATAAGTGCCTTGTTGCAAGAAAGCTTGAATACATAATAATGACATAAAATATATAGAAATTATTTAAGGATTTAACTTTAAAACTATCAATTTTGTGTTTGTATGCGATTGAGATACCAAAATATGGAACTAAGTAAGTTTGTTAACATGTTTAAGAATTTTGGACGTTTAATATAGATACAATTTTAGATATAGTACTTACATGGCGCCAACATAGAGAGAATCCCGCTTGTTGTCCAAATAAAAGGTTCTGTAGTAGAGAGGCCCACAGGAGAATTCACGAACATGATCTGTAAAAAGAAAAAATAATTAATAGCGCCGTATTATTATGTTCTCTCCATAAAGGAAAAGAAAGTAAGACATATTAGATGTCAAAACCTTTAAGTGTTGGTGATAGTATTATGCTAAGAAGTCTCATGTAATATAACTGCGCCACATAATAGAAGAGAGAAATGACTCCCTTCATGTATAGATTCATGTATACTCAGACTTAGTGGCAATTGGAAAATTAAAAGATTAATTCTTATTTAAAAAAATAACCCACTTGGCACTATTTTTTTTCAAAATTACCGAGCAGTGTCAAATTACTTGCATCTTCAACGAGGATTCTTATCTGAGTAGTTAGTAACGTTCTGCAGAATTTTATTGGGTCTAGTATTTTTGTTCCAAAGAATGTCAATGAAGGGTCATGATGGTTGAGTGTATTGATCATTAGACTACTAATCTCTAGGCACCAAGTCCAAATCTCAGTCCTACCTATAACATAGATAGCGTCTTTTTGGTCACAACTCCGCCCAGACTTGGAGTTAAACTGACTGATTGGAGTTAAACTCTGGGGTAATAATAGGTGGTTGATTCGTAGCGTTTGCCTCGATACAACTATCGTATACCAAAAAAATCTGCTTGACATGACAAACTAATTCTGTCATATCTCAAGGGTTTTCTGGCCCTGTTAGAGGGAAGGCACTATTGCGTCTACTACACCACGGTGAGATGGAATAGAATTAAGAAGAAGAAGAAAGTGAATGATGGTATTTTGAGTAAAAGAAGTGCGAATACTTTGTTTATATTTTCATATATTGTGAGAATGCGTAGAGCTTCAGCATATTTCGTTGTATTACAGAGAAAACTAGTTTAATTATTGCTCAGTTTTGCATTGAGATTTCGAGTTGTATTTCAACTGTTCTTATTCCTAAATATTAAAACGTTTAACACTAGAAATGACGGGAAAATTTGAAATTTCCTGTGTTACGTCTTATTTGTCTTATTTGTATGATCAATTCATCAATTAATAAGGAGTATTGCGCTGAATTATTAAATTAGTCTTCATTTTATCAGCACCATTATTAAATAAGTAAGAAAATGCTTATTATATTTGATTATGACGTATCATAAATTTGTTTCATAAGACACATACAATACATCTATTGGCGGCAAGGTATAGACGAGTCAAAAGAAAATTTTATAATGGCAACAATACACCATTTGAATCCATTATGGAGTGCGCACCATTCACGTAAGAATACAAATTTCGTTCGTTCGTCCTTTCTATATATGAAATCATTCATCCATTTTTCGTGAACGCATTCCTAAAACGTTGTTTGTGTTTGTTAAACAGTCTTTGCCGGGTTCGACATCGACGTTGTCGTCATTCGTTCGTGTACATTTGAGAGACTTTAATACGGTTTCCATGTTCTTATTTTAGATAAACAGAAATCAATTTCCGTTTTAAACCGCAAACTGGTCGACCAACGGTTCAATATTGTGTACATTTCGTTGAATGGAATTTCGATGTTTAATGGCGTATCTTCGCCTCACCTTGTCTACCTAAAGAACTATTAATTGGGTACTAATTTTCAATTGAAGTTCTATTTTTGCGCCAAGTTAATTTTTAGGTATTACAATAAATAAGGTATATAGGGAGGACGATTCGTATTATTATAAAATTAAAAGCTATTTTTTCGTTCAAAAATTAAACAACTTTTGAATATACACAGTCTGTCGCAGAGAAAACAGAACTTTTTTTAAATAAAAACAAAAGCTTACTATTTTTGTAAATTTCATGTATTTTATTCATAGTTTCAATACAGCGTTTTGTACTGTCAATTAACATGTCGAATGAATTTCCAAGTTCGTCTTTAGAAATGTCCTTCAAGATCGCTGTCGACGCCTTTTTAATGGCTTCTATTTCGCCATAACGCTGTCCTTTCATCGATAACTGTATTTTGGTGAATAGATAGAAATTACATGGGGCCAAATCCGGTGAATACGGTGAATGGTTGATGGTTAAAATGCCATTTGTAGTTCGAAAATGAGTGATAAGCGTTGAGCGATGATGTGGTGGATTATCATGTAACAAACGCCAGCTACCATTTTCACGATATTGAGACGTACACGACGAATACGCACCAAAAGACGATTCATAACAGTATATAGAATTGACTGTTTGACTAGCTGGTACAAACTCTTTGTGCACTATGCCTTTCCAAACATAAAAACAATTTAACATTATCATCATTTTTGACTTCTCCAAACGGCTTTTTTAGGTCTTTCTTCGCTGGGATGCTTCCATTCAGAGCTTTGACGCTTGGTCTCTGGATTATATTGAAAACACCACGTCTCATCGCCAGTTACAGTAGAATATCTGAAGTTTTTGTCCTTTTTTGAGTCTTTAATTAATGTTGAATTCAGTTAGCTTGTGTGGTATAAACCTTGCACAAATCTTTCTCAGTCCCAAATGCTGTGCCAAAATACGATGAATTGAATCTTTGGAAATGTTTAATTCCGCTCCCACGTATCGTAGTGAGGATTTCGGCTAATTTCTGCTAAATTCACGCATAAGTTCGATGTTACACCACAGATTTTTTTGCACCAGAATGTTCGTCGACATTTACATATGTCTGTACGATCGTCTTTGAATCGTTTATACCACTCATATACCCTCGTACGTGATAAACAGCATCACCATAAACTTGTTTCATCAAATTGAATGTTTCGGTAAACAATTTACAGAGTTTAAAACCGAACTTGATATTTGCTCTTTGTTCAAAATTCATTTTTCGACCAATGTCAAAGACACACTGTTTCTTTATGCGCTATTTCTCTGCTTCTAATGATGCAAATGTCATGATATTTTGACATTACATTGGCGAAAGATCTACCTTATCGTCACGTCCTTTTTTAATAGATGGCGCCACTTAGAATTATTATTTTAAAAAAGTTCCATTTCCTCTACGACAGATTGTGTAAAGTGCGTAAATTGTAGAAATAAATTCTAACTGCTTGAAAGTTTGGAGAATATAGAATCAATTGTAGCTGATTTGGTCAATTAATGCATTTAAAAGTTAAGTCGAATGCGTGAGATTATTTGAAATACGAATTTTTCTTCGCTCTGTAAAACAGATCTTTTTAATTATTTACATAACCCTTTGTGGTAGATTTATATGAGTTCTGGAGGTAATGGCCATTACAAATTTTCAAATGAAGGGAGGAGGATTGTGCCGTACGAATTATGCGATTAGCAATAACTGCTGTAGATATATAAAAATACATGCGATAGAGGACACACTCCGCATGTAATAGAAATGTGGCAGACCGCCAATAATAATTGTTGGTTAATCTGTGGGTAAACGGGTGTTTCACGTGCTGCCGTGGGAACCAACCGTATATACTTATTAGAATGTAGTGTGCGTCGTACAGCTAAGGACAGATCCCGATTAAGGACAGCATATATCTAACTTAATAGCAAAGGGGCAATATTACTTCTCCCTTTGTATGTTGAGAAGACATCAATGTGAATTTTCTTGGAGATTTAGTAATAAATAATTAACTTTGTTGTGTAATAAAGTTATTTATCTTAAAAAGTATAATATTATATATTTTTTTTTGGTTCGGAAAAAATAACTATCATTAATTAAGTGTTGTCTTTCAATGCTTATGTCCAATACACGGTACAATGCAGTAAAGAAAACATAATTTGAGCAAACTTGGACGTTAATTTAAAAAAGCTAACCGGATTGGTAAATGGTATCCAGTGCAAAATAAAAAAATAGCAAGTAGATATAAAACATGGACATATGAAAAACACGTATTGTACCGCCTTAGTGTTATTGAAAAGTATTTGAACTATTGAAGGAAAGGTAATCTTTCTAATTCGAGACAGAGTTTTGAAAACTCACTTTGTAAGCAACGGGGATATTTAGAAAATGTTTAAATGTGGTTTAAGGCAACCACTTTGCTAAACACGGTGATAAATTGCCCGAAACAACACTACTTATCATTTAGTAATGATGAGTGATTCGCACATGGACCAGTAATAGTTCTGTGAATTAACCGTGCTAAGGTATGAAGTGAACCTTTGGAAGCCATTAGAAAGGTATTTCAAAACAAACGTTAGGACTTGTAGCCTATTATGTTACCATTCAAATCCGAGATCTCCAACAGCCCAGTTAGGAAGCTTTTGCCTACTTTCTTGCTGTTGAAAATTTCAATTTGGATTATTAAAGAAGTCAGCCTCTTATTTGAGTCCAAGTGGTGAAAGTGGCTTACCTTTCAGAGGATGAAGAGATGTGCAAAATAATGCCGAAATGCAGTAAATGCGGCAGATTTTTTTGGATAAAACTTTGTTGTTGTGTTCTAACAGAAGAGCTCGCCGAATATATAGTGGGATTTATGGAACGTAGCCAGGCAACGGACGCTTATTATGTGATCAAAAAGACTGATAATAACAATCGAAGATAAGAATCGGGATTCTGTGAATTCTCGTGCAGTATTTTTTGCACGATAATTTCTGAATCACATACGGCTATTTAAATATAAGAACTTTGAGATTAAATAGGAAGTTTTTAATCATAGTCATAGTCCTGACTAGATATCAAGTGATTACAACTTCTTCATGCATATAAAGAGGTTGCTTGCTAATATTTTGATGATGAAAAGTAGAAATTGTTACTGAAATGTGGTTAATTTTCCACACGAGAGATATTTGTGCAGAAGGTATTTTGATCTTTCCTAAACGCTATAAATATTTCGACGTCAAAGGTTATTCTGAAAAACCGTGCAAAGATGTAATTTTATGAAGAATATTTCTATTTTCTTATTTGTTTTATTTAATAATCAAGCTTTCATCTTTCCAAATAGACCTCATGTTGTATCCATTTAATGATAGGGTACATAAAAACAATTTTTTTTTGTGTAGGAAATGTATACTATTGATGTAGTGTATATAAACAGCTGTTCATTTAAGCGAAAAATAAATTTACGTTGATTTTAAAATGTGTTCCAATCAATAGCGCAAATACTACGTTGTATGTAGAGGACTTAACCTGTAAGTACGGACCTGAACTTACACCAATGTCCAGTGAAGCAGATCCTTTATACCCCGATATCTCTGTCTCTCTTGATAATGCTCTGGCGATGACTATATCGTATTGACGGAGCATAATCCTTGGAAAACAGTAATGTGCCGTAGGCATTTATGTTAGAGCCGTTGTAATTATTCTGCGTGCGACTGACCATATTACGAGCACGTTCCAGTGCGGCCGTCGCCAGGCCCTAAAATTTCGGGGTCGGGATATTTTCATTTCCCTTCCTTTTTCTCCCGTTATTAAAAACCCATAATTTTTGGGATGCGGTGGGTCGTCATTAAAAGTTTTATTATCCACCGATAATGTTGGCAACGAATGTTTTTAAAAACAAGTAATTGCACATTATTTTTTTTTATACGAAATGTAATTATTGTTGTCGTTTCATATTTAGGTAAGTACTTAAATAAGGAAAAGAGAATATAATAGCTAATCATCGAGTCAACATAAAAGGGTAATCAGCCACGTATCAATCCTATAATTTTAAAAGGAAAGACAAAACATAAAATATGAACATATTTATTTATGCAAATTGACGAAATTTAGCCAAAAATTGAGTCCTAAAAGGGCAAAATTTCGATAAATTAACTAGAGAAAACATAGATTTTGTTAGTAATAGACCAATTGTACACAAATATAGGTTGCAAACTTGCTATTTACTTTGGAATATAACACGCTCGGTTACATTTGTTTGTCTCCATTTTTAAAATCGTCTGCATATATCATTTCACCATTGTTAAGTAGATACTAGTAGATAGTTTAGAAGATTGCCTATAAATTGGTATATTAAAAAGCAGAGGACTCAAATTAGATCTCTGCGGCACACTTGAAATAGGAGTAAAATATACAGATTGAAATTATTATAGTGTACGTAACTGGTTTGATGGCAGAGATATGACAAGTAAAGACGGCTTGGAGGAGAGCCAAAAATTACCAATTTATTTAAAAGTAAAGAATGAACGATGGTGCCAAAAGCTTTAACAAAATCGGCATAACTAATGTCAAAGTTTTGGACACATATTGGGTTATTTTTCGCCGAACTAGTTCATCCTCTTATAGAGCCTCGTTCATGTGTTGAAGGTGTGGTTTTGTTTCGGTAGTGATATGCCGATATATGATGAATTCGACCAATTTACCAAAATTATTTCATGTTCTTATTAATATTCGAGATTGCACTTTGCAGAAAACTTAATGAAAAAAAAAACAATACATGGGCAAGCGTCTATATGTTAAACAAAAATACGGTTCTTCAGGTTCATGCTTTACAATGTGTCACGCACGAACTTAGATTAGACATCCTCTCCAAGGCTCGATAAACGTTAAAACTTCGTTTGCTTGCCAATTCACAAGAATGCACAACGTTGTAAATCTAGAAAAGAAATGGAAAGATATTGCTGGTCATTCTTATTGGAAACACTTTATTCGTTCAAGCGCTTGGTCTTTTCATTTTCAAAAAATATTTACGTACTACGTCACGCATTACTAAGCAAGTCATTGCTAGTCTTTGAGTGCCAGAACTAGCACTACCCAGACCCAAGCTGAACTCGAACTAAGGTTTAAGATAATGTGTTGAGAGATACGTGATCGCAAGGAAGTGCAATAATTAATGTTTCCTTGGAAGAAATAGAAGTAAATCGATTATATCTAGCTTTAGTCAAGAGAGTTCTGGTTGGGCGGATTTCCCATGCTGTTCGTGGTAACAATTATTTAACAGATACTGAGCAAAATCCAAAAAGAAATAAGTAAAAAAGAACATACGATACATTTTAAAGTTGCAAGACAAGAGCTCTCGATGGGAAAAATAAGCCAGGAAAGCAAGGGTGCACTAGAGTTCTACAGAGATGAAGATACATAAGGTCAAGTGTCAGCAATGTAGAGAAACTAAACTTGATGTTGGAGAGACCAGATCAACTAGGTAATCTGAAATTGCAAAGGCTAAAGTGCAAAAGTTGGCGGAGTAGGATTAAGAGATTAAAAGAGCACTCATTAAGACCAACTTCAAATTAACAAGTTTGATCTCAGGAAAAAAAAAGAAGTACTAATTACTGACTTAATAAATATAGCAGGGTTTAACCTTAGCACTCTAGATGCGATGAAAAAAATATATTGTAACGATTTGACACTTGTACGAGCCTAAGTCAAAAATGTTTCTGACGGCGACAGTCTTTTTTAATGTTCCCCTAGGAAATAATTCTGAGATTATGTGATTTTGCAGTCCCAGGAAAGGAAATACGGCAGAAGTTAAACTTGAAAATAAAGCAAGCGAAAGACAAAACTTTTGCCTTGCGATGGTTTTTTCCTGTACTTTCTTAGATGTTTGAATTAAAAAAGAAAAACTTGCAATATTTGGCTCCTTCAATGGAGTAAGAAATAATGTTGACATGTAAGACATGAAGACTACAATAGATCTGAAAAGTACGTAGAGAAATGGATTCATTGCCACATTAAATAATCTTAACAAGAGCGTGTGTCAGAAGCAATACAACAGGTAAATCTTAATGGAGTTTCAGAGGAATAGGATTCTATGATTATCTCGAATAATTTTAAATTGGAGGTACATCTTCCACTTCCTATATATTGTGGCTTCATATTTTCAGTTATTAAAGTTAAATGTTTGATCTACGATTTGTAATTACGAAACATAAAACTCTGACAAATCGACGTGAAGTAGTATGCCATTGCTACCTTACACCGTGTGTATTTCGTGATGATTTAATCGTCCCGTACGTGATTCGTATTTTTAAAATTAACGAAGAAAAGAAATCAGCGCTCTTATGTTTTATTGCTTAATAAATTCTAGCGGAAAAAGAATTTTGAATCCCGACACGAACACATAAACTATAGCAAAATTCTGTACATTTTTGCGCAAAACGAGCAATTTACCATTGTTTATAACTGGAAATACTCATAAAAGAGGGTTACTTTTTTTTTAGAGAAATACGAAAAAAATATTCGATGTTTATCCGACTCATAAAGGAAAAACAAATACACGGCGCGGTAATAAAATTTTTTACGCATTCGCTTGTTTCATGTGCATTAGCATAAATATAATGTCGTTGTATGGTAGCAATAATTTCAACAAAATATAAAAAAAAAGACAGAAAATATATACCCCTACACGTACATGATGCATGCACGGAGTTTGTTATATAAAACAGAATTGTAATGCGATTAACACGGAGAAAAATTTGAAATTGCAACCATCTAGTGGCGTGCGCTACCTACTGTGACCCGCGATTGCATTCGTTCGGAGAGTTTGGTATCATGTGTGTGCGTTTATAAGCCAGCGCGCATTACTAATGTAACCGTGCGTTGCAGAAGTTATAATAAAAAGAACACGATTTCGATAAACCGATGTAACATTGCAATGTTCCTATCCTAGGCCTTTTTATAACGAAACTTTTCCAACATAATTACGATCTTGGAATTGCTTTTTTTAAGTGCGACGTTTTTTGCTTAAACGAGTTTTATATGTACGTCAAGTTGTCAGTTTTGAAAACAACAATTACCGTCAGCCAGCACAAAAAAAAGCCTAGAAGAGCGTGACTCTCCAGCTAATGGAGATTAGGTTTTTGGAAAAGACAGGTGAAATTAATTCGGGGCGTTTATTGCAGTGAAATATTTAATTCGGTATAATTATGTTAAGGTAATACAAATTGGAAATGCAAAATGTAGGGCAGTTCTTCGAATAGTTGAGTTAAAGTATAACACGCGAATATCTAGAATTATTTCTTACGTCCAATAACTAAAAAATTACTTCAATAAATAACTTAGTTCAAGAAGAAATACATGGAAAATATTATTCAAATCGTTTAGTCATTTATAGATGAAGGAATCCTTTCCAATAATTGATAAATTCTTTAAGCGACAGACGATGTGCAAAAAAGCAATTAAAATTTTTAATATACTCATCAACAGCTTAAGGAAATGAGAAAACAATGCCTCTTTCTATGGTACAACACACGAATGTATTGAACGACAGAACGAGAACGTATCTATCTCGCATGTCGGCAACAAAGCCAGAGCGTGTGTAGACGTATGTAGCGCTACGTAAAGATACGATAAGCCCTACAAAGGAATCGTTCGTTAATAACACAAGTTTATCTGATGATAGGTGAAATCTATGAAGCATATGTAGTAAACAGGGTGTTACTAATATTTGCTGATTTCTTTTAATATTCATTTATTTTGGAAAATCGCCGAAATGTGCGTTGTACGATAGAGGGAGGCAATGTCTCTTCATTATTTTTGGGTATCGAAAAGTTGTAAAAAGGGCGTTATTAATATTTGAATGATTCCTTTTAATATCCATCAGTTTGAGGTAAGGTAACGTTTGTTTGACTCTGATTTTCAATAAGTAATTGTTGCATGTCAGATCGTAATAATAATTACTTTGTTTAAAGTTCAAATTACGAACGATGTCTTCAAAATATGTACAGTAAAGCTTGTAAGTATTTGTCCACCTAAGATTATGTATTTTCGAAATTTTGTAGGAAAAAGGAAAAATTAAAGGAGAGAGAGCTATACATTCTAAAGTAATTAAAATCTATTGAACAAAATAGTGAGAGAAATCTCGCCATTATTACACATTTGTTACCATTCCATATGGTATCTATCACAACGTTTCCTTCCATTAAGAAAATCGTATTGTTACAAATGTTATAGCTAACTGACGCAACAATAGCTTAACATATCTTATAAAAGCCTTTGGGATACAAGTTAAGTTATACAAGTGATTATTTCACAATGAAAATTATATGATGTTCTTTTAAAATTTTCAAACAATCCATACATTTCTATGTTTAGGATCTAGCACAGTGAATTCAAACTTGAACGGCGTTTTTTGGACGATGAATTTCGTGAAGGTCGTCCCACAAATGTTGTTGTCTCGGAAAACATTAATGCCGTGTCTGAATTGATAATGCAAGATCGAGACATCTCTTGGTATTAGTAACATCAGCGTGCATAAGATCCTGCATGAACATTTAGCCGTTTTTTAGTTATGTTCACGTTGGGTACCACATAATTTGACAAACGCTCAATAAAGAACTCGCGTCGATTGGTGCCAGAAATGCACAAAAAATATAATAGCGGTGCTTCAAAAGACATTTATAAAGTCGTCACAAGTGATGAATCTTGGATCTATACGTATGACCCCCTAGTAAACAACAGTCGACTATGTGGGTATTCCAAGATGAGTCAAAACCAACAAGAGCTGATGGCGTTCGAAGCATATCAACACAAATGGTCGCCTGTTTTTTCGGAAAAACTGGCCACGTTGCAACCGTACCTTTAGAGAGTTGTTGAACGGTCAATTTCGAATGGTGCACAATTATTCGTTTGCCAAAAGTTTTTGAAGAAACAAGGAAAACAAACCGAAAACGACATTGTCAGAATGATCTTCACCATGATAATGCGATCTCTCACAGGTCGGTTCGAACAATTGCAAAACATTGATTTGATGAGCTATCCGCCGTACCGCTCTGATCTTGCATCTTGTGATTTCTTTTTGTTCCCACACGTGAAGAATAAACTTCATGGTCAATGGTTTTCTACGCTGGGAGAGGCAGTTGAGCAATGCTTTTCGGATTAGTTTAAACGAATCCAAAAGTGCTACCCTCGTACGTATAATTTCTGGAGCAATTTCTAGTGTTGCTTTTAAATGAAAGTAGTAAAGTAGCAAGCTAAAAAAATTATCTAATTCGCTAACTATTATTATTACATGCTCTACTACTTGTGTGTTGAATTCTATTCCTGGATTTATTCTTAAAAGTGCCCATTTTGAATCTGTTTTACATTATTATTATTTCACAATTTCATTTGTTAACAATATCTTCGTTGCTTTTAATCAGCTACACCAACCTAAAGAACATATATTTTACACAAAGATATTAATCACATTAAATCATTAATACAAATTTAAATAACATGGCCATTTCTTCTTCTATCAATTCATTTTATTATATTCAGACACATATTTTCTTATAATATTTAAAGACAACAATAAATCCAATGAAAATTCGCTAAATAAATTTAAAAAAAAAACCGTTACATTTAATAACAATAAACTCTTGATTAACCGAATATGATTATGAACACTCTGGAATGTTCACTATGAATATGCTAATTAAAGTAATGTACGGCCGTCAATACACGACAATTAAGTGCAGATTCACAATTCTGACCGTTCCTTTTGAAGACCGACATCGACTTGATAGGTATGATTGATGTGGAATTATTGTTTGAAACAATAACAGCAAACACATTATAATATCAAATATCCCGCTCGGAAACGAAAGTATAAATTTATGATTCTTAATTATGTAGTAAGCCGTAGTACAGACGTGGCACGACGTGACGTTTTACAACGTTTTACGGGTGCCTTTGTATTTTATAAAAAGAATTCATGATGTGTAGACGTATGAGAAATGCCTCCATGTTAGGTATTTATTAGAAAACTGTATGGTCAGTAATTATAGGTTTAGACATTATTCAAATAGAGAGTGAGACCATAAAATGCAAACGGTGGAATAAGTTAGTAAACCCCAATATTATGAGAACGTTATTTATAAACTTGATGAAGAAAAGAGCTGGATTATTCTATGTTTGTATTGCAAGCATTAAGAATATTAATTATGCCGTACATAAAATTATGAACGAACTTAATCGATAAATCAAATGAGTCTTCTGTAATTAAACAGATATTTTAATCAGCTATCTACATATTATTGTAAGCGTCATTTTAACAAACGTAATTTTAATCAGAAAAGACAACCTGATAAGTATGTATATGAAGTTTAAGTTTAAACGTTAAGTCAACTGAAGCATTTAATTACCACTTAGAAAGAAAAGAGCCTCTGATTAGAAGTGTTTGAAAAGTGCAGTGTGGAGGTAGGAATAAAGTAGACAGATATTCACAATTGAGAATGTCGGTCCAGTTTACCATACAAAAGTGGGTACTATCAAAAATTTACACATTCTTGTAAGTATTACTATATAATGTAATACTTCATCAATCCAGAAGGAGAGAAGTTTCAAAAATCTACAATGGATGTTGTCCAAAAAGAAGCAATGCAATGCGCAAATAAAATGCCAAGGCAATTCATGTCAATATAGGTTTTTGTTGACAATATAATAATGCATAATAAAGGATGTTGAATAAATCAATGCTATTAAGATGTTTTAGTATGTCCATTACAGACAGATTTATAACTAAATCTGCAGAAACGAGTGCACACTCATTGGCGGCGATGATATATTTCGAAAGTTGTCGGATGTATCCAAAGTCAAGTTTCATATGCGTATGGTATGTGTATGAATGCCGGACTAGATTGATGATGGCGAATCGACGGCGTTCTTTGTTATGCTCGACGAGTGTTAATAGATTTCTTAACCGATTTTCGGCATTAGAATACACTGATACTTTTATGAAAAGTATTGTTTGCAATATCAACATTTTACCGTACAGCACTTTTGTGTGTAAAAAACATGTTAATAACGAACAACACCGGTTAAACGCCCAACGTGATGTATCAAATTATAAATTTCTATATGACTTTATTTCTATATTATAATAAGTTTGTCCAACATTCCACAAAATACAACAACACAAAAAAGAAACTGAAATAGTAATTACATTTATTATTTTTAATATTGATGGTAAGTGAGACGTACGCTCCTGCGAAAGCACTGGTTTCAGCAGCCTTACTTATAACACAAAATCTATGGTATGTCTCAGCTTACATCGACTGGTCAAGTGTATTACATGTACTATCATATTTATAAGTCATGGTACGTAATTGTTGACGATGGAATATAATTTCGGTTGCGCTTTGAGCTAATTTCGTCGTTTGCCGAATTTAAGTATTCTGACGTTTCGGCAGTCCATTTACTGCCGTCATGTGGTCCTGAGAAATACGGTTTCCTGCCAAGCTCATCATTAAATTTCATCGATTAATTTGAAGATATACCTTTCCTATTTTTATTCTAACAAAATTGCTCTGTATGTGTGTGTATGTAAGGCTTTTCGGTCTATTCCGAATTTTAATTTTCCATACACTTTGCCACACATACATAAACAGAAACTATTACTTTAAAATTTATATTTAAGTTATAGGTTCATGGGCAGTAGATATTCTTTGTGTATGCACAGTAAGTGGGGCAAATATCTGACCTTTCTCCTATCCTGCCTCTAGTATCGTGGCTACCAGTTTTCGTCTGATACCCTTTCTAATTAGAGAGAGCTAGATGCTTTGATGAAATCTAGACCTGGCATACTGATGGGATTTGGTATTCTGGTTATGTACGTACGTCTTATTAGTTCCTACTGTAGCTGTGATCTGTTTTACTAGAATTATTGCTTCATTCCATGCAATTCTATAATCTTCTTCCCAAACATGCTGAATCAGATTTGATTTGTCTGCTTCCCTTGGTCTGATATTCTTTGATTTTGATTTTGATGAGTCTACCTGTTTCTCCTATGTAAGTTCTTCCAATGTATACATCCAAGATACAATTTGTTTTACTACATATATCAAAATATCTATGAAATATTCTATTCGATAACACTCTCTAGAGAAGCACAAGAAATGGATGATTTTGATGGTATACTTACCAATATTAGTATTTGAGATTGTTGTGTTTGATATCACTTTTTTGAGGTATCTAAAATATTAGGCAACAACAAAATGAGACAGGTAGTAGATGTAAAATATCATTTTTCATGAGGACGCACGCCGACATCGAATGTGAAGAAGTCAAATGATTGATAATTGAAATGTAATTTAGTTATTTAATCTAAATCTAAGTATTTGTGGTGATTATGCAAATGTAATACATGTTGTGTGCTCGAAAAAATAAATATAAATAAATAAATAATATATTGAAAAATATTGAAAAAACACATAAATCTTTTAGTAAATTAGTTAAAATCATATAATAAAATTCATATTAATTTGTAATATACAGAATGATTAATGTTATGGAAATGATTCTTTATAATATGTATGTGACTGAAGTGTATATTCACTTTAGTCACATTCATTTGTCCCTTATACTGAATTTATTAAAATCAAGTCCGGTATTCACTTGGACCAGATGCCACCAAAGATAAGAAGAATGGTAGGATTGCAGTAGAAAATACAACAAATATAACAATGTTTTATAGTACGAAGTTTAGACGAAATAAAAAATTTTATAAGTTAAAATGAAACTTCAATAACTTGCATAAATTTCTTCATTTCATAACTTAGAATAGGCAGTAAAATTAAAAGAAGGGAAATTCTCTGAAGCGTAATAAAAATTAAAAAAAGAGTAATAAAAGACGAATTTGATTTGGTGGGGATCGGAACATTTCGAAAGGGTTCTTTGCGTAAAGCGAATAGAACGATCAAAATATTCATAACTCAGCAGATTAAAGCAAAGCATTTATCGAAGTATTAATTTCTTAATTATATTTGATTATAAGAATTATGGTATTTATTCGTCTCTGTGAACTTAAACTTGCGTTTTTGCAATTATATTTCTTTAATGTAGACATACCTGAATTAAATAAAAAAACTGTAAAAAAATAAAAGCACAATTGTATATGACTGTGACGAGGATGTTTGAATAATTTGTGATCCTGACGAATGAGGGCAGAACTAATAAAAAATCCTGTTTGCTTCTCAACTTCCGGGACAATCTTTCAAAACATAATTGTTAAAATTTGCGTCCAAGAACACAGGTTAATTCAACAGAATATTCTATTTTTGGGTTGGCTTGAAACTGATAAATGGAGCATCGATCAGTGATTAATTTCTATTTTTGAACAAGAAAACAAACGATAACTCGCACCGTAAAAAGGTATAAAATGGTGGTGATTGATATGTGCTACTCGAAGAAAAAGATTTATAAAGCATTTGAAACAAAAAATATAAGATTTGTAGTGTATTTCGATAAAATGGTATACCACCGAGAACTATTAATTTAAAATGCGTCAGAAGAAATAAATAAATAATAATAATAATAATAATGATGGTGATAATGATAATAATAATAATAATAATAATAATAATAATAATAATAATAATAATAATAATAATAATAATAATAATAACTCATGCCTATGGAGCTCCTAACTTCTTAATTGGCAGATCATAAATAATTATTATGTCCGAGCTCGTGGTGTGACTTAAGACCCTTAAACGTCAGCGTTCGCTTAAATAGGAAAGCCAAACCAGGAAAAATTCTCTCGAATAGCAGGCCGTCGGATTCCATCTGAAGACCTCTGGCGTAATGAGCCACCAATTTATCACAGAGTCATTTAGTCGGCTACGTCTACACTTCTTTAAAAGAAGAATTTAGATGGATGGTTATTAAATATCGATATTGACAAAATTAAGACAGTAACCGAAACGAATTCAAATTTGATGAATAAGATGTCTGCCACAGTGTCAAATGAATTATTATTGCATCAGACTTTGTTCATACAAAATCGAAAAAAAGTGGGGGTTGGGTGAAATTTGAAATTGATTCTTGTATTACAATCGTAAGAGTAGGCACAATTAGTTATTGTTAAATAATTATGAATAATTGATATCGGAACCGAAAATACAGAAAAAAGGCTTTTCTGACAGAAGAATTATATTACACAAAGCAACACGAAATGCATAATTCAATTTCGATGAAAATATTTAATTCGTGTTCCTCATCTGTTATTTTGACTCCTTTGAGCTACTATATTATACTTTTGATAATTACACGTCGCAAAAATTATATAATGCTGCTATAAAAGAAGTATATTTAATTTCTCGATGGCAGAAATACGGAATATGAAATAAATATCAAAAAAAGTTGCTAAACCGTCGAAATTTGAATTTAAAAAATATTAAATTATGACACGAGGTCTACCCATGTGTGTGAAAAGGAAAAGTTATGAATAATGTTACTTTATCTTCGTCGTTAACTGAAACAGTTTCAGTACAACAACGACAGTAGTAGCAACAGTTAAGTCTTGAAGATATTTTATTAAGTGAAGATAAAACGTCGGCAGTAGAAGTACTAAGGATGCGGTTCCAATCCGACAGTCAAGATGCAGTAATCATGGACAAAAACCATGGAAGTCTACAAGCCAGATTAATCATAGTTATTAAAGTAATTAGTTAGTAAAAGGTGATGTTGGGATCGCTAAGAGATTTTGTCAGTACATGTATGTAGTGTAATGATGAGGTCAGTAGGAGAGATGGTATAATAAATTCAATAACGTAAAGGCCTGAGTTAATTGACATAATTAAATGTATATAAGAAAAAGAGAAAAAAATTAGACATGGACTAGAAAGTTATTGAAATGAAACGATGGGGAGGATCAGAATAGACCACCAGCCAGATTAGATTAGATTATTTAAGGATATAAATCATATTCTACTGTGATATCTCTAGGCCTTTTAATCAGAAGAAGCAATCATAAAAAGAAAGTAGTAATTTGATGAATGTAGTATAAAATAAGAAAAAATTAGAAGATTCTAGAAAAAGCCTATATCCACATACATATTTAAGCATCTGAGATGATGATGGTAAGGGGAAAAATTATTACATTGGTTTACCATCGATAAAGAGTAATTGGACATTCAGAAAAAAATTGAATTAATAAAATTATTTAAAATAAAGAATTCAAGTATTGTGTAGACAGACATTCTTGTCTTGCATAGTGTCTGTCATATACACAGTAATTCCTTGTTATATACGTTTTATTACACTGGAAGCATATTCTTCTAAATACAACGATGTGCTTGAGAGTCAGTTTTCAGTTCCTTGTCCGTGCAGAATGCGATTTATAATCGATTACCGAGCAGAATTCGTGCTCGTTCAGCAACGGGAACAGTATTTCTGTTGTCGATGTATTTCGGTGATATAGGTGTGACCCAATATTTCACGTGTACGTCCGCATAACTCGGCCGCTTGTCGCGCCCCATTCGCCGTTGAAATGCTAGCGAACGACCCCAATCCATTCGCGCCCGCATTATAATAAATTCGTTTATCTCGACACGCCATAAATACGGAATTACATGAATGTAATTTTCGTTAAAATGTAAATCTAAATAGTTTACTCCGAGTAGACGGGTAGTAGTGGTAGTACATGATTCCTTATCGCGAACTTCCAGGTCGTCAGTTCCCAAACGCCCTGCGTCCGTCAAATGTGACAGATGCACGAGTAGAAAAGAGAGAAATAACATAAGCAACATATACATTGCCATGCGTTTGAAATAGACCTGCGTATTGGTGGTAACGCTTCTGTTTTGTCTTGCCTTAGAAACGCATACTGCGTGTCTATTTTCATTTTGCAATAATGAATTATATGGACGGAATTACTCTACTAGAGTTTCACGTAAACATTGTACAGTGTGTGAGCTCATGTTGAACACAGTGCTTACTTCCTGGTGAAGATGATCACTTAGTTGTCGAAATACGTATCTAGGATACAAATACTTAAGAGTTGCAACTGCGAGAGTTCGGTCAGTGGCGCGCACTTTGAAGAAGTGCAAGGAACATTCGCAGGTTATAAATGTAAAAAAATACTTACCATTTCAAGCACAGTTTTCAGTACTTAATAGGTGCGCAAATTGGCTAAGATCGATTAAATGTTTGTAATATTGTATTACTATTGGTTTCCCATTAATATTCGGTTAATTATATGTATACAATGCGTCTTTGGCAATACAGATGAGTGTAATGTGTAAATTATTTTAGTATCGATCACATATGAACAAAGGAAATAGGAAATTATAATTGAATTTACTATTATTACTAGTTTCCAATAGAAATCTTTAACATTTTTTGAAATAATTTTGTAAATTTTTATAGAATCAGTAGTCAATATTCATAATAGTAATATGTTGTTCAAAATTTAATTACAATTATTGCTAATGAAATGCACATTACTATTGTTAATTAACACTAATAACATAAAAATAACAAACCTATGAAAATATTTCAAAAATAATGTTTGCAAAATTATGTGAATGTTTTAATCAAAAAGCTACTTCAAATAATTATAGTAATAATAATACAGTAGCTAGTTATGAAGGCTAATAGAAAAACAAATATCTGGAATTAAAGCAATGGAGATAAAATAAGAAATGAAATATACAGACAATATCTACAAATCACAGACAACAGCAAAAAAATCATAGAAGGACAACTTATATAGTTTGGGCATGTGTGTCGAATGTCGAGGGATAGACTTACCAGAATAGTGTTTGAAACAATGGTGCCGGAAAGAAAGACGAGACGAAGACCAAAAACAAAACGGATCGATAAGATCAGAGAGGTAGTAGAGAAAAAGGAATGACATGGGTTAGAATACGAAAGCTAACGGAAGAAATAAAAACAATGGAGCCTTAAATCCAAAAGGTTCAAGACTGTTTTGAAAATTTTCTATTGAGTCAAATAAACATTTATTGTTGTAAATTTGTTTTAAATCGGTTTCAACGGAAGTATTTTCAAACCTTTCCTGGCTTTCATTAATTACTGTAGCTTTGCTAGGTTGGAATCGTAGATTCACAGATTCGATTTGTTTAAATTTCTTGCAATAACAGAAAACCGCTTTCAACCATGTTCTCCAACGTGTGATAATTGGTTCTGGTAGCTCAGGAATACTGGGACAGCGCCTGTGGAATTCTCGAATTCGTTTTGGAGATTTTAAGAATTCTTCTGGTATTTGTTAGATTCCAGTTGGGGTTATACTTACTTCAGAAGTCAAAAAACTGTTGCTTATCGGGTAGATGATGTCTCAAATCACAAGCGATCGTATGAACAGTAAATTAAACATAAATTGCGTTTTGGTGGCACGTTATTTTTCTTATTTTATTTTAGCACCATCATAATATAAATTGGGAAATTCATCAATAAACTTTCGCACTGCATCAATCAATGGTTTCGGTTATCCCTTACGTACGTCCGTCATACTTACTAATTATACGTTCGCAGTGTATAAAGATCTGCTCGATACTAGCATGTGGTATAATTCCGCACTTCATTAGTTTTATTACATTACGCTGGTGGGAGCGCTGCGTACTCAGTACGAACCTGGCCCGCGGGAAGACGTCCCAACTCTAGTCATTACGGAGAAAATTGAACCGGTTATTTTGCGTACTACTGAGATTTAAACTACCGCTTTTCTCGAGGATTTGATAATGTATAATGTATAATATTATAACACGGAGGACAAGCATGCAAAATATATTTTGTTCTCATGGGGTTTTAACGTTTCAATTTATATTGGGTCTGGGAAAAAGTTCGTGGCGTTTTTCCCGATAGATGGCATTGGTTGCCGATAACTAAAGAACAACAAGTCACAGCGACACCACCGACGGCTCGTTTTTTAGATGACCTTCCGAACGTTATTGAGCGTAGAAACATTGTAATCGGTGCAGTGGTTGGAAAGTTATTCGCACTTGAAAATGGAGAAGAATAATGAGAAATTTCGCTATATTCTGCAATATTATTATGATAAGGGGAAGAACGCTGAGCAGGCTTGTGATAAAATTTGTTCTGTGTACGGTGAAGGTACTTTATCGAAATCTGTTGCGCGGAAATGGTTCGCTCGCTTTCGTTCTGGAAATTTCAATGTGAAAGATGAGTCACGCTCCGGTCGTCCAATCACTGAAAAATCTGATGAAATTCTTGAAAAAATCCAACAAGATAAGCATATCAGCAGTGTCGATATTGGCATGGAGCTAGGCATTGACCACAAAACTGTTTTGAACCATTTACACAAAGCCGGTTCCTCATAGTTGAGCGTGAAAAACATGATGGACCGAATTAACATCTGCGATGCGCTGCTGAAACGGAATGAAATCGAGCCGTTTCTGAAACGTTTAATAACCGGAGATGAAAAATGGATTACGTACGATAATCGGAAGCGTAAAAGATCGTGGATAAAGGATGGTGAGCCGTCACAAGCGTTCGCTAAGCCAACATTGACGCCAAAAAAAGTGATGCTGTGTGTATGGTGGGACTGGAAACGTCCACTACGAGCTACTTCCAACTGGTCAGACGATTGATTCTCAACTCTACTGTGCACAACTAGAGAGATTACGCCAGGCGATTGAAAGAAAACGGCCCGAATTGATTAATAGGAAAGGTGTTGTCTTCCATCATGACAACGCCCGACCACACTTCTTTGATGACCCGTCAAAAATTGAGAGATGGGAAGTTTTATAACCTTACAGTCCGGATATAGCACCCTCTGACTATCATCTGTTTCGATCTCTGCAGAACTCTCTCAATATAGTTGGTTTCAAAAGAAGCCTGTGAAAACTACTTGATTCAGTTTTTCGACCAGAAACCACAGAAGTTTTTCACCGAATCATGGATCTACCAAAAAAATGGCGAAACATTGTCGGTAATATATATTCGGTTTAAATGAATTCGTCCACGCGCCATGCGGGGACCAGTTGAATTTTACTGAAAAAACGCCACGAACTTTTTCCCAGATCCAATATATTTGTTTCGACACCTAAAGAAAAAAGACTAAAAAATTCTTTTGTAACAGAAATATATGTTTCATAAGATTCACTTTATATAAACCATAACCAGCTATACTTTATAAACTAAATTGAAACGTATAGAAAGTTATAGGTGTTTTTAAAAGCGGTCTATTTCGTGCGAATATCGCTGTATATCATAAAGAATCGACAAAGATGGACGCAGGGAATTTTGGAGCCGAAACGTGGAATACCGTGGGAGAATGGGAAGAACGAAGGTTGGCTGCCTTCACGAAATGTATTATTAAAAGGCAGGGAGGACCAAAGGAGGAATAGAAATAGCAACAGCAGGCCAGTACATATCGGAAAATCTCCCTTCATACACACAAACACACTCACACGTACACTTACACACGCTACCACCTAAACGTTATTCTGTGTTTATGGGGGCTCCTCTGTCAGTTGATAAATCAATCGGAAATTTTGAAACGTATTGATCAATCAGTGGCTTCGGTTTTATTCATGAAACCAGTTGCCTGGATGCGGCACACAATGTGGGCGAGTTTCGTGGTGTTTTGTGTAAAATGAGTGAATTTTGTGCGTTTTACTTCCGACCAAATAATAATAATTTGTGTTTGTAAAATAGTCGATGAATTAAATTTAATAAAGTATGCTTTTATTGACTATACAAAGCACATATCAAATTATACCCTCACATATTTAATTACATTTTTAAAAAATATGCACTCCAAAAGATATTTTGTGAATATAAATGCAAAATGTACATGGAAAAAACTGTGGAAATATATTTTTTGGTGAAATATATAAAGTAAATACAGCGATATTTAATAATGGGTTTATATTTGAACTGCTACTACAACTACAAAAACTAATAATATACAGTATGTTTTCAATTCAAGGATTTGAGTTAAATATACCAGTCTCTTAAATAATTTTTAAGCATTGGCTTTTATTTAAAATGTACAAATTTACTGAATTTTATTGTATGCTATATTAATGAAAACAACAAAACAGATGTTATTACACATTTACTGCTGCGTTCTTTTGTTCACTGTAGAGTAAGCAATGTATTCTCTTTCCGATTTTTATATACTACTATAAATGATACCTCCTTCTGGGCTTCCGGGCTGGAACCGCGTCACTGAAACTGTTTCAGTGCGACAGACAGTAGCAGTAGTTGAGCCCTGAAGATGTCCCATACGAGTGGGTACGAAACGTCGGCAGTTATACCAGTGACGAGGTTCCAGCCCGGAAGCCCAGAAGGAGATAGTATGGACCACGACCGCAGAAGTCTACGTACCAGATTACTATAAATGATTTTTTAAACTACAATAAATATATTTTGTGTGTTATTTACAACATTTTGTGGTGGTTTTATGCAGTATGTAATTATAAGGGGTCTCATTTGTGTACATATTTTATTAATTTGGACATGTTTATTTCAATTTAATAATAAGAATAAGATGCATTTAATTATAAGTAGAACTGGCTAGCCATCAGCATGATAGATCGGGGCGTCGTTAAGTGAGGAAGGTCGCCCATACGTATATCGTCTGCCGCCGACAATAAATATGAGCGAATGCATGCTATGGAATCGTACATACATACTTGTGCGGTAATCGGTAACATAATGAAAATTATGTTAAATGTTCGAAGAGTTATAAAGCGAGTAATGGCCGGCAAAGTAAAAGAGCTTATCGGTGAATATACAGATTAAAGGTACTGAACATACTAGCACTATTTTCTTTAAAATTTCAAATCAACAGAAAAACGTAGTTCCGACAGTTAAGTGTACTAAAAGTACATGATCTGCTATGCGCATCTAACCCTGCATTTTCTTCTTTATTTTAGGCTTATCAGTTATCTAAGTTCTTAGGTGCATGTGTTCTCTCTCAGTTCTTAAGTTCATATGTCCCAGAAAATTTCACGATTATATACACGCATACAAATTTTGTTTCGCACTCTATACACAAAGGGATTATACTCTTCTTCGTACAGCTGGATTATTACTTATAAGTGCACATCATAAACTGAGGCAATATACATAATAGATACAATAACCATACATAAAAGAACTATATTAAAATACACTTAAAGGATTGTATAAAATAAATATTCTTTTGAAACTAAACAGACAATATAAAAATAGGGAAATAGGAAAAGTCTATATGGTAAAGAAAGAATTCAAATATGAATTCAATCCGACAAAACAATACATTTATATCCTTTGTATAACAACTACGGGTGTGTCCTCATCATCAAAGACCCAAACTTTGTTTTAAGGTTTTGGTCGGCAAATCGTAATAGTACAGCCAAGTCTCGTCACCTGTAATGATGTAGTTCATAAACAGAGATTGTTCCAAGTCACACGTCGTGTCATCTGCTCTTCAGCCAGTCGATGCGGCACCCAGAGAGAGCAAAGTTTCTTCACGTGCAAATGATCATGCAGAATCGAACGAATTGCTGGTGTATTTAGGCCTGAAATACCCTCTATCTGTTGGTAGGTCACTCGCCTGTCCTCGTCAAGCATTTTCCTCACAGTAGTAACGTTTTCCTCCGTAACTGAGGTTCGTGGCCTTCCCGGCCTCTTAACATCCTCCTCAGTTAAATTTCCCCTTTGGAATTCTCTATACCACCTGAATATCATTGTGCGATGTGGACAAACATCACCTAGTGCAAGAGTCATTTCTTCGAATTACTGGTCTATGTTATACACGAAATTATAACGCAAAACTGCCCTTATCTCATTTCGTGACCACGATGCCATCGCAAGCACTTTATACTCTCACTGCTAATGAATAACTGAGCCCATCGACATGGCGCGGCGGATACTATGCACGTATGAACATGTCTCAACATGCAGCAACAAGCAGCTTCCTACGATTCATTGTTGCGTCATATTGCAAAACTTTCCTAGTACCCTTTGTATATTGAGTTGCATAGTACATCGAATGAGTTAATTTTGTTTTTGAAACTTGAAATGTTTGTTACTGATTTATTGGTATATTAGTTTATCAAAAAAATTCATCTAGTTTTACATTCACGACAAGAAAGAAATTTATTTTAAATGAGAAAAACAGTAGTAAAGGCGATTCTAAAATTTATTTTTCTTTCCTCGTCTCTTTGTTTCCATCAAATCTGATTTAATAGCAACAGACAAAGTACACGTAACACTACAAAATATGCAGTCAACTGCATTACGGCAATAATTTTCACCCTGACTAATTGCTAAACGGTAATCCCATTGTATGGAAGTTAAAGTTGTACGGATAAAAGAAAAAATGTTGGATATCACGCCAACGAATAATTCATTTTGAAGGAAACGGTCGGAAGAAAACTTAAAGAGGAACGACAAACCGTACGCTAAACGTGTATGAACTAGAAAATGCGATTGGCTGTGCCGTCCAACTGATTGCATAAACATATCACGAGAATATAAAACGGTGTAAACACGGTATACACGCAACTTATGATAATGTCAACTACACCATACGTCTCCATATAGCATAAAATAATTGGACTTACTGAATGTTACTCCCGCAATATAATTCTCCTACTTCAATATGCCTTAAACACGGTTTACGAGGGCTTATTACAGTCATGCAAGCTACGCGGACGGGAATTTGCGCCCTTTTCCCGGCTCCACCTATGCACAGACCACCTAACTTTATATTATCTTCATATACGCGGGCATTTCATGTATCACGCTACATATTATGCGGAAAATTTTCATATACATGTGTATGTCATATATACATGCACTATATATAGAGAAAGAGAGAGAGAATTCCGATACGAACACAATATTAGGTTCATAACGGGATTCTGTAGCGAACAGCTAACTTTATCAGTTGTATTGTCTTGAAAAAAAATTAATATAACGAATTTATATTTTACGTTCGAGATGTTCTTTTCTTTTTTAAAAGTAATTAGCAGCATTCAACCATTTTTTTATTGTATGAAGACTATTTTGAATTTCCTGATAGACTACATTGCATTCCGAAGCGTTATATTGGGTTGGCAACTAAGTACTTTCGGTTTTCACTGATAGAGAGCGTTGCTTTATTTTTTGTATAACGTATGTTAGTGCTGTACTTTACCGTTTGTCGCGTGATACTAATCACATTGACGTAACTTCAGAAGTAAGTAGTGCGCGATTTTTATTAAAGCTATTAGTTGTGGGTTAATTTTAAATGGAGTGCAGAAACGAACATTTTCGACATATTTTACTATTTTATTTCCGTAAAGGAAAGAAGGCTGCTGCGGCTCACAATAAGATATGTGAAGTTTATGGTGCTAATTGCTTAACAGAGCGCACGTGTCAGAATTGGTATAAAAAAATCCGTTCTGGAGATTTTTCCCTCAAAGGTGAGCAACGTTCTGGTCGGCTTACTGAAGTTGATGATGACCAAATCAAAGTCATAATTGAAGAGGATCGTCATATAACTGTTCGAGAGGTTGCAGAGAGGATACATGTATCGCACACAACAATTGAAAAACATTTAAAGTGTCTTGGGCTAGTTAAGAAGCTTGATTTTGGGGTACCTCACGAATTGAAAGAAATTCATTTAACACAAAGAATCAACTTTTGCGATATGCACCTTAGACGAAATGAAACCGACCCTTTCTTAAAAAGAATCATCACTGGTGATGAAAAATGGGTCCTGTACAGTAACATAGTTCGAAAACGATCATGGAGCAAACACGATAAACCAGCTCAAACCACATCGAAAGCTGAATTGCATCCAAAAAAGACCATGCTGTCAGTTTGGTGGGATTACAAAGGTGTTGTGTTTTTTGAGGTGCTTCCAAGAAACCAAACGATCAACTCTGATGTTTACTGTCAACAATTAATAAAACTGGATGAAGCAATCAAAGAAAAACGGCCAGAATTGTCAAATCGGAAAGGTGTAGTTTTCCACCAAGATAATGCAAGACCTCACACATTTTTGGCAACTCGTGGGAAACTATTGGAGCTTGGCTGGGAAGTGATGCCACATCCCCCATACAGCCCTGATCTAGCACCATCTGATTACCATTTATTTCGAAGTTTGCAGAATTCTTTGAATGGTAAAACTTTCACAAATGACGATGACCTTCACTCGCACCTGGTTCACTTTTTTGCTGATAAGGACCAGAAATTTTATGAGCGCGGAATCATGCAGCTGAAAGAAAGATGGCAAAAGGTCATTGAGCAAAATGAAAAATATATAATTGATTAAAAACTATTCTTTGTTTTAAAAAAAGTGTTTTATTTTATACTACAAAACCGAAAGTACTTAGTTGCCAACCCAATACATCTTCTAAGTTTAGCTGCAATTTTCGCCTAATCCGCAGTAATATTTTTGAACCAAATTATTCAATTTCTTATTTCTTTCTTATTAATAATAATCGAACACTAAAGATTGTGCTCCGGCTTAGGTGAGAGATATAAATTTTTAGATTTTTCATCAGATTCCGTAGCATTAAACAATTGATTTTCACCCATAATTTTAATGGACATTTTGTTTTAGCAGCTTCTGCAGTGAACTATAAACTTTTATAGAAAGTAGTACATCTTTAGCTATTTTTAAAAATTCGAGAAGAATCCATGCTATTATACCAAACGAAATCTGAAGTTCCACAAGGAAGTATATTTGGACCCATCCTGTCCTTAATATGTATACTTGATAATTTAACAAATTCAATAATAACATTTATCTCTGCAGATAATATTACATTGTTGCCTACACATAAAAATACTAGAGTAGCTTAAAATATAATAACGAAAGCTGAAGAAACTGCGGCCCAATGTAGGAGGACCTAGAACCGCGAATAGAAAATTGTTAGCAAGTGTAGTTCAATCGATATCGTTGCGGACCTTGCTTTGGTACAGGTTAATCGAATACAAAAAGCTTGTCGCAAAACTCAGAAGAATAAACCGAATGGCGGGCTTCAAGGTATTCAATGTTTATAGAGTGACATCAGTAGAGGGGGTTAGAATTATTGCTGGGCTGCCACCCATAGACTTACAAATAGCAGAGAGGAAGGAAGGCATTATTATTTAAAAAGGAAAAGAAACATATGAGCTACACAGGTATTCATAAATTACAATTACACTAAAATAATATAATATCTACTACACGGTATTTAGTTCCATGTTGCAAGTTTACTGTTATTTAATTAAACGTACATCACAAATTTATTTTACATTTAATACACATTAACTTTTTATTATCGAAAATAGTTTTATTGCTTTTCAAAATATTCTCCTTGAAAATCAATGCAATTCTGCATTCGTTTAAACCAATCCGAAAAGCATTGCTGCCACTGTGGAGACGGTATCTTCAAAACATGAGTTTTGAATGCCTCAACTGCCTTTTCCGGCGTAGAAAACCACGAAGTTTATTCTTCACGTGTGAGAACAAGCAGAAATCACAGATTGCTAGATCAGATCAATACGGCGGATAGCTCATCAATTCAATGTTTTGCCCGGTCAAATATTCAATTACTTGAATCGACCTGTGAGTGCTAGCATTGTCATGGCGGAGAATGATCTGTTGTTTTCGGTTTGATTACCTTATATCTTCAAAATCTTTTGGTAAAGAAATAGTTGGGTACCATTCGGAATTGACTGTTCTACAACTCTCTAAAGGCACGGTTGCAAGGCGACCGGTTTTTCCGAAAAAAACAGGCGACCATTTTGATGTGCTTCGAACGCGAACAATTTTTGTTGGTTTTGGCTCATCATGTAATACCCACACAGTCGACTGCTGTTTCTATCGGGCTCATTCATCACTTGTGACGACTTTATAAATGTTATTTGAAGCACCGCCATTGTATCTTTGTGCATTTCTTGGCACCAATCGACGCGAGTCCTTTTTTGAGCGGCTGTCAAATTATGTGGTACCCAACGTGAACATAGTTTCTTAACGGCTAAATGTTCAAGCAGGATCTTATGCACGCTGGTGTTACTAATACTTAGAGATGCCTCAATCTCACGGTATGCCACATGACGGTCTTGCATTCTCAATTCAGACACTGCATTAATGTTTTCCGACACAACAATATTTGTGGGACGACCTTCACGAAATTCATAGTCCAAAGAACGCCGTTCAAGTTTGAATTCACTACACCAACGATATACTGTAGTTTTCGATGGTGCTTCATCACCATGTAAAAAATTCAGCTCGTCGATGCATTCTTGTTGAGGCAATCTACGCCGAAAGTTATGAAAAATAATTGCACGAAAATGTTCGCGAGTTAATTCCATTTTTTCGTTGACATAAAATTTTCAAGTTACGGTCAACAATAGAAATAGCGAGCGGATACTAAAACTGCAAAGGTAAATATGTTGTTAAAAATGACAAACTTCACGATCCAATCATCAGATCGGAGGATATATATATATCTTACTAACTCTCTTGATTAATTTTGTTCTTGTCTATATTAATCTGTCACCTTAGTATACATGAAGTTCTCAACTTTTCTAGTTTTGTATTCTATTCATTTCCTATTTTAATTAGGAAGCAATTTTTATTATTTATATTACTTTTTGACCTCATTTTCCGTGATTAAAGTTCATTTATGGAGATTAAGATGTTTTTTTGAAAATCTGAATTTCATGGCATAGTTTAGTATTATCGCTCAGTTGTGCAAGGCAAATGTATTTTCAGCTTATACAAACGATGAAAACTGTATAACATCAGGGCTGTAAGTGAATATTTAGCGTTAAATATACAAGAATGTTTGTACTGATGTACCCATGATGAGACCATTTTACAGAAATTATATGGCTATTAATGTTCGTTGAAATTAGTGGCAGTAATCGACTCTCTCTGCCCCAATTTCTCTCTTTCCCTCCCTGGGTAGCTTTGATGAAAATGATGCAAGTTTCTAGTTGGACGAAGTAATGCAATTGGAGCTGAATTGGAAATGGATGACCACATACATAAACTGTTAAAATAGTATTTTACATGTTAAATTGTACATCTACATTCGCCTTATATTACATGCAATTAATTTAATTGATATTCATCGCATTCGTGTGCAAACGGGCAAGTATGTAAGTAATACGTGCGATGCATATTTTAGAGTTTACATCACATCAGATTGTGGTTTAAAAAATTGGTAATACATCACGTATGTATGTATGTTAAAATTTATTGGGATGATTTTTTTCTTTTCTTTCTTTTGTAAGTACTCGGAAAGACGAGCTTTTAAATAATATCCGGCGTCACGGAACTATTAATAATATAAATGCGCTAATATCCTATATTTAGAACCCATTGCAATCTGGACTAAGAAATATGCATGTGTTATGCACTTACGAGGGAGCGTTTTTATATTCGCGGAATGCGGGACAAGGGGCGGAAATAAAAAAAACAAATTATTTTTCTTTTTCAATATATTCACCTGCAAGACGGATACATTTTTCACATCTTTCAATTAATTTATTTATACTCTCATAAAAAAATGATTTCTCTTTATCTGCAAAATACGCCGAAACTGCCTCCTTGACTTCATCATCGGCAGTAAATTTTTTACCCCGCAGCTCTTTTTTCATTTTTGGAAACAGGTAATAATCACTCGGGGCCAGGTCTGGGCTGTAGGGTGGGTGATTCACAATTTCGAAGCCCACCTTAGGCAGGGCAGCTATCGCAACGCGGCTCTTGTGGACGGGCGCGTTGTCGCGCAAAAGCAGAACACCTTTTGTCAATTTTCCCCGTCTTTTCTCTTTAATGGCTTCTTTTAGTCGCTCTAATATTGAAGCGTAATATTCTCCGGTTATAGAAACACCTTTATCTTTATAATCAATCAACAATATTCCTTCCGAGTCCCAAAATACCGTTGCCATGAGTTTCCCAGCTGATTGTGACACTTTAAATTTCTTGGGAGGTGCTGTGCCCTTTTTATGCCACTGCATGGAGACTTGTTTGGACTCAGGTTCATAATGATGAACCCAAGTTTCGTCTCCAGTAACAATTCCACTCAATACACCATCCTTGTCTTCATTACGGAGGTCCAAAAATGCACGCGAACACTCTACGCGCTGTTGTTTTTGCGGCGGCGTGAGCATTCTCGGCACCCATCTTGCGCTGACCTTAGACATGCCCAGATGATCGTGTAGGATTTTAAAAATTGTTGTATCGGATACTCCAACCATTTCTGCGAGTTGTTTCTTCTTTAGTCGAGCATCTTCGAGTACAATTTGTTCAACTTTTTGGATAAGTGCTGGCGTGGTCACCTCAATGCTCCTGCCCGGCCTCGGGTCGTCTTCAAGGGATTCCCTTCCTTGTTTAAATAAACTATGCCACTTGTACACCATGGTTTTTCCTGGACAAGAGTCGCCGTAAACCAATGACATCTCATTCATTATGGTCGCGACTGATTTTCCTTGCCTGGTAAGGAACTTTATAACGGCACGATATTCGATTTTTTCCATATTTCACTTTTCACTCCTGATTATGTTACTTGGTTGACGATAGCTCAAAGACTAACTGTCTAATAACAAGGAAACTTCGTATTTATACTAATCATGAGTCGCTGCACAGGCCACGCCCCCAATGAGCCTACTCACCCCTCTACAACCCGCTCATTCCGCGAATATAAAAACGCTCCCTCGTATATATGGATTTATATACTGTGACAAAAAACGAATCACAATAAAAGTGTATATTTTTAAATACAATTTTGTTCAAATATTTACTCCGTTGAGAACAATAAACGATAAAAAATAAAATAAATTTTCATTGAAAAATTCGTACCCTTTACAGAGAAAATTTTTAAATGAGATGTCACTTCACATAAACGAATACATATACATTCTGCTATTCGTCCGGATATGCTTCTAAGAGCAGATCATAGTTATGAACTCGTGTTTTAAAATGAATTCGGAAACAACAAAATTATCACCAGTTAAGCAATTTTGAGAGTGGTTGTATCGTTGGATTACATGAGACGTGTATTACTTTTCGTGAAACCGACAGGCGGTTACAGTTATTCATTGTTGGAAAAATTGGTCTGGTTTCAAGGTGGGAAACTTAGTAGAAGAGGCTCTGGATGATTTGGAAGAACCACTGAACGAGAATACACGAAACAAAGATTGGTCCTTAGGGATCGCCATAGTAAATTCATAGAAAACGTTTCTTTTTTTGGCAAAGATAGGCCATAGAATAATAATGCGTTCTATACATCGCTGTGTTCATACCTTTCAGTTTATTACCTAGTTAGCATCGTGCCCCTAAATTAGAATGGTGTGATGTACGGACAGCTTGGGGTGAAGAGTAAAACGATATCGTTTTTTCAGACGAATCACGTTTTTGTTTGTGGAACGATGATAGTTGTAGTCGAGTCCAACGTCTAAGAAGAAAAAGGCAGTTTTTGAAACTTTCCGGAGAACTGCACATGATTTGAGGTGGAGTTAATACAGGAAGTATTCCTTAGAGGTCATTTAAATGCTCATAGGTAAATTTACTTAGTTCTGGGACCTGAGAGCTTTACCATATATCCAATGACTAAATAATGCCACATTCCATCAAGACATTGTCAGTTCTCATGAAGCAGCTGTTACATTACGATTTCTACTAGAGACCTACAATACGCTGAATTAGGCTGTGTGGCCGCCAAACCTATCACTCATAGAATAAGTTTAGTGTGTGACAAGTCGAAGGGTTGCATGGATTAATGGTTAATTTAATTCAATAAATTGCTTAACTTTTTCATTAACAGTAAGCAGTGGTATGCAATTTTGAATCATGTCGTTGGGAAACAACTGTGGCTTATCAGAAAAATTTTGCGAAATATTTAATGGTAGATAAAAAAATCAAAAGCCACAAAGAAGAATTTGGATGACATTTCACGAATGGTAGCATGAGGAAACAAAAAAGTACATATGCATGTATATAACAAAAAGTCGACAGTTTGGTTTGGTATATTCTTCAATATTTTGTTCTTATTCTCACTAATTATTGACACTATTTTCTTCTAAGTATTTAATTACTTTGTTTGTCAACCTTGTCTTAGCAATTCTCCTCCTTGAATGCATCCTAACAAACTTTTGTGTACACTACCAGTGCTCATCACTTTAACCTGTTCCAATCATTTTAATCTTGGTGTTGTTAACGCTCCCACAATAATTGTGTCATTATGTAGGTTTTCTTGCAGATCGTTATAACTTCATTCTTCTCTAGCTAACGTGACTGCTTCCTCCATACATTTTTTTCAATATTTTTCTTTCCCATACCTTTAGACTGTCCTGCCAGTCTGGGTACATTATTACCAATTTTATTATTGTTTTGTAGATTCTCAATTCCAAATTTGTAGAGACCAATCAATCATCCTTTTCTGATTCGCCTTCACGTTACACGGCTTCGTTTAGAATTTCGTGTTCGAGTACGTGCTTAGTGCCTCGTCGAAATACGTAATATATTGTATTTTCCCTTTGTTTAGGGTTACTTTACTTGGTGTGTTCAAGACATGCATTTTGTTCTATGCTCATCTTCCCTGGTTCCATTATTTTGTGCAGGTTCCTTTAGTTTCAAAAAATTGTTTATCCTACTTTTTTGTTACTTTTTTTAATAAAAGACCAAATAATCTGCAAAAATTAGATACTGATGTCTTTTATGAAATATTGGTTTCGTGTATTTAGTTTGGCTTTTCTTGTGTCATAGCTTAGTGTGTGAATAGAAAGTATTGATGATGTATTACCACCTCGTGTTAATTGTACTTCCTCAGTAAATGTTTCCCAAGATCTTTCGTCCTATTTTTATTGTATTACTGGTTTAAAATACTACGTCAAACAGAGAAAATATGCTACTAAAATTTATCTAATATTGTTCCAAAGAAGAATTATTAAAAGTCCACAGGTCACGAATCTAAAAAATATTTCTTTCTTTCATGATAATGTAATGTCACAGCATACGTCGCCAAATTTAAGAAAATAATTTGAAGTCAATTTTAGCTTTTCTCTCCAGTTATGGCAGTACTGTATATTTGTACTCTATTTAAACTTTATAATCTGGAATTTTTTCCTGGAATGCTGAAATGTGTCACCTTAGATTATTGAATTAAAAAAAAAATAGGCGTATATCATTTTTTTTAGTTGTTTAACTTCATTTAAAAGTTTTGATTGTTTTTTAAAGAGATCTTGAACGTATAACACGATTTTCGTTTTAGCTTTTGAAACACGGAGTGTCTGCGCATAAATTTTAATATAATGAATAATATCCCATTACCGTTACTTCCAAAGGTAATTTTATATTAGCTTTGTAAAAATTCCTGGGTTCGGGGATTATAATGCGGTATATTTACTGTTGGCTAATCCTTCAGAAATTAATCGCTATTTTATAACTACCACGAAACCTTTATTAAAATAAAATTCGTATCGTCTAGGTTTAAACTGTAAAGCACATTTTAAGGACTTTAATTTCCATTCGGCAGTAAGTGGAATCGTCGGCTGTTCATTCACATTACAACGATCGACATCCTTCTCAGTAGGTTAAAATGAAATTAAAAGGATGTGTAAAACGTTATGTCAATTGTAACTATTTTGAATGACTTACAACGATTAAGATGTGCTAAGAAATTTCTATGTCAGAAAATGTATACAAGCCGTATTTTATAACTGAAGTGTGTGATTGATTTTATAGGCTGCGAACCCAAAGTTCATATGTTAGTTTTGGTTTTAATATGTTGTTTACATTTTATACATGCTAAAGATTTATTTCTTAAATCAAGAATAAATAGTTTTTTGACAATATATCTTTAAATCAAACATATGTGTCTTTGTGTTTAAGTTGCTGAAATAAATAATACGTTTATAGAAAATTATATGTTTATCTCGTATATATATAAAATGGGTGTCCCAAAATTAAGGCAAGATTTGAATTTGTCGCCATTTGTGCAGTAAAGTGTTGGCAATTCTAAAAGAAAGCAATTCGACAGCTGACAGTTCAGGGTTAGTAAAAATGGAGCGTTACACGATAGAACAACGTGTCTTCATTATTGAACAATATTTAAAAAATAATGAAAGCTTGGCGACCGCAGTTCGAAAATTTCATACAAAATATGGTCGGAATAGTGTTTTAACTTCGTCAACTATGAAGAGATTAGTTGAAAAATTCAGGGAGACTGGAACCGTTGGAGACGCAATGGATCCAGTCGGTTTGGATTTTGGGCTGAGGACATAATTGGACCATACCTTTTTGAAAATGAGACTGGTCAAGCAGTGACTGTTACTGGTCCTCGATATCGCAACAAGGTAACACAGTTCCTTCTACCGAAATTGGATGATATTGATGTGGCTAACATGTGGTTTCAACAAGACGGTGCCACATGCCATGCAGTCCGTGAAACAATTCAATTACTGCATGAGACATTTCCAGGTCGTGTACTCTCTCGTTTCGGTCATCAGAATTTGGTTATTTGAAATCACAGGTCTATGTCAACAAACTCACAACCACCCGTGTATTAAAGGAGGAGATTCAACGCTGCATCAACGAAATTCAGCAACATTTATGCATAATGGTCATGGAAAATTTCGACAAACGCATGCGTATGCGCATGCAAAGCCGTGGAGGCCATTTGCCCGATGTGTTATTCCATAAATAACCCTATCTTATGTACTTCATGATTCAATAAAAAAATTACAATCAAAAGACTAAAAACTGTGTTTTCTATTTAATTCAAATCTTGCGTTAATTTTGGTATACCCTTTGTGTATATATATATATATATATATATATATATATATATATATATATGAGTAATATATTTCCGGGTTCTCCGCGATGTTGGATAGAAGTTCTCGAAAGAGTCGGTGTCTCGACGTTCGGTGACATCTCAATTATCTTCTTCAGGAGTTGTTTCTTAGTCAAGGAACTATGAAAAAACTCCTGAAGATGATTGAGATGTCATCGAAACGTCGAGACGCCGATTATTTTGAGAACTTCTGTCCAACATCGCGGAGATTCCGAGAATATATAACTCATACTTACAACCGCGAGAACCTGCGTTAGAACACATATATGCATATATATATATATATATATATATATATATATATATATTATGGGTTCTTCGTTCTCTTGGCGTCGGACGTTATTTTCGACGTTTCGATAACATCTTATTTATCTTTCTCTGGAGATGCTCGTTAAACTAGGCAAACGAATAATATGTTAATCAGCCTTCCTATACAGGACGCGATCATGTGTGTATTTTGCTAGTAATTTTTTCATTTTTTTATTGCCTATTGAGCCTAGCCTGTATGAATACCCGCTAAAACCAATGTTTTCCATAAATGCAATACATCTTTACCGCGTCAAATTTTTAAAGTGGTTTATTTTCCAAGTATTTGTAGAAGTGAAATATTTTCGACCTGCTTTTGTATCTACCCAAAAAGAGTATCTATCTATATATACGAGGATAGTTTGACAAGTAGTGAGAATGACACATAGGTGGCGCTCTAATTGGGAAAACAAATGCACTGTAATTTAGATAGCCTATTTATATGTTTACATTCCGATATTTAGATAAATCGGTGGATTAGTTTTTTTTTGACAGCTGATTGAAAAAGAAGCAAAACGTCGTTTCGTTAAAATGGAAAAAGCAGAGTATCGTGCGGTGATTAAATACTTCGTAATTAAAGGTATAAAAGCTACCGAAATAAAAGATGAGTTACGGGAAACATTAGGTGAATCTGCTTCATTATCCGCCACAATAAGTAGATGGGTAAATTAATTTAATCGTGGTAGAACAAGCTGTGTTGAAGAAGCGCGCTCTGGAGCACTCAAAATCGTGACTTCTAAGGAAATGATTATAAAAATTCATAATATTATTACGCAAGATCGACGACTAAAAGTGAGAGAGATAGCAGACATGGTAAACATTTCAACAGAACGCGTACACCACATTTTAACGAAAGAATTGGGCCTTTCCAAGCTTTCGGCAAGATGGGGGCCGCGATTGCTTATGACTGATCAAAAGTTCACTCGCTTGCGCATTTCCAATGAGTGTTTGGACCTTTATAAGCGGAATCCGGTTGATGTTTGTAGGCGATTTGTTATTTGCGATGAAACTTGGTTACACTACAGCACACCCGAAACTAAACAGTCGAAACAATGGTTAGAACGTGGTTCTGCACCTCCAAAGAAAGCGAAAACAACTTTATCTTCAAACAAGGTGATGACATCAATTTTTTGGGATTCAAAGGGCATTTTGCTCATTGATTACCTTCAGAAAGGTGCCACAATAAACGAATAATATTATGCAGAACTTTTACAAACATTAAATGTTGAAATTCGAGTTAAACGACCAGGAACGGCAAAGAAAAAGATTCTGTTTCACCAAGACAACGCTCCCTCGCATACCAGCACAGTTGCGATGTCCAAAATTCACGAGTTGCATATCCTATTAGTACCGCATGCGCCTTATTCGCCGGATCTAGCCCCTTTCGACTTCCACCTTTTTTCAAAATTGAAAACGGCACTAGGTGGAAAGAAATTTTCGCCTAACGACGAGCTTATCATCTTCGTAAATGAGTATTTTGCAAGCCTTTCGGAATCGCATTTTAGAGATGGCATAAGGGTATTGGAGCACCGTTGGAATAAATGTATTGCTCTTTTAGGAGAATATATTGAAAAATAAAAATTATTTTGTATTTAAAAAATTCGTTTTTCTTTTCCATTCTCACTACTTGTTAAACTACCCTCGTATATGGAGAGAGAGATAGATATATTCATTAATAATTAAATAGAATTTTGAATTGATTTTATGAATGTAGTGTAATTGTTTAGATATAAATTTTTTATTAATGTTAAATATAAGGTATTTTAATTATAAATAGGAATTATTATAATTTGATGTTCAAACTATAAGTAGGAGAAAATATATGATTATGAACATATATACTTAACATCTTAAAAATTATCTCCTAGGACAAATCTATATTCAGAACTGGTTCGCTGAAGACAGTCTAGCAGCAGCAGTTAAAATTTGTTCGTTGTTCCTTTTGTATATGCTTTCTTAAGTACATACATATATACCTATTTATATAATGATGTCGTTTGGAGTTTTCATTGTGTCGCAGTAGTTCTACTGGATCGATAGTTTAAATGGCTCAAAGAAAGATATCTCGTTTTATACTGGCGGTGTATATAGATAAAGAGCGGATTCGAAATTCTGAAATATTTCCGTGCGCCCAAGAATATTGTGCACAGTTTATTTAATAATGGTGCAATTTCACGGAAAAACGTTTGGTAATGCAACATGTTGCAGCCGAATTAAGTGTTTCCTCTCTGTTTTTCGATACATGTCTGCAGAATATATTAATGCTATCTTCGAGTCACCGCCTGCTGCATTATTTACTACATGAATTAACAAAGGGCTTCGTCTAGTTATAAAAATATAAACCGCTCGATACAGTTCATATAAATGTTTTATTTGAATAAATTGAATTGAAAGAATAATTCGAATAATTTAAATTTTAAAATTGAATGAATTATTTTAAATATGCAATCGATATTACAAAAATATGTAGGATTTAAGTATAATTTCAAAATTATTTTGTGTGATGAACTAAATACGAGCGCTTATGGGTGCTAGACATGAATATTAACAATAAATATAACAACTTTTTGCTTTAGATTCCATAATATATGTTTATGTTATTTGATGTGGACGCGTTACATGTAACAACGAGCAATAATAAAATATAAATCTGGAAAAGTAAAATAGGACATTACACATTTTACTTTTCCAGATTTCTATTTTATTATTGCTCGTTGTTACATGTTCTTTCAGATTGAAATATACGTGACCTGTTTAATGATGTGATATTGTTTTCTGCTGCTATTATTGTTTTGTGAAAGGTGTTGTTTCTCATGGTCAGAAAATATATTCCGAGTTTGTTTACTTGTTTATACTCTACATTTTTTATATCGATGACAGTTTTTCACCTTTCTCCTCTAGGTAATGTAAACTGTTTTACCGCATTATATTGATGATGTGTATGTTTTGTGGTTATTGTTCTAAGTCTAACTTTATGTCTTACCATTTTATGAGTCTGAATGTGTAAGTCAGAAGCGGATTTGCATATACGGCATGTTTCAAAAAGAATACAAAGTATTATTTTGTCCAAACTATCGATCGCTGCGCCTCGGCTCGGCTATTGGAGAAACGAATATACAGTCTAGTTTATTTAATAGCCGCTAGATGTCAGTTGTCTTCTGTTTTCCTTGGTAACCTTCATATGTTTAAAATGGCTACTCCGCAGCAGAAATCATTTTGTGTTCTCGAATTTGTGAAGCGCAATTCCGTGACTACAGTGCAAAGACGTTTCAGGTTAAGCTGCCAAATTGATCCTCTAAATGGGTGGAATATTCGTAGATGGTATCGACAGTTTGTAGATACAGGATGTGTATGTAAAGGAAAGAAGCCTGGCCGCCCACGTGTTTCTGAAGAAAACGTTGCACGAATTCAAACTGCTTTCCAACGTAATCCTTCAAAATCAACTCGTCGTGCCAGTCGGGAATTACAACTGACTACAACAGCAATTTGGCGTGTCTTGAGACGTCGGTTGGTTATGAAGCCGTACAAGTTACAGTTGTTACAAGCTCTGCGTCCTGATGACAAACGCAAACGTGTGCCATTTTGTAACGAGCTTCATGATACTATTGACAATGATAACACTTTCGCACAACGCACCGTGTTCAGTGATGAAGCGACTTTTCATGTTAGTAGTCTGGTAAACAAACACAATGTTCGAATTTGGGGTCTACAGAACCCACATGCAGCCATTGAACATGTGCAAGATTTGCCTAAAATCAATGTGTTTTGTGCGATATCCCGATCATCTGTTCACGGTCCATTCTTCTTTGAAGGAAACACGGTTAACGATCAGCAGCATCTCGCTATGTTACAATACTGGTTGTTTGAGACGGGCCACCGCCTCACTGGAGTCGCCGAGTGCGCGAATATCTGAATGAAACTCTACCGAACCGTTGGATTGGTCGTCAAGGAGCTGGCGACTTAATATGTCTCGGCTGGGCTCCACGGTCACCTGATTTGACACCCTGTGACTTCTTCCTGTGGGGTTTCGTTAAAGACAACGTTTATATACCACCACTCCCACAGAACCTGGAACAGTTGAAGAACCGGTTCCGTGCTGCCATTACATCAGTGACGAAAGACATGCTTGCCCGAGTATGGGAGGAATTTGAGTATCGATCTGATATTGTTCGTGTCGCCGATGGAGGACATAAAGTTTCATACTCGTATGTCTTAAAATTTAATAAATATATGCATTCGAAATACGTATTTTCTTTTTGAAACACCCGGTATATTAACTGTTTTGGGTTTATTTTTAGCGTTTAACTAACTACTAAAAATTTTCTGTAAACGTTTTATAAATTTTCCTTGAATTTACGTTTCTACTAATGTATGATTAACAAAAGGATTTTGTGATATGCCAAAATATTCGTATGTTTCTTCTTGTTGAAGGAATATATGTCATGTATTTGTTTGTACTTGATATTTTATATTTCCTTTCATTATGGAGCATATTCTACACTTATCCAATCCCACTGGCAGCACCTGGGGCTAATTTAGGGGAGCGCCTTTAGTACATTCAGCCAAGAATTTAAATCTGTTTCTATATACATTTCCCTGATATTTATTTGTTTATGTTTTTATTTTGTACTGATTAATACATATACATAATTATGCACTGTTTTTGTAGGTATATAAGTTCTCTATTCTCGTATTTCAATCATTTAACTATTGTATAATATTTGTATATTGTCCGTCTTGGGAATTCTGTGGGGTAATTTAAATAAATATTATTATTACTACAATTTCATTTTGATATTAAAGCTGAAGTTTTTTATTTTGTTTTAATAAAAAGTGAGTGAAGTTGTCTGTGCTTGCGTATATTTTTAAATTATCCATGTATAGTAGGTCATTTATGCGGTTGATATTTCGGCTACGGTAGGTACAGCACGACCATCATATCCTTGGACAAAAATCTTGTGTTGCGTTTAGTATGTTTGATAAGGGGTTAAGGGTAATGCAAAACCGAAGAGAGCTCCAAGAGTCTCCGGAATATACCCTGTTTTATTGTTAATTCTGTTCTTTGATGATACTGTGCTTACGTGTAAGGATAATCTGATAGGAGATGTTTACCGTTCATAAGTATTTGGGCACCCAAATTTTATAAAATTATTTGAACAGCATAGCTTCTAGGAAATTCATTCTTGTAATATTGGATAGGTATAAGGAAAGTATTAAAACTACAGAAACGTTTTCTGCAAAAAAGATAAGTAAAATTATGTATTACTTTATTACCTGCAATAAACCAAAATTTGTTATTGGGACAAATAATCAGCGGATTACTATTAAAAATTTACTACAAAAACTTGTAATTGTCTTTCTGCGAAGGATACTGAAGAATAAGTTTAGTAATGATGTTTTAATGACCTCGAGCGAGTTTCATGTTATATTTTTGAAATTGCCCTCAGTAACGTTTCTGTATTCATTGTGAGATGTTCCTGTGCTAGTAGTGTTGTTAAGATCGTTAAATATGCCAAAAAGAAAAGAGATGGACATTGAAACGCGTTCTCTTATAATTGCGCACCATCAAGATGGCAAAAGCAACCGGCAAATTGCGAAACAATTAAAATTAAATAATACTTCCGTAGACTATGTCGTCAAAAAATACCGAGAAAGTGGCAGTGTTCTCAATAAATCACGGAGTGGGAGACCCATAGCGACAACTTCTGCTGAGGATCGTGCAATAGTGATCACAAGCAAAAGAAATCTACGGAAACAGCCCCAGAAATCGCTCCAGAAAACAATGCAGACAGTCCAAAGTCAATAAGTGTAACAACGGTCAAACGTCGCTTGTACAAAGCAGGTTTGTACGGACGAATTGCAATGAAAAAACCGTTATTGCGCAAACAGAATAAGCGGAAACGCTTCAACTGGAAAAATTTTGTGAACACCAACATTGGACAGTTGAACAGTGGAGTAAAGTTTTGTGGACCGATGAGTCAAAGTTCGAAATTTTCGGGTCCAGAAGACGTCACGTGAAGATCTACAGGTGAGCGTGCGGCAGAGCAATTTATTGTGCCTACGGTTAAACATGGCGGTGGTTCCGTGATGATCTGGGGTTGTTTTGGTGGTACGGTGATTCTGTGATATTATGAAAATTGAGGGAATACTAAGGAAAGAGCAGTATCGAAACATTTTGAGAATAACGTTATTGCTTCTAGGATTAAGACTTTTGGGTAAAAATTTTGTATTCCAGCAGGATAATCATATTAAAGCACACATCCAAAATATGCAAAGACTATTTGCAACTCTTGGAAGCGGAAGGATCATCGAAGTTATAAATGGCCTCCCCAAAGCCCCGATCTAAATCCAATAGAGTTATTGTGGGAGGAACTTATTCTTGGTGTCCGGAAAGCAGTACCAACATCGGAGGCTGATTTGTGGAGGAAATGTACAGGAAGCTTGGGTCCGCATAACACCGACACATTAGCAAAACTAATTGCAAGTAATGCCGCGATTAGTGTGCTGCAGATTATAAAAAACAAAGGAGGTCACATAGATGAATGAAAATTTAAATATAATAATCTTGTGTTGCGTTGCCAGATATGTAATTAGTTATGTATGTACATGTAATAAATATATTTTCAATATTCACTAGTGCTTTTAATCATTTCTTCTAAATTTATGGGTGCCCAAATACTTATGAACGGTAGTGTAGATACGAAAGAGATTTCTACATTTCAGTCCTACATGTTTAGTGATAATCCAATCAGTAATTATGAATTTGTTCTGTAGGTCGTTTGAAATTTTTTTACAACGCTTATGTTCTTTGCAGAATTATCATTGTTAGTCGAAGCTCTTCTACATTTGATGTTATTAAAGACGTAAGAATCTTATTATTATTGTGGGGTAAACATTCTCGCACTTCCTCAGCCTAACACTGGAAAACATTATTCAATCAATATATGAGAATGAGCTCGGACTGTACGCGACTGATATTGCAATATTATTATACATAATGAAACAAGAAACTAGTACAAGTTATATGGCACTGTGTGTTCTCGTTTGAAGGAACATTATTATTATTATTATCTATGTTTGCCTATGTTTACTTTCGTATTTAAATGCAGATTAAATTAGCTTCTTTTTTGAGTGTGAGCAGGTGTTAATAACAGTTTTTTGCATTATAATATATATATCTAGATTGAGATCGAATTCTTTAAGGCTTTCATGGAGATATTTAAGAATTACTTCAATAATAGATATTATAATTCGTATAATTTTAATCCGTTTCTGATGCCAATACCATTTCCTGCTATATGGACATGTTCATTACGTTTCTTTGTACAGTATCTGGTAACTAAAGTAACCCAAGTCTCGGCTATGATGAATAACATATTTTAAATACATATTATTGTATTCTCCGGAAAGAAAAATGTACGTATTTCTTAAATATTCGCATACAATATACATATGCATACCTATTTATTTCATTGCATAGTAGTAGCATTAAGTTTCGAGGTCGCTAAACCCTTAACGAACGCATAGTCTTTAACCTGCGCTTGCTAAATTATAGGAAAGTGTAGGGGTGGTATAATGCGTTTATACAAGTAAAATTTATTCAGAATTGTTCGAACACTGGAAGTGTGTTTGTGGCAACGTATTTACCGTTTTTAGTTTAGTGTCATGTTTCAGATTAAATGGTATATATTTGTTATACAGTAATATTATTGTCACCTTAGACTTCGTCCGCATTTTCTTTCAAATTTTTGCTTTAATATGTGGTGAATATGAGTGGTATATTGTTGCATAATGTTCAAACTGCAAGTAATTATAAGCTTTTTTCAGCTGCATATATATAAGAGTTTCGATGTTAAGCGTTTTTTTAGTTACAGGAATTTCAGATTTTACTATTTCGATATATAACATTGCATTTGGTTTTTATTATTGCTTATTATTAGTGTTTTTATTAGTATAGTACTGTAACTGATATTTCTTATTCAACATAGTAAAAGCTGCATACTGTAAATTCATATGGAGCAGAAAAGAAATTTCACTGTCTATAAACAATGAAAAGATGCTTCTTGTAAGTTACTTTCTTTAAATCTGCACCGAGTAATTTATTAGTTTATATATGACTGGAAATTAACATTGCTTACTGCTGGAACGCAGAATTACATGAATAATTAATCATTTTAATAGTTTTATCAGTATAGCATTAACGACAATACATTACAAGAAATTTACATAACTTGCGCTTAATACCCTTGCTTTATCATAAAAAGAATACAATTAACAGGACCATTAAATGAGAACGTTAAAGTTAAAATATTTGTTTCAAGATATACGAACGTGATTAATTAACTCGAACGGGCGAACAGAAAGATAGAAAAAGAGTATAGAAAAAAAAAAGAACGAGAAATTTGCGGGACATGCGAAATCTGCCGCGTCTATCTTCGTTGCCGTCCCGAGAATATAAACTATAAAATCTCCTAAGTAATCCCATCTAATATATTAAGGAGGTCCATAATTTTATTTTATGGGAGCAGCGAAATAGATTGGATCCATTCAAGTGATCCGCAAAGTTAAGAGTCCCGTTTCTTGGCACAGAAGCGCGCGTCCTTAACAAAAAACAACGGCAGGACGGTACCCAATAGATAGAGAAGGAGAGAAGAACGAAAGACTGAGGACATTCTCCGGGAATAACTTAAGCATTCGAACCATTGGCTTTTATTTCTATTCATGAATTGAATCTCCCGACTATAGGAGGCAGAAGAATTAAAGCAACTTTTATTTCGGATACAACGAAGGAAGGCTTGTTGGAGCTTGGTGCCGTGTCAGGAACGGCCCCCCTTTCGTAGACTCCGTCTTGTCCGATTTATTTTCATGGTCTTTTGAACGGAATTAAACGTCACGATGGGCGCTAAAATCGATTTTTTTTTCGCTTTCAGTTCGTCATCATCAAATAAATATCGAAACTTTTTGTAAATAATGTCTTCAGAAATGAACACGCATCACAGGTTAAATGAATTAATTTTTCGATTGATTATTAACAAATACACCTATTTAAATACACGTTTTTTTATTTATAAGATACTAGATAATGGAAAGTATACTGATGTTACATATTTTTATTTAAATAAACTTGAACTTTGTTGACAAACATACGAGGGCGTATCATATAAAAACTTTGTTTTTGGTTTCGGCGATGAACTATGGCGCCATTCCTTGCTTGATCTTTTCCGGTTGGTGATAGTGAATTCAGGTCTCATAGCCTGTAACAGTCTCTTCTAGGAATGTAACATCTTCGATTTGGAAAGGATGCAAAGTTCTTCACAGGCATCGGCGCGCCGGTCTAATTCAGCCGTCAACTGACGTAGCACCCACCTAGCCGACACTTTATTTAATTTTAGTACAACGTGGACAATTTTCTGGGGAAGTTTTAGCTACTTCTTTCCAAGTTATACGCCTGGCTACCTTTATAGAATACATTAATAATTTTGAAGTATTTTCCAGATTAAGTTTTTAATTTTGTCACAATCTCTTTCATTATACGGCGCCTCTCATCATTTATAAATTTTGGCGGGCTTTTCTATTCAGCCGTGGGTTAATTCGAAGTTGACGACAGTAGTTCTTCTTCATGCTACCGATTTCTTTAAAATTACTTTCTTTGATAAAATCGTTGTCTCACTCCTTCTTTCTGACATTAGAAGACATCGAACACAGTGCATGTTTGTAAATTATTATTTTTCTGTAAAACAGTACGTGTATTGTTTACATGTTTCAACACATATCGCGGTATACATTCTCTGTCCAGATATACATAAACAAGCAAGGACACTTTCATATCACTCCATACCATTTTTTTTCACAAATTTTTGCATATTTTACGTCTGCACATTTTATTATAGAATTTATACCAATTATACTTTCCTTCTTTGATTATACAGGGTGTTTCAAAAAAAATATACGTATTTCGAATGTATATATTTATTAAACTATAAGACATACGAATATGAAACTTTACACATATATTTACGAACCTCTCAAGTTCAGATTACAGATGTTCAATATGTCCTCCATCAGCGACACGAACAATATCACATCGCTACTCAAATTCCTCCCAGACTCGGGCAAGCATGTTTTTCGTCACTGATGTTATGGCAGTACGGATCCGGTTCTTTAACTCTTCCAGGATATGTGGGAGTGGTGGTACATAAACGTTGTCTTTAACGAAACCCCACAGAAAGAAGTCACAGGGTGTCAAATCCGGTGGTCGTGGTGCCCAGCTGAGACATGCTAAGTCACCAGCTCCTTCACGACCAATCGAACGGTTCAGTAGAGTTTCATTCAGATATTCACACACTTGGCGACTCTAGTGAGGGGATGCCCCGTCTTGTTGAAAAATACAGTTGTCTTCGTGCAACCTCGGAAACAAACAGTTTTGTAACATAGCAAGATAATGCTGACCGTTAACCGTGTTTCCATCAAAGAAGAACGGACCGTAAACAGATGATAGATATATCGCACAAAACATTGATTTTAGGCGAATCTCGTACATGTACAATGGCTGCATGTGGGTTCTGTACACTCCAAATTCAAACATTGTGTTTGTTTACCAAACTACTAACATGGAAAGTCGCTTCATGATTGAACACAATGCGTTATCATTGTCAATAGCATCATGAATCTCGTTACAAAATGCCATACGGTGGAGTAGCCATTCTAAACATATGACGGTTACCAAGAAAAACAGAAGGCGGCTGACATCTAGCGGTTATTAGATAAACTAAACTATGTATTCATTTCTCCAATAACAGAGCCGAGCGCAGCGATCGGTAGTTTGGACAAAATAATACTTTACGATACGTATATTCTTTTTGAAACACGCTGTATATTGCTTTCGCTTATTAATTTTTAATAAATTTATAGTCTTAAGAATTTTAGTTAATATAATTTGGCTAAATACTGTTTTAAATCATCAATCGTATTATTTTTTTTTGATTAATATTTCTCCTTCAACTGTTCACACACACACTGGATTTTTGATGTTTATAAATTAGTCATTATTTTTTTTTATTTACTATTGCTGTGCTATAGATACACCGGATCTCCATGAACCTTTTTTCTTCTTACATCACAGTGCTTGTAATAGTTTGGCACCCACAGTGTGAGGTAATTCAATAAATAATAATTTTAATAGCAATTTTTCTAACACATTCAGGTCATAATAAAAATATTCAATTCTACGTTTGGTATGGTATAGAAAATATGAGTGAAGTGCATCAGTACTTTATTTTGTTTTATCATAGTGTTTTTGCTTCATGTCCAACAAGTTAAGCTATCTATTAATAGCAATCTTACGTTAGACAACAAAAAAATGTTTACTATTTTACCTTCTGTTTGTAAAAAAATGTGTGTTCCAACAGATAGAAGTGATCGAAAAATAATTTCGATTTCCAGACAGGCAGTATATCGCCTGTTATATCTATTCGATTGCAAATTGATTTCTAGTAGTTGTGCTTGATTTATGGAAGTCCCACAAACTACTACATATCATCAAACAATTCCTCTCAATTAATTTTCGGTAATCACGATTCTGTTCTCGTATTACGCTTGAAATTACGAGAGTTTATTTTCAGAAGCAACATTACGTCACTACCTAAAATTCGTTTCTCCCATAATGTTAAACTTTCCAGAACTAACAAAGGATATTTTATATTCTGTAATTCAACGCGGGAAGTAATAATTTTAAATGCGGTTTGTGAGCCGCAGTCATGCCACTTAGATAACTTAATTTCCTTTGAAACGGACAGCAGGTCTGCGGTATCCTTTGCTGCAATTTGAATATTTATACTAGTTTTATAATTACCTGTGCACAGATTGCGCAGAACTTTGAAAACTCATACATACTTACTCTTTATTAATAATGCATTGAAACTGGTTAATGGGAGTATAGACTCGATCGATATTGGTATCTTTTAATCGTTCCCTTTCATTTTATTTCTTTCGGTGGAAAATATATTTAAAACAAAACATAGATATTCAAACATCATAATTAGTGTCAATTAATATTCTTTCTCAGTATTGGTGACCTCAATTTAATTTAGATTTACACAAAGCATTTGCTTCGTGTATACTATTTATATACACTACTAACGAAAAGTTTAGCAACGCTATCATAAATTTGAATATATTTTAAGCACATGCATTAGATTTGTAAAGAGTCTTTCTACTCGACAAAAAATTTAAAGGTTAAAAAAATGCTTATAATTTATTTTAGTAATAATAACAAAGAAAAATGTATAGAAGAACACTACACGGCACACATTCCAATATCAAGGAAGACATATACCTACTTATGTACATAAACAAAAGATGGCTAAAAATAAGACGATTGCTTCCAGAAACAGAAGAATTTCTTTTAGGAATACAGTTTGATGTAAACGCCACAAAGAAGAACAGAATACACATAATTAAAGAAACTTTAGAATATTACAATTGCAGACAATATCGTCAATTCAATAAAACAATACATGAGTTAATTAATAAATGTTAATATAACCCCTTCTGTACGCGTATTTCGACAATTATACAAGTAAGTTGTCATCATCAGAAGCTAATTAATCACAGTGTCGTACCTGGAACTACAGCGACATCCGCACAAACGTAAACTTCGTACTAGAGTTAACCACACACTGTGTCTCGACGGAGTAAGTCTAGTGCGGACCTTGCGTTTGTGCGGATTTTGTCGTGCTTGCAGATGAGACACTAACCACACACTGTGTGTCTTGGTACGAGTGTACGTTTGACTCTCGAGGTGTAAGTCCAGTGGGGACTTTGCCTTTGTGCGGATTTTTCCGTGCTTGCAGGTGTAACACTGTGATTAATTATCTGCTGACGATGACAACCTAGTTGTCAAAGTACGTATACAGAACACGAAAATTATTGTGAAAAAGGGTTATATTAACCTTAATTGATTAATTTAATCATTCAATGTCTCCAACAAAATTTATCTTATACATAAGATAATTAAATGACTAGCTATGGGAGTAGTTTGGGATGGGCCATTTTTTCTAAAGTGGATATAAAAGCCATTTGTCTGGACATCTTGTATAAACTGCCTTAAACAGATAAAGAATAGTCCTTTAACAATGTCTAATAATCTATCGAACATGTAAGCTGATTGGAGTTGCGAAAAGCTGTTCTTCGTTTGTTCGGAGCGGTTTTAATATCCATATAAGTGCTGTTCAGCAGCTGTTCCATAGCTGACTAGAAACTGTTAAAAGCTATTCTTTAGCTATTCATTAACACGAGATGTCTAAAAAAATCATTTTTATATCTATTTGTATATAGTTTTATTGAATTATGCTAAGATGTACAATATTGCAATTGAAAGAAACTAAAAAGCATATAACAGCAAGTAGTTTACACCCTAAACTACTTGCTGGGAAGTACAGAGGGACAGAATATTACAGCAAAATTTATTCATGAATTATGAACATCTCACAACCTAATACACATCGTCAAATAATTCCGTTCAATTGTTAATCATGATTTTGCTTGTACTACGCTTGAAATTACGAGAGTTTATTTTCAGAAGAAACTACCTAAAATTCGTTTCTTCTAACTTACAACTAACACATTATACAAATGCTCACCAGAAGGTATCCTTGAAAATAATGATGAACTATACTGAGACAAGACAATATAGATACAGACAAATTACTGGTAACTGGCCATGCATTACACTTATTGAGAAAAACAAAAGAAATTTACATAATAGACATTGCGATACTAAATGATATAAACATTATACGAAAGGAAGAAGAAAAAATGTTAAAATTTACAGCATTCGCAATTGAACCGAAAGAATTTTGGAGAAGAAGAAGAAAAATAGTATAGATTGTGATATCAATAACAAGTTTTACAACAGAACAATTTCTCTATCACATATAAACTCAAAATGAGATAATGAAAAATTACAAAGTTTCCAAAACTTTGTTTTTTCTGTGTCAAGCCGAGAAAATTGGAAGGCAGATTGATATATAAGGTCACCAACAACACCATTGTATCAGTAATGGTGATAGGAACAAGTTCTAATCTGCAAACGGTAATTTCGAGTATTTCGTCTTAGCATGCAAAGCTTTCTTTTCTTGTGTATTAAGTAAGTGTTATTTTCTGTTAGTTAGATTCTGAGATTAGTACCAAGCAATGCTCCGTGATAGAATTCTTAACGCTAGAATGTTGCGTACCCATCAAAATTTACAGGAGTTTGAAAGCTGTTCATGGAAACGATTATATGGATGCGAAGAATGTATACCAGTGGGTTGGACGTGTACAACTCTTCTGTCAGCGCGGAAAGACATGCTCCCCATGTTTTTGGGATGCAGAAGCAGTAATTTGTACCGAATGTTTACCTAAGCGACCAATTATTAGGTCAGTATGATACTGCAAAACTTTACAATCACTAAAGAATCGTATTCTTAGAGTATGGCCAGAAAGAACGAATTTATTGTTGCACCATGAGAAAGCTAGACTGCATTGCAGCAATGAAACGATGAAGACGAAATTCACGTTTGTTTTATACCTTCCACGCACTTATTTGATATCAGATTTCGGGTTGAAGGAGGGTTGAAAGGTCAACATTTTTCATGACACTGAATTTCAGGCTACTGTTCGCAATTGGATCAATAGTAAGAAAGAAAATTTCCTCATGGACACCACGATGAAATGGATTCAGCACTTGGAGAAATAATTACATTGGTAGTACAATAAATTTACTTCTTTTTGAGACTGGATCCATTAGTTTGTCTTTTATTTTGTAAAGTTAGAGACCTTGTATATTAGTCAGCCCTTGTTTGGTCATATTAATCTGTAGCTAAGTATTGTTTTCTGTTAAATATAGCAGGCAGTAATAGATTATGAAAAGATTAAAAATCTGAAAATCTATTCTGTATTTGCACACTGGGCATCATAAAAGCATGCGAGCGGAATAAACAGGATTCATAAAGTAGGATTTAAATAGTGTGCTCACGAGTGTGTCTGTATGTGTAGAATATCTTCTGTACACGCTTATCGTAACTTAAAGCACACAGTATTATTGCTTTTTTCGCATCTGTGCCGAGTATAAAGTACACATATATTAAATGCTACGATAATGTTTATAAACAACCTACGCGTTCCGCCAACAGGCGAAAATAAGAGAGAAGTAGTTCTTATATCTCTTAACACTTCGCATTTATGCGTTCGACGATCATCAACGTGGAAGCGAAGTGAGCGCGGGCCGTCGATTTTATTAATGACCTATACAGTAACATCTTAGTTTTAGTGCTGCCGCATCCGAACCAAACGCGTATGGTAATGATTTTTTTTCTTTTCTTTTCGCTCTTATTCTTGCTTGTACGTCTCTTGCAAACGCCGACGGTGGAATGCTTAAAGGCGAGCATTCGTTTTCGCACGAGAGAAACGCGAAAGGCGCAGGTGTCTACTTATAACTGTAATGCTTCTTTATTGGAAGACTAAATACGTCGTTAAGGACTTTATTTGGCAGATGTGTCGCGTTTTGGAAAGCGTGGTTCGGGGTAAGATTTTTTTTATCTTTATGACGGCGCTGGAACAAATCACGCAAGTGTATTTATGGATCACACAGATATGTGCAGAGATTATTAATAACTGCTATCTATTTAAACAAAAGAACTTGATCTAAATGTTATATCAGTAAGTTTGAAGAAATAAAGAAAAATCATTCGAACAAAAATTTTTAAATAATTTAGTCTTAGTTATTCGCACTGGAAAAATAAAAGTACACCGAAAGTTTTATTGTACATTGTTATATGTATAAGTATAGGGTTACTTGAAAATTTGTTCCCAGTTTAAAATGGTCGTAAATTTGCCAAATTTTTAAGTAATAATGATAAGGAAAATAATACTCTTTACGTTAAAAAAATACAGTGCAAAAAACTTAAAAAAATATACACTAATATAACTAATCAAATGTAACGTCAAAATAACTATTATTATAATCAAAATGATTATTTGTGAAATATTTTAAACTAATCACGTTTACTAAAGCCATAATTAAGAAAATAAATATGAATTATACTTACTTTATTATTACTAATGCCGATATTACTTTTATGTCTCTCAGGATTATGAATTCGTGCACCGATCTCTATATGATATTTCAAATAGCTTAATGTATTGTTAGCGTAGTTCTCAGAAAAGATCTAATTATACAAGGGGTGTAAATGCATTGTATATTTATATTTAATTTTAACCGCAATAAATATTAATCCTTTAACTACATCTCATATTCTCTAGGTATATTTATTGTACCTATGTATTAAGAACATATATTTATATTTTCCTGAAAGCAATCCCGGAAAGGTTTTATTGATATATTTATGGTTGTTAAATTATATGATTTCTTATTTAGTACATTGTGGGGCTCATTTGAAAAGAATGTTTAATTTATATAATCCTATATTTTTAATTTTAGTTATTGAATTTATTATATATTTTCCTCAATGTATTCCAAGGATGGTTTTAATTTTATAGTTTAGTCATTGAATTGTGTATATTGTCTAAGTTTATGATGTGCACTTAGAAGCAATGGCCTAGATGTGCGGAAGAGGATAATCCCTTTGTGTTTAGAGTGCGTGACAGAAATTGGTAATTTTGTAAATAGGAATTTTAAAATAAGACAGTGGAACTTCGAAGCTCACAAAAGCAAGCCTAAGAGCTCGAGAATATAGTTGAGCTTAAGAGCAGATAGAGAAGAAACATTCAAGAAGTAGAGTTACATCTGCATGCAGGCCAGTCTACTCAGGGTATGTGTGAGTCGTCTGATACAAGCCATATCAGTCAATTATTTAACAAAAAGTAATAGCACGCGTATTGTGATTATTATATATATATATATATCGCTCCCTGCAAGTGGAGATCGATAAGCATCGTTTAGAACTATGCAAGAGCAAATAATTAGGAGTGTGAATGAACACAGTAACATTCTACAATAGTCGCTCAATTATTTTTTTTGTGATTTGTGGCTTAACTAAAAAGTAAACTACAAGTTTGATAATAACCTATCTTTGCTAATCTGGTACGTAGACTTCCGCGGTCGTGGTCCATCATTGGTATAACTACCCTGAAGTTGAGCCCTAAAGATGTCCCATACGAGCGGGTACGAAACGTCGGCAGTTATAACAGTGAAATTTGCCGGAAGCCCAGAAGAAGAACATCTTTGCTGATTTACTCTTTCTTAAAAAACAAAAACTTAATATTTTTCTCGACCAATTTTTACATTTCTACTTGTTAGTTCCTACAAGGTTTGCATTCAATAAACCTAGTATTCTTACTACTGTGTATTCGGTAGTCAAAAATTCGTTAACATTTTAATAGTAAATTTGGGCATGGGCTTAATAAACAAAAATACGTATTTCCTCTACAAATATTATTACTAATGCCGATATTACTTTTATGTCTCTCAGGATAGAATTGGTTGCCGATCTATATGAACAACAAACAGCGACACCACCGACGGCTCGTTTTTTAGATGACCTTCCGAACGTTATTTAGCGTAGAAACATTGTAATTTATATTTAGTTATTCGCACTTGAAAAATAATTAATCGCTATATTCTGCAATATTATTATGATATTTAAGAACGCTGCGCAGGCATATATTAAATTTTGCTGTGTACGGTGAAGGTACTTTATTGATATATCTGTTGCGCGGAAATGGTATCGCTCGCTTTCGTTTTAGGAAATTTCAATGTGAAAAGAATGTTTAATTTATATAATCACTGAAAAATCTGATGAAATTCTTGATATAAATGTCCAACAAGATTTTATAGTTTAGCAGTTGATATTGTGTATAGCTAATTGACCACAAAACTGTTTTGAACCATTACACAAAGCTGGTTAAATTGACGTATGGGTTCCTCATGAGTTGAGCGTGAAAAACATGATTGACCGAATTAACATCTGCGATGCGCTGCTGAAACGGAATGAAATCGAGCCGTTTCTGAAACGTTTAATAACCGGAGATGAAAAATGGATTACGTACGATAATCGGAAGCGTAAAAGATTGGATAAGGGATGTGTGAGCCGTCACAAGCGTTATAAGCCAACATTGACGCAAAAAAAGTGATGCTGTGTGTTTGGTGGGACTGGAGGGGAATCGTCCAATACGAGCTACTTCCAACTGGTCAGACGTTTGATTCTCAACTCTACTGTGCACAACTAGAGATATTACGCCAGGCGATTGAAAGAAAACGAATTGATTAATAGGAAAGTTTTTGTGTTGTCTTCCATCATGACAACGCCCGACCACACACTTCTTTGATGACCCGTCAAAAATTGAGAGAGTTTGGTTGGGAAGTTTTGATGCACCCACCTTACAGTCCGGATATAGCACCCTCTGTCTATCATCTGTTCCGATCTCTGCAGAACTCTCTCAATGGAATTAAGTTGGTTTCAAAAGAAGCCAAAAACTTGATTAGTTTTTCGACCAGAAACCCAGAAGTTTTTCACCGATGGACATGGTACCAAAAACATGGCGAAACATTGTCGATAATAATGGAGCATATTCTTTTACTGTGTATTCTAGTCAAAAATGCGGGGACCATTTTAATAGTAAATTTTACTGAAAAAACGCCACGAACTTTTTCCCAGACCCAATATGTAAATGAAAGCAAGATAAATTAATTGCATTTTGCGGATATTCACCTAACGGTAGAGTCACGTATTATTATAAGAGCAATTCAAACTGAATAAAATTAAAACTACGCGGCGATCATGTTTTATGTTTCTAAGTACACCCCGATTAAATTAAAATGTCGACGGTGGAAGCCGACGTAATTTATGTCGCCACAAGTTCAAGCGTAAATATGTTGCATCGGTACCTAGAACAAGAATCCAATTTACGACACACTAAATGAAACGAAAGCGGACGATATCCGATGCGAAAGCGTGCATATTCGAAACATGTGCGTGCATTTTTACTGCGCGGAGTACTATTCACTGCGGAACAGCTGCCGCACGGTGCATATATATCACGGAGCCGCTTACTTAAATACCAACTGTTATGAACACGAGGTAATATTTCAGATAGGAGGACCCTCTTCGTCACCCGCAAAAATCTCTGGTGGAAGAAATTTGATCGTATATATTGTTATTTTCCGGTATTTCGACGAGATTTATCAAATGCATGCACGTGCAAGTTATGCAATATAAGTGGATATGAATTTAAACCGAAAACTGGATTTTATTTCGTGGATAATTCTGTAAGAGTAGTATTCTTGAACGTTTAGACGATTGAATGGTTAAAATGAATTTGTCTTCATTTTAGTCAATATTTTAAAATTTAGGAGGCGGTGATTGTTTATAGACTCAATTGATTCTTGTTTTCCAATATATCATTGCTGATGATCATTTTAATCGTTCTCACCAAGAATTCTAGAAGACCTACTCTTACAAATTTTCGTTCTTTATGTTCTGTCGCTTTTTTTTAAAACAGGGTCTTTCAATAGCGGTATTTTATCTTTGACAGTCAGTGGCGCCCGTATTATAAAATATCTTGTCGTTGGATTTTGATATTTTTATTCAGCAAGTTTTGATAAATGGATCGAGCACTACACAATTGAGCAACGCATCTAGATTATTGAAATTTATTGTGAAAATTGTCGTTCCGATCGCAGTACATTCTTCTCGTTACGTGAATCTTATGGTCAACATAATTGACATAGTAAAACAATAATTGGACGTCTTGTGTAAAAACTTGGAGTACTTGGTTTGGGAATAGGTTCCCCAAAACGTGTATATCGTCAAAATTTCGTTCGTCTGAGAATGTTGTTGCACGTCGATCACAAGATATTGGCATTTCCATGGTTTCAATATGGCGAATTTTGAGAAAAGGTAGAGTCATTCACATAAGGTTTATCTCATACACGAACTGCAATTGATTGATCATGTGGTGTGTAGGAATTTTGCCGATTGGATGCTGGCGAAAACGGTTATGTTTATAAAAAAATAATTTTCAGCGACAGAGCAAATTTAGGCTAAATAATTTCGTTAACAAACAAAATAGCAGAATTTGGACAAAGCAAAATCTACAAGATTCAAGAGAAAAAAATGAGTGGGACCTCGTTTAAGCATAGCCAGAACAATCCTTCTAAGGACCAGCTTCTTCTCGTAGTTTGGAGCGGAATTCAGAACTATGCTACAAGAAGAAATACTTTTTGGTGATGCCAGCAGTGTGTTTATTTTGTAATGTATGTGTATATATACGAGACGTATTTTTTAAGTAAGGGCCGTTTGAAATAAAAACCTAACGAAAGAAAATTTTTAAAAAGCAAATTTATTTTTAGATTCTACATACATTTCTCTATTTTGCAACATAACTGGCAAGTTTATTTAAAGACTTATCAAACCTTACAACTCGATTTTGAATAGCCTCTTTATAGAAACTTGTTTAGATAACCAACAGGTCACGGCCGTTTATACATTTTCATCATCGTTGTAGAGGTTGCCGCCGAATGATGATTGAGATAGTAGGAAAGATGGAAATCGCTCGGTGCAAGGTCGGAGCCGTAGTTAGAGGAGGAGGGGGTTCAAAACTTCTCAGCCAAAAGAGTCCAATAAAGCCCGGATCTGAGTTGCGGTGTGAGGCCATGCATTGTCATGAAGTAGCAAAATTCCCTCTGTCAGCATGCCGCTTCTTTTCATTGGATTGGCCGTAGGCTACCGCATTTATGGTGGGGCGTTTCGATAATCTTGAACACTTTAAAGACACAGAACAGACCGAATAGGTTACCTACACAGCTGCAACTGAGCACAGTGGTTTCCAAGGAATACCGGGACACAACGCAAGCACTCATGGTAGCGTGCGCGCCACCTACAAGTGTATACAACAAAACGACCCTTATTTAAAAAACACGACTGAATTTAAAATAGACAAAATTATATATCTCTAAAATAAAAACACTCTGTATATTATTATATATTCCAAAAAAATATAAAACACTTATCCCTGATAAGATAACAATGAATACATAGACTTTTAGATAAATACTGGTAAAATATATTTTCTTGGTATCAATTTAAAGTAAGTCGCTTAGTTTTGAATTGACTTTTCTTTGATATTATTTTAAATTACTTTGGTTTATTTTATTTTTCTCAATCTGTAATGTAGTTTGTCTGTGCACGTTCTATTCCTCTATTGCTTCAAGTTACGTTGTTTAGTAAAAGAAAAGCATAGGTATAAATTGGAAAAGACGGGAGTATTTTTCTATAAAAAAAAACATCCCTCTGACATCAATTTAAACCAATTACACGGCCGGATTGCCTCTAGTATTTGCATTTCTTCCACTGTATTTGCGAATCCTGCAATAACTCTAAACCACGAAACTACTTCTGCAGTTACCCGAGCGCGAAGGGGAACGTATTTTAATAATAAAGAAAGAAATACACCTTGACAGTATGAGAATAAAAAAAAAACAAATAAAAATCCAAATTGTGCGTAAAAGAAAGTCGGCTGGGATGCAATTTAGACAGGAAGTGCACATGGAATAGGCAAATTACACGTCCGTAACGTCGCAAGTGCACATAAAATGTTGTAAAAGCGGTCCCGCTCGCCTCGGATTGAATTGAAAAATTATGCAAGGGCGGCCGCCAACTTCACTAACGCGAATTGTACTACTCCTTGATGAGAAATTATATATCCGTTTTGCGCGAGGAATGTGGTAAAATGAAGCAAGCTGGTTTCACGGTTTCCCGTCTTTGTTGCTAACGAAGTAGAAATAATAAATGAAGAAGACGAAGAAGAATAAAAATATTCACGTATATACGTGCCGTAAACATTAAAGGAATAAATTTATCTTTGCTGAATTCATTTAGAGAATTTCTGGTACAAAGTGTTTCCGGTAACGCATAAATTCTGAGTCCGTATTCCGCTTTTATACAAACAGTACATACCTAGAGAACTATCTTTTGTTGTATTCCGTATTCTATTGTAACTTTAACGTCGTTATTTGTACATTAAGTCTTTTAATCTTCGCAAGCAACCTGGATATCGTACAAAATTAAAAAAGAATAGAGCAAGCGAATAATTTCTGCAAATGTATTAGGTCGGTGCATGTGAATTGTCGATTTTTTCTTTTGTGCGCAATATTGTACGGTATTTGTGACAAGAATAGGAATTCGTAATATGTATGAATTAGTTGGTTTTTTCAGTGTACATACAAGATTATTGCGTATCCTTTTCCAGTATTTTTAATGACACAAAATAAATACCACAGAAATGCAAGTCTCTGATGAGATTGCATAAACAAACAGTATAATGTTAAATCGAGAAGTTCCATGGTAAAAAAAGGTCGCCTAAAAGAAAACCTCCGGGTAAATTTTAGTTGATAATTATGTATTTTAATTGAAGACAATGCAATCAAAAAGGTAAAAACTAACCCTTATTACATTAATATGTAATAATTATTAATTATAGACACGCATTTCGACAACTAAATTGTCCTCCTCAGCAGAAAACAGTATAGCTACACAATAAATCATGAATATTCTATACGAAGTGTACATAAACACTTGTATTCCTAACGCCCTACACACATACACACATCCGTACATATATTACTTGATTTTTCTAATGATCGTATGTATTCCAGGAATTTGTACAAACAGAAGTATGGGTTCTTTGTATCCTCTCATTCATTTTAATATTAAGGTTCCATCACCTTGCTATTGTTTCATATTTTATTTTATTTTGCTACAAAATTCGTTAAGCTTTTGTTTCTTTATCCTAAAATGGGTTTGCCATTTGGAGAAATAAAGATTATTATAGAAAAATCTAAATATCTCTCGTGTGAAGATAACTCTTTCATTATGAAATTGTTTCTCTTGTAAGGAGGCAACAAAATATTAAAAAATATAATCTATAGGAGTTACATTTCGTGTAGAATTTCAAAATTTCAATCGTTAAGTTTAGAAGCTGTTTTCTAAACATAAGTAAAGATTATTAAGGTTATTATAGCTCTTGTTATATAACAACAAATAACAGATCCTCCCTGTGCTTAACGAAGGACTACGTCCTACCGACTGAATATTGCATTCTGTTCCATCCACATTTTGTTCAGCTGTACGTTCGAATGAAATATGACTATAAGCAGCAAGACCAGACACATTACAAAACTCGTAAATAATAACCATATCGGTATTCTTCATCTTGGTTTCCGGGCTGGAATCGCGTTTTCGAAAATTCACTACTCGGAAGTCAAGATAAAGAAAGACAACGACCGCGGAAGTCTACGCCTATTGCCTATAGCCAGATTAACCATATCGACATATTCAGGACGTATAAATAAATACGCGCAGCTTTATTATACACATTTGAAATATCAAACAGCGTGAAGTTATAACTGATGAGTGTTAGTTAGCTATTTTAGATTTGCTCTTTTATCGGGTATGTATATATCAAACTTAAACGGGCGTCTCTCTCCATTAAGAATTGGATGAACACAGGTTCGAGCAAACTTTTTATGGAAAATATTCCACACCAACACCTGTTAAAATATTAGCTTCTTCTTCTTAATTCTAAACCTTTTTTACCTTTTAGGTGTAAGGCAATTCTAGGCATAAGAGCATACACAAACAAACAGGAGTCTCTGAAAACAAAAATGAAGAGTCAATTATCGATTGCTTTCTAGTAAGCAGCAAAAATAAAAGGAAAAGTATAATTGATGTAAAGCTCGAAAGGGAAGTAGAGATCGGAGCGAGCATTATTTAGTAATAATGAAACTGTGAAAAAATAAAGGCGGAAAAAGTAGACAAAAGAAGAAGAAAAGTAAATGAAAAAATAAATAACTCCAAGTTAAGAAAGGAAAAGTATCGAAGAGAATACCAAGAGCAGTTAGAAACTAAACTAACGGATGAAAAAAACACACTAGTTTAGAGGACGAATGGAAATACCTCAAAATTAACTGTAGTTGAAGAAAGTTGTGGTATAACGAAAATATAACAAACAACATAACAAGGAAGGATAGATGGAAATATGAATAAAAATAGAAAGCACGAAAAGAAGGTGAAAAATACCTACAAATATTTACTATTTCTCCTAAAACATCCTGTATAAAAAAAGGAAGAAATCAATTTTTAAACGGTTAGTAGTACATCTAGTCACTTATAGATGGCGTGCATATTTATGGCACTCTTTTTATAGTTACAATAATGCTTTAAAGAAATAAGACACCTATAGATAACAGAAATCGACGACATGGGGTAAACTAAGTGCAACATTTGCAATTTGAACACGTAAATGTCACTACTCAATGAGAAAAAAAGGCTCTTTGTAAGTGCGGCCAATACTTAAGCACGGTGCTTTTTAGAGAATAGTTTAAAGAATCAATAGGCACTCGTTTTTAATTATAAAATAAATTTTGTCTTTCAAAGTTAACACCATATGTTCTTGATTTTAAAACCCGTTCTATAATAAATGCAGAATATAAATATGTCGCAACATATTCAGCGTATGTATGTCTTGTATACATTCTGGATGTTATTTTCTCTTTCACGTTTCGTTACCAGGACACGACAAGTCGGTTCCTTATGCGATAATGCGATGAAATTCGATTTTCTGTGCTTCGCCCGCGGTTTTTATACTCTCCAAAAATACGACTTGCATATGAAAATTTTCAGGGAATCTCTTTGAATAAGAAACGAAGCCGAACCTTTGACATCGCCTATTGGTGAATCGAATTTAAAATTCCGCCTCATCCGTCACGTTCCTTTCCTCTCATTCCCATACGATTCCGTCGTCTCTACTACTGCTACTGTAGCATCGCGTATATACCTTTTTCTTGGAGAGGGACTTTCTGATGTTAAACAATGTAAGGAAAACGAGAAGATCGATGGATGTGTCCTCGTTTATTTAAAAACGCGGTTATTATTTGTGAACTGCTTTATCCTCCTCTGCCACACGCCTTCTCTTTCTTTCGCTCATAATATTGTGTCACCTTTATGCAACGTAAGTAAATTGGTATTCTTATTTACTGCTGTGAGTTTGAAGTTATCAATTTTTGAGTTAAACGTTTATTCATTCTGGGAAATGAATATGGTCTAATTTATTCCGAAAATTCATTCCGAAAATTTATTACACTTTTGCAAAATATTTTACCATTACAGTTACGATGTTCTTGTATTCAAAAAAGGTAGTTCCTAAAACATTTTTTCGTGTACAGAAAGTATTCTTTGCACCTTGTCCCTGGATATGTAGAAACGAGGAGAAATTTTTTTGGGTGCTAGATAGAGGCATTAATTTTATGTGGCAAGACGTTATTATGATGGAGAATGTTTGGGCTTCCGACAGATCATCACTGATCTTTTCACGCATTTCAGGCAAACATGCCGTGCCACATTATAATGATCCAGGGTTATAGATGATTGTATCTAGCGAAAAAAAAAGAAATTAGTAACCATCCTTTTGTTATGACTTTTTTTACAAGAACCTAGACGAACAACCACTGCTTTTTTATGGAATTACATAAATAGATCCAGTTGAGTACGTCCTAGTAGAAGCCGGTATTATAATTATTTGGTGTTATAGTATCATATGTGACGTTATACTAAAGAAGCTGTCAAGCACTTTTCCGTGACGACTTTTTTGGCAAGAGCTTCGAAGTTTCAAATGGTTATTATCAATCATCTTCCTCCAACAGATTTTTTCAAAAACAACAACGTTGCAGATACTCAGTTATGAGGAAGAAACCAGTAATCATCTCCTCGTAATGGTTTTCTTCAAGAACAACAACGACCCAGACGACTTATCATTATTTTTCGAGATTATATGAATACACTTTCTTACTCTGTTACCGCTTATATAAATCAGGTGCGGTCACGAGTGGTAAAATAAAAGAATAGTTTTGCAATAATCGAAATTTCGGAGCTTGTTAGGGTGCGGCGTATACATACGAGGGTAGTTTGAAAAGTTTGAAGATCCAACATGAACAACAAATGACTTAACGCACCACCGCCTCATACTTCAAAGGTCGTCATGCCAAAAATTCTAGGTTCAAATTATTGTCCATCAACTGTATTCATTAGATCTGACTTCCAGTGACATTTTTCTGTTCCTACACTCAAAGTTTTACTCGAAGGACAGAGATTTTCATTGAATGAGGAGCCCATCAAAGTTGCAAAATCCTATTTTGCAGAACAAGATGCCAACTATTATTACGACCGATTAAAGAGACTTTAGTAGCGCTGGAAAAAGTGTATGGACTTCCATGGACTGTTGAAAAATAATACTGATTTTAATAAAAAAACACTTGTTTCTGTGTTAGGCATTAGGACTACTCTCGTAGTTTCCGTACAACCAAATAATCATATAAAGTGATGTTGATCGCCTTACCACTAATGTTTGCTTGAAACGGGCAAACAATGACACGACCATTTATCACATTGAGCAGAATATTGAAGTTGATCCTCTAAAAATTCACCGTGGAAATTTAATTAATTACACCTGCGTTTTATAGAAGTTGACAGCATGATATACTTTTAAACACCCTCTTCCAGAAAAGCATTCAATTCGAATAATTACAACTTTTAAGCACCACGATATTTCTTCAATCGATCCTTATTAAGCCCATAAGAGATAAAATGTAATGTTACAATTTCTACTAATATATCATCTGCTGGTGAGTCTCAACTTTAAGAGAACATCTCTCATGAATAAGGATTTTACAGAATTTTTATTAACTCAAATAAATTCCGAGTTGACGAATTTTAAGGTATTCACTCCGCTAAAAGACAATTAAAAATAACACAAAGGGTTCTCAATCTCATTTCATCTTTGACAATTTAACGCCTAAAACTGAAATACAGACAATTTAGTTTAGGATTTAATTTAATCGCGATACAAAAGATGTTTTTAAAATGCCCTCTTCCACCATTCCTATTTACATCTTAAGTAATTTAATTATGCAGTTTTTAAAAGCGAAGATAAAGTCAGACGTTAACGTGAATTCGAGCTATGATTCAATCAAAATGCGATTATGTAAATCGATGCGGCATTTTAAAAGTTAAAATAAGTTAGGCGGTGGAAGAGTGAGTCAAAATTTATTCCCATAAGCGATTTAAAATTATTACATATTTAGTTAAGGCTGAAGAGAGGGTATGTGAATTGTAAAAGTATTTTCATGGATATTTTTTTAACTGAAATAAATTATATGGATTAAATCAAACGAACCAAATATGTACAATCTAGTAATATTTTTCCTATTATACAATATTACATTGAATATATCTCTCTGCAAAAATTACTTATTTCTTTAAAAGAATTAGAGATGAAAAGATAGACCTGCATATATATACAGGAGGGTACCAAAAATACATTATCTGTTGCAATACACGGTGTTTGGTGTTGAGACCATATCAAGCTAAGAGTAAAACATTAACTGCACCACCATTTTGCGTTCATAATAGATATGACTCTGAATTTTTCATAAATTTTGTTAATAGTTCTCTGATTGCTATTTAATTAATACATAAAATAAACATGCTTAGTTTATGGATTAAAACTGTTGTTTTTTCATTTGCAACAATTTTATGTGGTTTTATGCGGTTTACAAGCAAGTCACTCACTTTTCAGCGATTTAAACTATCGAAAGAATGATACAGTAGCTCGGCTCGTAATGTTTTGTATGGCTTAATATAATTCTATTCTTAATGGTTAAGTTATTATGCAACTATATTAGATTTTCAGAAAACTTTGTTACAATTTTGTTTGCATATCATAACGGAACAGTAACGGACAATCAAATATATTTAGTAGAATTCACTCTACTACGAAAGTCTAGGTATTGGGAAGGGTAGTAAGGGAAACACGTGAGCGCATATTTGACTAATAATAATTGTAAATGTAATAATTGACAAGAAAAAGTGGACGCAAGAAATATATGTAAGTGAACGGACAAATCATAAAACAATCTTGGCTAGAGAAAAATTAAGAAAATAGATGATGGACAGCACTGGAGTCAATAGATGCGAAAAAAGTAAAGGAGTAGATTGAAAAGAAGAGGCAGCGCAGGAAGAATACAACAATTTGGAAGCAATTGAAGTTAAAAAATTACTGCGGAATGGAAAAATTTAGAAGAACTGTACTGCAAAAGGAAAATTAAGAACATCGTTCTAGGAAAGGGGTTTTGTGAAGAAGAAATAGAAGAGGGTTAAATGTAGTGATTATAAGAATTAACAATCTTACCTTACAAATACTTCTATAGTTTTTTTATGTATATACAAACATTAGCGTACCTGCAACAAGAAAAAAAGTATTAGTATTTACATACTGTTCATATGTTTGAAGATAGTCAGCCAACAACAGACATTGACGTCTGTGTTTTAATATAAATGAGATACTCTTCAAATGAAACTACTGATATAATATTATTTGATTTATTATTTGGGCTAATTACATCATTTTAATGCTTTCCGTAATTCAATTTACCGGCAGTTCATTTCCTGCTAATATCAGTAAGCTATGAAAAGAATTGTTTTTCACTAAATTTATTTTCTTCATGAATTATTTGACAAATGTAGGTCCTTAAAATTTTTTATTTACAAAGCAGTGTATAGCGTCAGGTTCAAACTAGATCTCGAATTTCCAAATACTCATAATTACACATTTAACCACTAAGTTGCTGGGAAGAATACCACAGAATTGCGTGAAACCAACTTTTTTGCTAGAAGAACCCAGATCACCCATTGCTTTTCTATGGAATTACATAAATAGATCCAATTAAGTACGCCCTAGTAGAAGCCAGTATTATAATTAATTAGGAACTAGAAATATATTGGGAATACCCCAAAAATAAGAGCGTAAAGTGAGCATAAAAACACAAGACTCAAAGTGAAATTCCAGAAAATATAAATTTGTTTAAGCGGTAAAATCGAGGGACTCAATATCTCAAACACTACTTAACTTGTTTTTAGATGGAGTTATGAGAAGTGCAAAATTATACAAGAAATAGTTGTATATGAAGGCGATAAAACAATAATAGAAAATACAAGACGATATCTAGTTAGAGTCACAGAAACTGTGAATAAAGAAGCACAAAAATTTTGAACGGAAATAAAGAAAAACAAAATATTTGATAATGAAGAAAAAAGGATGCACAAGCTTGAAACTTTATTAAAGCGCCATAGAAACACGAAGATATAATTTTGCAGTCGCCTCTTTTAATTATTTGGGAGTCACAACTGGAGTAATGGGAAAAGTTATAGTGAGAGATTGAATATTAAAAAGATTCTAGGCTTATGGTAGAAACCAGTTGTTGGAGAGTAAAATACTAAGCAAGAATATAAAAGTAAAAATATATAAAACTTTAATTATGACTAGTTTTTACTTATGCGATGGAAACAATAACAATGAACAGTAAAGCAAACGATCTGAAAATAATGAAAAGAATAACGCAAATAATATTGGGGCTAAATATAACAGAGGATGGAGAAATAAGATTAAAAAGAAACAAAGATCATCAAAGCATAAAGGTTACATTGGATAGGAACATAATAAAGAGAAAACCGACTGATTGATCAGGAAGATGAGATGGACTCAAATATGACCAAGGAACAGAGGAAGATCGGGCAAAATCTTAAAGGATGCCGCAAAGGAAGATGGAAGAGCGTTGGAAGTGATGGATGGGAAGTCATACAAGAATAGGGGGAAGTGCCAAGAACCGCAACAGAATTAAAAATAAACAAAGTAAATAAAGATTACTTTATGTGAAAATGTTTCCAAAATGCCTTGTCTTTAGCCATAATCCACAAGGACTGAAATGCTTAATGATAATTTTTTATTTTTTTCTGTTAAACTGTGCTTAAAAAAGTTAACTGTTTGATATAATTTAAAAAACAAATTTTGGTTTTAATAAATAGAGTTTTATCAAAACGATAATACAAAGTAATTAGAGCGACCTATAAGTTCATCTTTTGGATAGAAATGAAACTATAGGTACAAGTTTCATTTCTATCCGAGAGATGGAAATAAAGCTCTCTCTCATTACTTTGTATTACCGTTTCGATAATAATACTTACTAGCCCCCGTAGAATTAACGATCAAAGCTAAATTATCTAATGCCTTTTGGAAATTGAGTGAAACTATCGTCGCGTTATTTTTCTCAATTTTCTAAATTTAAATTTTTGTAAATACTGGTTTAAGGTCTTTTTATTAACGTGTTTTTAAAAAAATACATAATTTTATTTAGAAACCTATATGCAATATATGTACATATACATAAATTTCGGTGGGGGCATTTTTTTCTTTGTAATAACACACAACTCCGTTTCTATCTAATCTTTTTAATATTTAGAAATGCCTACAAAGCCAACTAAATAGATATAACTGAGTGCAATTTCTTTACGGACCAACAGGAAAAGTCAAACATTGAGTGCATTTCATTTATTACAGTAATAAAAATACAAACTGCTGGGAACAGAAGAAGAGCTAAGCAAGTTAAGTTTGCGAACGTGCATTGTTTTCAAAGAACAATAACATCCGGCAAACTTCTACAATATGTTTGTAGAAAAAAGTCCGAAAGTTCGATGTTGACTCTGAAGTTCCTCGAAAGGAAGAATTGAGCAGAACAAATAAAATTCCTTACTTTCACAAATCGTTTCTATTTTTAATACGCCAAAATTTTAAGCTGGGTAGTTTTTTACATGAAATATTCACAGGACAATTTTAATTAAAATAATCAGATTTATTGATTAATGGATGGAATCATGTGGAACTTGTCCAGTGAGTAATAAGTTTAATTTATACGATGTTTCTGCTGATAATTGAGTAAATTAAATGTCATTTACAACCGGAATAAAAATGTATTTATTTTCAATTTAGACATCAACCAATAAATACTGCATAATGTTATAAATGATGAGCATAAATCTATGTCAGATTATTCAAACAATATTTAGTGTGGTATAAATTATTCAAATAAATAATTGAACACAATTTTAAAATGCATCCCGTGCATATATGGACCGAAATCAATATCTAATTAGACTTACATTATTCAAACCGAATAAATTATGTATGTGGAACTGTTTTTACCTGCACGTCATTTACAATGTCGTCTAATTGGCATAATCCAATTTTAAACCAAACAAATTCGGTATAACGTGCAGAGATTTTGACAAACGTATAAAATAGACAATAACCGATGAAGTTTAATTGCAAATATTCAACAAAAACCGTATTCGAATTCGAATCGATATTCATGCTAATTCGCAAATTTTCATTAGCATTTTGTTTCAATGCATCGCTAAGGTATTAAAAAATTAGCGATAACATCACTATAACTAGAAAACAATTAATACATTAGAGATTCCAGAATATCTGCAGATAAATAAAATTCTGTAATTTACCACATTTTCCACGTCTTTAGTTCATTGTACTTGACAATAAAGAACACTCAAGTTAACATTTTTTGCACAATACAAGAATGAGTTTTATACGGAATTTATTCCGTGCCAGTTTTGGCCGTAGTTTTGTAGGTGTTTAAATATCTGCTGATAATGACAACTTAGTCGTCGAAATACGTATACAGAATACGAAAATTAATGTGGAAAGGGGTTATGTGTCAACCTTAAGTGATTACGAGTGACGACGTTACAAATGCATCGCATAATGGATAAATTGCTCGTTGATCCAAATCTTGTGTCTTAGAAAACACATTTGTATGTTTTTTCAATTTCTCCCCATACAAAAATAGATTGTACACGAATGGATGCTCGCGTGGTAATATTTTCGATGGTCCTTAAAATATTTCTGATGTTGAAAGTTAATTTATTCTTTTGACTTAATCTTGCGAAAATAAAAAACTTGAAAAACTATGTCAAAATGTGGACTACTGGATCTGTATATAGATAACCTCTAAAGTTTGAATTATTTTGTCATATTCTGCTCAGATCAGAGCTGTTTCACGTACTATAAAATTTAAATACAGTTTTTTTTATTTTAACAAAAACCTCCACTTCGATTCTATGGACGTACAAATAGAGACGAATTTTTTGAAAAAAATTATAAGTTTCAAAAACATTTCAACCCACCTGCAATTTTACTTTAAACCCAGAATTGCAATAATATACAAGTTGTTCAATTCAAAGTAAAGGAAAATGACGTAAACTTACATTATAAGCGAAACTGTTACATAAGCGCCATGTGTTGAAAAACTACTGTCCAAATTTTTAAAATTCACGTTGAAGTAGTCTGAAATATTCTAATGGGTGGTCACCGTGAGATATCTGTATAGATATGAGATTAAAAGAGGATACCTTCGCTGTTTTCTCTTATTTCATTCTTCCTCTGCGAATCCTGTAAGGTCAGTAATATTAGACGAAGTCTTACTGTGTGTTATGAAATTTAAAACTTAACATCAGGCTATGGTGCACTTTTCAGCTTCCTTATTCGATTGTTTTTTTTTCTTTTTGTGGAAGTTTAACAATCATTTTTGATTTGGTTTTTGCTACTTCCTTTTTCCCAGTACTTTGGAAAATTTGTACGATCGCATCAGTGTATATTAAAGGTTGAATAGTTTTGTTGAAGTAATATATATATATATATATGTATATATGTATATATCGACAGAATTAAAACTATTGTGTTCTTGTCACCAAAATGAACTTATCAATGGATGATCTACTGTAACTAACTTGGCTAAAATCATGCAGTTTATGAATAAAGTTATAAACGAACGCTTTTAGGTATGTATGTAGATGTAAGATTTTGTTAAAACTCTTGTATACTTTTGGTTCTTCCCCTCTTTAGTAAAACTTATTCCTTCCTATTTAAGTAAATCGGTCTTGCTAGATACAATAGAATGGTTTCCATTTTCCATACTTCAATTCAATTTTATGTGTCCCTCAAGGCTCTAACTTAGGACCCTTGCACTTTCAATATCATTGTTAACGATCTTTTATATACAATTGATCGATGTGTGTTGGCATATGAGGACGATCTCAAAATTTTTATGAAAATTACTAACTTGTCTGATTGTTATGAATCTGAAAATAATTGACAAATTGTATTTATGTGGTACAGTAAGAACCAGGTTTTAGTAAATATCGATAAATAAGCTATTATTACGTGTTATAAAATTTCGAATTTCGTTCAAGTAAAATGTTATCAGGGATTTGGGTGTATTGTTTGACACTGCTCTACAGTCCTCTAATCAGGTTTGCGGCTGCTATTAAGTCTTTGGGCTTTCTGATGGATACCTACTGACAATTTAATAACATTTTCATTTTGAAATATTTGTGGAGTGAAAAACAACATGTGAAAATGTAATCTTTTAAATATGTAAAAGATTAGGCAAAAAACAAAATGAAAGATAAACAAAATTTCAAAAGCGTATTCCTAAAAAGATGCTATTTTTAAAAGTAACAAATGGGTGGAAGTCAGAACCTTTTTTGTAAAGATGAACGACTGTTATAAATAAAAGTAAACAATTTTTATATACAGACAATTGCACAAAAATTTCAACATTTTCAAATATAATTTAATTTTAAAATAATGGCCTACTTTTCAATTTATTGCCTATTTAATTGTTTTATTAGAATTTAAATCATTCAGTAATTTAAACTATCAGAAAATAGTTGGCTTAGCCAGTTAGAACGAGTCGAAGTAAATGAAGTTGCAACTCAGCAGGTACTCAACTCTCTCTTCATGTTTCGCAGTGTAACACGCATACATCCAGTAATCAAGTTAGACATTATTTAGTAGCCGCCCATTGAACATGTAAAACTAATTAAAGTACCTAATTCCGTTTCCAGTTTTATATTTACGGGTATCCGGTTAATTAAACTATAAAACGCCATTGCATAATTGAAATTGGCCAGTTCCAGTTGTGTGATTGTCGACTTAAAATTACCGGCGTCGCTAAAGCTATACCATGCATACAACTTCATTTTATATCAGTTTCGTAATTATTGTACGCGAAGCAAATCACTCTCAGGCTCCATCGAAAATACAGAATCGATATCCATGTTATTATATCGCATAAAATATTCTCTTGTTTTACATTAAAAACTATTTAATGGCAAAAGGCGATAATTCTGTTCTAAAATTCAGAAAGAATTACATTCAGAAATCAAAGTAAGCATCAGAATCGTTTTATGTTGTCTAAGGTTTTGAAACATAAACTGAGCTTTTAAATTATGCATGCACTGGCACTACAGGCCTAATTATTTTTAACTTTAACATTGTTTATACTTCATTTCCGATTAACAACGTTATAGCAGTTTTATGGTAAACCTCTTTGGTTAATTAATAGATTTACTTTTTCTCTTTTGCATTTTAGTTTACTGTGCGTCGTATATATTCATCCTTCTCTAGAATAATGTATTCTTATGTGTTTATTGTTTACATTAGAGTTCTCGATCTTTTATTAATTTGATTTGCTATTAACACTAAACGTACCGAGATTAAATACGAGGATAGTTTGACAAGTAGTGAGAATGAATGAATGATAAATACTTCGTAACTAAGGGTATGAAAGCTGCCGAAATAAAAGTTGAGTTACGGGAAACATTAGGTGAATCTGCTCCATCATCCGCCACAATAACTAGATGGGTAAATGAATTTAAACGTGGTAGATGCTGATGAAACGCGCTCTGGAGCAACCAAAATCGTGACTTCTAAGGAAATGATTATAAAAATCCATAATATTATTACGCAAGATCGACGACTCAAAGTGAGAGAGATAGCAGACATGGTAAGCATTTCAACAGAACGCGTACACCACATTTTAATGAAAGAATTGGGCCTTTCCAAGCTTTCGGCAAGATGGGTGCCGCGATTGCTTATGACTGATCAAAAGGTCACACGTTTTCGCATTTCCAATGAGTGTTTGGACCTGTATAAGCGGAAGCCGGTTGATTTTTGTAGGCGACTTGTTACTTGCGATGAAACTTGGATACACTACAGTACACCCGAAACTAAACAACAGTCGGAACAATGGTTAGAACGTGGTTCTGCACCTCCAAAGAAAGCGAAAACCACTTTATCGGCAACCAAGGTGATGGCATCAATTTTTTGGGATTCAAAGGGCATTTTGCTCATTGATTACCTTCAGAAAGGTGCCACGATAAACGGACAATGTTATGCAGAACTTCTACAAAAATTAAATGTTGAGATTCGTGCTGAACGGCTAGAAATGGGAAAGTAAAAGATTCTGTTTCGCCAAGACAACGCTCCCTCGCATACCAGCACAGTTGCGATGTCCAAAATCCACGAGTTGCATTTCCAATTAGTACTGCATGCGCCTTATTCGCCGGATCTAGCCTCTTCCGGCTTCCGCCTTTTTCCAGAATTGAAAACGGCACTAGCTGGAAAGATATTTTCGTCTGACGACGAGTTTATCATCTTCGTAGATGAGTATTTTGCAAGCCTTCCGGAATCGCATTTTAGAAATGGCATAAGGGCATTGGAGCACCGTTGGAATAAATGTATTACTCTTTTAGGAGAATATATTGAAAAATAAAAATTATTTTGTATTTAAAAAATTCGTTTTTCTTTTCCATTCTCACTACTTGTCAAACTACCCTCGTATATACCTACACAGTTTGTCGCAGAGAGAACAGAACTTTTTTATAATAAAAACAAAAGCTTACTATTTTGGTAAAATTCATTTAATTTATTCAAAGCAGTCGCCTTCGGCTTCGATAGAACGTTTGGCACGGTCAATTAACATGTGGAATGAATTTTTAAGTTTATCTTTAGAGATGTCCTTCAAGATCGTTGCCGACGCCTTTTTAATGGCTTCGACGTCGGCATAACACTATCCTTTCATCGGAGGACCAAATCCGGTGAATACGGTAAATAGTTGATGGTTAAAATGACATTTGTAGTTAGAAAATCTGTGATAAGCGTCCAGCGACTAGATGGTGCATTATCATGTACTAAACGCTAGCTAATATAAATAAATACGCGTCAAAAGACGCTTCATAATACCAAGATAACATACAGCATTGACTGTTTGACTAGTTGGTACAAACTCTTTCTGCACTATGCCTTTCGAATCACAAAAACAAATCAACGTTGTCTTCGCTTTTGATTTCTCCACCTTTTTTTCGGTCTTTCTTCTTAATAATTCTGAGGTTACGTAAGTGTAAGTGTTACGTAAGTGTACATTGATTTCTGCAATTTCACATATTCCCATTTCGTGATTTAGTACATGATGTGTGTTTAGTCTTAAGTATTACTTCGAGGTGTGCACCTTTTTAGGGTCTACGAAACTGAAATAGTTCCATTTTGGAAAACACCGTTTCATTCTCATTTCCGCAGTTTTTCCTAGAGTTGTTTTACTCTACCTAAACTTTTCATCGTCACCACCACGTATTTACTTGTTCAACATCCGCAGTAGGTTTTGAATTTTTTTGCTGAAATTTTGCTTATCTTGTTCCACGTCCTTTTCTTTTTTTTAGGGTCTTTTCTTATGCTTAATGTCAATAGTAATTTTGCTATAAGAACGGAATTATATTTTTGTTTATTAATGGTATGCTAGATAGGACTAGTGTTCTCTTGTCCTTTTATATCGGTTGCATTTGAAGAGAACTTAATCAATATCTAAGAAGAGAACACAAGACCCACCTTGATGTCGAGAGAACTTGCTTATCGTTTTATTTGTGTGTTTCATAATCCCCGTTCCACTAGCTCTGAACTACGATGAAATTCCTTTAGAGTTTTAATTAATTAATATCTGAAGAGAACGCAGTAATTTGCAATCATCAAATAAAATTCAATACAGGTCGGGTTAAAATTAACTTTCTACGTTTTTAATCTCAGTTTTTTTTTTTGAGTAGTTTGAGACATTTCTAGAACACTTTAATGTAAACATTTCTCTCATTTGAAATTTAATACTTGAGGGCTTTTGTAATATTAGCTTCTAATAATTTATTTTTGTATCTAAAGTCATATTTTTTTCTTGATTACATACAGTATTTCCCAAATTTTTGTAACGAATTGAAACACGAATTGAACGTGAGGAACAATCTATGTTGAAATTAGTTAGTCAGATTTGAGAAGAATTAATTTTCTCATAATTTTCTAACATCCTGCGTTGTCTTCTTTCAATATTATTGATAGCTAATTTGTTTATAGATTTAATCAAGCTTAAAGAGTTAATTGTATAATTTATAAACTGAACCCTTTTTGGTTTATTTATTTTACATCCACATTGTCCAAAAGTTTACAATACTAATGTGAGTTTATTATTTTACAAGCAGGTGGAGGTAATCCACGAACAAAACTTCTTTTGCATCCCAAAAAAACTGATGCTAACACCTTCTTGTCCGATTTCTGGATTCTAATTTGCTTCGAGCCGAAATACTGGGTTTACACCACTCCTTAACCTCTTATTTTGATTGAGGATCATGGTGGTAGACCCAAGTCTCATCCAAAGTGATGAAGCTATGCATAAAATTGTTTTTATTCTTTCTAAAACGCTTCAAATGTTTCTGAGAAGGTTGCATTCAGATGTTCCATCGTTAACGAATGCCGCACCCATTTTGCACACAGCTTTCTGAAACCCAAAACTTCAGTCGAAATATTGAGTGCTTGTACCAAATCTCTCTGGGTTAATCAACGGTCTACCAAAATTATATCCTGTATAATTTGGTACGTAGACTTCCGCGGTCGTGGTCCATGCTATTTGCTTGTGGGTTTCCGGGCTGGAACCGGGTCAGTTTCAGTGCAGTAGTTCAGCCCTGAAGATGTCCCATACAAATTGGTACGAAACGTCGGCAGATATACTAGTGACGCGGTTCCAGACCGGAAACCCAGAAGCAGTTATATCCTGTATTTTTGCTACGAGTTCTAGTGTTGATGCCCTTTTCGAACATCATCCACGTGGATCCTCTGCAAGACTTGTACAATTTTGTTTAAATTCAGCAACCTATCCCTTCTACTGTTCTAATTGAAGGTGAAGAGTCCTTATACACTTTTAACAATCGTTCATGAATTTGTTTTGGTGATACATCTTGCAAAAATAAGAATTTTATCACTGCACGATATTAATCGTATATTAAATATACGATTTTCGCTGTAAAAAAAATGTTGTGACACGTCAACTTTGAACACTTGATAAAAAATAAAAAGAGAAAACTTTAGAGGTGTTCATAAAAAAAGTAGTACAAATTTTAGAAAATAAAGACGCGAACCTAATAACGCCATCTCTTATCGAATGACAAAACTTATTGAACAACCTGATAGAAAGAAGGTCTATTGCAAAAGGAAAGGAGTAAATGAAGGAGATTTACTACTTCCCTATGAGGAAGAAAATATGGGCAAAGCTACTATTATTATGATTAATAATGAATCCGTTTATGAATTCTATCGACACTTGATTTAGTTCCTATTCCAATTAACAATTCACTTCTTTTGAATTGAATTGTCAATCAAGACTTCCAACTTATTGATAGACTTATTTTCAGGCAACTCACGTTAGCCACGGAACTTTTTGGACAAATATGTAATGTTTGTTCACAGTTTACATTACATCAAAATGTAAATTGTGGGTACTCGTATTGGTATAAATGAAATAAATGTTGATGTTATACAATAAAAGGACTTGCTTGAAATTGCTCCTTACCGGAAGTGACACATTGTTTCTGAATAAACGAGGAAATAGGTATTTCATATGCATCATTCTAATAATAATTATTATACATGTTCAGAACAACATTAGAAAAATAATGTTACTGCTGAAAGAATGATTGTTGTTTGGTATATTAAGTAAATTACAAAAGTTTACTTGTCCTATATAAATACGCGATTTATCATCCTAAATGGTACTTAGTCAGCACAAAATTGACCTTTATAAAGTCTTAAAATTTCAAGAGTAATAAAATTAACAGTTCATTTTAGGTTTCATGTTAAGATAGCAACCGTGGTGATTTATATGAAGCCGTTCGGAAAATGTATTAAGTCATTTCAGCTGGTGCACACAGATATCATATGGAAGTGATCCTTCACATGAAAAAGGTTTTTTCCAATTTGCAACAAAAACAGCAACGAGTCGATGATTCAGAAAGCTGTTTATCGCTATTCGCAACAAAAAAGATTTCTTGCGTCGTTACGTAACCATGGACGAAACATGGATACATCATTCCAGAGTCGAAGCCTCTTTCATGTTTTCAATTTACCGTGATGTTTGACTCCGAAAAATTTCAGTGATTATTATATTGACTTAGTGCTTTTGAAGGAGGAAAAAAAAAAACTGCAGAGAGAACCCTGCCACAGGTCGATGAAAACAATGGCAAAATTGAACGAATTGGGTTTTGATCTGCTTCCCCACCCCCCATATTCGCCAGATTTGGCCCCCAGTGACTACTGGCTCTTTGCTGATCTTAAAAAAATGCTCCAGGGAAAAAGATTTGGCTCAAATGAGGAGGTCATCGCTGAAACTGAAGCTTATTTTGAAGCGAAAGATAAATTTTTTTATAAACATGGTATTGAAAAATTGGAAAAGCGTTGTATCACCCTAAAAGGTGATTATGTTGATGAATAAAAAAAAATTTTGCAAAAAAAATGTTGTTTTCATTGTTAGTCTCGGGACTTATTGATCCATGTGTTAGTCAGCACAAAATTGACCTTTATAAAGTCTTAAAATTTCAAGAGTAATAAAATTAACAGTTCATTTTAGGTTTCAAAGACATCACCGTGGTGATTTATATGAATTCTTATTAAGTCATTTCAGCTGGTGCAACCGGACACTTTTCAATTTGCAACTGATTAAGATTCCTCCTCTTTCATGTTTTCAATTTACCGTGATGTTTCTCCAATTTCGGAGTGGAAAAAAAAACTGGAGAAAGCCATTCCCAACTAAACGGAGAAAGGATGTTCGTCACAAAAATGAAGTGAAATTAATTATAAATTTAGTCCGATAAGAATGAATGAAAGAGTTGGCGAGAGAAGACTGCCAGCAATGAAATTGGAACATATTATGAACTCAAAATCCATTAAGAATTTCTCAAGTTTCTAACGCCCGTCCCCACGCTCCGTTATCTCGAAAAGTTAGAGCAGAGAAGCGACGTCTGCCTTGGTCGCTACTATATTCGGTTTCTTCCGTTTCATAAAACAGAAGACATACCCTTTCTGTGATGGCAGAGCCGGCGTCAGGATGCATTTGTTCTGATAAAATCGTGTTGTCTGCGTTTTAGAGAAAATTTAATCTTAGAAATTATTATTTGGTAATAAAAAGAGCAAAAGTCTGCTGATTAGGTCATATTAAATTTTTGTAATATTTTTGCACTACAGCATGTCTCTTTTTAATTATTTTTCTTTTTAGAATAAGATAAAAGTAATTATTATGCCAAGTAAGTGATTACAGAAGAAAATTGAAGTGAACGTAGACCAAAAATTAGTATTTTTTTTCAGGGTTTCCTAAACTTCGAAGCCATATAAGTTATATTTTGGGAAAGTAACACTGTCACAGATTTATACCTCTTTCAAAATGTCGAGATTCGTGCCTGAAAAATTGCATTTGCGACACGCATTACTTTTCTTATTTAATCAAAAGAAAAAAGTCGCCGAAAATCATCGTTTGCTGGTAGAAGCTTGCGGTGAGTATGCTCCAACCATAAAAACATGTGAGGCGTAGTTTAGACATTTCAAAAATGGTGATTTCGATGTGCAAGGCAAAAAACGTTGTGATAGACCGAAAAAGTTTAAAGATGCGAAACTGCAGGAGTTATTGAATGAAGACCCAACCCAAACACAAAAATAATAAGCTGAAGCATTAAATGTGGCCCAAGAAATGATTAGCGACCGATTACGAGCAATGGGAGAAATTCAAAAGATGGGAAAATGGATGTCCCATCGATCGAATGACAAATGGAAAATCGAAAAATCATCGGTGAAATGCTGCTTCAAAGATATGATCGAAAGTCATTTCTGCATCGAATAATGACGGGTGATGAAAGATGGATTTATTTCGAAGACCCTAAACGCAAAAAAGCACATTTATTATCTGGCGAAGCCGGCCCATGGACTCCCGGCCAAATCGTTTTGGTCCCAAGACAAGGCTCTGTCTTGGTGGGACCAGAGTGGTGTGGTGTATTATGAACTGTTGAAACCTGGTGAAACAGTTAATACTGATGCTACCGACAACATTATCAATTTGAGCCATGCATTGATAGAAAAATAGACTGGGTCCGAAGACTTGTACTTTTTCTACGAAATAACCGGTAATGACTTTCCGGTACACCCGGTGTATGCTACATCATATGTACACGTTAATTTTCGTATTCTGTATACGAACAACTAAATTGTCGAAATACGTATACAGAATACGAAAAATTAATGTGGAAAAGGGTTATGTATCAACCTTAAGTGATTAAAAATATATGCTTCTACAGGATGATTCGTTTTTCTTTTGTTACATAGTATATTCATCTTTCTATCCATATTATATTAGGTAAGGCTTTATTTGGACTTGTAAATTTTTAGAGGAACATAATAATATAGAAAAATTATAAAATGAGTAATTTAATAATGTAATATTATTTGAATCGGTTTAACATTTCAATAATATACACCTGACTGGGAAATAAATGAAATTTCAGTCGACATCTCTTCACAAAAAAATAAGAAAAACAAAGGAATTTTAACGCTTTTCATTTTTTTAAATTGAAACCAATGCCGTATACGTACATATATATATAGACACATACATACATAGATACATATATATATATATATATATATATATATATATATATATATATATATATATATAAATTCAGCGGGCGTCTCCTTTGGCATAGAAGCGGTAGAAAAGTAAATCGCACTGTAAAACAAGAGCAGGAAGGTAATAAATATTCTTATCTACCCTATCGCAATATCAAACTTCCAAAGGCATTGAAAATATTTGATCCGAGAAATCTGAGTATACGATCCAATAAATCGTGAGTCGGTCTTTTAGAATGTGCGAAAAGGAACGGGTAAAGAAAGAACGGAACTCTCCGTGTGTTCCGCCGAACCGGAGGCAGCGGAGATGGGAAGGACCGATGAGGAAGAAGAAAGACTACGAATCGAGACGGGCGCAATGCAGTTTCATTGTCAATAAACGGTATTAGTTAAAAATTTACATTGGTGCCTTTGTAATTTGTTATCCGACATTTACTGGTAGTAATAAAATACTGGCTTTGCTCTCTCAGTTTCTGGAGACCAATTCGAGGGAATTTAAGATTTTTAGAGGAGTGGTTTCACGTTAAAATGTTATTATATTGATTATATATGTATATATGTACATACTTTAGACAAAATAAAATCATTTTCTATAATTTTGAAACTTAATTACATATGCAATCAAAATAAATTGAAGCACGATGTAGTGGGTGGTAAAAAAAGGATATTCCAATGTCTATTTATTAATTCAGATTTATAAATAAGCTGAAGAGTACATAAATGTTCTTGTTCGTCGACTATGAATCAAAACTGAGCGATCATATGCATCGTGATATAAAAGGTGTTTCATATTGCGCGGTTATTTTCAAGAATAAATAAAATATAGATGGCCCACTGAATTTGTCTGCGTATGTGGGCATTTAAAAAGTGTGATGTATGACATTTATAAAAATGGCTTCCTACACGGTACAACAACGCGTTCAAATTGTTGAATTATTTTATGAAAATCAGCGTTCTGTGAAAAGAGTTTTTAGAAAATTATGTGAATTTTACGGTTTATATAATCGTCCATCTGAAAGCACTATTGGTCAAATTATTAAAAAAATTCAAGAGACCGGTTCCGTGGAAGATTAAAAAAGTGAAAAGTACAGTCGTAGTGGTCGTTCATAAAAAAATATTGGTTTGGTTGGTGAAAGTGTTGCTGAAGATCCTGAAATGTCCATTAGACGACTTTCACAACAACTTGGACTTAGTGGATCAACAACATGGCGTATTTTGCACAAGAATTTAGCTCTGAAGGCATATAAGAGTCAAATGACACAGGAACTGAAGCCATTAGATCATTTAAAACGTCGTTCATTTATCAATTTCATCAATGAACAACCAGATGATTTTTCCCAAAAAAAAAATGTTTTCCGATTAGGCAAATTTTGAACTTGGTTGCTATGTTAATAAACAAAATTGTCGTATCTGGGGTAAGGAAAATCCACGAATTATTCATGAGAAACCTATGCATCCTAAACTAGTTACTGTTTGGTGTGCATTATGGTCAGGTGGTGTAATTGGACCTTACATCTTCGAAAATGCTGCTGGCGAAGCTGTAACTGTCAATGGTGATCTATATCGTCGGATGATAACGGAATTTTTGTGGCCCGAATTAATGAATATTGATCTAAAGGATATGTGGTTACAACAGGATGGCGCTACACCTCACTTTGCGCACGAATCAATTGATTTATTGAGAGAAAAATTTCCTGGACATGTAATCTCAAGACACGGTGGTGTTAATTGGCCAGCAAGATCATGTGATTTGACACCGTTGGACTATTTTCTTCGGGGTTATGTGAAAAGTCGGCTTTTTAAAAACAATTCACAATCAATTCCTGCTTTGAAAGATGAAATTATTCGTGTCATTAGTGAGATAGAGCCTCAATTATGTCAAAATGTCATTGAAAATTTTAACAAAAGCGTGGACGTCTGTGGAACTGCAAGAGGCATTTGGCAGACATTATTTTTCGCATGTAAATGTCATAGCTGATACTTCAATTACCAATAAAAAGTTTTTGAAAGTGAATGCAAATTATGTGTTTTATTTATTCTTAAAAAAAACGCGAAATTTGAAACACCTTTATATTAGATTAGATACACATGTCGAATATGACTTCGAGTGTATTACAAAGTAGAAAGTCTATGCAAAAGGAATTCTTCCTCGTTTACGCAGCATTTTCATATAGACCACATCTAACAACGTTCAAAAACAAGCTACTTTCTCAGGGGGTCGCTAGTATTCAACAAGCATCGATGCTTGTTGAATACCGCTAAGATGATCACCCATCTTAATTATAATTTCTAAAAAATATTGTAAATATTAGGAGTTTACTTCTGATTATGGAAATAGTGTTTCTCTGAAAAACAATTCTGCCAATTATTAACAATATAATAAAAGAGAGGTTTTCTATTACAGTTCTGCCCGATCTAAACGGTATAATAATACAGGGGAAAAATAATTTTTTGTTTCAGAATTTCTCAGAAAATTAGTTTCCGCCTATAATTGTAGTATCCATTTCTGTAATTTGCTGAAATTGTTACATATGCTCAAAGAACTGCAGTCAGTCTAAAACCTTTCCCATGAATAAATAATAATAAAATTACAGACGAACACGATATATCGCATGGTTTGGAAATCTTAAAAATACGATCGCGGCCAGAATAAACAACCCGCGGAAATTATTTCCAACTGAAAAAGAAAATCAAACTTTCCGAAACACGAAAGCATGTGTTTATATAGCATATACATACACAGGATAGATACAAAATTTACACAGTAGTTAAGCTGCATATACACATTGTAATGTGGTATTTTATTGGTTGAAATTATACACAAAAAATACGAGGAAAACGCCAAAAATTTTTTACCTAACAGTGACACAAAGACCTGCGATTTTTTGATAATTTTATTTATCAAGGTAATCTACAAAGGGTACTAGGAAAGTTTTGTAATACAGCTTTGTTTATTTAATTTTTTCAAAGTAATTTCTTCTACACTCAATACACCTCTCCATCCTCCGAAACCTATCTTTAAACCAGTTCTGCAAAGTTTCATTAGGGAGTAAATCACCCTCGTTATCCCAAGCCCGCAGAAAGTCCTCATCACTAGAAAACCGCCTCCCTTTTAGCTTCATTGTCACATGCGGGAACAGTGCAAAGTCACAGGGAGCAAGATCTGGACTGTAAGGAGGATGCTCGAGAAGTTTCAATTCTGTCGTGGTCAAATATTCGGTGCAGGCTTTGGCGCGGTGAGCTGGAGCATTATCGTGATGGAGGAACGAGGTGTCCATTCTTGATTTTGGTCGCAAGTTCATCATAGATCCAATGATTTTAGGCAGGCACTGTTCAGTATACCACTTAGCTGTGACTATCTTCTGTGTGTCCAAAACGATGCGTTCCACAAATTTACTCGATTTGAAAAATACAGCATCTATCATACAGCTATTGGGATTTTCTGACAACTACGGGCGTGTCCTCATCATCAAAAACCCAAACTTTGTTTTGAGCTTTGGTCGGCACATCGTAATAGTACAGCCAAGTTTCGTCACCTGTCACGATGTTGTTCACATACCGAGATTGTCCCTTATTAAACTTTTTTAGCATCTCCCGGCACCAAGTCACACGATGTGTCATCTGCTCTTCAGTTAGTCGATGCGGCACCCAGAGAAAACAAAGTTTCTTCAGATCATGCAGAATTGAACGAATTGCTGGTGCATTTAGGCCTGATATACCCTCTTATCTGTTGGTAGGTCACTCCTCACAGTAGTAACGTTTTCCTCTGTAACTAACGTTCGTGGCCTTCCCGGCCTCTCAGCATCCTCCACAGTTAAATTTCCCCTTTGGAATTCTCTATACCACCTGAATATCGTTGTGCGATGTGGATAAACATCACCTAGTGCAAGTGTCATTTCTTCGAAGCACTGATCTATGTTTAAACCACGCACGAAATTATAACGCAAAACTGCCCTTATCTCATTTTGTGACCACGATACCATCGCAAGCACTTTACACTCTCACTGCGAACGAATAACAGAGCACATTGACATGGCGCGGTGGCTACTATGCACGTATAAACATTAATAAATTAATTAATGTTGTTCCTGTGATATTTCCAATTTAATATTTATCACTAAATCCAATGTATGGTAATCTAATTTTACTTTGTTTTTGATTCTATTTGAGAGACTATATTAGAATTTGAAGTATTTGTAATGTCTGAAAATATAATCTTCGAATTATACAAAAAATCTAAACAAATTATTCAAAAATTGTTTCCAAGTTTTAAGAATATTTTTATACAATTCATCTGTTAATTCTGAAAAATGCCTAATTACTTTTACTTCTAAAAATATCTCCTAAATTCTTCTTAATTGTAAATACAGCGATACATATTTCCATTAAAAAAAATCCCAAGATTTATTTTCTTAATAGCAGTATCAAATTTACACGGAAACTTTAAAGCAATCCCGTTGATGATTCAGTAAGACAATATGCATTCGAAATTCGTAATTAATCAGTCAAAGTATCTTTCATGAAACACTTCAAAAATGAGCCCATATTGATTTCTCGTACCCTTACCCATGAGCTTTAATGGCAGCGGCTAAAAAAGAGGGGACTCAAGTGTAGGGAGTGGACTAGTTTGATAGGTTCTGGCTGCCCCATTCATTAGAAAAAAAACAATAAAATGGGAGGTTCCACTTTACCTCTCTGGAAGGACGTAACGGCCTTTTAAATAATAATGAAAGATTAATTAGGAAGTGGCGGTTTGTCACGTATTCAAATCGCTTTGTAATGGAAAATAAAGCAAACAAAGGATTATTTTTATTAAACATTAAGCGTCGTTTTATTTAAAAATAAGGAAATATTCTTAAATTTATATTTTTTTTTAATAATCTAGATGGCTATTGAGTATTGTTTCAAAATTATCTTTATTTGTTTGTGCGCTCTAAATCTTCAGATCACATATAAAAGCTATAATGTAAGTCAATTTATTTTTTCTTCGAAGGACACATAAAAATTGCCTCATTGTTATAGTTGAAACCTAGCACCTTACACTTTAAGACACTAAGTTAACGTTCACCGCACTAACTGTGGTCGTAAATCGCAGGATATTGTTAAATTGATCGGTGCTAGTTAATAATAATATGAGGAAATAATACTAAAATAAAATTATTTATTTAACACTTCTGTATAGTTTGCTTTTGTTTCAATTTTAGATTTCGCGATGCTCGAAGTGGTCGTTCGTTAATGAACCTATTTATTAAACTTAAGAAGGCGAAAGGTCTCTCGACAGTTACTAAATCGTTGTGTGTTGAATTCTGACTGAAATGACCATTTAGTAAAATTCAGGTACAATAAAATAACTATTAAAGTTAGATGACGTTCTAAGAAAATTAAATGATAATGAAGGCGAGCAACCCCTAAGCTAAAAGGATACATTAAGGTTTATATTTTATTGCACTTGAGATTTACTAATAGAAAGAAAAACAATAGTACGAGAAAGGTTATAGTCGAATGTGATCAAAGAGGGAAATGGATATTCAAAATTATAGGGCTTTACTACATGTATGTTCCAATGTATGTATATAGTAAAGAAATTTGATCTAGTGCACCCTAAATAGAAATAAATAGAAATTTTAATTGTCGGGAACACACAAACAGCATATACCAATAAACAATTAATTGATATTGTAAAACGTTAAATTTGTAATACTCATAATTCATACAGACTAAAAGATTTTGATGAAGAATGAAATTATGGTATCACAGTATATACAATAAGTAAATAATCAGGTTATAATAAATATATAATAAATTATTTTGACATTTTGCCGTTCACGTCACATTTCATGGCTCTCTAAATGACGTGTGTAATGTGCTCCAACATTTTATAAAAGTATAGTATTCTTAATATTTATTTTGAAATTTAGAATTTCATTTTTCTTATGACATAGTATCAGTATCAAGCGAATCCGTAAAGAAAAGGATCGCTTTAAATAAAAAGACGTTAACAATTTGATTACGCAATAATGAAAGGGAAATAGAAAAAATTAACAAAGGCATTAAGAGGAGTAGAGATAGATTCAGATTATAGACTACTAAGTGTTAAAATAAACATTGACGTACGAGTGTACGGAAAGTACTTCAAGGCTATAGTGTAATAGCTTCGAGTCGAGAACAATAAAAAAATTAAACAAAATAAAGTAAGGGTTATTCAAAGCTATGCTGTTATCAAAAGGGAATCAGTGAATAAAAAACATATAAGCATGGAAAAAGCAAGGTGCGTAATTTAAGAGAAAACAAGAATAGAAAAAAAGAACGCTGGTTTAATGCAGAATGTTGTCCTACCGCTTTCCGATAAAAAAAAATGTAGGCAGGACGGAAGATGTAACAAACTAATAGAAAAGATGTACAAATATATGGGAAACAGAAACGTAAGACCAAAATCACATAAGTAAGAACGAAATAATCCTACTGTGAGAATAAACTAGAAGAAAGTTGGGAGAGCACTGTAAAAGAAATTAAAATTAATTCTATTAAGAAATACAGAACTCTGGATGAACGAAGGCATTAAAAACAGTATTTTGTAACTGGAATTGTAGACTAATAGATGATAGGGAAATAATGAGAGCATGGAGAGAGTATTTTGAAGAAATTTTGAATGGAAAAGGAAATAATATGGAAGTGCGAGGCGGAAAGGCAAGGATGGAGTCATATCCGTCTTAGCAAAAAAATGAATAAAAGAAATTATATTGCCACTAAAAACAAGCAAAAGCTCTGGAGATAATGGGATAACAGCAGAATTTATTAAAAACAGAGATTAGGTATTAGACAATGAGTCGACATTAAACATGAAACCAAAAAAAGAATGTCACAAACTTGAAAAGATTCAGTTCATATACTGTTATTTCAAGAAGGCGAGAAGAATAAATGTAATAATTATAGAGGACAGCACTATTAAATTCAACTCGCAAAATGTGATAAATTCAAGTATATTTAGAAAGAAAGGTAGGATAATATCAATTTAGATTAACGAAGAATAGCTCAATTATTGAAAAAAACATGATTCAGAAAAAGTTATTTACATTGCATGCAATTGCATTGTATTCTGAAAACCCTCAAAATGTCTACAACATAATAAAAGGGAAAAATTATACGAAGCTATGAAAGACCTAGGAATCCCATGCAAAATGAACAGATTCGTCAAGATTTAGAAAACACAAATAGTGGAGTAACTGAATAGCTCAGACAAGATGACTCCTGTCCAGATCATTTAATATCTTAGAGACGGGGGTAAGAAATAGGAATATAAATAATTTAGATACAATCATAAGCCAATATTGTCATATTGGCCTAAATAAAAGAAAAAAGTTCAAGGAATAGTCTAAGAAGTGAACGTTAAAATATAAGACTGAAGTTGGTGAAGATAAAATATTCCTATGAAAAGCTCACGTAATAAAGCTTATCATCAAAACGGAATAGAAATCAAATTGGAAAGCAACAAAATAATGAAAATAGAAAAGGTACAGGGATTTAATTATTTAGGAACATGGCCTAAGAATGAAGCAAGGAAATTGAAAGGAGGGTGATATGCGGGTGGTCTTAATCCATATTCAAGATAAAAATATATTGTATTTCAAGACAGGCAAAGATTCGATTATACAAGTTTGCGCTAAGACAGATAGTAGTCTATGGGAGGGAAACCTTGGTTTCAATATGCACCAAGAAAAACTATGTAAAAACCAAAGACGCATTTTTGGAGAGGGAAGAATGTGGGAGAGAGTTGGGAGAAAAGAAATAATAATCCATGCCTTTACATCCTCCAACGGTTTCAGTCAATTACAGGGGACATCATGGTGTTATTTAAGACCTTTGACTCTTGAATCCTCCAACGGTTTAACTCCAAAGGTTTAAGACTTTTGACCTTTGATCCTCGATCCCGAGACTCCTGGCGTGATAAGCCACTGAGCTATCAGTCGGCTAAGGTTAAAATTAAAAGGTCGTGCAAATTAAACCACTAGTAAGCTGAAGACAAGAACACCTTAAAACTAGATGTATGCAGGCAATGGAAAAGGAGTTGTAAAAGAAATACAGAATGGAAACTGACAGCGAATAGAAGGGAATGGATTTCTAAGCTGTGGGCCTAAACGGTCTATTTATTTATTCTATAGCTCTATAGCTTCACCCAATTAATTAATAAATAAATTTAGGAATTAATTATAAGTAAGATAACGGTATAATTGTAAAACCAAATTAAGTATGTAATAGTTACATAGGGGACATTTTAAAAGTAACAAACTAATTGCAAATTTCTTATACAATTTCAAATTTGTTTCTTATTCTTGTATAAATAAAGAAAAAATACGGACAATTGTCGCTGTATTTTTTTTTCGTATACCGCTTATGAAAAAATAATAATTTAGTTCCACATTGAAACGGTAAAACTTAATTATATTTAGTATATTTTCGCCTCTACCTTTCGACAAATCCTCACCGTAAATACGAAAGAGGAGAAATATTACGAGTGTGTCGGAATTTATGAAATTTTCTCCTAATTCAGTCGTCGATGCTACAATGGACCATTCCGAGCAGATATGATTGCAAAACAGTTCTTTCAATCTGAAAACGGGCGCGGTCTGAATATTTTATTCGTCTTACCGCTTCCCGACAAGAGAATATTAACATTCTCTAATTCTGATGCCGCAAGATTAATTCCCTTTGAAAAGGGCTCCTGCTTATGTACATTTCGAGAATTTCACAACGCCCGTACACACGCCAGCAACTGTAGAATCGGAAGACTGTAAGCAATATCTGTATTTTAGTGTGATGTAATATTATAATTTTATGGTGTGTAATAAAAGAGAGAAAGAGATATGAGAAAATATGCTCGAAATCGTAATTAAATTTTTTTCTATATTCTTGTCTGTCATAAGTATGCAATCCAGTTTTTAATTTTCTTCAAGACAATGTATTATATAATACAATTTAGAAAGTGCTTTCAAAATAATTACATTTCTTATTTGGGAAAGAGGATTTATCAAAATTTTATTTGTTTATTGAAAAGAATTTTCTAAAGTACAATACGTACTACTGCTCATTTTTAAGTCTAAGAGAGGAAGACGTTGGATTTCTGCTCCAAAAATCTTTTCCCTCTATTTTATTTTGGGTAATCTGTTGCAAATTTTCTATTTTCTACACTCTTTTCTTTTCAACTCTTCTCACCTCTTTCAGCCATGCTTCTTTAGGCTTTCCTTCAATATTTTAGTTTGTTGCTTCAATTTTATACAGCTGGCGCATTGTTTTCCTCCTACCACACTCTTTTTAAGTGTACTTAGAAATTAGAAAGTACACAATCTTTAAAGCATATGTTTTAAGTTTGAAAACGCCACGTTGTTTAGTATTTGTTTGGCAGCCATCAATAGTGAACGTTGTCAGTGAATTTGTAAAAATGGGGAAAATTGGTCATCGATACATGCTACAACACTTTTATTTGAAAGGCCTCAGCTCAACCGATATAAAAGCTGAACTGGATTCTACTCTGGGTGAGTCTGCTACTTCGTTTACAACAGTGAAATATTGGGTAGCAGAGTTTAGACGAGGCCGTACGAGCTGCCAAGACGAGCATCGCAGTGGTTGACCAAATGAGGTGACGACTCCAGAAATGGTGAAGAAAATTCATAAAGCGGTACCGAGTGATCGTCGACTGAAAATGCGCGAGCTAGCAGACATAGTAGGCATTTCAAAAAGTGTGGTACATAGCATATTATCTGAAAATTTGGATATCAGAAAGCTGTGTGCAAGATGGGTGCTCATATTAGAGCAAAAATGGTGTTATGAAGATGTTTCAATTGAGTGTTTAGCGAAGTTTCGCAGCAACAAAGCAGAATTTTTGCGCCGTTTCATGACCATGGACGAAACATGGGTCCATCACTTTACACCCGAGACAAAAGAATAATCAAAATAATGGACTCAAAACGGAGAACCGGCTCCAAAGAAGGCAAAGATCGTGTCATTTGCAGGCAAGGTCATGACATCGGTTTTTTTGGGATGCGCGTGGAATAATTTTCATTGTCTATCTTGAAAAAGGAAAAACTATCAACGGCATTATGCGAACTTATTCTAACGTTTGAGAAAAGAAATCAAGCCAAAGCGGCCGCATTTGGCTAAGAAGAAAGTGTTATTTCATCAAGACAATGCACCAGCTCAAAAATCCGTTATTGCAGTGGCCAAAATTAATGAATTAAAGTTTGCATTTTAATTGTTACCTCTATTCGCCAGATTTAGCCCCATAGGCTTATTTTCTGTTTCCAAACTTGAAAAAATAGCTCAGTGGTCAGAGATTTACCAACGATGAAGAAGTAATGTGGGCAGTTAATGGCTATTTTGAGGAGCAAGTCAGTTCTTATTATAAAAAGGGTATCGAACTTATTGAACATCGCTGAAAGATTATGTTGAAAAATAAATATATTCTTTGTTAGGTCGGGTACTTCTGGGACCACCCTCGTATGTAGCAAATTTTATGTATCGATATCCAATAATATTCTCAAAAATAGTTATACCAGAAGTGGTTAATACACACAACGGCAACTGTATGCTAGGGATTGTTTGCTAGATAGATTATTACAAATTTATACAGTCTGCAGATGGATATATAAAAGCAACGAAAGGACTTGCATATAACTTCTATATATAACATCAGTTTGATGTACTTAAACGAACATTTTATCCAGGTTCAAAAGTCAAATGGCGTTGTAAAATTAATTTACTTTTAACGCTATCTGGAGAAATAAAAATCGATGTCCTTCATTCGGGAACAAAATTTCTCTTCCGCAGTCGCCGTCGACAATTTGCTGTAACAAGCAATAACAGACAAAATGTGACACGACTAAACAGCAAATTTCCGTCAACGGACAATACGGAGAATAAAAATGCATAATCAAATAATCGTCGTCCGGGGGCGTCTACAATGGACGGTTAAATTCCGCTCTTCGAAAAATGAATATTTCAACATTCTCTCGCACACATGTGAACAGAACCGTATCGTACATGGAAACGTGCACATTGTCAATATGTTCACTACTATGCACATCGATGAACGTAAAATGAAATTCTGGAAGTGCAACCTGAAATTCGAAATGAATAGATGTGTGTTTATAAGAACGAAATTGTTTCAGAAGGTGAACACAATTTTATTTCGAATTTTATGCGCTCAAATATTTGATAACTAGTCAAAGGTGTAATCAAGTACATTCGGCGTATTGGTTTTGATATTTTTAAGTGAAAATATCTTGTGCTAACATGGGAAAATTCCATTTTACTCGTGGAAAGCCGGTACGAAATTGCATCATGCACGAATTTATTGAATTACACAGCATTTTTACATTAGCGAAGATGCAGTGTGAACGCGATGAAACTGAACGGGCGTTATTGCAGTGAAAATTTATATATTGCGCTGTTTAAACAATAGTGTTTATTAAATATTACTATGATATGCTGCTGAATGAGACTGCCGTTTATTTCATTATTTTCTAAAAGTGTATTTGAATACCAGATACATACCAAGATAAATTTGATATCTAGCCTGTTAGATTAAATAATAAACAACTGTCTGCTAATTAAGTTATGATTATCGCGTTTCACCCAATACCAGGGTTAATCAGGCGATTTGAACTTTCTTGGCGCTTACGAACGCGATATATATTTTTAAATTATTTTATTTAATTTAAATACGATTCGATCTGAACACGGAAGTTATTATCAAAGGCCAGCGCTTGTGAGTTACGAATATGCGAAGAAGAAATCGTTTTTTTAGTAACGTAATTTCTACACAATATACGACCTATCAGTTTCCTAAGAAACCTATTACCTAAAACTAACGTTTTTCTGCACGTAGGACCGTTTCTTAGAATAGCCTTTTAGTATTAAAACTAATATTAATAACACAAGTATACATGGTTTTGGATCTAAGCAACCAAAAGCTGTTTCTAAGGTTATTTGGGGCACTGAATCCGAATCTGCACTCCGTTTTTTTGATATTGGTTCTAGTTTTCGAGATATTAAATAAACACATTTTTTACAATTTTTGACAATTAATCTCCATTTTATTCATTAAAAGGAGTTAAATTAGAAATGAAGAGCAGTCGAACTGAGTCGCTTGTACTGTTTGGGATCTGTTTCATGCATTAAAGTCCAACAGTAGTCGCTCGTCATGCCCTCGTCCCAAAATCCTTGGTATCGTTTTTCAATTTTCGCCAAATCCTGATGTAGTCGCTCTCTTTGCTCGTCGTTTGTATCACCCAAGGTTTCAGGAAAAAATTCGAGATGGGAATGCAGAAAATGTATTTTGAGTAACATTCGGGCTCCAATCTTGCAATAAGTTTGCAACAAACTGTCGATTTTCTTCTGGAAATCCGGGGATTTGCGGTTACCGAGAAAGTTGTGAACAACATCTTGAAATGATACCCATGCTGCTGCAAGTTACCATTGCTCGCAAGGGTAGCTGGCTTAGATACTGATGATACTTCAGGATATTTATATTTTGCTAGTTTTTTTTTGCATTTAGACCGACGACATTCATCAAGCAAAAGTAACAATCATCTACATGATTTTCGGCTCTTTCAATAACATTGGCAATGAAAATGAAAAAACTACTTTTTTACCGCTTGACCACTATTATATTGTGCTACACGCGTTACAAAACAATTTCGGTACTCACGGCTTGTGAGTGTTTGATACAGAGAAACCAAAATAATAAAAATATGCATTTCTGATCACATTAGTAATAACTTTGCGACTTTTTCTGATCATATAACATCCGCAAACATAACAAAAACACTTTGAATCAACTTTAGAATTCTGTCTTTGCATTTTCACACGTTTTGGATTCAAAAAAAAAAACTTTAAAAATACAAATTAAATAATGTTTCTAGCGACGCCAACAGCTGACTGTCATTATGATAGCGCAGTGCTACCAACATGCGTGAACTCACAAACTAGAACCAATTTTGAAAAACGAAACCCGGATTTGAATTCAGCACCTCAAATAACGTCAAGATTTGTTCTTATCTGCTCTGATCCAAAAGTTGACCGGAATTTGTAAACTTGTGTAATATTTCATCTACTTTCTAATTACAATTAAAAATTCAAACACTAATCTTCTTCACAAAGAATAACGTTTATAATTCCAAATATCTACCTGCCTTATAATTATAATCAGTATATCGCGCCTCTTCAATAATTCTCAATTCATAATAATTTTTGGAGTGCTTTTTCTGTATTGTGATTGGTTCACTTGAAATTGATCAGCGCACTTGCGCTTCGTTTCATTGATTCTTTAAAAGGCCCGATCTTTTAGCAGAATGCTTTCTTTTATCATAACCCGTAAACCTGCTCAGACGTTTATTTTTGTAAGGCGAACTACCTGAGTAAACGACTGCATTTTATTAAATTCTATTTAATACTAAAAATTAAACTTGCCTAGAATGATTGCCTAGAATGATTGCCTCATAAAATCACCATTTTTTTGGAACTGTGGCAGGATTTACTGTATTTTCACATTTAATAAAAGAGTTCATCTTAAAAACTATTTGTTGTGGAGTGATTATTCATTGAACACGTTCCTAAATTGCGTCTGTTAATTTAACATAACCTGTTTCCGGTTAGATTACGTATTATTTAACTAATATTAAATTGTAATGAAAATTTACAACCATTCATTTAATAACAAAAATACAAGAAATATTCACTCACAAACTCACAACTTGGATATCTGTGAATAAAGTTCATTACATATTTGAGTATCCAAAAATATGTAAGTTCAATGTTTTATTAGAAGCTTTTATTAAGCAAATATACCTTCGAAAGGCCTACATAATAAAGTACGAGTGTTAAGAACTTCGAGCATTTATTTTATCACTTATTACTTGCAATTTTTATATATGTACCTAGTTTAGCAGTTTTATTTGTACATTTGCTTATACTTGTTTTGTTCACATATTGAATAAATTAATCGTGTATTATACACATTTGTATTTACGTTATGTGTACATATCTAGAAAAGCATATATATTCCGTCAAACAGTCTGTAACGTCTGCATATTGCGATGGCTTGCAATGTTACTTAACGCGTTGATAACCTATACTACCGATGTAATCATATATATCCATCGATGTTCTTCAATCAAATTTGCCTTTCTCCACCTATCGCGAAGCAGTATATCATTGAGGATGAAAATTCTACTATACGAGAGGTCTATAGCTACAGTAATTAGTGCAAGGCTAATAGTATAGAATACAAATATTTAGAGAACGATCAGGAGACCGTAAGATCGCATATGTATTTATTACAGCAATCGCTTTGTAGACTGAGAGCGGTCTTGATTACGCGGTTTTCTGACGTTCATGCTCCAACGCCTTGAACTATTTACACAATTAAACAGAGTCAAGAGCGAAGGTTAAAGGTATCCGTAAATGATATATACTTGCGTATAACGCAGCTTGTGTAGTCCTGTAAGGCAGGTCTATTTATAAGCCGTATCCTGCAATAACCGTAGGACTTATACATAAACGTTCTTTCGATGCAAAAATATTTATATGCCAGTAAGCAGAATAAACGTCCTTTAGTGACAAATACAGGGTGTATCAGCCAAATGGAATAAATTCGATAATAATTAAATGGAAGGGTGTTCGAAAAAACGCTCGGACACGTCGATTGGGATATTTAGTTGCGTATTTTTTTAAATAAAAAGTTTATATACAGGGTGTGTCATGTAAAAGTGGTCAATACCAACTTTCTTATTTTAAATGCAACACCCTGTCAAACATTAAATTTTTGGATTCTTTAGAAAATCCCAGACATATTTCATGTACAATGTCCTATACCTATCTTCGACTGCAATTAACCAATACTAATTAACCAAAAACAAATGTCCAAATGTTGTACTAGCTGGTATACACCACTTTTTATAAATTTAAAGCACTTATACTTCTGAAATGCATATTTATTCAAAATCTGATATGTAAACTGCTACGAGATAGATTTTAAACACCGATTGATCACCACATATGAGGCTTTATCTTATCGGCATATCTCCGAAACAAAACAACAATCTAAACAGTGATTTCCTCCCTTACAGAAAGCGATGCCTCTGATAGAAAACTAATTACTTTCATGGTTTGGGATGCAAAATATGTTCTTCTTGTGAGTTACTTTCCAAGAGATAATCAAAATTTTTAACTGGAAATTTATGAATTTTATCAAAAGACTTCATTTTATATAGTTTTAATTCCACCCTCGAAAATCGGTATTTACCTAAGTTGAAAACCAATTTTATGATAAAGCTTTAGTTCGAAATTATATTAATTCCTTTTGCATTAAATTACGCGAATACCTACGACTTCCAAGTGCATAAATTCAATGAAGTAGTACTCTATGAATACCAATAGACAACTAGTATTGTCTACCATAGTTACGTACATAAATATGAAATTGTATCTTAATTAAAGATTAGATGAGAAACACGTTAGTAAGGATGAATCATGCGTTAATTAATAAATTATTTATTTAAGGAAACGATAAACATTGCGAACTTGCTTGAATTCAACTGTCATAAAAGCATGAGATTTATGGATTCATTTCTTTCCCCTTCACTCGACTCGACTTCATTTAAAGATTCTAATTTATTAGCCACCGACTAATAAAATATTTATACGGAGCACGCGTGCAAGTGGCAAACTATGATAGATGGCGCACTGGGAAGGCTGGTTTGTTTGTATAACTGCCGCTGATGTTACATACGAGGTCGGTGTAGAGCTACTCTCCCAGCTCCTTCGACGAACTTCACGCTTTATATGCCCAGTGCAGGAATTCTGAATGTCTATGAAGAATTATCATTGTATATACAGTGGGTGATTATAGTTCTTTTTTTTCTTAAGATGGACTATACAGACAGAATATTTTTAGAGATATTAATTCCATTAATGTCTTATCATAAATGTGAAATTAAAAATATTTTAAAATTCAGTTCATCTCATTCCGCAATATCAAATTTCTTTTAGTTTTATTTACATTTATCGGGATAGTCTTATGAACTATTTTTTATTAACGAATATGATTAAAAGTTCCACAACTAATTTGTTTTCCAAATAAGCAATATCTGTTCTTGCCTATTCGCAGTTTCTATTAAATTCATATACTTTTTTTACTGTGCATACTCTGACTTAATTTGCATTTGTAAATGAGAATTGTTTTTTATTTAAATTTCATATAACTTCAGATGATTATATCATCTCCTACGTTTTCTATGCTCCCTTTTTTGTTACAATCGAAATATTCAAATTGTTTCTCATGCTAAAACAGAAAATCTTGTCGCGAGAAATGCAAATTTCGCAAAAATTCATGTCTCGCATTACCAAAGAAGATTTGGGACTCAGCGCGTACAAGCGACACACTGGACATCTGCTCATGGCCGCATTGAAGGAAAAACGCAAGCGAAAATCGAAAGTGTTACTCAGCCTGAACGCGAAGAACGCTCACAGACAAATTTTGTTTACTGACGAGAAAAACTTCACCGTAGAAGAATTGTTCAATAAACAGAACGATCGTGTGTATACTCGGTCATCCAGAGAAGCATCCCAACTTATCCCGAGGGTTTAAAGAGGCCACCATTCCACGTCTGTAATGGTATGATAGGTAGTGAGCTGCGATGGTGTTACCAAGCTCCATTTTTGCGAGAAAGCAGTAAAAACATCGGCCAAAGTATATCAATCGACCGTCTTGGAACCCATTGTGAAGCCTCTCAACCAATCAATATTCATCAATAAGCCATGGACTTTCCAGCAAAACTCTGCTCCAGCTCACAAAGCAAAAACGACTCAACTGTGGCTCAAAAACAACGTTCCGGACATCATATCAACGGATGATTGATCAGCTGGTAGTCCAGACCTCAACCCTTTGGATTACAAGTTGTGGTCCGTATTAGAGGGCATGGCTTGCTCTACTCGACACCCAAATATTGAGTCGTTGAAGCGAGCCCTTGTCCGTGCAATGGACAATTTCCCCATGTATGAAGTGCGTCTCGCGATCGATGAGTGGCCACATTGTCTCAAGTCGTGCTGGAAGGTAAATGGAAGTCATTTTGAATAAGTTGTTCTAAGATTTGTAGCCACTGAATAATCTAATAAAAACGAAAAAAATTTTTTTTAAATATTAATTCGTTTTCATTTGGCATCGATTTTTCTGAGTACCAGTATTTATGACTTGACTAGTTATGTACGTATGTATAAATATAATATAATTCTTAAACAGATTTAAATGCTGAACTATATTAGAAATTTAAATATAGCTTTCCTTTTCGATTCCAAGGATCGGAATCTTTATATATCTATTTTTCCTTTGCAATTTACCTCATTTACGTTCTTTATAAATAAATCTAACGATTACGGACATATATCTAAAAGTAAAATTACATCGATCGCATTTATTATTAATAATATTCCACGTATACACTATAAATAGTTCATCACCTAGTGAGGTGAGTAATTTTAAAAATAGAAAACGCGTACGAGGTTAATTTACGAAGTACGGTCTAATTACTACAAGTTACGTAAATGCCGAACCCATGTTGAATAATGTTTCAGTGAAGAGGCATCATCTAAATAGATAATTAGGTTGATTCACCTGCCCGATATACTTCAATGTGTTTCGATATCCCCAAACTCTGTACCCACTATCACTATTACCGTTCGCCTACTATCACGGATAGTACCGTTACTACAATACCATTGATTCGTGGGGTGTAAATATTTTATAGACAATAAATCGCAAGCAGCATTGTGGGGGTGGCGCTGTTGTATTTCTCCTGGGACATGCGAGGCTATGGTTTTGTTTGCCGCGTTTCCACATTGAATACTCTCGGCCACAATACACAACGGTAGTATACTTATGTACATGTATTGCATATATACACACATGCATGTATGTGCATGTATATATAGATATAGACACAAACGTGTAATGAAAGTGGAAGCGATAAAATCAAAGTTCCCGTATCTATCTCAATTTTCAACAGGAAGAATTTTATTGCAACGTTGGCGAACATTGAATCAATATACCGAATACAAGGCAATAATGAAATATCGAGAAGTTTTTAAACTGTATGTTTCGTTACCACCAAGCCTTTATTGCTTTGAATTTTATCATTATTCAAATCTCGTCAAGTTTTGGTTAGGAATTTCGATATTGAGACTAAAATTTATGATTTTAGTCTCTAACGTATTGGTATTTAATTTTATTTGATATATGTACACAAAACACTACTCTTTTTATTCAATTTATGAACAATTCGTTCACAAAATCAATTCAATATGCACAGATATTTCAAAATTAAGTAACCCAAACATGCAGTCCAAATTTAATTCTAAGGTCTCTGAGTAATCCAAACATGCAGTCCAAATTTAATTCTTGTTCTTAACCAAAATACATAGAGCATCGAATAAAGATAAACCTAAAATCACTTAAGCTTCCCCACAAAAATGCTAAGAAATTTTTATCGATGAGTAGGGTAATGGCTGCAATTTCTTTGTTCATCTTCTTTCTTTACTAAACAGATTAAAGGAAACCATTTCTTAAAGCTCTTTTTCATTAGGATAGGGCCCCTTTCATACCTTGTTAGCTTTTGCACCCATAAGCAAACGGTGTTTCGTTGTTTAGAACGTACGGACTGTAGTACACTGGCTAGCCTCGCTTACTTACTTGACGAAAACTTTGATAAAAGGAAAGAGTAATTTATTAAAAGGGCGCTAGGAATTTGAAAAATTCAATATCAAGGTAGATCTTCTGCCTATGTAGGCTTAATCACTGTTATAAATAACAATACATTTTAACATTTTTTTCTCAAAATTGTATATGAAAAACGAGCCTGCGACTTCTTCAAAGAAATCTGTAGATTTTGTAACAACGCCAAAACTTAGGAAGTAGCTCACGATTTGAATATAACATTTCTACAGACGTTTTTGGGAGAACTCGGAATGAATCGCCATCAAATTGAAGAAAAACCAGAAAATTCGAATCATTTCTGGTTTCAGTTTTGAAAAAAAAAAAACTGAAGAACAAAAATAATGAATACCACAACCATCTTGGAGGATATGATATTGTAGTATGCTATGGATCATTGCTAGTTATTTTGAAATTTAAATACAATACTCCTAAATGGTAGAATCTGTTCATAAATTAATTGTGGGCAGTTTATGGACGCAAAACATCACCAAACTAGCTAATCTGTGAAAAACATTAAGAAGGTTTGAACTTTATATTTTAGAATGTAGTTGTGAATGAATGAGTTATCGCCAAAAGTTTTAGTAGTTCTTTACTGTTATATTGGTTATTTGCGAAGGTGTATTAAATTAAAGTGGAAGCTTAGATACCTCAAAAGAGAGTTTTACTTGAATCAACACTTTTTGGAAATATATTAGATGACTCGTTTCCTCAAAATTTGATTGATATTAAATCTACGTATTTTTGTCCTCTATTAGTTTAACTAAGAATAATATTTGTTTCTGGTTGTGATAATTATAATTATCTTTAATTGTTTAACAGAAGAATTGTAGATGCGTAGCTTCATGCCAAGAAAAACGTCCAGAGTGGACCCGAACACACTCATACAGCAAAACCGGTCAAGGAAGGATTGAAAGCACTTGGATTGGATATAATATCGCACCCGCCGCACTTTCCAGACTGTGACTTTTTCGCATCAATGGGACACGCGCTTGCAGAGCAGCACTTCGCTAATTTGGAGTAACATAGAAAATGGCTCGACTAATGCTTTTGCTCAAAGGACAAACAGTTTTTTTGGGATGACATCCATAAATTGCCTGAAAGATGGCCAAGAACTGTAGAATCAAATGGCCAATACTTTGAATTAATAAATTTTTCCATTTTCTTAAAAATTATGTAGTTCTTTTACGAAAAAACCGGTAATGACTTTCCGATACACCTGGTATATAACGAGAAGTTTGCACATCCTATACCATATGTGTTAGATTCCCTTGGCACTAGAACTTCTTTATTTTATCATACGTTAGAGTAATAATCTTTTATTTATACAAGAACAATGTTTGATGAGTTAACTTCCACGAGAAGGTCTAGTACTTCAAACAGTTCGGCAATTATAATATTAATTGTAAACGATGTCTTGAATCTCAGGTAAAATAAGCTAAAACTCATTTTAAGGCCATGGAGATTAAGATATTGAGTTCAAGCTTCAGTCTTTTTGTACAAATGCCAACAACCAGATCTGAATTATTTATTTATTTTTTAAAGAATACTTCCAACATGATTTAATATGCGGGATAGGAAATACCGATACAAAGACTTTAAATAAATGTATTTGACTATAAAAATTTAACGGGCGAAAAAAAAACATAAAATCAAAAGTTAGAAGGCGAAAACGGCAAAACTTGCGACGTTGAATAGAAACTAAGGGATGGGACATTATAAATTTACGAGGGTTACGTGATTTCCGCAGCGATACCGTTGATATCGGGTAGAGGAAGGTTTATTTTCAGGTATCGTTTATGCGGCTTTTTCTCCTTTTGTGCTAAAACGGCCGAATCATTCTCTCGTGAAATATGCCGACGTTTCTTTTTTCCACTGCGACGACGTTCGTTGTTTCAATTTTTAAAAGGATTATTCGTGATTTACGATTTACAGGAAGCTAGAAGGGCTGACGATGTTAAAACTTACGATTGGCCCAATATACACGCAATTTCACTCTATAACTCAAGTTCGTGTTCTTTATTTAGTTGCCTACATGTTAATGTAGTACGAACCTAAATAATCAAATATTATATGAAATAGCATCTAATAAATCTAGGGAATTCGTTATCATGTTACTAGAACTTTGAAGGATATTATTCATATTCGTAATTTAATAGGAAAGAAATTATGATTGCATATATCATATCTATCAAATTGTTTGGCTAACAGGAAAGTCTAACAAAAACTTGAATTTAAATTTTGACTAAATCGTCATCATCACCATCGTCATCATCTCAAGATTATATTGTCCACAACTCATAAAAGTTTCTCTTAATCTTTAGTTATTCATTTTCTTCTACGTTGGCTAGACGCGTTGGAGGATGATAGGGTGTAGGGAAAATTGTTCGTAAAGGAAAAATTAATATTAGCATATGATTTCTGCATTGCAAGGGAGGTGAGAAAAAAATCATAGCTTCCGTGTACAGAGCCTCCAAGGAAAATAGGGTAATTAATCTGGTGGAAGACTTTTATAGCTAGATATATAACATCAGTCTGTCCCTTATCGTCTATGACCTCTGAAGTATGCTATGCAAAGCAAGTTAAGGTAGACTTTCCAGGCAGAAAGCCACGTTGTTTTGAAGAAATGTAAAGAGCAACAGTCGTGTATGTGTTTTGTGCAGAAGGGACTCAAATTCCTTCGAGAAGTTACATAAAATCGAAATAGGACTGCAGCTTTTTAGTTTTCCATTCAGTGATCCTCACCCTTCCTAAGTACTGACCAAATGCACGCGTACATTCGTCAATGTTCATAGATAATAGCATGCGTTTTGGCATTCAACGGTACAGATCGGGTGTGGAATTTGTTTTCGTACAGGCATTTTACCGTAGTTTTTCAAGTGCGACATTGTTAAATTATCGGCTGATTGTGAAAACTTAGTTGTCGAAATACGTGTACAGAATACGGAATTTAATGTCGAAAGGGGTTATATATCAACCTTCAGTGATTAACATAATAAATATTAAATAATTTATATAGTGGTTCTATAAAACAAAGTAGGCAGTCACATAAAATGAAACTGGGAACTCCCATCAACACCCGCAGTGAAAGTATTCTTGGATCCTTTTTTTTTAATGTTGTTTTGTATCTGAAGAGAGTATTGATAATATCTTATATTTATGAAATAATCTTTAACACATATATTATAAATAAAGCAAATGTATAATAACTAAGACTTGATTAATATAATCAGTAAATTGAGTTGAATACAGTCTTTCCATATGTAATATATATTTATTATCTCTTTTTATTAATATTTTTGCCTCGAAAACATGAATGTCATGTGATTTAACTATTAAATAATAACAATATAATACAGATTGTGTGAGTCAATTGTGAATAATCGTAGGTTAAAATTATTTTATATTTATGGGTACTTATTCTCATGAATCAAAAGTAATTAAATCTATTTCTCCAAAATATTTTCAAATAGGCTTATGTATGTATTTCTAATACCTTTATGAATTGACTTTCTTTTCGTGTATATAATTATTTAATTAAATATTAAATTTAATTGATTCAGGTCATGCTCTTTTATCTCGTATACCTTTAATGAATCTCTGTTTGATGATTTTTATATATTTATATACTTAAATGGTTTATGTCTTCTTATCTTCTGAATACCTTCTTGGAACAAAGAATGCAAATACAGGATTGGGGATTTCTTAGGATGAGTCTAACAAAATTCAAGATACAGATATCTTCAGGATAACAGATCTTAATAAAGCGTTCTTTTATTTTAGGTTAAATATACATATGTTGAATTCCAACAATATTAATTCTAGGGATTGCAGGTATGCTAATATGACTTTTCAAATACTTTTGTAATTCAACAGTATAGGTTTACTACCTTTTCCATAAGTTTTTATATCAGAGTATAAATTATGAAAACTGTCGCAAAAATACCAATTTCTAAATTTCTTTCTTATTTCTGTTGTTATTGTTTTAGTTTCAGTTGTTATTGTTATGGCTTTGTTTCCATTCAATTTTGTTTAAAAGTGTTACTACTTATTTTTTATAAATAATTTAAATAATGTGAGAATTTTTTATAATCAACTTTTACAATTTACAATATCGTATCTAAATTTCATACAATTTTAAATGTGAATAATAATTTAAATGTGCATTATAAATTCATTGTAACCTCGATATGATTCTAATATAAAATAATGGCATTTACCACATTACCGTATGTGTCTGACATATAGTTCTTTGAATAGGCAGTATAATAAATCTGAATAATTTAATTATAGCTCAGCATTTAAACTTTATAGCAAATCAATTCTATATTGAAACATTATTATTACTATTAAATGTTATAGGAGTATTAATATAAATTAATATAAGTTCTATTAAATGATTTACAGTTGAATACCCATATGCTATGTTAATAGATACTGAATCATGTAAAATTAATTAATTTTGAAGAAAATTGTTAAAATTGTAAATTTATTTTGAATGTATCATAATATGTAACCATAGCAATAGTTCTGTCCACAAAAAAATCGTTCGTTGATAACATATGTTTACCTGTTAAGAGATGAATTCCTTGAAACGCATAGTAAACAGGGTGTCATTAACATTTGAATGATTCTTTTAACGTTTACCTAATGGCAATTCGCCTAGATTTTAAGGTGTTCGCCTATTTACACAACGGTACCTTTGCTACCGATTTTAGCGAAATCATGCGTTCTCGTTCTTTCGCTCGTATACTCGTATGTTTGAACAAAAGAGTGAGGTATTGGTTTTTCATCATTTTTCTGTATCGAAAACGTACAATAAGCCCACCAAGAATCGTTCGCTAATAAGTTTACCTATTGAGAAGTGAATTCCTTGAAAAGTACAGAAAACGGTGTTATTGACATTTGAATGATTCTTTTAACGTTCATAGGTCTGTTTAGATGACAATGTCCCAATATAATTATAATAACTTTTAGTGATTATTATTACTTTCATACATAGCACTACTCATATTATTTGATTTCAACTATTACGAAGTTGCGAAGGTGACGATTCTGGGATGAAACTGGCGTTTCCAATAATGTATTAATTTTATTTTAATGCTCTTTAGGCTATAGAAGGAATAGTTTTGAGCAAAAAAGTCGTGTTAAAAATTAGTTTATATCAATTTCGTGTTATTAATGTTCTACTCTTCACCACCCGTTAAGCATTTTGAGCAAAAATTTTGAGTATAGAAATAGGTATCTATAAAATAATTTGTATATACTACAACAGACCTCAAAGGTCTGGATTCTGACTTGAGTTAATAAGAGTTACAGCGCATATAATTATACATACAAAATATGAATAGCAATTTTCTCTGTAGGCGTGTATACGTGTTTCATTCATATAAAAGAAAAATATATGAAATTAACTTAACATTTCACTCTACTAATTTCTTGTTTGCTTACCTACCTCATTCCGGAAACGCAACTCCAATCGTACATTATCACCTCGACTTATTTACTTAAAGCCGGTGTTAACGATCCAAATGAAGCGACATTTATCAAGTGCTTCATTAGTATTCCGCTATATTTCAATTGCAAACGCATACGGGAATTAAAATAAAACTCGATCCACATTTACATTGGTTTATGTGATTTGAAGTCCTTGGTAGCTCTTTGTCTTTCTTTTTTCTTCCACGCTGATGAAAACTTTTTACATACAATTAAATTTCGCTTTGTTTTACTTTTTAATACGTATCATAACGAGGTTTTCTTTTTGATGCATAATTTTTTTTTTGCTATACAGCCAACGAATGTTGTGGACGGAAGGCTTTTGATTTTCACGAACTCTTCCGACTTGTTATTACTGTCCTCATCTAATATTCAGAGTTCGACATAAAAGCATTATTCGACGTTAATTAGGAATGTAGTTGTTTACGGTTTCAGGAAATGTTTGTCGGAAAAGTTAAAATTGCGAAATGTAGATTTAATTTAAACAGAGGCAATGCATGCAAATTTAATACTCTGTTTCTTAATTTTTGAATTAAATTGATGTTCCACAAATATTCGTAAACGCGTATATTAAGTCAAAATTTTTCTTAATTTTATGTGCTGGGAGTTACTAATTATTTCTTGGATTAAAAGCTAAGAGGGGTGAAATGAAGATACTTTTTTATCGAATCTTATTCGGTAATTTTTGAATGTAGCTGAAGAATTTCTTGGTTTTTCGGTTCCATTAAAAAATTAATATTAAGTTAGAATCGTATAAAACTCGGCCATGGAAGAACAAAGAAAGTCTATGGAGAAAGAAACATGCAATTTTTAAGTATCCAAACATAGCTTCGCAAACCTGGACGTCAATAGACTTCAATAAATTTGAATAGAGCGACGTTTAGTCTGAGTACGAAAAAGTTCTCACGTTAGCTATGATATTGGCATGTTAAAATAATATGGTCCAAATCACCAATTTGAAGAGAGTGTAGGTAAATTCCGTGCCTAATTTTAGACTGCTAATTGCAGAATAAAAATTCCATAATGTTGTCTTTCAAGTTTTGCATATAAAACTGGAACAAAATAATAGATAGTATTTTCCATAAAGAGTAATGCATTTGAATAAACTCTGGAAGCAGTTGTTCCAATCGTTTGTTGGTATAGTAAAAACTGAATATTTGGAGGCATCGACTGCTCCTTCTGACGACTGAAACCTTTGACCACGCAGTCCGTTCTTGATTTTTGGAAAGGTAAAGAGATGGTTGGGACTTAGGTCCGCACTGTACGGAGGATGGTCCAACAATTTGACGTTTCAAATGTCTGACGTGCTGTGTGCTAACTTGCATTGTCATGATGGAGGATGATTCATCGGTCGGGGTTGGTCTTTCGAAGCTCAGCGATGACTTGCGGCAAGCAAATGGTTATATAACAATCGACAGTAACAGTTCCTTGATCTTGTAGAGGAATTTTTGCTTCATGCTTTCGAGACAAATGTCGGAGATATTTTGAAAATGGATGAATTTTGTCGGACTCTCTTCACCTTGGAACGCCCAAAAAGACGACTTCCATTTATTTTCTGTTGTACACGCTCTCAGGGTTTTCGGTGTTAAAGCGATCTAGAGTTTTGTGGCACCAATTCACCCTAGTTAGGAAACTAATTTTTTACACACAACTCTTTATGCAAAATTTTTTTAATTGAGGACTTTTGAAATCCCCAATAATGCTTCAATCTGGTGATTTCTCATGTCGATCTACGTTGATGATCTTGCGCACAACATCGACGTTTTCCTAAGTGACTGCCTTTTTTGGTGAACCCGCTAAAACGAGCACGGATTAGTCCGTGTACATTTGAATTTTGTACACCAACTGGAAATTATTGACTGATGTGGTGCGTCATTACCGAGAACAGAAACCAACTCGACGAGACATTCTTGAGATAATTGTGTTTGAAAATTATAAAAAATTGTTCTGCGAAAATGTTCAATTCATTTATTTTTCAATTAACTTGTCAACTTTGACAGTTCGTTATAGCAATAACACTACACGTACCGTACTGAAACTCTGGATTTAGGTTAATTGAAAATGGAGGTTAATTTTTAGTACTGACGTTTGATTAGTGGCGCTTTCTACGTCCAACTATGCAAAATTTAAAAGACATCCCAAGTATAACAACAGGTATGTTTAATTGATGGGTGATTAGTGTATATTGAGACAGTGTGTTTCAATAAATTGTTCTCCATCATTGTTTCCATTTATCTTTTAGAAAATACCTTTTGACACTATTAACTTGGAAACCAAGTCTGACTGAGTGTAAATAGATTCAAGATAAGTTCTGTTCAGAGGAAAGAATGTCCTTCGATTCACAAAAAACATATCAATATTAACTTGGAAGCAAAATCTGCCTCTAGGTATAGACTCGAGGCAAGTAAATGGCTTCGGAAAGTGTGGAAATAATATTCTTTAATTCACAAAATATTTATGATTGATAGGCTGGAAGGGAAGTCTGCCTGTGGGCATATAGATTCGAAATAAGTATATAAGACTTATGTACATATTTTAAAGGTATTTATTGCTTTTAGAACAGTTCAATGCATTGATGACCACCTTTTTAAATAAATTTATTCCAAGTTTGTTTTATTTAGAAAATACAGTAGACCTACTACACATGTATCTTGATATTTTGCCACTGTATATTTCACTAATTAACGAACGTGTCATTACTGATTAGGGTTTTTCATTTACTTCGAATGTACACACAATTTGTATTTACCGTAATTATTCCTGCGCACATGAATAATCAATGAGTAAATTACATTAACTACAATGCCAAATTGAATGTAAAATAATTATAAATTATTTAACCAGAAAATCATATTAATTAATTGTACATTTTATCATAAATAAACATAAAATTAATGAGCCAATTTATCTTATTCAGTGCGCGTGTGGTCTAGCACGAATGTCACAGAGCATGGGACCATGAGAAAAAATGCTAGTGAAATTAATTTCACTAAAATTAAAACCACATGTTACGTTATTTGTTGGGGCGTGCGCGTACTTAATAAATTTTCAGTTTAAACACTTTGGCTTGTGCTCGGATAAAGTTAGTTAAACATTAAAGCTTAACGTAATTCACTTAATCGCCCATAAATCAGAAATTTTCGTGGAACGTTCATTACAGCGACTAAATAGTCCATCGGGGACAATTCCGTTAATAACAATTTTATCCTCGCATAATTTCCGACGGAAAATTAGTATTAACTGAAAAGTTTCAGCAGTGTACCAACTACGGAGAACTTTAATTTCATATATGAAGAAAATTAATGTGTAGGAGGATAAAAATATTTTAATTTTTTAAATAAAATTTTAATTCGAAAATTGTCCAAGTTTTATTATTGTAGGAAACATTGTAAGTACTCAATAGAGATTGCAAAAATCCAGATGACATACCTAAATATGAAACAAGTAAATCATGGGTGGAATTATTAAAAGAAGTAAAACTAATGCACTATAAAAACAAATGAATTTGGTTTTTGTCACACTTCGAAAGTACAAAGGTAAACAATTACAGGATATTCTATATTAGAGACAATAGAAGGTAGTACACCAACTTTTTATATTCTATAACATCGTTAATTTTAATTACAGAACTTAATTAAAAACTTTTGCATTGGAGCAAGACTTGAACCTGTATCCGCTGTTTTCTAGACAGACACTACAGTTTCGAGTATCTTAGTATACCATAATAGAACAGATCAAATGTAGTGTTAACTTTCTACAACGACTAGCAACGACTTTCCTAAGTTATTTTACTAAAAAAAAAATAAAAATTTAAATGTTCTGAAATTTGATGAAGATTGGGGTAATGAATCTGAACACATGTAATTCATGTCAGGAGTTGGAAGGATGTGGAAAAACTTTGTGGGTAATTCAGTCATGTTACTACTACTATGTTTTAGCTTTACCTTTGATTTCAGTGGATCGTCCTTCATATATTAGAACTGTAACAACCATAATAGAGGCAAATTCGAAGGATCGATACTACCACTTACTAGAATAATTATAAAACTTTCGTCGATGGTCTTTCTGAGGTCGTTTTCATTTTAAAAAAATGTTCTGAATGTAATTCTTCATATTTTACAAGATTAACATTACCAAACGACCTTAATATAAACTCTTTAAAAGGAAAACTTTTTGCAGAGGCAAAAAGAGTATATGTAATAGGTTATGTAAAGCATAATATTTAATCTTTATTTTGGATAGATTGTACATATTAATTTGAAATAATAATAATTCTATTAAAGTGGATTCTTTCACTTAGAACAAAACAAAATTTAGTATTGTTGACAAACAACTATTTTCACAACTGCTTACATTTAATTTTTATGGTAAGTTATATTTTTAAGCTATGTGTTCCGGGATTTAGAGGAATAATAATATAATAATAATACTGATAATAATAATAATAATATTCTTTATTGTCCAACAGAACAAGTCATTTATAGGATAAATCCAATACAGTAAGTACAGTGTAAGCAGAAATAAATAAATATTTTCAAGATATAAACGGACCGACACCCGAATAAAGGGTTGCAAAAAAAAGGATCAGGATACATCCTGTCAGTGTTCCTGCACATATGAGCTAGCGTTGCCGCTAGGGGAACATTAGTCCTAGTTCTCGTAGCAACAAACGAATCGCGGGATCTAGTGGCATGAGATGGTATCAGTAAATAAACTTGAGCCAAAAAAGGCGGGGCATTCATACCACTATTAACCAAGTCAATAAGGAACTCGGCACTTGCAGCATCCCTTCGGAAAGACAGGAATTGAAAATCATGCCTTTCCAATAGACCCCCACAATCTACCCCCCGCAGTGGGTATATACCATTAAAACGATAGGATAAATACTTCAAAAACCTTTTCTGGACTCTCTCCAGAAACAGACGCTGATATATATATATAGCGAGGATATCAGACCACTGAGGCAGACTCCAGGTTAGTGCAAACAAATGCATACTTGAATCAATCCTTCGTATTCTGAGACAAGGTATAGATTAATGCTACCAACAGTATTTTGAAAAATACATTAAATTTTGTGAAGGTACACGAATGAAAACACAGATTGCCCCTTTATGCAAAAAAAACTATAAGTTTAGTATTGAAGGTAACACATAAATTCTTAAAATCGGTTTTCTTCAATCTAACTTAATTAAATGCATGATTAAGCAGAAAAGAAGAGTTAATGCTCGTTTAATCAATTGAGTGATACTTATTAATACCCATTAAATCTTAATTATACCTTCGAAAATGACATTAGACACCAATGAGTTGATGAATTTTAATATTTTTTTTAGAATAATAACATTACTGTCATCAATCTGTTAAGGCTATTAAAGTAAGACCAAGAACTTCTGGTCCAAATCAAGAAAATTCCACATTGAATTCGGTAATTAAAGTATTATCTCAGTTATTTTCAACAATGTATCTCGCAACAGGCGACACTCTCCTTAAAACTAACAATTTACCGAAAAGCGAAAGAAAAACGAAGAAATTGTTTTACACGGTTGTAAACGTACCGAAAATGTTTTACGGCCACTATATTTTCCGCTTTCAATTGAAGTGCTCGCATGTAAGTCATTTGCAGTTGGTGGGATCGCACGCTCTCGCGCGAAGCAAACGAAAACAAAGTTGTAATCTGGTGTGAATGTAGTTGGCAAATTAAACCCCTCTTTAATTTATTAGATCCTATAAGATCTTAAGTGGCATTTTTTCATCCTCGAGTCCGAGGTTCTGGGTGCTTTTATCGCTCATTAAAAATATTTAAAGCTTCCCTCGCTTCCTTCCTTCCTTTTCTTCGCTTGAACCGTTACTCTCCAGAGACGGACTGGGCACAATAATTTAGTCGGTTCACAATGTAAGAACAAATTCAGTACCCCAATTGAATTTCGAAAGAAAGAAGTTGCGTAGTTTATTTCGATAGTTTGTGTACGATTTAGATTTTCAATTTTTTTAATTTGTTGAACAAATTAATCAAAAAATATAAATAAACCCCTTTTACACACTAATGTTCGTACTCTGTAGAGGCATTTCGACAACTAAATTGTTATCATCAGCAGATAATTAATTACAGTGAATTCGCGGTAAAACTCGCAAAGAATCATATCGCATGAAAACCAAAAACACAGTGAAGAGTGCATTTAGGTAGATAGTTATTCACAGTGTCGCACCTTTATCCACGTCCACAGTATCGCACCTAAATCCGCGACAAAACTAGCACAGGCTTATATGTGGTATGATTCTGCGCGAGTTTTACTGCGGATCCAGGTTGCAAGAGAGATCACATTTGTCCACACAAAAGGTTTGTAATAAGCAGATACCGAATATTCACGGTGGCTCATCCAATGCCGATCGCTAAGTTATATGTTTGTTGGTACATACATACTTAACGCATTTACTACATCGGATCCTATCCTGTCGCGTCGATAAACATTGACCGTTCTAGATATTGCTTATAGTGTTGTCAGCCTTAAGATTCTATTCAAAAAGTGCAATTATACTCAAATTTCTTTTACTGAAGCGGTAGATTCAGACGTACATTTTATTACTGCGAGGGTTATTTTTTTAAACAAGGTCCGTTTTTTAATGAGATGTAAAACACTGTAAATATCATCAAAGTATATTTATTTCCATATTGGATATACTTTAATCTATTTTTCTATATGATTTCCATTTTTGTTCAAATATTTGTCATACCATTCAAGAAGTTTTTGAATTCTAATGTCAAAGAAATCTGCTACCTGCGAAGAAGCCCAATCCATAACTCCAGTTTTCACTTCCTCGTCATCGATGAACTGTTGAATTTCAAGAAACTCCTTTAAATATCGAAACAGGTGAAAATCACTGGGTGCAAGGTCTGCACTGCAAGGTGGATGATTCAGTTGCTTCCATCCAAAAGAGCTGATTAGAACTTGTATTTGAGCAGAAACACATGGACTTGCATTATCGTGATGGTATATCGGAGTTTTTTCAAGGTCGGAAAATATGCTTGGAATTGATTGTTGTGCCTCTTACCATAAAATCTACTAACAAAATCTCTTTCCTGTCTCAAAAGACAGTTTTCATGATCTTTCACTATTGTTGGCGACGAAATGTATCGCCATTCAATTGACTGTCGTTTGGATTCAGGAGTCATGTGAGACACCCAAGTCTCATCTATCATCTATCATAACGATGTGGTCCAAAAATTCATCTCATTGCTGACAGTATTGAGTCAAAAATGATAAGCACAACCAATCTGTTTTGTGATCATCGGAGAGTTGTCTTGAAACCCACTGATAACACAATTTTCGATATTTCAGTTTATCCGAAACAGCGGTGTACAAAATTAGCTTCGAAGTCCGTGGAAAATCAATTAATAACGTGGAAATCGTAAATCATCAGTCCTCTCAAATTTTGTTGTCTACACCATGAAACAAATCTTCAAAAAAGTCGGCCTGGGCCTGGCTGATCAAGCACATTGACCTGCTCGTCTTTGAACATTCTTAACCAATTTCGAACTTCACTGTCCCTCATAGAATTATCACCACTCTTTACCAATCTAATGGTGAATTTCTGCAGCTGCCAAGTTTCTTTCGTTTAAGAATCGAATTACAGATCGCATCTCGCAGTCGTCGGGAGAATCATTTTTTATAAGTTTCTACAGCTTAGCACACACAGAGAAAATACGGCTGCAAATGACGTCCAAACGCGCGCAAAGCATGCTGGATGCAGACGCGCATGTGCAGTGCCTGGTCATTCGTCATTCTCACTCTCGTTCACAAACGGATCTTATTTAAAAACTAATCCTCGCACTATAATAAAAGCCAACATAATAGCTTTGGGATCATAACGAACGTCACTGGGTTTTCCACTTTATAAAGCATCTATTTTTAGAAAACTTTATTAAATTCTTTTCCTCGGTAAGCGTTTGTAGTATACTATATATTTTAATCAAATTTTATTTTTTTAAATAGCAAAATGAAAAGATATTTTGGAAGAGATATGTAACTCTAATATACAAAAAAATAATCTTATGAACACGCTCTTACTGATCAAAGTAATGGTTAGGTTTAAATTAATAGTCTAACCCATGTACTCCAGTTAAATTTGAAGTGTGCGTAGTAATTTGGGGAGTTTGCTTTAGTCTGTAGTTCAGCTTTGTCATTCAATCTCCTTCCCAAAACTCAACAAAGAATAACTCGTCGATGAAGAATGTTTGAAAATTGCTTGTACATGTTTTTGTTTCGAATTATTTAAAGACTACTCATTAATCATCTTTCTCTCCCTAGATCAATAAGGTTAATATATAACCCCTTTCCACAATTAACTATTTGTAAATTCTGTATACGTATTTCGACAACCAAGTTGTCATCATCAGCAGATAAAATCAAAGTGTCGCACCTGGTAAAACACGGCGAAAAAATTGTACGAAAAATATACTCCGTACGCGATCCGCATCGTTGAAAACCAAGATGTGCACTGTGTGACACAGTGCACATCTTGGTTTTCAACGATGCGGATCGCGTACGGAGTATACTTTTCGTACAATTTTTTCGCCGTGTTTTACCAGGTGCGACACTTTGATTTTATCTGCTGATGATGACAACTTGGTTGTCGAAATACGTATACAGAATTTACAAATAGTTAATTGTGGAAAGGGGTTATATATTAACCTTATTGATCAAGTCAATAAACCACAGGCTCCATCAAATTCAACTTTCTCTCCCTACGTACACAAAATACATACCTGAACAACTCTTGCCAGGCAAAAAGGGCTAAGAGCATAATGAAAATTTAAAATACGTTTATTAATTATTTACTTCCTGCAGTTTTCCCCGTTGCGCCTAACTGATTCTATTTTTTGTGCCTCTCGTCTCTTCGATGTTTAGGAGTAAATATTTTTTTTCGGTAAATAACGGGTCGGATAATTAATGAACAAACATTTTTCGTTCTATTGGCAAAACAAAACGCCGCACACATTTCACTGTGCCGGGTAATAAGAGGTGCTGTGTATATCTCGGACGATTTTATTTATTTAGGCTCTCACTTCGGTGAATAATAAACAAACTCCAAAACAAGTCTTTCAAACAAGTCAATTTTATTTCATTTTCTAAATGTAAAGATTGGTATAGTTCTGCATTTGAACATAAAAGTAAGGATTACAAATACGAGGTCTATTGCCTAAGTAACAAATATGAATTTTTTAAAGATTGCAACTACGAGGTCTACTGTCTAAGTAACAAATACGAACTTTACTCGCATTTCATGTAAATCCTTTGGACATATTAAAGTAAAAGATTAATGAAATCCTCCTGGCCTAGCCAAGAAAAGAGTAATTTTCCACCAAGATAATGGGATTGCACCGCACAGGTGTTATTGCTATGGTACAACAACGAATTAGGTTTTGATTTGTTGCTCTTTCTACTTTCGCTGAATTAAGTACCATTGGATTATTACTTTTTTCCAGGCTTAAAAAATAATTTGAACACTTTTAACAGACAATTATGTTAAAGCTGCTGTGAATGTTTATTTTAACACACTTGAGATTTTTGAGTTTTATCAAGGTATAAGGACTTTGGGTTATTGTTGGTCGTGCAATCGATTTAGGACCACTAGAATAGGTTTTTAATAAAAAAAAATATATGAACTATAGAAAATTTAGAGATTTAACTTACCATTTATTATTGTTTTATAAATAAATTAAAGTCAATCAATACCCATTTGGATAGCCTAGATCGTAGCAGTATTCCTTTTTGGCATACTCGCTATCCCCAGAAGCTTCCTTCATGTGTCAATTATTGCTATTATTTTGTTTTATAATTTACACAGATATGTGTTTGTGGTATTTTGTGATGTATAAACGTGATGGTTTAGTGTACTCCATACGTCCTCTATCGGATATAGATCCAAAGAACTACCTGGCCATGGTAATATTTTAATATTTTCTCTTATGAACAGATTTTGGACAGATTTGGTCTTGCAGCATGGTGTTCCATCTTGCATTAATGTTTAAGAATCATTTTTAGAATTCAGACTATTTATGGCAGTAAAGTTATTTCAATAACACGTGTATATTCAATCTGGTTCATTGTTTCTTCGCTGTTACGCACGACCAAATTATCACTACTGGTGAATATTTTAGTTTTCTGACGATATCGTTCATTAGCTCTTCGTCTAACGAAGCGCGCAGTTTTGGTGACCACCTCTAATAGTGATTTGTCACTAAACCTTTAAATCAATAATATTTCCTTTGTTTTAAAATAACTAGGTTTTCATTTAAATAATTTAAATTTATGTAAACAATCTATAGTATCTATAGTAACTGCCTTGACCATTGCATTCGTGATTTCTTCATTTTATTTGTGAATCTTAATTTTTTCGCAGGTGGTCGGCTTTTCAGATTAGCCTCGTATATACGTGACTTCAGAGTTCGTTCGGATATATGAATATTATTCGTTTCAAGTACTCGTTTTACTTTAATTCATAGTTACTGATTTTCTACTGCTCTTCGAGCAATAATTCGATCATCACGTTTACTTGTTTTACGGATACCAAGACAATATGTCCGACTAGTCGAAATTAATGGCAAGTTTTTTTCCACTCTACCGATAGATTGATTGCGAAACGTGCTCTTCCACTGCAATTTTTCAATGAGAAACGAACACGAATTAAGATCCTGTTATTTCGGGTTTGTTTTTTACTGCTGGAAATGTCTTTAGTCTTACCCATTCTTTAAAATTTTCAATTAGCAAAATATCTTTTAAATAGCTTTAAAAAATGAATTCGCAACATTTAACAGCTGTAATTGCAGAAACGAGCACAGAAACAATAAAGAAAATAACACTGGTGACTGATAGGTTAAGCAGACTACGAATAACTGACCCTAAACAGGTAAAATTACCGATTATTGTTTGTATACAATATCCACATCTGCTAGGAGGGTGGATATTGGTTATCTGCTGTGAAGAGTTTGTAAATAAGGTAAATGGTAAATATCATAATAATAAATACTGTTATAAAAGGCATGTGGTCCTTTCGATTGTACGGTACTGTAGATATATTGAGGTGGTAGGATTTTACGAGGATAGTTTGACAAGTAGTGAGAATGGCACATAGGTGGCACTATACTTGGTAAAACAAATGCACTGTAATTTAGGTTGCCTATTTATATGTTTACATTCCGATATTTAGATAAATTGGTTGATTAGTTTATTTTTGACAGCTGATTGAAAAAGAAGCAACACGTCGTTTTGTTAAAATGGAAAAAGCAGAGTATCGTGCAGTGATTAAATACTTCGTAATTAAGGGTATGAAAGCTACCGAAATAAAAGATGAGTTACGGGAAACATTAAGTGAATCTGCTCCATCATCCGCCATAATAAGTAGATGGGTAAATGAATTTAAAAGTGGTAGAACAAGCTGTGTTGGTGAGCGCGCTCTGGAGCACCCAAAATTGTGACTTCTAAGGAAATGATTATAAAAATCCATAATATTATTACGCAAGAGCGACGACTCAAAGTGAGAGAGATAGCAGACATGGTAAACATTTCAACAGAACGCGTACACCGCATTTTAACGACAGAATTGGGCCTTTCCAAGCTTTCGGCAAGATGGGTGCCGCGATTGCTTACGACTCATCAAAAGTTCACTCGTTTGCGCATTTCCAATGAATGTTTGGACCTTTATAAGCGGAATCCGGTTGATTTTTGTAAGCGATTTATTACTTGCGATGAAACTTGGATACACTATAGTACACCCGAAACACCCGAAACTAAACGACAGTCGAAACAATGATTAGAACGTGGTTCTGCACCTCCAAGGAAAGCGATAACCACTTTATCGGCAAACAAGGTGATGGCATCAATTTTGTGGGATTCAAAGGGCATTTTGCTCATTGATTACCTTCAGAAAGGTGCCACAATAAACGGACAATATTATGCATAACTGTTACAAAAATTAAATGTTGAGATTCGTGCTAAACGGCCAGAAATGGCAAAGAAAAGATTCTGTTTCACCAAGACAACGCTCCCTCGCATACCAGCACAGTTGCGATGTCCAAAATCCACGAGTTGCATTTCCAATTAGTACCGCATGTGCCTTATTCGCCGGATCTAGCCCCTTCCGACTTCCATCTTTTTCCAAAATTGAAAACGGCACTAGGTGGAAAGAAATTTTCTTCTAACGACGAGCTTGTCGTCTTCGTAAATGAGTATTTTGCAAGCCTTCCGGAATCGCATTTTAGAGATGGCATAAGGGCATTGGAGCACCGTTGGAATAAATGTATTGCTCTTTTAGGAGGATATATTGAAAAATAAAAATTATTTTGTATTTAAAAAATTCGTTTTTCTTTCCATTCTCACTACTTGTCAAACTACCCTGGTATGTTGAAAAATAAGCACAATTTCAAATCAGAAAATTCTTGACTTTTCAGTCCACTCTAGTATGAATATATGTTTATCAAATGTTTTTGATGTAAATCGGTAATGTCTCTTGTATAATATGCGGAAAATATTTCAATTTGAATACATTTATTTATTTATACACGGATGTATTCGTAAGATATTCAATACAATGACGCGAACGATATTTATAGTAAATCAAAATATTCAAGAAAAATATCTTGAAGAATGAAAATTCAATGGAACACTCGATTGGGTATTATTTGGTTTCCTGTTGCGTAGAGAAACGGCATGCAAAAAGCGAAAAATCCCCGGTCATCTCTTTGAAAAGGACAGATATTTCCTTTATGTTAAAGGTTTTGCTTCGATTCCGTGTTGTTTACATGAAAAGGACACGTAGCTAGAACCGACGAGAGCTTGTTAAGGGAGTAGTCTCCTGTCAACGGATCGGTCTCCAGATCCTGATGGATTTGCGACTCCCTTTTCATTTCCTTGCCCCGGCCAAAGGCCGATAAGGAAGGGTGGATGTGTATACTTGTCGTATACTGGTCATGTGTTCTGCCCTAAGGCCGATCGTTTGTACTGACACGCAAAATTCAGTTTAATAATATCCCCTGTTCTTATTCGGAAGACAACTTTCTAGAGGGACATAGTAAAATTCGTAAAAATACATACACATGTATGCTCATAAGATGAATCATTATTTCTATGCAATACAAGTGTTTATAAGACGTAGATACGATATTTCAAAACAAAATTTTATTTAATCAAGATAATTTTTTAGATTTACACATTTAGTAGAATGTTCATGGAATGATTCTAAGTTCTTTAAAAATTAATCTGGTAAGTAGACTTCCACGGTCGTGGTTCATGCTATCTGCTTCTGGGCTTCCGGGCTGGAACCGCGTCACTTGTATATCTGCCGATGCATCTGCACTGAAACTGTTTCAGTTTCAGTGCAGTAGTTGAGCCCTGAAGATGTCCCATACAAATGGGTACGAAATGTCGGCAGATATACAAGTGACGTGGTTCCAGCCCGGAAGCCCAGAAGCAGTTCTTTAAAAATTCTTTATTGTGGCCAGCAAATTCCTCTTCAATAGTACATACAGTCGAAAATCTTTTTGCCTTCAAATGCTTTTTGAGTTTTCGGAACAAATAGTAAATCTGGAGAATAGAATGACTAGTCAATCAATTCAAAACAAATTTCTTTAATTTTTTGCAGTGCAAATAACAATTTGTGAGCAGGAGCACTGTCTCCCAAAAAGGGCACACTTTTGGCAACCTTTTACGATTCATAAAATTAAACTAGGAACAGATCAAGAAAGAGGAGAGGAATTGGGTTCGAAGTATGGAAGACTATATCGAATGCTGGACTGTAAATCTCAATTTTAAGTTTACAATAAAGCTATGATATTAAGAAAGTCTTGGAACAAGTTTAGGCGAACAACAATACGAGAGAGTGCTGTGAGATTAAATTTGTTGCCGTCGACCATTCATGATCATGTAAAATAACTTGGCTTCATGCTAAAACCATTTGGGTTCCACATATTCTCAAAAAAAGAGATTTGCTCCATCCATTGACGTCTGCAACTTGCTACCAAAACGCGAATAATATTCATTTTTGAAGTGAATCACAACTGAGATTAAAAAGTGGATTGTTTGCAACAATGCTGAACGCAAACGATCATGGAACAGAAAAGATGAGCCGACTAAAGCACTCCAGAAGCCGATGTTCATAAAAAATGATACTTTCTGTTTGGTGGGATTTCAAGAGAATTGCTTTTTTCCATTTTACTTTCAACCAGATAATTTCACAATTTCAGAAGCGTTCTACCACCTGTTGAACAAATTGATTGATACCATGAAACAGAAGCCGCCAGAATTGATTAAATTGATTAACAGATGAGGCGTAGTTTCTTTCTATGATAACGTCAAGCCTCATGCATGTTTGACGACTTTCTGGAAGCTGTTTCAGCTTAGATGGGGTATGCTGTCACATCCAACTTGTTCACTAGATCTGGAACTTTGTAATTACCACTTGTTACGTCTTTACAGAAGTCTTTACATGAAAAAACAATTTATTCTAATGAGGATAGCGAAAATCACTGGATACAACATATTGCAAGTGAACATGATACATTTTACGAGCGAGGAATCACGCTACTACCAGAATGATGGCAAAATATTGTATTAAAATGACAAGTTTATAATTGAACAATGTACTTACATGCAATAAAAAAATTGTTATTCAAAAAAGAAAACCTAATCACTTTCCAAACAATCAATACATAGGTGAAGAATGACATCGCAAATGATTAAATAAAACCTAAAAGCAAAAATGTTGCTACTCTAATCATTATTACACGAATATTTTGTGGCTTTTTCGACTTCCTGGATAGGTCATTGGTAAGTTGTTGGCTTATCGCGCTAGGATCTCGGGTTCGGGTACAGAGGCGGCTACCCAGAAAGTTTTTCGTGAATTTCCGTCTCATTTAAGAGTAACGCTGACAGTCAAAGATTTTAAGCGGAACCATGAACGCAGCCATAACAATAACCCTTGGCCTATGAATGCCTTCTATAATTGGCGAGTGTAGGGACCCAAAAGTGTGAAATTAGAAATATTCTCGGAACCCTACTTCAACTCAAATTGGAACAACGTTTCATATTATCTTCATGAATCAAGTTACACGAAATTTTGGACTTGGGCTTAGTGGAAATACTGTACAGACTTATATTCGGATTTATTGTTAATATGATAGAAATTCATAAAGTGAAATTAGATTAAATTACATTAATTTGGTAATTATTTTCCAATTCGAAGGCATACATTTTTAACTTGAAATTAGTTATCTCAATTAAAATAAGAAAGAGAAATTTTGAAACTTGTTAAGAAATATGCATATTCAGTGAATAAAATCTCGAACGCGAGAATCCTTTCCTGTTAGTTCAATCCGAGTAAAAATATAACTTTCGGAAAGTAGAGGATATATACGCGTATTCCCTTTTATATTCCACTTTCTGAATGGAGGGTGTCTCTTTCCGCAATGATCCTGAGGATTTGGAATCCATCGAAGTTCAAAAAGCCCGAGAGCAGACAAAACTCGTTATTCATTTTACACTGTTGTTAACATATTAGAACTGAGTTCTCGAATTTAAATCCCCAAAATGATTTCCCTGTAGGCTCCGGCGATTATATGAATTTCTCTCGGAGGGCGGTAATTTCGTGAGGTTCGGTGGATCTTTTCAAAGACGACTGGGTAGTTAGTTCTTCGTCTTGTATGTATGTACGCACTTTATATGATTCGTTCGTTGCAAAGTATGAGAGAACTTGGTTTCTATTTCCTTACATTGGGTTGAATAAAATCAGGATACACAAGTGTGTATAATGGAACAGACAGCGTACTTTATTCATAGAGACGTTCATGTAATTTGTAACTTTAATAAGAAAACTATATACAAATTCATCTTTTATATTCGCCAAAAAAGTTTTGAAAGGATCAAGTGCATTTGAAGTATTATATGGAATTGTTATTTTCGAGGTAACACGGCGTACTCCTCAATACATGTTATTAAAAAATAAGTGAAGATATGGCGTTTTTTTTGTAAAGTATGAAAAATAACAATAGCAACACAGTACAGTAAATTTTTGTGTTGTTTCTGTCTGTGACTTATTTTGATTGTGTCTCCTTGTATAGCGATGTAATAACGACGCATTATATTGGTATTCATTCCAATAGTCCATTGCATGCCCTGGTGGTTTGCTTGTTTTAGTTGTTAACGGTTGATTTACTGCCAAAACATGTTGTCTCCAGCATATAAGAAAATTTTTACATCGCGGCAAACATCATTTGCTGAAACAAGTATGGAAGCTTACACCTGATGCAGTAGTTTTCTTCCGATCTCCTCCAATTGATGGTAAATATAACTGAAGACGTTGCTTGAGGTAAGAGCTTAACGTTTTCTTACTTTTTCTATTTTACTTACTGCTCTTCGCGGGCTTAGTTAATGTTATTAGTAAGGTTTTAATAAATTCACATCACTTATACTTACGTTTATGATTTTGATAATTTGTCCTGGATAAATCAAAAATTAAATCGAGAAAAAAACAAAATGTACTCTTATATACTCAATGACACGGCGTCTTACCCTCTGACGGCCATCATGCATGCCTAGGCAGAATCGCTATTCGTCGCTGAATACGACATTATGCCATTCTGCTTCCCAATGCTGCCGTTCTCTGCACCAGTCCAAACGTCAGAGGGTAAGACGCCGTCGTGGAGAGCGACGTGATATTGGATTTGCTGTTGAGAGGCATGTGCACAGGACTGTTGGAGTAATGGTTTGGGGGGCTATTCCATATGGAAGTCGATCACCTCCTCTGTTTATTCGGGGCAGTATGACAGCTGCGCGTTATGTTGATGACGTCCTACAAACCACTTTATTGCCTTATCTAGATGGCCGTCCACACGTCCTTTTTCAGCAAGACAACACGCGTCCACATATTGCTCGTCGTACTATGGACTTTCTACGAGAAGCTGGCGTTAATGTTTTGCCGTGGCCACCCCGTTCACCGGATTTAAATCCCATCGAACATGTGTGGGACATAATGGGGAGAAGACTGACCAATTTGAACCATCCTCCACAAACTCTGGCACAGTTAATCCACCAAGTTCAAGTTGCTTGGAACGAGGTGCCACAAGCAGACATCGACCATCTTATTTTGTCGATGCCTAGACGTGTACAGGAGTGTCTACAGCTACGGGGTCGCCAAACACATTATTGATTTTTTTCAAATTAATGTTAATAAAATTTCTTGGAAATCTGGTCGTTTCATTCTTGACGTAAGCTTATCACATTACCAAAAAATCACGTCCAGGAAACTATTCCTTCTAGGTGTAACACTTCTAATGTCATTGAGTATATTATATCTTAGATTCTTATTTACCGTGACAAAACGCAAAATCATAAAAAAATGCGGGATTTATTATTTTGTTATTAGCAACAGCTGGGTTGCACGACGACACATTCTTTGTACGCCCGTTACGTATTCAGCTTCGTACTATTCTTGTTTCATCCTGACGAGCGTATACAATTAGCAGCTTTAGATGTAGGGAACACAACAGATCTAAGTAGGTAGCCGTGCAATATAATTTATGGTTACAAGTAAATTTTATTGGTTGAACTGTGGTTGATTAAATTAATCAATTCAGGTGAATATAACCCATTTCCAAAATAATTTTTGTATTAAGTACATATTTTGGCAACTAAGTTGTCATCATCAGCAGATACTTAATAACAGTATCGCACCTGGAGCCACGTCAGAAATCGTGTATGTTTAGCTTTCGACGGTGCAAGTCTAGCACGAACTTTATTTCTGTGCGGGTTTTGCCGTGCTTCCAGGTGCGACACTGTGATTAATTATCTGCTGATGATGACAACTTAGATATTGAAATACGTATACAGAATACGAAAATTATTATGGAAAGACGTTATGTTAACCTTAATTGGTTAGGTAATTTTAATGGAATCTGTGGTTCATTAACTAGATCACTGAAGGTTGATGTGTAACCCCTTGCCACAATAATTTTCGTTTTCTGTATACGTATTTCGACAACTAAGTTATCATCATCAGCAGATAATTAAACAACTACGGTAAAAATACAAAAAAGTGTATGTTTTGGTTTTCAGCGGTACGGATCGCGTGCGGAATTTGTTCTCGTACGGATATTTTTACCGTAGTTGTCCAGGCGCGACACTGTTTAATTATCTGCCAATGATGACAACTTGGTTGTCGAAATACGTATACAGAAAACGAAAATTATTGTGGCAAGGGGTTATATATCAACTTTCAGTGATCTGCTTAATTGGTTAGTTTATGGTTACTTTAAATGATTTTAATTTTAATCCATGACAAGAGTTGCTAAACACTAATGTCATAATGTTAAAGAAAATGTAAATAAAGTATGATAACAAAAAGTTTTCGGAGAAACGATTCTCAAATATTAAAGTATTTGAACTCTTACTATTGAATTGTTATGATATTTAATGTATAAAATATCTCGATCAGGAACATATTGAATTTAAAAATGCAAGCTTTAGATGGACTCATTATAGAAAATCTGTCTATAAGAAAAGTCGTAAATCTCGATAAATTTGTCAAGAACTCAAAGCCTTATTTGAGTGGTGTATTAAACATAAAACATTTTTCGATAACATAATTCTAGAAGCACCATCAGATATAAACTTCCAATGAAGTTAGGTTCGAATCGAGGAGATGTGGAAAGAAGGAGCACCAACTAAGAAAAAAAAAACAGTATCATAAAAATTTTAAAGTGTTTTTTTCTTGATAGGGTCGTCTCCTGTCAAATCCTCCTACATTCTCGAAAATATAAAAAAAATCGTCTCACCGTGTTGTCTACGCGACGTGAAAAGTTTTTTTATTTATTGATAAAGATTTTCGTAAATGTCAACCGCTCAACGTCTCGCACATAATTCAATCTTCACAGCACGGCGAAAGAATGAGACAGCGCCGAGGAAAAGCGAGGAAGAACTCCGCGCGCTCGCCGAAAAGGAACTTTATCTTGTATTTAAATCGATTGATATATCTTCTCCCTCCTCAAGTTTCTTAACAACTCAGCGCCTTATTTATGACGGTTATTTTGAGAGCGCAAAGGTAAGAGATAAAATTCTAAGATGTAACCGTGATAGGAGAACCCGCTATGGGTGGTCCACGAACGTTTTTATTTTCTTCCTGTAAATACTGTAGAATAGATACGTGCATGTATATGGTGAATGCAATGTAGGTGTCTTCTAAGCAATCCTTATGAATTGGCAGCAATCGAAGGAAGCTGAATATGTACACGTATATTCTATGCTTGTTCAGATGTTATCGGTGGGTAGTTTTACTCAGATTTATCTTCCAGATCAATAGAATAAATTAAAATGTTAGCTGAACTGCAAGAAAAGAGAAGTAGTCCAAGAATTAAGATTTAAGTACAACAAAAGTTCGTGGGTCGATTGATGATTGATTATTCTAGCGTATCTACCATACGCATAACGCATATTATATATTTCAATTCACAAATTCATTGTTTTTGAATCTCAGTTCCTTTATCAGAAAGGATTTTGTAATGGCGATTGAGAGATCATGATCTTGTACCTTCTTGTTAGTAAAGAATAAATAAATTTGTTTCTTGGCATATAAAGCACCAATGAAATATTATCGGTAATATTGTCAATAGAAATTCTCTCAGTTATAAGCATACTACTTGCAATGTAGACTCATGTGAAAAGAAACTTTTTAATTTTATATTTTAATTCAGTGTATTTGAAATAGATTTCTCTTTAATTTTTCTATATAAGGGAAGGAAGGTGGTATATTCATTTCTTTATATGATAGTTCTTCAAAAAATATGCTTTTTGAGTAATCTTACATTTTATTTTATTGTGTACAAGTTTCGTTTTTTGTTTATCAGAGTGTTAATGGTTGGATCTTATAATACAGGGTGTCTATAAAAGAACTCCGGGGTTTAAAAAATTAATATTTTTTAAACTATAAAAGATAGCAAAATTTGATCAATTCCTTTGAAACAAGCAGCTCAAAGAGTTTTACTCATACCAATTGGGAATGTTTCTCTCAACAGTTGGCAGCGCTGCGGAGAGTTGACCTTGAAATGACGTAGCGGCTGCGGCAGGCAGTCAGTGTCGTCTGGACTGCCGCGCTATGGCGACGCCTCAACAAAAGGCTCAATGTGTTATTTGGCTCATAGAAACTAATTCTGTTGTTACTGTACAAAGAAACTTTCGACGTAGCTATGGTGTTGACCCGCCTACAGACAAAACAATTCGTCAGTGGTTATGTGCGTTCAAGGAAACAGGAAGTGTTTTGAAGCAAAAGTCGCCGGGTAGGCCGCGCGTGTCTCAAGAGAAAGTGGACAGAATCCGAGCTTCATGCACTCGAAGCCCTAAGAAATCGTTAACAAGACGCAGTCTGGACTTACCAAGATCAACAGTCCATAAGGTAATTCGTAAAAGACTTCGTTTAACTGCCTACAAGATACAACTTTTACACCATATCAAACCGGCAGACAAGGTTAAGAGATTCGAATTTTCTGTTTCCATGCTGGATAAAATTGATGAAGATAATGATTTTTTAAAAAGTGTGGTTTTTAGTGATGAAGCTACTTTTCATGTGAACGGAACTGTAAACAGGCATAATTGCAGAATTTGGGGTTCAGAGCCGCCCCATGAGTTTATTGAGTACGAACGTGACACGCCCAAAGTGAATGTTTGGTGTGCTCTTATGCGTGACAGAGTCATAGGTCCCTTCATTTTTGTCGAAAGGAATATCAATGGTGATGTCTATTGTGACATGTTAGAGGAGTATGTTTATCCTCAGTTGGATGACATTGAGGCGGAGAAAGGTTTAGTTTACTTCCAACAAGATGGGGCGCCGCCACACTTCAGTTTGCGTGTGCCTGAGTCACTGGACGCTCGTTTCGGCAACAGGTGGATTGGAAGGGAAGGACCTATTCCATGGCCACCAAGGAGCCCTGATATGACTCCGTTGGACTTTTTCTTCTGGGGGCATATCAAGAATCTTGTGTATGTGGAGAAAATTCGAAATGTTCGCCATCTCAGGGAACGAATAGAGAATTGCGTGGCGTCCGTTCCCCCAGACATGCTCGCCAGGACATGGGAAGAGGTAGAATACCGTTTCGACGTGTGCCGTGCCACTCACGGAGCTCACATTGAACTTCACTAAGTTGTTAAAAAATCTTGAAAATGTAAGCTTTCTAATCATGTATAAAACATGTATGTACGTTTTTTACTTTATTAAAATATTTTGTCTTAAAACACCGGAGTTCTTTTATAGACACCCTGTATATTTAATGTTCATTTTAAATATGTAATTGATTTCATCACGCGTAGTTTTTTTATAATTACTATTTCTTGCTACAAGAAGAAAGCATTGTGCCAACAGTATAACAATATTACATCTTCGATTTCTATATGACTAAAATCTGCTTCTTTTGGATTTTACAGTGCAGTTTCCTGTAAATATGTCAGCCATAATTCTAGTAGTAGTCAGCCAGTATTCTCGGATGGAGGTGGATATTTTTTAGTGAAAGCATTTCCCATGTTCATTATCACATTACTACTGGGGAAAAAACCAACATAAGAATCTAATACTTGATCTTTAATGACATATTACATCTAAGTGCTTTATATGTAGTTCTTAAAAAGCTCAGCTATGAGTTCCTTTTAGCCCATCCGTCTCATTAAATATCATTCATTAGGATAATATCTAAAATTTTAGTATTGCTTGATTACCTTGGCTAGAGTAATGCTAACTCTCAAATTATAGAATTGAGATCACATCATAAGTAAATAAAAATATTAGCTGAATTGTAAGGAGATGGAATTTGGGAATTCAAATTTGAGTAGTTATGTTTGTATGTATTTTGACAGATTATCACGAGAGATTACGACACCCTATTGCTTTGTGTTGGTTTCATGTTGAAAAATGTAATTATTTTTCTATTTGGATGCAAAAGTTACACGCACTCGAGTGTCGTTTTATACCAGTAATAACTAAATAGATTAAAACTCTAGTAATATAAGTTATGGTTTATCAACAACATATGAAATCTCTAAGTGCTCCATTGTTTCACATTAAAAAGACCAAAGTCAGTATACATATACTGTTTTGATCAAATTGGAAAATAACTTCATATCTGCACGTATTGCAAAATCAATGGTTGTATATGAGACCCCTAACGTGAAGGGGAAAGTTGTGAATGTAAAATCGTGACTACGATGGAAGTTTCACTACATTTACGGACAGAGTTACTGCAATGTAATCTGTGGGCTAATAAATTCGTTTCCAATGATGTCCTGCAGTGGAATGAAAATGGGAAATTTGTGAATTTAAAATATTTATTCTAAAATAGTTTCGACTATATACGATATAGAAGTAAATAATTATTTTAATTACTGCCAAAAATTTTTCTTAAGAGAACATTTGATTGCTTATTTAAAAAAAAATAATAAGAAACAGTGACATGTGCTGAGTCTTTTATTTGTGAAAACACATCAGGTCTGTTGGAAAGTATGGCATATCATTACATGAAGAAATGTCATGTTTTTCTTAGAAACTGAGGTCAGAAAACCCTTTTCCGGTCAACTTTTGGATCAGAGCAGATGAGAACAAATTTTGACGTTATTTGAGGTGCTGAATTCAAATCCGGGTATCGTTTTTCAAAATTGTTTCTAGTTTGTGAGTTCGCGCATGTTGGTAGCACTGCGCTATCATAATGACAGTCAGCCGTTGGCGTCGCTAGAAACATTATTTAATTTGTATTTTTAAAGTTTTTTTCTGAATCCAAAACGTGTGAAAATGCAAAGACAGAATTGTAAAGTTGATTCAAAGTGTTTATGTTTGCGGATGCTATATGATCAGAAAACGTGGCAAAGTTATTACTAATGTGATCAGAAATGCATACTTTTATTATTTCGGTTTCTCTGTATCAAACACTCACAAGCCGTGGGTACCGAAATTGTTTTGTAACGCGTGTAGCACAATATTATACAAGTGGTCACGCGGTAAAAAAGTATGTTTTTCATTTTCATTGCCAATATCATGGAGAGAGCCGAAAAATCATGTAGATGATTGTTACTTTTTCTTGATGAATATCGTCGGTCTAAATGCAAAAAAACTAGCAAAATATAAATATCCTGAAGTATCATCAGTGTCTAAGAAAGTTCCCCGTGCGAGCAATGATCCTTTGCCAATTTGTCCAGGTACGAGTGCAAATTTCATGGAAACTTGTAGTTCATCACCGACGAACAGTGGAAGCAATTTTAACGTGGAGGAAATATTTGTCGGACCTGATATTGGAAAATTAATAGCCGACAGAAACTTTACAAAATGTTTAACGCCCAATGAAACAGCAGCATGGGTATCATTTCAAGATGTTCACAACTTTCTCGGTAACCGCAAATCCCCGGATTTCAAGAAGAAAGTCGACAGTTTGTTGCAACATTATTGCAAGATTGGAGCTCGAATGTTTCTCAAAATACATTTTCTGCATTCCCATCTCGAATTCTTTCCTAAAATCTTGGATGATACAAGCGACGAGCAAGGAGAGCGACTACACCAAGATATGGCGAAAATCGAAAAACGATACCAAGGATTTTGGGACGAGGGCATGATGAGCGAATACTGTTGGACTTTAAGGCGTGAAACAGATCCCAAACAGTACAAGCGACTCAGTTCTACTGCTCTTCATTTCTAATTTAACACCTTTTAATGAATAAAATGAAGATTAATTGTCAAAAATTGTAAAAAATGTGTTTATTTAATATCTCGAAAACTAGAACCAATATCAAAAAATGGAGTGCAGATTCGGATTCAGCGCCCCAAATAACCTTAGAAACAGTTTTTGGTTGCTTAGATCCAAAACCGTATATACTTGTGTATTTTGCAAACAATACAAACAAAATTATATTGGCCATCATTCAACGAGGAGAATGGTTCATCTGTTTATTTCATATTAACAAAGAAGACGAAGACAGAAGCTACTGAAAATTATGAATACAAATAACAATGACGAGGCGGCAAACTGAGCTTCTGGATGAGGTAAAACATATGTACCTAAATTAAAATGGTGTGATGCCTCTGACAGACCCTCATGAACGCATGTGTTATCGAAGCAGTGTATTTATACGCTTTTTAGCCAAACGACTTTACAGAAGTCGTCTATTGTCGATTAATTATGAAAGATTCACGCCCACATCTCGTCTTGATTGCAGTTAAACTGAGAGTCAAGTTTATGTATGAAATGCGTCAGAATGAATTATAGTATTCACATTATACTATGAAAAATAATTTTAACGTGCTGCGGAACAATAACAAAATTAGTAAAATATATTGTTTTGCCTACCAAAAGCAAGGAAAGAAGAGGTTTCATCGCTTCTATGGTCTGCATGCGCGCGCCTGGTAAAGAAACAAAAATTTCTGCTAAAAGCAACAAAAACTCAGCATTAAATATCCACATGAAATGTAAGTATCTAGGCAAAAGAGTATTTTAAACATTAGCATAATAATAAATGATTCTCATGATGAGCGACAATTGTTTGTCATATATCGACCAACATAGTACAATGCCGACGTAGGTTTCATCTGCAGTATAACAAACACTGAACTTAAATTAAATTAAAATTGTGTGCAGAATATTCCCAATTCTGTATCACTAGGAATGCGACCGTCAGCAACTGACAATACAGTGGTATTATTAAGTTAGGTTATGTTTCTTTCTAGTGACATTTAATTTGAAACTTATTGCACATTGAGTGGACGACGTTCCTTACGCTTATGTGTAAGTGATTGTGGAATGTCTCCATTACAAAGGGTTTTCCAATAAGGACTTGACAACTTTTTTTCAAAATAAAATGCAGACCATTTGAGATATTTCAAAAACTTTATTATCGCGTTGAAGTACAATCAAAACATTTATGAATGTAACTCGATTTCGTTCATATGGCCACCGCGGGCACGTTTGCAGCGGTCGATTCGTTGGACTCAATTTTCGATGACTCGGCCACACAATTCGGCCGAAACGGCTGCTATTTCGCGTTCAATGTTGGCTCTGAGCTCTTCCAACGTTGTCGGCTTGTTGGCATAGACCAATGACTTGACGTAGCCCCAAAGAAAAAAATCTAGAGGCGTTAAATCGCACGAACGAGGCGGCCAATCGACTGGTCCATTTCTTGAGATAACACGCTCATCAAACTTACTCTTCAATAAATCGGTTGAAACGTGTGCTGTGTGGCTTGTGGCATCGTCCTGCTGAAACCACATGTTGTCCAAGTCCATATCTTCCAATTCGGGCCAAAAATAATCGGTAATCATGGCGCGATAACGATTACCATTCACAGTAATGTGACGATCATTATCGTCGACGAAAAAATATGGCCCTATGACGCCGCCGGCATGCAAACCGTACCAAACAGTTATTTTTTGTGGATGAAGTGGTGTTTCATGAAGCACATGTGGATTTTCGCCCGACCAATAACGCATATTTTGCTTATTGACGAACCCATTGAGCCAAAAATGAGCTTCGTCACTGAAAATGATTTTGCGATGAAATTGATCATCTTGGCGCATCTTTTCCAGAGCCCAATCGGAGAACGTACGTCGCTTCAAATGGTCCATCGGCTTCAATTCTTGAGTCAGCTTGATCTTGTATAGGTGTAAACCAAGATCCTTACGCAAAATTCGCCATAAAGTGGTCTGGGCGATGCCCAACTCTTGAGAATGCCGTGGAATTGACTGATTTGGATCATTTGCTACGGACGTTTCAACGGCGGCGATATTTTCGACACTTCGACCAACCCGTTGCCTCACTGGCACGGCAACATCACACAACGAATATGTAGACTCAAATTTTTGCACTAAACTTGTTACTACCTGTCTACTAGGGCGAGAATTACGACCGAAAATCGGAGTTAACGCTCTTAAAGTAGCGGTCACCGACTCAGAATTTCTGTAGTAAATTTTTATAATTTGCAGACGTTGTTCGTTCGTGTACTTTACCATGATGAAAATGCTAAGTTTACTGAATAAATTGACAGTAACAGTTCGATGATTAGTGAAAGGGTGCGTTCACAAATTGAATTAAAAGTTGTCAAGTCCCTATTGGAAAACCCTTCACTATACGAACTAAGTGTATTTCTCTCGTACAATACATTGCAAAATAAATTTGCCCTCCTCCTTTCGATATATTGTATAAACTCAAAGGTTCCTGAAATATTCGTCTATACGGAATATTGAAGATATTAAACAAATACAATTTATTTAGTTAATAATCACAAATGTATCTCTCACGCCAATAATTAAAATATTAGCATTTATTGTTCACGTTCGTGTCATTTGTATCATGTAAAATACAAAAATTAGGCGAAGATAAAATATACTCGTTCACCTTATGTTATCTTACGTCATACCAAATAGTATGTATGTAATAAGTAGAAAGGGCAAAATTGCACGGCGCTTTATGAGATGTGCGACCGGGTGTAAACTGGGGTGGAATGAAGCCCATCGACAATAGCTTTCGCCCACGGCGTCAGTCTATATTCTGTTATCGATGATTGTTGTAATTATGTTGGAATTACGTAGGATTAAAAGAGGATCACTGTGTAAAAAAATAAATAAGTGTTTCACATTGTTTTATAGATCATAATTGACTTTATTTATTTTATTTTACTTAGCTACTATCAAGCGCACGCCTTTGGTGCGTTACTTATTTTGCTTTCTCCAGAAATAACTAACGGGAGCTGTGCGTCTTGAAAGTATTCTTTATTTAAAATATGCATTTTATTTTTGAATTATTTTCTTATTTAAATCTCACCTAATCTTCTTTAAAATATCTGTATTCCAAGAATAAAATCAAATCTGTAAAAAATACGTTAAATTTTAACGCACATACATCGTAGTGTAAATAACAACATTCACGAGCACCTTCCTTTCCTTTTTTAGAACGTTCAGAAAGCTCTCTGCTCGTTACAACTGTCACAACAAGTGTCCACCCATCTCGTTCCGAATGATTTATCAATAGCTTTCTATCCCTCGTTCTCATGTATTTCAATAACCCGGGGTGCCGCGGCCCAGAACCACGAAAAGCCTGAATAAGATAAACGTGTCACGGACGGGATCCGCAGGGAACACATGCACAATTCAAGATAGGAAGGCAGTAGAATTCCAGAATTACGGTTTGTCTCCTCACAGTCGGACAGGGTCAAACAATATTTATCTCAATCACTTCACTTACTTCGGAGATAGTATTTTAAATTGTGATTTGTATACTTCAGCATCATTATTTAATGTTTATGATGTATTTTGGAGGATCTACTATTTTTTTTTGAAACTAGCCTTAGGTGAATCCATGAAATTCTATTGAATAAAGAAAAAAGACCAAGCAAGCAATTTATAAGTTTATAAATACGCAGAATTCTGGTAACCTATTTATCTTTGAGCAAGTTGATTCAAAAACGTTAATTTGATCAGAAATAACTGAGAAATATTTTGGAAGAAATCAGAATGGCCAGTAACTAGGCAAATCAGATGATAAATATTCTGTGCAGCAAAAACAAATATTGAGGAATCTTAGCGGATTTTTATTAAAATGTTCAGTTTCCGGTGTACCACAAGGCTTAAATTTAGGGCCATCATTTTGTGATCAGTAAGATTTTTTCTCTCTTTATCTCTTGCTTAAGCTGGTGGTATTAAATCGCCTCAGTAAACTACATCTGAATTTTGACAAATGTTTTATTACGAGATATCATCGAAAATTCAATACCAGTATTTCTTACCTTTTATTGGTGGATCGTATTCTCGATATTGCTGTCAATGTCAAAGATCTTGGTATTCCTTGTGCCAATAATTGGTTGTTTAACGATTATATTGAAACAATTTGAAATCAAGTCACCAAGATGTTGGAGTTCATAATTATGTTGAAGTAAAAAATAAAAAATACTGTTTACACAAGGAACAATATGGTTACTTGTTCTGCATTTTACTTGATCGCCGTCGTTATCAATAGTAACATTTCATTCATAATATAATTATGGCCTAACCTAAAAATATTGACAAAATTTGTGCTTTAATTGTCAACCTTTTTGTTAATACGTCTGTGCATTACGTTATAAAGAGTGTTTCAAATTGCGCGTTTTTTTTTTAAATAAATAAAATACAGATGGCACACTCAATTTGTCTGGGTATATGGGCATTTAAAAAGTATGATGTATGACATTTATAAAAATGGCTTCGTACACGGTACAATAAGGCGTAAAAATTGTTGAATTATTTTATGAAAATTAGCGTTCTGTAAAAAGAGTTTTTTGAAAATTACGTGAATTTTATGGTTTGCATAATCGTCCATCTGAAAGCACTATTGGTCGAATTATTAAAAAATTTCAAGAGACCGGTTCCGTGGAAGGTCAAAAAAGTGAAAAATACAGTCGTGGTGGTTGTTCACAAGAAAATATTGGTTTGGTTCGTGAAAGTGCCACTGAAGATCTTGAAATGTCCATTAGACGACGTTCATAACAACTTGGACTTAGTGGATTAACAACGTGGCGTATTTTACACAAGGATTTAGCTTTGAAGGCATATAAGGTTTAAATAGCATAGGAACTGAAGCCATTAGATCATTTAAAACGTCGCTTATTTGTCAATTTCATCAACGAACAACATGCTGACTTTTCTCAAAAAATAATGTTTTGTGGCCTGAATTAATGAATATTGATCTAGATGATATGTGGTTTCAACAGGATGGCGCTACATCTCACTTTGTACACAAATCAGTTGATTTATTGAGAGAAAAATTTCCTGAACGTGTAATCTTAAGAAACGGTGATGTTAATTGGACACCAAGAGATCATGTGATTTGACGCTGATAGAGTATTTTTTTGGGATTATTTGAAAAGTCAGGTTTATAAAAACAATCCACAATCAGTTCCTGTTTTGAAAGATGAAATTATTCGTGTCATTGGTGAGATAAAGCGTCAATTATGTCAAAATGTCATTGAAAATTTTAACAAAAGACTGGACGTCTGTGGCGCTGCAAGAGGAGGCCATTTGGCAGATATTATTTTTCGCATATAAATGTCATAACTGATACTTCAATTACCAATAAAAAGTTTTTGAAAGTGAATGCAAATTATGTGTTTCATTTATTCTTTAAAAAGCCGCAAAATTTGAAACACCTTTAGATTCTGCAACCTTCATTGCTGGTAATCCCAGACTAGCGTATCAGTGTTTGCACTGTTCTTATATGTGCAAAAATTACTAAATCTATTACAGTGGCGTGTTCATTGGTAGACTGCTAGTCTAGAGTTTGATTTAATTACTTTGACCACTCGATTGCAGAGAATAGTGATATTTGAATGATAATAAATTGGAATATCGCCACTCTGTGTGGTCGAATGGTTTAGACACATGTGCCGTAAATACGAGACCGTGTATTCGAATCTCGCCGCAGAGAATTTTTTTCAAAAATTTCTGCAACGTATATACGATGTAAAAAGGAGTAAAAATTAGAATTTCTCAGTTTCACATCGTAAAGGCACATAGTTACGTTGAACATAAACAATTTCTTTCAAAATTTCCTAAAATACAGTTTCGGATTTACGTAAAATTTAATGAATGTTTGTGCATGGCCTCTCAAACCAACTAAGTAATCCTAAAGTCGAAACTCATAATACGTCTAGACACCTTATCAGATTGTACAATGAAAATAATTTACGTCGTACCCAAGGCAAAATATGCATATTACTATTTCAAACTTAATAATTTAACATGTGTATAATGCGAGATATTAATTAAAATCATTTAAACATTCAACAAACTCGCAATCAATTCCAGTGTTTGACATAATGCGTGGGAGTTGTTCAGATACGGACTCCATGTTCACATTCAAATCAACACAGTTCTGGTAGTGCTTAATCTTAAATATATAATTTATGGTATTGTGACTGTGATAACAGGTCTCTGAGACCAGAAAGAATACGCTCGTCGGTGGAGTATTAATTATCATAGATAGTAAAGACGTCTCCTCTCTAAGATAATCACGGTACGCCCAGCGACAATTTAGAATGATGTATTACATGGGTAAAACTCGTTGTTATTTTTCCAAGGGGCATTGTCTTTTTTTTCGTTATTCCTGCCTCCATTCGTGTTCCTTTAATCTTATGTTAGTCTACGTACAGATTCGCAGTCGAAACCTTTTTTCTACCAGTGGCGTATCATTTAGTCAGATATCAGAAATTAGTAATATACAACAAGGGTTATTTATCGGATCTGGTAGTACGATAATTATAATAATATTTGAACTAAAATGTGTAATTACACATAACAAAGCAAATGCGTTACGAACATTTAATCTCCCGGATATTATGCGAGGGTAAACTGAAAAGTACGAGGAACGAAGGATAGATGGCGTAACTTCAGACTGTCTTTGTGGTGAATCGGCATACGTAACAACATTAACTGATAACTTTTAGGATACTACGTTTATTGGTTTCGTCGTAAGTTTAAATAAGAGTATTTTAGAATTCTTAAGGAGATGGAGAGTGTTTAAATCCCTGTTGTCATTAAGTACTTCTTCTAAAGGCCTACCAGCACAGCAACAAATATCTTTAACGAGATCATTCCACTTTTAATAAATGGGTTCGTGAGTTCAAATGTTCATTTAAACGTTAAAGATGCACATAGTGGCGAACGTTACAACTGTACCAGTAATTATTAAAAAGTACATGCATCGTTTGAGAAGTTCTAAGATAAGGAAGGCTGTAAACGTTTCTGAAGATAGATTTTGAATGAAGAGTTAGATGCTATAAAGAAACTGTCTGGAAGGTGGGTGCCGTGACTGGTCAATGTTGGTGAGAATGTAAAGTTATTATCAGTGTTTGGAGCGTTATAGAAAAAATTATATGGACTTTATTCGCTGACTTAACGCCACAAATTAGGCTTAGGTCCGAAAAACAGTAATCTAAACGGTGGTACTCTTCCTTCGAAGAGGCGATAGTTGCTTAATCTGCAGGAAACGTAATGGTTTTCATTTTTTGGAATACGAAAAGTATTCTTCTTATCGATTACCTTCTAAGAGTCAAAACTACCACAGGTTTATATTACGCGAGTCCTCCAGACAAATTAAAGCAAAACAATGAAAAATGTCCTGATTTAGACAAGAAAAAAATCCTTTTCCAATAAGATAATGCTCATTGTCACGATTCTGTAAAAGTGTTGTAATTAAAATTAACAAATTGGGATTCAACTTGTTACGACACTCACTCCATACACTGGATTTAGCACCGTCAGATTACCACCTCTTATCACATCCAAAAATACCTTGCAATGATTAGAAATTTTCAAGAGATAACTGTATTAAAACTGCTGTGGATGCCTATTTTAACGAACTTGAGAATTCTAAATTTTATCAAGGCAAAGGGCTTTGGATCATTGCTGATCCAAATATTTTGAAATGACAATATTATGGTCTGCAATAAATACAATTTCAAACTGTGGATTCGTTTAATTATATACGAGGGAGCGTTTTTATATTCGCGGAATGAGCGGGTTGTAGAGGGATGGGTAGGCGCATTGGGGGCGTGGCCTGTGCAGCGACTCATGATTAGTATAAATACGAAGTTTCATTGTTATTAGACAGTTAGTCTTTGAGCTATCGTCAACCAAGTAACATAATCAGGAGTGAAAAGTGAAATATGGAAAAAATCGAATATCGTGCCGTTATAAAGTTCCTTACCAGGCAAGGAAAATCAGTCGCGACCATAATGAATGAGATGTCATTGGATTACGGCGACTCTTGTTCAGGAAAAACCATGGTGTACAAGTGGCATAGTTTATTTAAACAAGGAAGGGAATCCCTTGAAGACGACCCGAGGCCGGGCAGGAGCATTGAGGTGACCACGCCAGCACTTATCCAAAAAGTTGAACAAATTGTACTCGAAGATGCTCGACTAAAGAAGAAACAACTCGCAGAAATGGTTGGAGTATCCGATACAACAATTTTTAAAATCCTACACGATCATCTCGGCATGTCTAAGGTCAGCGCAAGATGGGTGCCGAGAATGCTCACGCCGCCGCAAAAACAACAGCGCGTAGAGTGTTCGCGTGCATTTTTGGACCTCTGTAATGAAGACAAGGATGGTGTATTGAGTGGAATTGTTACTGGAGACGAAACTTGGGTTCATCATTATGAACCTGAGTCCAAACAAGACTCCATGCAGTGACATAAAAAGGGCACAGCACCTCCCAAGAAATTTAAAGTGTCACAATCAGCTGGGAAACTCATGGCAACGGTATTTTGGGACTCGGAAGGAATATTGTTGATTGATTATAAAGATAAAGGTGTTTCTATAACCGGAGAATATTACGCTTCAATATTAGAGCGACTAAAAGAAGCCATTAAAGAGAAAAGACGGGGAAAATTGACAAAAGGTGTTCTGCTTTTGCACCACAACGCGCCCGTCCACAAGAGCCGCGTTGAGTTAGCTGCCCTACATAAGGTGGGCTTCGAAATTGTGAATCATCCACCCTACAGCCCAGACCTGGCCCCGAGTGATTATTACCTGTTTCCAAAAATGAAAGAAGAGCTGCGGGGTAAAAAATTTACTGCCGATGATGAAGTCAAGGAGGCAGTTTTGGCGTACTTTGCAGATAAAGAGAAAACATTTTTTTATGAGGGTATAAAGAAATTAATTGAAAGATGTGAAAAATGTATCCGTCTTGCAGGTGAATATATTGAAAAAGAAAAATAATTTGGTTTTTTTATTTCCACCCCTTGTCCCCCATTCCGCGAATATAAAAACGCTCCCTCGTATTATTAACAGGCATAGTCAATGTAGCGCCACTGGTACTATTTTTTGTAACTATGTATTAATACGTTCGGCCCACGAGGTTGGTTGCAATACGTACAGTTGTCCATAAAATGATATATCAACGCTGTTAAAATTATTTCTAACGTTCACGTTACGAATGAAAATAAGATACGAGACGAACTGAAAAACACAAAAACGAAACGGTATTATTTATGGGAGATGTAGATGTATGAATTATTTCAGAACGGTTTTAAATACAATTGCCATTAACTTATTCAAATCGTTCAAATTCAGTTACATATATGTGACTAAAAAAAGTAGGAAACTAAAGTGGTTAACAAAGAAGATAGACAAAAAATCTTATATGAAAGAACATTGAAGAATTATTTAAGATTGATATGTTAAGTAAATAATGTTCAACACGTTGATAGAAAACGGTGACGGTTCCGGAATCGAGATTGACGGCCTGCCATCCGGGAAGACTTTTCGTGGCTTGCCTTTCCCGTTTCAGCGGATGCTGACAACTAAAGTTCTTAAGTCGCAGCACAAGCGTAGGCGTAATAATAGCTCATGGCCTGGAAATGGCCTCTGTAAATAGCGTTAAGCCGTAGAGGAATTTAAGGCATAGATTGTTGTTATTATTATTGCCAGTAAAAGAAAAAATACACAAAATGTATTATTCTTTAGTGATGTAACGTGAAAAAATAATCAATTAATGTGGCTGGACATCTTCGTTTGATTGGAAGAAAAGTTGTTTCAAATATTTAAATACGCGCAATTACATATTTGGTCTTTCTTAAAGTGTCGATGCTGTATTTTTGAAGGTCCTAAAAAACGATTTATTTGGTTCCGAAATTTATTTGGTTTAGTTCTGAGGGAATCAGAAACTTGAAAAACCATATAAAAATGTGAGATTTTGAAATGGGTAAAGGAATTACCTCTAAAGTTTAAATGACTGCTATATAAAGTAGTTATTTTGTATTCTGCTCTACAAATCTTTTACGTAGTCTAAATAGAAAACTTTACATTTTGACGAAAATGTTCAAAAATTGATATTTGGAATAATTATTGTACGTTAAAAACAAAACATACTTTTAGGTCCTAAAAACCTATTTTAAAGCTAAAATGTATATAAATGAGAAAATTGGATGTCCATCTCTGTTCGAAATGTTAAACCACTTGTGTCAGACATTGCAGTCAGGATAGGGCGCTGTCTATAATAACCGCAACCTGATTTATGAATTAAATCGGCTTATTCGGGAAGATAGTTAATGTCAGACAAAAGTGCTTTAACATTTCAAATAGATATGGATATCCAATCTTCCCAATTACTTACTTATTATATGTGAATATGTCACCTTATATGGTCGTGGCGACTATATATGTTGAACGAGAACTGAGGCTGCCTGAAGAGTCTTAATAAAGACGAAAAGGTCGTCATATTCATAGTCTTGGTCAACGGATACTTGTTAAAATATGTAACTACTTTGACTTAATCCTGGCAGACAGAAAATATTGAAAGGCATGTCAAAATGTGAACTATTACATTTTGACATGCTTTTTCAATATTTTCTGTCTGCCAGGATTAAGTTTAAGTACTCGTAGTTATATATTTTAACAAGTATCCGTTGACCAAGACTATGAATACGAAGACCTTTTCGTCTTTATTAAGACTCTTCAGGCGTGTGAGTAAATTAATTTGAAAAGTTGGTATACATTAACAAATACTTAAGTACATTTTCAAAGATCACTATCATTTTTATAAAAACTAAATCTTACGCAAAACTTTAATTAAAAATTACGTCTTCAAAAAATCAATCTCTAAAATTATTTTCCTAAAATTACTTCTGATACGTAAATTGTCACTATTCAAGAACTTTCGCGTTTCCATAAATTATTTAAAGTTTCGCTTATTGAAAAGCCAAGAAGCAGCTAATACATTTTTGTGGAAATAGCAATTGCAATTCTGCACTAACTTTCTCGGCGCTCAATTCAAGCTGTCGTATTGAAATTGACTCAGGACTGATTCCTTATTTGGCTAAGTAATCGAAATATATATTCACAAACAGATATTACAGGCCACAATAAACACGAATTCCGCGAAGGAAAAAATTTTTATTAACGAAACCGAACGATTCCATTTGCTCCGCAATCGGCCAATATATTCCGCTCATTCAACATTCAGGAAACGAGAATGAGAAAATTTATTCACTGTAAACAACGTTTTAGATCTTTCGAAAACAGGCTTTCTTTTTAAATACGTGAATGTCAAAAATAGAACTCGGAAGTACATGTATACATGAATGAAATCAAATATGCATTGTAACGAGGTAAAAGTAATAATTTTCAAGTAATTTAAAATTGCCTAACGTAACTAAATGTTTGGGGGATTTGTGCATAAAAATCATTTTATTGGAAGATGTATGAGGTGGGTAAAAGGTAGTCGAAAATGTTAGACGGGGTTATGGGAAACAAAAATTTGTAGAGGCATTGCTATAACAGCCTACCTTAGGCAGTAAAAGTAGATCTTTTTGACTGAAAGATTATAAAGCAATGAAATATGTACAAAAGTGTACTACTATAAGCATTGACGACATTATAGAAGCAACGGCAAAAATCAATTACTCAGTTTACTCAGTTTCGGTGCAGTAGTTCAACCCTGCAGATGTCCCATACAAATGGGTACGAAACGTCGGCAGATATACAAGTGACACGGTTCCAGCTCGGAAACCCAGAAGCAGATAGCATGGACCACGACCGCGGAAGTCTACGTACCAGATTAATTACTCAAATTACCTTAGTTTTTATTTTAATGATAAGTCACACTTCCGTGAGCATCGAGAATAGGTCTTTATCTTATTAAAATATTTCTTTTACGATGTTATGGTATTTTCTGCTGTGGTGCTGATAAAATTTCCCTCCAACTGATGTAGCGTATTAAGAAGTGAATTATGACCATAACATTCGGCTCATTCAGCAGAAAACTCCACACATACTCTATTGAGTTTCGATCAAAAGCGTGAAAGAGCAGATAGAGGAAGATGTTCGATACAGTCTTGCGTGGTAATCACAAAAGATTAAATTGTAGTTCTTAATAGCCCAGGTACGAATCAAAACTAATTCCAGAATTATCTTCTCATTGTAACGTTGACAAGTATCAAAAGAAGAATGCGGAAATAAGTAAGCCATCTCTAATACATACAGTAATCTTTCTCCGTATTAACTAATTGGATTATCGTAAATTTCAACTAGTACTCGATTCGCCATGCACAATTATTTAAGAAAAATTTAGATTTGTTACAAAATTGAACGTCCATCTACTGAGTCGCTTCTTGTAGATGAAATTGTGTTTCAAAGGTGCTATTTTCTGTGGTTTAGAGTTCTTTTTCAACACCGAACAGGACGATATTATATATATCTTTCCCTAAAGAATTTGGTCAGTTTGCCAGGAAAGGGATATATTCTCATATTAATGATGGTATAATGGTCTTCTTGGGGTGTTAGGATGTATTGTAAACCACTCTCATGTTTTTTTACAGTAGGTACAGTTTTCATCAGAGCGAACAAGGGTTCGCGAAGTAACATTTTGATTTGTCCACAATCGGATTTTAAGAATTCGGTCAGTCTGTCAGGAAAGGGATACACTTACATTAATTATATTATAATTAAGTCGACAACAAGGTTGACAGAGCGTATGCAGTCAAACACTCTCATCTCAGCGATTTGCCAAATAGATGATTGTTAAATCATTCAAATATCAATAACACCCTGTTTATTACATACGTTTCAAGGAATAATACCTATCCTCAGGTAAACTTGTGTTATTAAGGAACGATGCCTTTGTAGGGTTAATCATACCTTTTCGATACAGAAAAATAATTTTTTTTTTACTATTTTTCTGTATCGTAAAAGTACGACAAACCTTACGAAGAAATCGTTCGTTATGACACAAGTTTACCTGATGATAGGTGTTATTCCTTGAAACGTATATAGTAAACACGTTTCTTTAGTAAAACTTAATTATATGACAATACTTGTCCTAGAATCCGGTGCTCTGCCTGTGGCACTACACCGGATTATATAGTAAACAGGATGTTATTAATATTTGAGTGATTTCTTTTAACATTAATTGGTTCTCGCATATTATTTTGTTATTCCATTATATTACATAGGTGCACAGTGAAAAACTGTACAATAATAAAAACAAGAAAAACGTTTGTTCTATTTTGAGGTCTCGAAATAAAAAATGACTAAATAATTGTCGCAAATATAATATTTTTACACTATTGTAAATGTTTAAGTAGTGAATTTCTTTAATCAACATATATCGTCTCTTCGTTTGTTTCAATTATTAATGAACTAAACGGTGCTTTAGTTAATTACAATTTATACCATGACGATGTAGTATCGATATTACACTTTGGAAGTTACTATGTCAGTAGTACAGCTCTGTACAGAGCGAGGCGTACCAATCGATAAATTTGAATCATTAACAGAAAAATCATTTTGTAGTGAAGTCAATGAATGGTCAATGCACATCTCCAACTCTAAACCTCTATTCGATTTGTTAGTAATTCGTGGTGAATATGAAACGCGATGTTATGTTAATTAATTCTTCACCGCAATTGTAATGCCTTATCTACGCGTGTATTCAGTCAAATCCATCACAATTAAATTCCCTTTGCCGATGCTATCACGGATTAACATAAAACGTATTTTTGTAGAAAGATTCTGTAACTGAAGCCTATCAACTTATCATGCTACATACGAAAATTAAAAGCGTTTATTATTTAATCAAGGCAACGATATTCAAATTAATTCGACGCACACACACAATATGCACCTTTTAACTAAATTACCTCTCTACAATTAGCATAAAAACAACTCACCTCGAACTATTAAACAGTGAAAAAATATCAAATAATTACCGCCAATTATGTATACTTAAAACTGCTGAAAAAATCATTAGCATCACGAAGGGCTCCCGTTTATCGCTTCGCCACATATACAATTTTTTATAAACAAAAATTAATTTTCGTCCAAAACACACATCACCTTATCAAGTGTCATGCAAATGTGACTCTCAACCGGTGTTTTTGCCGTTTTTCTGGCACGAAAATACTAGAAACGCGCATAAAAACAGAACGAAATACCGAAGTGCCATATGTAATAGGAGCACAGAGCGGGTCAGTTTGGACGGTCGAAATTCGGCAACACTCGATTAACGCCAACTGATAGCATTTTTCGAACACGGAATTGAGTTCGCGGTACAATTTTTATGAGGTCGGGTTGTCGTTTTCCATGACTTTCAAAATGCTAATTTATATTTGCCTATTGTAATTACATTTTCATGATGAGAAGCGTAATAAATTATACAACCTTGATTTTCGTTAAGATTTATATCTCCAAAAAGGCAATATTACGTTTATTTTTAAATGCCCGTATCATAGAGAGCATGAAACTTAATTTCTACGTGATAAATGGAGAAAATTTATTCCGTGTGGAATTAATTATATGGTCGATAATAGGGACGAAATCCTCGCGTTTATCAGATGCAGCAGTTGCGAAATTGTCTTTCGTTTGTTCGCTGATTTATTCAATTTTAGAAATACGGTTTAAATTGTCAAAGTTTCGGTAAGTCATTAAGCATTTGTTTAATAAAGTTTATCGGGCAAAGAACTTATTGCTGGTTATCATAGAGACCATAGATGATTAGTGTTCTTCGTACGCCACCATTGAAAACTGGATTGCAGAATTTAAGAGAAGATCAGGTGTCAAATATAAACGCATTTCTGGAACACCAACTTCTGTGACTATTTCAGAAAACATGTATTTTCTCCATATGATTTTAGAACATCGATAAATTGAATTCAAGCGTATTGCAGAAGCATTGCACATTTCTATTGGACGTGTGTATATACGAAAAACGCCAAAGATGTGCTCATTTTGCAGCATATGCTCCTGATCACAAGTCGTTGATTTCATTGCGAACGAGAGAATTAATTTTTAATTGGATGATAGACAACTCTATTTTCCAGATTCAGCACCATCAGATTATTATTTCTTTCCAGAACACAAAACACGCTTGAAAGGCGACAAATTTTCAATAAAATAAAAGGCAATCGGGAATTATAACATAAATTAAGGATAGAAAATGATTAAGCAAAAAAGGTAAATAAATCCTCTCTCCACATCAATATTCGTATTCTGTATACGTATTTCGATAACTATGTCTAGCTGCGACTCTATGATTAATTATCTGCTGATGATGACAACTTAGTTGTCGAAATACGAATACAGACTACGAATATTGATGTGGAAAGGGTTGTTATTTAGCTTTTTTGATTAATTTCATCAGACAGGCTCCATTAAAATTTACCTACAGGAAAAAGAGTATATTCTAAAAGAATGTAAAAATACGATATAGCTAGTTCCAAAATTAGACGCATGAGATTTGTGTAGGTACTGGTGAAGATACAGACGCTCAGAAAAAGGCCTAGAATACCCAAAGAGACGGCGTAAAACAGGAACGCACAATCACGGAGAGGGAACTTCTGCCGTTCTCTTAAAGTAACTTGACGTGTTTGTTTCATATAAAAGTTTGAATTAGACACATTGTTTTATATTAGCGTTGATTTTACATTTTTTTGTTTTATTTATTTGTAAAATATCAAATCAATTTAGAGACCACGCCTTTTTCGCGAATGAATCTACCCTGAGAGAGTTTAAGTAAATCTAGAAGAACTTTTGCAAGTATATACTTAGGAGAATTATGGGACTATTTTAGAAATTTTAATTTAGAATCCTAGATATTTTTATAGTGCAAATCATAGCAGTAAGTTATATTTATCTTCTGATAATGTTAATGTCTTTGAGGCGTTACTATAGCAATTAATATAGCTATTTGTATGAAAATAATATTTTGCAGGTAAAATTGATTTTTTTTTTATAAATTATGAAGAAATTATTTAATTTGTTTAAATTATTAAATACAACTAAAAATAGTATTCGAAAATAAAGAAAAGCGTGAACTTTTCTGATATTGAAAATTCCACACAGTTCGCAGGGACATCAATATTAAACCGACTGGGCCACCGTTAGAGTGACAGAGGAACGGAAAATGAGGACAGCACGAGAAAAGTTAGAGCAGAGCAGAACGCGACGCTGCGCCGCTGGATTGTGTTTCCGGAGTACTTGTCACTTGTCAACTCCGGACCGTGATAGCATAGCAGCTCCCGGAGTCGGACCGTCTGTAGCACTTAACGGACGTCAAGAATGATTCTTAATTTACGAAGCCATTATTCACTTCGCACACAGTCTGGCGTGCGATGCTAATCACGCAGATGAGTTACTTTTTGAAATTCCACCTGAATCATTTCGACTGAGCAATTCCGTTCTGTCGGAAGTACGAAGAGAAAAAGGAAAAACTGGAATTCGGCAGGAGAAAAGTTCGCAGGACGAAAACTTATTTAAAGTTCGATGTTTGGTGCTTACAAAATTTATTTCTGGGTTTAAAATATCCCGATTACGTTAAAGAAAATAATTTGTAATTATTTCCAATTTTAGTATTTATATTATTACGTTAGTATGAAAATTATTAAGTTGGCTAATACGTGACTAGAATGAAGACAGATATAATTACAAGAAAAATAATAGAAGCAAGAAACACGAGTAAGAGGCACGAAGGGAAGAAGAAAATGAAGAAAATGAATAAAACAAATCAGAGAAATAGGAACGAAAAAGGGAATTAGAAGAAATAGAAATACTGACGTGAGGCAGAGAAAGATGGAGCCCATTTCCTCCATCTTTCTCTGTCTCTTGTCACTATTTTTATGTCTTCTAATGCAGTTGTCGGAAATTCAGTTTGCGACCTGAAAAGGAACTAAGATACGAGAAAAGGAAAGAAGGAACAAGTTACAAACGACTGTTAAACAAAACTGAGCATATAACATGGCTGAAATTTTCAGATGTATCTATCAAATCATGAGAAATTATATCAGAATATTTTTGACGAATGATGCCATTCTTCATGATGAGGTTTGAAACTTTTTAGACTACCTTCGTATGCTGTGACTATCAGATCACATTTTTGCGCACGAAATTCAGTATGTATTTCTTTAATGTTGAATCGTTTTTGTTTCAAATACTTTGTTTTTCTTTTATTTAAATGTCAAAACGAAAATCTGTCACTTCTGAAAAGAAATTTATTTAAAACATAGCTATGGTATGAAGAAATTGTATCGTAAGGTATTTGATTGTAAAATATTTAATCATGATGCACGCAATACATTGAAACATAATGATATTGATAAAATGAAATAATAAATAATTTTATTAAAATATGGAAAATTAATGTTTTACATAATTTGTTTATGTATTTGAGAAATTTAATTCACAAGACATGACGACTCTTTCCCATAAACATTCTAAAGAAACTTTCCTGAGAAAAAAATGTGAATTTGTTTTTTTCACCGTTCTTTTTGTCTTTAACATCTCAACGCCCCCCCCAGTCAGTCGAGAAACTCATTAAGCCGTGATAAGTTCGCTATCTTACCTCTTTTTTAGTGATACATATTAATTTGACAGCGCAAGATATTTATTTCTTCTTCATTACGGTTTTCTGTTTGATCTTTAATATCAACTTTAGACGAGAAGAGTTATTTCTCAGTTAGAAAACTTCTTGCTAACTCTATTCATGAGCGGCTAATTACTCTGACAAAATTATCATTATTAAATACAACTAAAGCTACGTATTAAAGATTTTCTTATATAGGGATGCCTGTAGAATTTACTCGAGACATGAAAAACTAATATGAGTTTAAGTAAAATTATTTTGGAGAAGTTTGAGTAGGTTTTGAACGTTAACATAAAAAAAAATTATTCTGTTTTACAATATATATATATAAATATGGTAAAATAATTTAATTTGGAAAGTTAGGAATATTCTGGTTTAGATTCGAGACTTTTAATTATCGCCAGTACTATTTAGCCCCTTCAGTTATTTGACAAATTAATGAAAAATAAAATTAGCGCAGCTTTGAAGCTTTTAGATACATAATATAAAAAACATTGAATTACTGAAAGAAATAAAGGTTAATTTTTTGAGTAAATTGTCACATTCTTGCAGCAGTTTATATTATGAAGTAAGAGGTGATAACTCATTAGAATATAATATATGGAAGATAAAATGTTACTTATTGTCATTGTATTAATACTTTTTAATTCTTGTGTACATGGATAGTTTGACAAGTAATGAGAATAACACATAGGTGGCGCTCTAATTGGTAAAACAAATGCACTGTAATTTAGGTTGCCTATTTATATGTTTACATTCCGAAATTTAGATAAATCGGTTGATTAGTTTATTTTTGACAGTTGATTGAAAAAGAAGCCACACGTCGTTTTGTTGAAATGGAAAAAGCAGAGTATCGTGCGGTGATTAAATACTTCGTAATTAAGAGTATGAAAGCTACCGAAATAAAAGATGAGTTACGGGAAACATTAGGTGAATCTGCTCTAACATCCGCCACAATAAGTAGATGGGTAAATGAATTTAAACGTGGTAGAACAAGCTGTGTTGATGAAGCGCGCCCTGGAGCACCCAAAATCGTGAGTTCTAAGGAAATGATTATAAAAATCCATAATATTATTACGCAAGATCGACGACTCAAAATGAGAGAGATAGCAGACATGGCAAACATTTCAACAGAACACGTACACCACATTTTAACGAAAGAATTGGGCCTTTCCAAGCTTTCGGCAAGATGGGTGCCGCGATTGCTTACGACTGATCAAAAGTTCACTCGTTTGCGCATTTCCAATGAGTGTTTGGACCTTTATAAGCGGAATCCGGTTGGTTTTTGTAGGCGATTTGTTACTTGAGATGAAACTTGGATACACTACAGTACACCCGAAACTAAACAACAGTCGACACAATGGTTAGAACGTGGTTCTACACCTTCAAAGAAAGCGAAAACCACTTTATCGGCAAACAAGGTGATGGCATCATTTTTTTGGGATTCAAAGGGCATTTTGCTCATTGATTACCTTCAGAAACGTACCACAATAAACGGACAATATTATGCAGAACTTCTACAAAAATTAAATGTTGAGATTCGTGCTAAACGGCCAGGAATGGCAAAGAAAAAGATTCTGTTTCACCAAGACAACGCTCCCTCGCATACCAGCACAGTTGCGATGGCGAAAATCCATGAGTTGCGTTTCCAATTAGTACCGCATGCGCCTTATTCGCCGGATCTAGCCCCTTCCGACTTCCGCCTTTTTCCAAAATTGAAAACGGCACTAGGTGGAAAGAAATTTTCGTCTAACGACGAGCTTATCATATTCGTAAATGAGTATTTTGCAAGCCTTCCGGAATCGCATTTTAGAGGTGGCATAAGGGCATTGGAGCACCGTTGGAATAAATGTATTGCTCTATTAGGAGAAAATATTGAAAAATAAAAATTATTTTGTATTTAAAAAATTCGTTTTTCTTTTCCATTCTCACTACTTGTCAAACTACACTCGTATAGACAAATGAATCACCTACGTCTTTTCTGATCTAAGTCTAGTATTCCGCAAGTACTTAATCTGGATCCTTCAATATTTATAGCATTTATTAAGGATTTTCTTGAAAGTTCTAATAAAGCATTGGCTTAAGTCGATGGTTTTAATTAATAACAGTAACGATTAATTTAAAACGGTAAAAAAGTGTGTGCAATAATCGATGTGTACTTGGTGGTGAGAAAAACCTGCATTTTTTTTATTAAACGTTATCGGTATTTAAAAAATGTAAATATTGTGTATGAGTAATAATTATGAAGTAGCATACAAATTGATCCATATATGGCGAAATTTTAAAAACAAAGTACCATAACCATTCGGTATTGACATTAAACTAATTTAATTTAAAAAATGTCGTATATTTTCTGCATTCCGCTTACAGAAATATATTCGTATCACTGAATCACTTAAGGTTAATATATAGTGTGCGTTTTGGCTTTCGATCTCACAGGTCGTGTACGGAATTTGTTTCATGAGGATTTTGCCGTGGTTCTCAGATGCGACACTGTTTAATTTCCTGCTGATGACGACAAGTTAGTTGTCGAAATACGTATACAGAGTGCGAAAATTATTGTGGAAAGGGATTATATATTATATTAACCTTAAGTGATTAAGTTAATCAACCACAGCTTCCATCAAATTTACCTCGTATCACTAAGTTATGGATTGAACAATAAATTGTCTGCATATTTATATTTAGTACAGAAAGTAGAATTCATTCAGTTAATCTGCAATTCATGTTCCAATAAACAATAAAATCAAATCCCCTTAAAATATACGTCTTTTGGAATCCCCTGTATATATTTTTTCTATTACTTCCTATTATTAGCTTATTATTTATTATCCACAAACTAAGAGTACTACTTACGTAGTTGGACATATTTGGAAAACGTACCTGTAACAAAAAGAAAGAAATATGTTACTATTCAAGCGGAAGTTGAACTAGCTGAATAGTACAAAAGCCCGCTTCCCAAAGAGGAATTACGATATCAAAAATTCCAATGGCATATATGATTAAGTTACAAAGTGAGAAACAGACAGCTGCTGCTGCCAGTCTCTGCATTGGATGGGTGACTTTTGGTCTTCGCATCCGCAGTTTACCCACTTGGGCGCGCGATCGGGCAGAAACTTCACGTTTGATTTCACTTGAATAATAGCTCAATAGGAACGCAAGTGTTAAAGTTCGCGAATCGATTTCGGGGGAAATTTAAGACCCAGTACGTTAGTTATCACGAAAAGGACGATCTCCGAAAGAGGTATTGTGCGAATGGAGGTCATTTACCTATGTGGGGATTACTGAATTTTTACTGAACATAGAACACATGAAAACAATTAGACAATTACCATTATCGGACAATAGTTTTGATATCTAAACGATCTTAATTAATTGTAAGTGAATAAAGTAAGAAAATAATGTAAAGCAGTTCTTGGTACTTTATACATAATATTATTTGGAAAGTAAAAGAATATTGCTCAGTCCTAGAGGTATTACAGTAAATTAAGAATTCTGTAGTACTTTGGAGACGCGCAATAGCTTTGGCTATTGTTTTCATTTCTATTGTACAGTTTTCATTTCAAAACAAACCACTCTAAATTCCTTTTGATTTTGAACAAAATTTAAATTGACAAAGAAATACGTCGTATTTTTTTGTCAATTCCAATTGTTTCTAAAATTAAAAGATATTCAGAGTGATTTGGCTTGAAACAAAAATACTGTAAATGGGGGCTAGTGAATGTATTGATTCTTATTGATCATTTCAGGGCCCTTCTTAAAATGAAATATTTTTGTTTAGTTTCTATGTTACTATATACGTATGTGGTTTAGACCAATGTGCTATGCAATGGTTAAAGATCAACAATGAGGTACCAAGTACTGATTTAGTCAAATGTGGTATTCATCAAGGCTTTTTTGTGTCCAATTTATACTTGACAGTGGTTTCACTTTAACTCTTTTGTCTTTTGCATTTATGCCCATTTCATGATCTAAGCACAGTATTTGATATTGGCGACAGATATTGTTTATTAATATATTATAAATCTCTTGTATAGTTTCCTTTTTTTAACCTTACTTTTCCTATATATTCTACATATGTATATGCACTGAATAAACGTTGTTTTAAATATTCATTCTTATAATAAAATCTATGTGTAAATACTTTTCTCGCTACTCAATGCATAAAAAGAGATCGTTCCACTGTTTTTCGTTGTTAAATATGTGTTCGAACGTAACTGCCATATGTTTTCCTATTAACGTGCATTTTAGATCCACTACTAATTTTTCTTATACGAGGGTGGTCCCATAAGTACCCGGGCTGACTTAGAGATGGCGGCAGTTGTTTGAAAAATATCACTGTATTAGAAAGTACACAATCTATAAAGCATATATTTCAAGTTTGAAGACGCCACGTTGTTTAGTATTTGTTTGGTAGTCAACAATAGTGAACGTTTCAGTGAATTTGTAAAAATGGACAAAATTGGTCATTATTAAGTGATACAATACTTTTATTTGAAAGGCCTCAGCCCAACCGATATAACTCTGGGCGTCTCTGCTCCTTCGTTTACAACAGTTAAATATTGGGTGGCAGAGTTTAAACGAGGCAGTACGAGCTGCCAAGACGAGCATCGCAATGGTCGACCAAATGAGGTGACTGAAAGTGCGCGAGCTAGCAGACACAATAGGCATTTCAAAAAGTGCGGTACATCGCACATTATCTGAAAATTTGGACATGAGAAAGCTGTGTGCAAGATGGGTGTCGCGTTTGCTCACACTCCAGCAAACACAGTGTCGTGAAGATGTTTCAATTGAGTGTTTAGCGACGTTTCACAACAATAAAGCAGAATTTTTGCGTCGTTTCATAACCATGGATGAAACATGGGTCCATCACTTCACACCTTCACACCCCCTACTTCTGAGACCACACTCGTAGTTTAGAACACTGTTGTTTACTCCTTTTACAAAAATATTAAAAGAATACTTTTTATGATTATATAATAAAATAATAAATATAATATTTATATAATTTCGTCAAAAATAAAGAAAAAATTTATGTTGAAAAAAAAATTAATGTTGAAAAGATATTTTTTATATAAAAGTACATAATTTCATACTATTTAACAAATACAATCTTTGTACGAAAAGAAAAGAACAAATGCAAGTCGTTAATTACAAGTTCTGATTAAACATTAACAGAACGAATTTTTACCAGTATTTAATTTCGAAAAGAAGAAATATCACAAACTTTGCGTTACGGAAAGTTTTTCGCGAAGGCAACGCGAAAAAAACTTAATACAAATCGGCATGTTTGTAATTGCACGGAAAACGACAAAAAAATGCACAAATTAATCTTTCATTCGTAGTCACTGTCGAGAACAGACGTAAGGATATTCCGCATTTCAAGAAATTCACAACCCACTATTACAACTAGTACTTGGCGAAGTTTCATTAAAATTAGAACCGTTGCGGGAGTAGAAAATTTTGCAATTTCTCGCATTTAATTGTGGCGTAGGTGGCTGGTGTAATAATGAAAATTGCAAATAACTTCTTCATTTGTTATTTCGTGTAAACGACGTGTCGATGTAAGAAATAATATTAATTACCTCTAATTTTTGGAACATATGTTTTATTATTTTCGATGTTGGTCATTATATATGATAAAAGTTGAATATCAAATTTCGGCAAAAAATCTTTCTAATAATATTATATTGTTTACAAGAGAATGAATATTAAAAATCCATTTTCAGAAAATGCTCAAAATATGTAATTACCGGATACTCTATATACATATGTACATTTCATTTTCCAGACAATTGCTTGTTTGTTCGTTAGAGGGAAGTACAGTTTTTTCACATATTCCATTTTATCGCAAAAGATATGATAAATAACAAAGAATAATTCGTTAATGAGATCACGGGTTACCTGATGAGAGTTGAATTATTCAAACGTGTCGCAATCAGGATCTCATTAACAATTGAATTACTCCCTTGTGTATTAAAAAATGTATCAGTTAATATAACAGCTACAAATATTTACTACAAACTAGCTTCAACCTTTTAAAACAAGAAAACAAATAAAAAGACATGTCCTAACACGTTTACGCATGGGTTAAAACGGTCGTTATTAGAGTATATAAAAGTTTACCTCTGTGATTAGTAGTGATTTACAATTTTGAGTGTCATTCATAACACATCATAGTCTGTCAGAGATAAGAGTGTCGGAGGGCTAATATCAATGGGAAAGCAGAACACAACAAAGTGTTGCGGAAGTGTTTGGTGTGAGCCAAAATATAATTTCTAGACGTGGAAATCGTTTTTTAGAAATTAGAAATTAAAGGCAATAATATGGACCAATATTAACAACACCAAGAGGCGATCGATACCTATCCACTTAGCAACTACTAGAAATCGTGCTCTTAATGCAACCCAGATTTGAAGTATGCTGCTACCACTGGAAGACTTTTATCAATGCAAACAATAAGAAATCGTTTGCATGCGTCGGTCTTATATACTCCAAGACTGTTTGCGTTCCTCTTTCCACAGATCATAAAAGAGTCCGTAGAATTTAGGCAAATGAGCATATCACATGAAATTGTAATGAATGGAGGCGGCTATTGAATGACAAATCCAGATTTACGTTAGGCGTATTCTGATTTGGCGTGAACTTGGCACACGCAATAACCTACAATTTATTCGGTAAATGATTCAATATGCGAGTCGTGGCGTAATGATATTGACTCGGATAAATACTGGAGGTCATACTGACATTTATTTGAAACTCCCGTTTCTCACAGATTTTTAGATGGGATTCTGCGGCACACTATCCTTCCGCATGCACCAGCAGTGGGAGAATGAATTTTTATGGAGACAAGGCTTGCCACCGACGTGCAAACACTGTGAACCACTGGGTAGATAAAGTTAGTATATAGAAAAAGATTGAGTCAAATCCCCAACGGGAAATCCAATAGAACATGCTTAGGATGATGTGAGAAGACGTGGGCGTTAAAAATTACTGTTAGGGAGTACCGTTGGTTATAGAAGTATTTTGTTTGGAGAAAGGGAGAAGTCCCATCCCCACATAGAAAGCTAATGAATCAAACCAGCGAAACAAGACCACGAGAGAAACTCAAAAAACTTTCTGATCTACCAATTTCAACCTACTTTAATATGACATACTTTTTTTAAATAGATTTATGGACATATATTAAAATCCATTGCAGATAATCAAGACATGGGAGAGTATTTAAATGAAAGCGTTCTACAAGTAATCTCTAGTTCTTCGACTACGTTAGACTAGTTGCATAAATAGATACAACAAAAATATATTTTTGTATTAAGATTCTGTTTTGGTGTGCGAATGTTTTTTTTGGTTATATCACTTTATGCATTTTCCGTAAATTTTATAAAAGTTATACACGTTTCTGAACTTTTCGACACTAGTGTATAAATATTGTATATCCCAAGTAATTGACATTTTTATTTCCCATTTTATATCGGTATATTTCGATTCGTTTCTGATTCTGATTTTACAACCATCCGAATTGTGACGCAAGCGGCGGTGTATCAAGATGGGAACGAGTAAATTTGGATTGAAATAAAATTTAAAAGCTTCGACGGTAAGAAAATTCCGAACTCGTTGGGTCATATTTATTTTTTCAAAGAGGAAACAATCGGTATTCTATATTTTTTCTATTTTCCCTCTACGGTTTCTGTTTCTGTTTTCCGTGCGTGGATTCACGATAAGAAGCCGTTATCTTAAACAAATAGGAACAAACAAACGTTTTCATTGACATAACTTCGTCTGTTGTTTTCTTTAAGGTCGCGATTTCGTTTTAGATAAGGAGCGCGCGCGGGTTTAAATTCTGATGTTTCACCAAAGTATACTGCAAACACGGAAATAATTGGGTACCTAGGCACGTATACGAACTAAAAACATTTTATAATAATATCTGCTTAGAGATACAAACACATACATACATATATGGATGGATATATACATATATGGCCCAATTTTATGCTATTAAGTTTTATATCCATTCTCTCGTTTGCTCTAATAACGTATACAATAACAACGAGAAATAACTTGGTATATTTCCTCCGTACTAGTAATATTATGCTTATACTTGTTCTTATGCATTAGCAGTTAAGTATTACGGGGGAGGACTAGTGACTAGTGAGTCTCGACTAGAAAACAAACAAGTTCTTTCTAAAAGAATTTTTATTTTTGACGTATCCTTCCTATAAGTCAATACATTTAGTAAATCGATATTCGGGTGTTTTTATTACTTGAGAAAAGTAAGCTTTATCAGATTCTTTAAAATACGTGTTAGTTTCAGTGATCATCTTCTCCCTCGACAAAAATTCCTCAAGTTAAGCTTTTTAAGTTGGAAAAAAGGATAATGTCTTGCGGGGGCTAAACTTGGCGAATAAGCAGGGTGCAGAAGCAGTTATATGCCATTAAAGTAGTCGAAGTATGAACACGTGCATTACTCTGAAGAAAAATCACTTATTTCTTCTTTAAGTGGAGCACTTTATGTTGTATTGCATCGTGTAGTTGATCTAAAAGATCCTTAATTGCTCTCTCATGCTATTCATGTATATCAGGGTCATTGACCTTGTGCATTTCGAGTTTTCCTTTTAGTGTTTTATGAGCTATGGTTGCCTCTTTAACGCCTTCAATTTACAAATCTCATCCACAATTCTTTTTTCTCTGATCCAAGTATTCCTTATCTTGTCGTTGAAGATTACATGTCAACTTTGTCATCGGATTGAAACACAGAATGACGAAATAAGGTGTTTTGAATCGAAAAGACCAAATTTGAAATAGTTATGTATCGAAGTCAACATGGAGTAGAAAGCTTATTTGACCTAAGTATATAGTAGAATGAAGGATGGTGAATGATTGGAAAGGAGAAATAAAATCAAATCCTGCAAAATAATGTGAAGTAATCAAAATTAATGATAAACGGGCAGATATTCGTTTTTAAACAGACTGAAGCATACGGCCCAACTAAATCATGGTTATTTACACAAATGGGATGAAAATTACATTAATGAAAAGGTCACCCCAATCTCTTGATATCAATTTCAAAAAGCTTTCATGGAGTAGGTTGGATCAGGGGATACCAAAATTTTCACCGATCCCAACTGTAATTCTATGGCAATATTCTAAAACAACGTGGACCAATATAACATCAGAAACTCTAACAACACTAATAGAATAAATATTAAGATTTTACAATGCATTTTTTGTAGATAAATTATTTATTATGTAGTGTGAGCAGTTATATCAACCAATTTAAAAACATTTTCAAGAATACATACTATTATTAACGAGTACAAAGTACTTGAGCGGTGGTGTTATAAATATTATGAGATTTATGCAGACCAGAAGGCTTTGAAATGAACAAGTAGACATTTTGCGAATAAGTACTTATTTAAAGTCTTTTTTAAGCAGTTTGTCTAACGGTCACAAAAAGTGCTACGAAAGTATGTGGAACTCCAGATATATTACTGTCAATATATTTTGATGCACATCATTTTAAAAATTCTGAATATAGAGGTACATTTCTAGACTGCATTTATATAGGTAATTACATCTACATCAGAGTACGAAACTTCATTGGATTTTTCGGATATGAAAATATGTATTCATAACATATTCAGTACAGCTTGACACGTAATAATAAAGATAAAAGATGAGTGAAGTGAGTGAAACATGGCTTATTTACAAAGTCGTCTTTACATTCTATATTTTATAAATACTTTATGATTAGAATTGAACAATTATCTGAGTATCCAGGGATAAGAATCGAAGGGAGACGAACGTATGCAGGCATTGCCGATAGCTTCCAACATGCCAAAAAATAAATTTCTAAATCGTTTTATTTTGTTCGAGTTACATACATTATATATTTTATTTATAATCGCACCTATCCAGCTTGCCTGGCGAGGGCTGTACGCGTACAGGTTTTTAAATATTATTTAAAATACCACTGCTTGAAAATGCTTTTTTCAAGGTATTTTCAGTTTGTATATTATTGCAATCAAAAGTGTACAAAATTCTCTAAATTCAGAATTACAAGAATTATTATTGTAATTCACACCACCATTTTACTTGCAACCTGAACGAAAATAGCCCTTTGTCTGTGTAGTTGTGGTCAGAACAAGTCAATATACCATAAAAATTAAATCGAGGTAAGGTGTTGTATATTTTACGCGATCACGTCGCAAAAACAAAAGAAAATAAAAGACTGCGCTCGATATACTGGAATGACCGGTAAAATCGGTAAAGCAGATACCGTCTGTATCGTCACAGCACTGACCGTAAACCGTTTTACTCACGTGTTTACTGTCCAACAGCTCATAAAGTTAAACGTAACATATTGTCGTTATATCGGGGGCGACTGGGTGACGCATAAACTATCGTACCGCGTTCACACTCTAAAATCTCTTTGAAAGACCGTCTGGATCGCTCGGACTGGTCAGACTTGCCGGTAAATCAATTTATCTCGCTAGTCACTCTTAAAGGAAGCATTCGATGTTTTTACAGTGTTGTTGGTGTATATTGATGGAGATTGAATCAAATTTATTGTTTTGATATGCTGGAGTTCAACATTACAATTTACACTCCGATATTATTACGTACATCTAAATTTAAATTAATGAATTGAACAAGTACTCAGTGAATTTGTTTGATAAGATTTTCAGAATATTTAGATACTCATTTCAAGGAAACTTTAAATCAGAGTTGCGAAAGAGTGAACGAAAAAAGCTCAATATTTTTATATACAGTCTCTAACTCAACTCAGAACCCAGCTTATTAATTAAACTTACACATTGACAAAGATTTTTATAAAATTACGATCAATGATCTTTCATTAATATGTGATTGAGGGCACTTAAGTGCTACGAGTTTTTAAATTGTTGATAATCAATTTATTTGAAGTTAGATAATAAAAACGTTTTAAGATGGTATCCGATTACAGAGACTTTTTTATAGGAAGAGCTGAAAAAACGCTGTACTAAGAGTTATTTTTGAATTTAGGAAGATTCTGATGCGAAGCTACTAGACCTGCAAGTAAATAGCGAGATTTTTTTGCGTCCCAGATGGCAAAATTGACACGCTATCGAATGTACAACATAATTCAGTAGGCTCTGGGCATAATACGCGGCAAAGTTCACGTCAATCGTGTCTGGAACTTCCTTGATATAAATTTTTGAGATTGTGGCGAAGAATGAGTTACGAATCAAGGTTCAGTTTCTCAAAATTGGGTAAAAAAGTGGACATGGATTTTCCTGTACAACTTTGAGAACAAGAAATGGTGCAGCTAGTGAGTGGAGCGGGTCGATGTCAAGATATCAACGTCATAAATCAAGAAGATGCTCGTTGCTGTCTTCGGTAACAGAGATGTTGATCCATAGGAAATTTGCACCTACTGGTTAGTCAATTCTACATTACGCTTTCTATTTTTCTTTAATACTTGAAGACGAGGTTGGTTCGCGTTCGCCTGAAATTAAGAACGGATGGTTGTTACATCACGACAAAAAGCTATAGCATTTAGCGTTGATTATTCATGAGTTTTCGCCTAAGAAAGTCATTCCTGTGCTTCCCCAGTTCCTATGCAGAACTGCGAGATCAGTATTTTGAAGTGAGCGATTTTTCCTTCTTCCCTAAAATGAAGGGTCGAACTAAAGAGATTCGTTGACGACAACTAAAATAGTGTTTTTAAGAAGATTATTTTAAAAAAGTTTCAGTGCTGTCTTTCGGATTGGGAAGGTCGTTGGAAAAGTTGGGTCGAGTCAGGGGAACCTCTTGTGAAGACATGTAATCATTATATTAAATAAAAAGTCTCATTTTGTTGCCGCTGTAGCTTGTATATCAGATATTTCTTTCAAAATATGAGTCGAGATGTAGATATAAGGTTTAAACATTAAACAGTTAGATGAATTACGTATTGTTTCACGCTTTTTCTCCTAAGCAACTTTAGAAAATCTTTAGGGAGTTACAACTTGCAACGAATGGCCAATGAAGATTTTTGCTAGTATGGCTCTGAAGTTTCGCCGTCCTGACTGGCGCCATGAACAAACTTTTTGAAATCGTAATGGAAATATACGGACCGCCTGAGCCTGTGTAGAACTTAACACTGCATAGAGCATATCTAAAATGAATATGACAAAGCAGCTACATCAGTTTGGAATAAATGTTATTATGGACAAGAAGAGACCACACAATACATAATACAGAATTGCATTTTCATAACATGTACGTGAAGATTTTGGAGAAGTTAAACATTATTAATGGTAGCAAGCTGATACTATTCAGCTATGAATTTTGCTTCTAACACGAATAAATAAGCTGTCTTTAGAGCCAATGCTCATAATTTATTTAATGATGATATACAATTTGTTGGACTAACTTACATGATGTAGGCTTAATAAATAATTCGTGCCATTGAAAGAACTATTACAATCCAGATATTGTTAAAAAAACTGGATTGGTAAAAGAAACTTGGTATAAAGGTTTGTTTCTTCAGCAAATTGAGTCTCACATGTTCGTTAGGGTCTCATGTTTAACTTCATTGGACTATCTTTTTGAGGTCTTAATTAAATCTTTAATCTATTACGGTAACCCAAGATCGGACTTAGATTTATTATATGTAGAGCATGGGAAAAAGACTACGTTTTTGGAAACTTGTCCTCAAAGAAAGTCGCAAAATTTAGGTTTTCTGCTTTCAATACCTTTTTTAGACTGGACCAAATGCGTTGTTAAAATTTAAATTTTTACCTACTCTCTTTCATTATACTCTCAATACATTATCGAATGTTATTATAATGATATAGCGTAGGTGAAGATTTCTCCCATACAATGTCTTCAGTTACTTTATATAATAATCTAAGATACCTATGAGAACCGCCTGTCAATAATTTGTACTAACACAGTCTTTTGTTTGACTTCATTATAAAACCAAACAAAAGTTCTGAGTGGGTGTAGAATATATGCTTGGATGTACGCTTGCCAACGTTTAAGTATTTTATTAAGGAAACGGTACTGAGTTGCTTTATTAGTATTCTAATGCAGCGCCTACGTTTATGTCGCGGGCCTTATCTGATATTAAATTGACATGCAGTACATACCTATGTATGTACATCTTGGACGGTATAATTCGAAATTATGCACACAATTTTATGTTGTGCATGGTGATAGATTAAATATATGTTCGAGCGAAGCAATTTACGGAACTGACATATATGTAAATGTCTAGCAAGTGCATACGATCCATTCTGCAACGCACCATTGATCACAATATATTAAGGAAGGAAACTTTCTTATGGCTTATTAGTTATACAGAAGAACTACATAATTATGTACATTATGGTTTTAAATTCTACGAATATGTTTTTCATTCTAGAGTTTCTCAAGGAACTAATTTAGGACCTCTTCCCTTTGCGGTAATTATTTATGATCTTTTAAGTCGCTGTCATATCCTGGATTTGCTGTCATTGATTTAAAAATGCCTATGTACAAGTATGATACGAAATTTTATTTAATTCAAGAAAATGTATTTTTTTCCATTATTACATTCTACTTGTGAAAAAGTGTTATGCCACAGACTAAGTTTAAGAACAATTCTAAGAACTTCTTTCTAATATGTATTGGGTTGGCAACTAAGTACTTTCGGTTTTGTAGTATAAAATAAAACACTTTTTTTTAAACAAAGAATAGTTTTTAATCAATTATATATTTTCCATTTTGCTCAATGACCTTCACATATCTTTTTGTGAGCCGCAGCAGCTTTCTTTCCTTTACGGCAATAAAACAGTAAAATATGTAGAAAATGTTCATTTCTGCACTCCATTTAAAATTAACCCACAACTCATAGCTTTAATAAAAATCACGCACTACTTGCTTCTGAAGTTACGTCAATGTGACTAGTATCGCGCGACAAACGGTAAAGTACAGCACTAACATACGTTATACAAAATATAAAGCAACGCTCTCTATCAGTAAAAACCGAAAGTACTTAGTTGCCAACCCAATATTTTGTTTAATCAAAATTCCATGAAAACATATGGTTACCTTTTGAGAGACGTGGGACTAAACTAAATCACGATTCACATAGGGAATGGTGAGACTCTGGTTGCCTTGTCAACTTACACATTGTCAAGAAGGAGCGTTTTTTTATGAAGCAAATGTGGATGATTTTGGTCAATAGCTATACGTAATTTTGCTAGCATATTATTGCAGAATACGAGTATATAATAACAATAATTCTTGGTGGGTCCCAAAAGACTGCTTGTCATTTTTAATGGAGTCATGATCTCATCAAAACCGTTTTGGACCAATATTTCGCTTTAAAATATGACGATATAAATATGCAAATATTCGTTCGTGATAGTTTTAGTAAAATTTTGTTAATTAGTAACGAACGAATTGAAGTTAAATGTGGGACATAAGTAGAAAAATATCGTCCGTCACTAACGAACGTTACTAGGCGACGCACAATTAGTTGTTTCTATCATGGCCAGCTGAATTAAAATTAACGAAACTGATTATATTTAAATTCTTCCGTTTTATTTAATAAGAGCAACTGCTTTTAATATAAAACCAAAATATAATATATTTAAAACAATAATTCCAACTTATTTCAATTAATTAATAGACATAACTGGATATTATGAAATCCTTCAAGATTATTAAGTCACCACGGCTGAATGTAATACTGATTCATTAATGCAGTAATATTTTATTCTTTTTATACCTTGAATGCAGTGGGGAAACCTCATCTGAAATACTAAAGAGACGTATTCCCAGATCCTCGAAGTGTAACCGAAGAACTTAATAGTTTATTTTATTTTTAATTGGATATTGGAAGAGGGTTTCCTCCGTGGGGAAGTGAAGAGACGTATCCGTCATATGACTCGGTCGCCTCCATTTAGGGCTCCATTAGCGGGATTCTAGAAATATTAGAGATTTTTGCCGAAGAACGCGACGCAGTCTGCGGGTGGCGGTAGTTCTCGTGTGGGGTGATGATTTTTGAGGGTGGCTGAAGGGCAGGCAAATGGAGTCCTGATATAACAGATGAAGACGGGCGTTCGGATGGCGGATCTAAAGAGGCCCTGTAAAGGGAGTCAGTGATGCTTGTGACTCGTGACATTCGGCAAGGGGCATGGATTGCCACGATGAACACTGCATAAAACGGTAACTTAAGATGCTATCTCCCTATCTGAGGAACACATCGTCTCGTGCCTGTACATTATTTTAACGAATTCGGAAGCTTACTGTGCAGTACGAGGATTTAGAAGGACTGACGGTAATTCCTTGAAGAAATTGACAGTGTAAATAAAGAGTATAACGGTGTCATGATTATTATACTTTAGACTCCCCAAACCAATTTTCTAAAAGAATTGTATCCACAAATTGAAAACGAGATTTCTTAGTAGAGGTGTCAATGAATTAGCGAAATTTATAAATTAGGAAATGTTTAATACTATTTTATTGAATTTTATACGTAGGGGATAGACATACAATGTACCTACGGCATCTGTTAATAATTATTTAAGTTTAAGTAAAAAAAAGACTATTTAAAATGTAAGTTTTTCTAAAAAGCAATTCGTTTTGCTTATATTACCTTTAATACTACAGTATTTATAGACTAACTATTCATTATATATGAAATTCAAATTAGCTAATCAAATTCTCGTATTTATAAATAAATAAATGTATATCAATGCTATTAGTATTTATTGAATTTAATTATTTATTAACATTTTAATAATTAATTGTTTAAAAATTGATATTATCTCTAGCTAATTTTCAATTTAAATATTAATATAAATTTGGCTTAAACTATGGTATATACGAACGTATATATTCTAAATTGGAAGCTATGGACCTTATCATCCCTCGTCATCGGAAAATACAAGAAATCTGCTAGATATACGTGATCTTGACACTAAGGATTAAATAGGAAAGGTTCACAAGCAATAACGGGCTCGGGCAATATTTATACAGATTTATATATAAGAGTTGCAAGACAAATTTTATTTGAGTTTAAAAAGATGAAAGGTCTTTCTAAGAATATATTATCGCCAAATGCTTCCTTATTTTGTAGCCTCATCAACTCATTTGTTAATAAAAGGTTCTAATTGAAAAATATTTCACCAAAATTTCAATATGGCAGTCCAACAAGTTTTTTTTTATTTTTGAAGTATTTACTATTAAAATATTGTAAACGCCTTATTTATGAATATCTTTGTTTAAAACTGATTATAATATATGTTTTTAAGTATAAATTAATAATTTCGTACTACATTTTCACAAATTTATGAACTTTTTCATCACGAGCAAATCATACGCTTGGTTCTTCTATCAACAAATTTTATTCGTCTTTTTCCTTATTCCAGCAAACATGAACAGACTTATATTCTGAAGTTAGTTAGTTAATACCTTATTTAAGAAATTTAAATGAAATTATATTTTATTTAAAAAAATACCAATTAAATAATAAAAGTTATGTAAAACAATTAAATGAACTACAATTTACCCTTTATGAAAATTTTAAAAATTGCTATTATTTTTTTATTGTTTTACACGGTTTAATTTACATACTTCATCCAATTGTTTAATTTAGCAATATTATTTCCTTACTTATATGCAAATAAATAATTATATTTATAAGAAGACACCAGACGATAACTATTTAACTATTTAAAATAGCTAAATATTACTATTTTAAGTGATGATATATATACTATATATATATATATGTGTGTGTGTGTGTGTGTGTGTGTGTGTGTGTGTGTGTGTGTGTGTGTGTGTGTGTGTAATTAATATGATGACAAATATTTATTTGGTGAAGATTTCTCTTCGTTTTTTGAAGTTAACAAAGTTATTTAAATGACATCTTTTAATTTCATAAAATTTTTTAACTTCTAGAGTGCCGTAGGATCTTTACTAAAGGCACATACTATGCAACATTTACATAAACGTTATCTAAAACTGAATTGCGATTACTTGAAATGTGTAGTTGTTTCAAAATTTATAAAAGAATTGAAGCATAGACTGATTATATTACTGATATAATTTATTTAAAAAATAAATACTTGGAAACAATAAAAATTAGTATTTTCTGCTATATCATCGTCGATTACTATCGCACAAATAACAAATTTCCGCACTGCAGCAGGACTCGAACCTGTATCTGTAGTTTGCTATACGGCTGCCTTACCAACTAGGCCACCCAGCATTACAGTTTGGAGTCTCTTAATTCGTCATAAATTACATTGTGGAAATAGAATTTGAAAAAGTCTTTGTGGTGTCTTGAAAAAAGTCTGTGTAGTGTAAACAAAATCTTCGAGTACAAAAGAAATCTTTAAAAAATTAGAAATTAGATTTCCTCTCGTAGAATATGATTTGAAAATAAGTTAACTTATCATGGCACGATTTATACTTCTACTACTTTCCTTCCACTTTGAGATGCTGTAGTATCTAATCAGTACGGTAAAACTACAATAAACAACCTTATCAAGCAGTATAATCCGCAACTGCCTTTGTCTGAATCCTGGATCTGCTTAACTTACGAACTGCGTTATCCTTTTATATTCAATTCGTGGAGGCGTTGTAGACGCCGTCGTCGTCATGGTCGTCCGTCCGAAATGGTTCATTAAATGGGGGGTACGGGTTGTTCTGGTTCTGCGAAGCTCGTAAAATGCCGGCAACAGAATCGGAGCCCCTGTTTACCTGAGAGACTCGAATTATGGGTCTTGATTTTCCGCTAGTTCGTGCGACCATCCGAGCCCGACGCAGTCGCTCGCCTTCGGCCTCATTATTATTGAATGCTGAGTGACGTATTTCGGGGTCCGGAGCGGTAGGTTAGATACCCTAAAATAAGGGTTCTTCTCCTAAATTCGCCAGGACATATACTGCGCTCGGTATATTCGCGTCAGTCAAGCAGAATAATTGATTATATTACCGGCTGGCATGTCATTAATGATGTTTTTAGCAAAGTGCGCGTCATTCTAATATTGATTGCCCGATTAAATTTCTATTTTCCATTCATCGATGTGGGGCAGATTAATCTAGACAATGCATGGAGTATTTTTAATATTTTGTTTTCACCGTTTACGAATCATAAATATTTTCGATTATATTTAGACTAAAAATATGGAAAAAATGGAATAAATTTAGGTTTTGTAATTTGACTTTCGACTTTGTTACAACTAGGACAAGAGAAATATTTATGGAACCATAAAACAGGCGAAACAATAAATTATAAATACTCCACTCCGAGACAGAAAGTTTACAAATGTTGAAGAAGGTGTTTGGAGATAATGTTATGTCACATGCACGAGTTTTGGAATGGTACAAACGGTTTTCTGAGGATCGGGAAGTGGTCGAAGATGATGAACGTCCTGGTCGACCTGCGACTAGAAGAACTGAAAGGAACGTTCAGAAAATTAATGAAGTTGTGCAGAAAGACTGATGTCTGAGCCTTCCGATGATTGCCGTTATGGTAAATATTAACAAAGAAATAGTAAGACACATTTTGCATGATGAATTAAACATGATAAAAGTTTGTTCAAAAATGGTGCCGGAAAATCTGTCAGGAACAAAAACACAATCGGATGAACATTTGCTCTGATATCATGGAACGACTCACGGAGAGCCAGATTTTCTCACAAAAGTCATCGCATGTGACTAGAAAGCCGCCGGATCGTCGAGATAGAAAAAAGTAAAAGGTGAAGGCAATGCTGATTAATCACTTCCAAAACAAAAAAAAAAGATAGGAATTTTATGTATGACACATTTTCAGACAATATTGGGGATGTTTGGAGTTTAGTGGGCCAAATATAATATTGAATAAATTTCGAATAAGGCAGTATGTACATATATTGCCGAAGCGTAAATAAATTAAATATTTTCTCAATTAGCACTGCTGCTAAAAACAAAAAAAAAGAAAACCTTATACTATAAATTATAAACGGCAAAAGGGAAAAAAAGATATTCGTATATATACTATATGTATGTATGTATAAGCTAGACAAGTCAAGAATTGTAGCCATGTAAAAAAACCCAAATAAATAAATGTACTACGTCCATGTAAGCCACAGAATCTATTAAAATAAATTCACGTTTCGCTCACAAATTTTCACTGGAGTAGTTCACAAGTGAAGCGTTCGAATGAAAAAAGAATTCGGAAACTTGGAAAAATATTGGACACGAACTGAAGTGGTGGTGGTGTTGTGTAAGAAAAGAAAAAAAAAGAAAAAGAATGACACAGTAAAACGAGAAGTTTGTTGTAAAGGTTTAAGGTTGGTAAGGTCGTTCGAAACGAGAAGGGATTTGTTCATAGGTATCCGACGGACAACGAATTTACGTTTTCGAAATGCGTGAAAGAAATTGAATGTCCGACGTTTGTATAGATGTCGATCTCTGGACCGTAAATTGAACATCTCACACGGGGTACTGGATATTGAAGCTTTCTTCGCCAGTTAACATAGAAGAAATAGTGTAAACACGAAACGATTGCCAGGGACACCTTAAAAATAATTATCCCATGTTATTCAAACCGAAATTCTACTTATGTACTGAAAATATTTATACTTAGTTTTTAATTTAAATAAAAACGAAATTTGTTTGTAAAAGCTGTTTTTAAATATTTTTAACAAATAATATAAAGAGGAAACATTAAATAATAAACTTTAAAATCATATTCTTTAAAATTAAGAAATTTGGAAGTATTTTTCTTTTCCCAGAATTGTTTGACATCGTAAGACAAGAATACAAAGTATACATTAAAGCCTTTCTAATAATCTACTCATTATTAATGTCGATATTAAAGTTGTTAGTGAAATATGCAGATTTAGTGTATTGTACATGCACTGCATAGAATAATTTTATTGCATTTAATATTTCTGATAAAGTTTATAAATATATGAACTTAGTGAGCATATCTGGTGCTTCTGCGAACAATTTCAACTATAAACTTATATTCATTATGTAACTTTGTCAATGTATTAACATAACATTACTTTATATCTATATTTACAACTCTATTAACAGATTTATTACCGAAGCGCAACACGGTTTTATGGCAAAACGATCGGAAACTGATTTAAGCTATTTTTGTAAATATGGCACACAAAGCATAAACAATACAGAATTGATGCATACACCGATATTCAAAAGGTTTTTGATCAAAATAAGCAAACGGACGATCATATTCTTTTATTTAAGCTTGAACCTATGGGATTGACCTTAGCGTTGAATCAAATTTTATCTCATTCATTCACAAAATAATACATCGAATAATGCCCGCTCTGATGCATTTTATCACGCATCAGGAGTTCCGCAAGGTTCAAATTTGGGCCCAGCTTTGTTTTTGATATTATTATTGTATATTATTTGCTAATATCGTTGACCACGTGATTTGAATAGATTTTGTAGAATGAACTCCCTTAAATACTGTTTCGAGTTAACGAAATAATTTGTCAGCAGTTGAGGTTTGGTTTAGAAGCAACCATCTTATCATTGGACATCTTGAAATTTAATATGGTGTCCTACATTAAAGTAAAGAACCTGATAAATTTCAACTACGCTGTAGATGACACCATACTTAAAAGTATAACCGTCAAAGGTTTTAGATTTACATCTTATCAAGGGTTTACGTTCGTTGAAAACGTTAATTCCATGATTGCTAGCGCATAGAGTTTCATATACAGGAGCTGCCGAGGCTTCGAAAACCTCAGATGTTCGTTGAGAGTTTAGTATATAGCAGAATATGCAGAATTATATACTTCCCCAATTTGGTATCCAATTTATATAGTAGATTTGTATTTGTGCAACGGTGTACATATATCTGGAGCGGAATTTTGAGTATAGTTTTATATTATCACTAGATATGGTGGATTCCCATGGCGCACAGTAACGCGGCTGGTACGAGTTCGGCTGGAGTCGGGCGGAACAAATTTATTTATAGCTATATCGCACAATTATGTACTAGTTCACTTGAATCGGTACTGGAGTATGTATGTATCTCTGTCTCAACCAACAGTAAACTGTTAAGTGAAAATGTTACCTAAATGAATATTTTATTTAAAACATCAGTTACAATCACGCTGAGAAATTATAATAATATTTCACACTTATGTGGTATTCATTTGGCTCTTTTAATATGATAATTTACCTATGGAATAGAACAATCTGTACTTGCAAAAATTAAATGTTTTTGTACTTTTGCTTTTTAGTACAGTTTGTACTTTAATGTTTTTTTATTTTATTAAATTTCCTGTACTTTAGTTTTATACCCGTGCAAATAAACATTTACTTATTTACTTGCATAATAAATGTATTTCTAGACTATTTTATTGTATTAGTGTCTGAGTTTTGTTATTAAGCTCGACGAATTACTTCAATAGTTTGATTGTATTCGAAAAACGAAAAAATTATTTCCATAGGTCAATGACTCTTTGAACAGAGCACTTATTATTTATTCTCTGGGTCCTTTGACAGCTCCGATGACGTGGCCAACCCTTGTATAGTGAATCAATAAGGATTATAATTTAAATGAAACTTTTCCAGACGTAAACAGTGAAAATAATATAAACAGTTCACATAGAAGCACCTAGCAACACTGGTTAGGCCCATTTAGTCAACAAATCAATGCTTTTACAACCTCAGATGTGGAAAAGGAGAAAGAGAGGAAAACAGGAGTCCGATATATTGTGATCATCCGACCGTCTAACGAAATCAAAAGCGTACGGTAGCGGCTCAACTTCAGAATTCAATTTGCACACATAGAGGGAACGCGCAGCGGTCAGTTTCCGCAAGACAGTTTTGACGTTATACTCGAGAAATGACCAATGAATAAGATTTTAGCGCTTTTCGTATTACGAATTTTCTTGCCGTCTCACCGTTTTACGAGTTATCGTTTATTTTATTTCTGTCGGTGATTTCCAGATATTGAATATCGTATTGAGTAAGGAGAAAAGCTATTCGACCCTTTTCGGCTTCGAAATTCTATATTTTCTAAAACTCATTTGAATTAGTTACTTAGCCATTAATGTCAAACTGTCTCAACGATATTTTTAACATATTTCGGGTACTGTTTCAAATAATATAAAGAAATATGAGGAGCAAATTTTAAATGTAATAGCGTGAAATGTGAGACAACAAGATGGTTCAAATTTACAAATGCAGCACTACCAGATTATCAACAATACTTGAACAGTACCATGCAGCATATCCTGATAGCATGTAATATAATTGACATATTACATATTATCAGGATATGATGCATGGTACTGTTCAAGTTTGCGTTGATAATTTGGGGAGATGCGACCAGCTAGGTGATCAAGAATTTCTGAAGCTAAAGTTTAAAAGCAACTTCAATAGGCACATGAAAAGAAGAGAAGAGATTCCAAAGAGATATATAAGGACCGCAATAGGTCTAGTATTGCCACAGTAAAATAGGCTCTGAAACTGTCTCAAGAAATCTATGTATCTATCCATTGCTAGAAAAAGAAATGCTTCGACTTCACTTTCATTTACAGAGAAAATTTTAAATGTAATTATGTAAAATGAAAGACAACAAGATGATCCAAATTTACAAATGCTGCACTACCAGATTATCAACGCAAAACTTGAACAATACTATGCAGCATATGCTGATACTATGTAATATAATTGACGTATTACATACTATTTCACTGTGACAATACAGATCTATTGCGATTCTTATATATCTCTTTGGAATCTCTTGACTTCCTTTCATATGCCTATTGAAGTTGCTCTTGAACTTTAGCTTCAGAAATTCTTGATCACCTAGCTGGTCAAATCTCCCCATCGGACTACATCCACTTCCTATGTCGACACTCGCAGTTTCATGTATCTTCATTTGTGTAGATGAGTCTGGTATCCTATTGCTTACTTGGCGTGTTTTCCCCCAAATTGAGGGTTTTATCTAGCAGCTTTGGAATCTAATACAAGTTCCTTTCGCACACTTTTATTTGTTTTGTTATATACCTTTTCCATGCCGACCCACAGCAGAAAGGGAAATAACAGTCCTCTTGATCCGAGCCTTCATAGGGTAAGGCTAAATATAACCTTATACACCTTATGCCTCCTGGCTATCGTTAACTATTGCACTTCCCTGCAGTTATACAACCTTTGCCGTTGACTTAGGGTTTAGGTTTAGCCCGGATTCCTTAGGAGTGCTAGTTGTATTCGTATACAAGTTATGAACGTCTGTTTAACAAATAATGCTCTATTTCCAAAAGAAACAGAAAGAAATTATTGTAATAAGATGGATCACTCTGACTGATACTGTGATATCTCTTCTTTGGTCATAAATTCGTATTATTGCAAAAAATCATACTTGGTATTACACATACGCTTCTAGGTGTTCAAAAATATAAAAAAAAGTTCTACCTATCAGCATATACCATGCAATCATTTTACATCGCTACGAAAACTGTACCACATTATATTCGGGTCTAGCTGCCGAATACCGATCAGAATGTAAAGTGGTGGGGCGCGAGTCATTTGAATCGCGACTATAACTAACTACTGATCGTATTAGCTGCAGCGCCACCACTAATTTGACTGTAGGCGTATCGATATCGTATTAACGGTCATTCATGGTTTGCATTTGGGAGTCTTACGGTAAGACATTTAATTTTAAATATTTTTTTAATTATATTACTTTGATAATGTATACAGTGGAAGAAAAAATTCAAATGATAACATGGGCTTTGAAAGGTAATTCTTTACGGCGTATCCAGCGCCTTTTCTCTGAAAAGTATATACCATAGATCGTCCCTTTCCTGCATTAACAACAATATTATTAGTAGTTAAAATGTTTAAATCAGAAGGTTGCATTTTGGGATGTAAATGTCATAAAATACGGAGAATAAATAACGATAAAGAAATGCAGGAAGTCATGGTGTGCGCAATGGTCGAAGAAAATTCCAATATCACTATATCTAAAATATCAGAAGAGATAGGTATCAGCGTGGGTAAAGTTCATAAGATATTAAAGAAAAATAAATACACATCCTCTAAATACCAAACTCATCAGGAAATTTTTCATGCTGATCAACACCGCAGAATGGAATTTTGTGAAACTGTAATAGAACGTGTAAATGCGAATGAACACTTCATTGAGACTTCTTAGATATTGGTCTACTGAAAACGAGTATCGGCAATTGAATACGGGGACACAGTATCCTGAAAAATTGAATGTTTGGGCTGGTATTTATGGGAATAACATTATTGTTCCATTCTTTATCGAAGGAAATTTATTTTTTTATTTATTTAATATATTTGAATCTTCTTCGAAACGACATTGTCCCTGCTTTGAGAACTATTAATCCCAATTTAGAGAACGTATGGTTCCAGCATGATGGTTGTCCGGCCCATGGAACTAGAATTGTAAATTAATATTTAAATAATATATTCCCCCGAAGAGTTATATCTAATAGTGGTACAATTCGTTGGCCACCAAGGTCACCAGACTTAGCCCCTAATGACTTTTTTTATGGGGTTACATAAAATCAAAGTTATATGGGCATCAAGACGAAAGGGCTAATAATTTGGAAGAATTACGGGTTAATATCGAACACCAATTCCAAATTATAAATGCTCTTGTACTGGCCAATGTTTGAAATGAATTTTATAATAGATTGGGGTGCTTTTTAGCGCAAGCAGGAGGGACATTTGAGAATTTAATTAACTGAATTTATTTTCTGTATTTAAAAAGTATTTTATAAGTTTTGGCAAGTTATATTTATTTTCTATTTAAAGAGTATTTTTTAAGTTCCGAGAAGTTATTTTATTTTTTAGCTTCTTTAAGAGTTTTTTTTAATTTTTAAACGTTTTATTAGAAAACGTCTTTTAGTTCAATGCGAAACTTATTGTAAAAATACCTAAATGTACAGTTAAAAGTAATTATAATTTATTAATTTTTGGACGTAAACAATTTGGACAGTCAGTGATAGACCTTCCGCCAAGTACCACGAACAACTACTTAATCTGTAATCTGTAGTCAGTCGTTGTGATTCGACTGACTCGCGCCCCAGCACTTTACATTCTGATCGGCATTCGGTATCTAGACCCGAATATAATATGATACGGTGTTTGTAGCATTTTAATATGAAAGCACGGTATATACACACATATTTCAATAAATACATAATAAAATTTCGAGTATTTTAAAGCAAATGAAGTACTCCTATGAAATAACTGTTTCTGAAATTATGCATCATATAAAACTAGTTGGCATCCAATATAATTTTCACATATTAGTGGACCAAATCCCATGAGTGATAAAAGGATTATGACTGATCAAAAATGACCTCTGGAGGTAGGCCAAAAAGCAAGAAAGATTAGGGGTGAAATGTGAGGAATGTGTAGTAAAGAAACGTGCGTAGAGATATTGGCTTTGATTATAATTTCTACCGTTGTTTTTTACATTGATCTGGCAGAATTTTATAGTGTTTTATTTGAACAACAAACTCTTAAAATAGTAATATCTTTTCAGAAAGTCATTAGATCTTTAGAGTCGAAGTCACTCATACTTTCTTAATATATCTTGAAATCATAATACTTTACATTTTCTAATATAGCAAAAAATTAGAAAACATGATGGTATATATTGAGTGAATACCAAATATTGTACATTATTACGAGTACATAAATTTTATTTATGTTTGCCAAAACAAAAGAAAAAATGTAAATGTAACGATTTATGCAAATTAATAATTTCAAAGTAGCCAATTTCATCAAGTAATAAAATCTTCTAAAACGTATAAATCAAGGAACATACCAGAACTAACAAGAATGAAAATCACTTCCGCCGACAGTCAACGGAATTAAGGATTCGATTTAAATTAAACGAAATTCCTAAACTACATCCAAGCGGTCTACATAAATTACAAAGAATTAATTTACAAAAGAGAGGCAATTGGAGGTAAAAATTGAACTCACTCTCGGTCCGATTGAGTTTCCTCGAATAATTTTCGTTATCGGCGTAGGAGGAGGTTACATCTGCAGATCTCCAATAATATGTTAATTCGACGGGACCGATTTCACAGTATCAATCAGTGGGATCCGACCCGTGACCTCAAAAATCTTTTCCGGTTTCGTAGTAATTTTCCTCTCTTTCCATCGTCGTCTATGTGTTCCGCTTTTTGATTCTTTTCCCATCTAGGGCGTAAGAAAAGTGCGAAAAGTGGAAACTTTTTCCTGATGTGAGTTCGAAATGCGCCACCGGGACGTAACTATAAATTTTTGAGATAAAAGAAACGTTCACCATTCTTTCATGTAATTAAAAAAGTTAGATGATTTTAATTCCCTCGCAAACTTTTCCGTAACTTTAACGTATCTTATTATTCATTTGCGAAAGGAGGGAAGGTATAATTTTCTTTAAAGCCACTGTTCGTCTAATGAACTCCTTCAAGGTTTGATCATTTTATTGTAGCTAATTAACGAGCAACTGCAACGAATAATATCTATTAATTTGCGTAGCTTTGTGAAGTTAATACTCTGTCAAAGCAAAAATTTCTTTCGCCCGGAACTTACAAGTTTAGTTTACCTCTACGACATGCTAAAAGAGAAGTCTTCAGGAAGCTTTTAATCAAAGTTATAGGTTTATGATGCGTCGACGAACATTGTACAAGGCGATATTACAAAGATGTTCTTTTCTCGATTTGAAAGAAAGATTAAAATTATTTCAAATATGCTTATCCACTTCAAGTTCAAGCATTTTTCATAAGCAATTAAAAGAATATGATTCTGTACCAGCATCACAAATTGAGTGAATGAATGTACAGAGTTAGGTAGATGGATCCTATCAAGTATTATATTTTTGGTACGCCTACTTAGATTTTAATATAACTCCGTATCTAAATAAATGTAAATACTGATTCAATGAACATATTTAGAGTAGAATTAGGCTTGTTTAATCGGAAATGAAATGAATTTTTTTTATTTTTAATGCAACGCACTGTATGTTTTTGAGAATTTCGATAGAACTTGGCTTTGGGAGTTCAGTAATAATAAGGTTTAGCATCCTTTTGTTCAATATTTACGTAGAGTTGCTACTTTTTTTTTTTTTCAATACGCAAAGGAGTTAAAATATAGTACTGTATTGAGCCTGTCAGAATTAACGTTATAAACGGCCAAATATTAAAAATGATTCAATTAAATGGAAAAGAACGTATGGAAATTTTGATGAGGCTGATAAAACGAGAAAAGACCACTGTCTCACCGTGACGATCCATTAGAATATTTTAGAGACTAAATTTTGAAAATTTTAACAATAGTGTCTTCGAGCATGCTCTCAAATAAGTTAGTGGCGCTCATATAACAGACCACCCTGTATATTATTGCAATTTTGGATTCTCTGTACAATTTTACGTTGACTATTATGAAGTTTCCCTATTCTTAAAATTAATCGTTTTGCCATTCGACGGTACAAGGTCGTGTACGGAATTTGTTTTCGTGCGGGTTTTTGGCGTAGTTTTTCAGGTGCGACACTGTTTAATTATCTGTTGATGATGACAACTTAATTGTCGAAATACGTATACAGGATACGAAAATTAACGTGGAAAGGGGTTATATATTAACCTCAAGTAATTTAGTACATCAACCACAGGCTCTATGAAAATTACCATTTGAATACGTTTTCATTTTACATTTTCAATAAATAATCCACAATTAAACCGTTACTGTGGATGTTAAACACGCTAAGCGCAAATAAATGATAACGGACAAGTTAGTTATTTTGCAGTTCTGTTAAGAATTTCACAGATATCCTTGCAAGAAATTGAACGATTTTAATCGATTACAAAAAACAGTAGATAACTTAAGAACTGGAATAGATAGGTATAGGAAACTATATCATTCAAAAGAAAATTAAATTGTGTGTTAGAATATGAAAAAATATATAAAATGTTCTATTTGGAAAAACCGACTTATGATGGTTTGAAATTAACTAAACTTGGCACTCTGTATGCAAAAGTACAGGTGGAAAGTTTGGAGATCTGTCAATCCAATTTGTTAATACTGTCGTTCTGTCTTTCTTGCTGTAAAGTACATATGGTTCCAAACTAGTTACGAAAATGGTTAATTTTAAGAATAGGAAAACTTTATAATAATCTGAATCACTGAAGGTCGATATATAACACCTCTCCACACTAATTTTAGTACTCTGTATTCGTATTCTAGATTCAGAATATGAAAATTAATGTGTAGAGGGGTTATATATCAGCCTTCAATGATTAAGTTAATCAACCATAGGGTCCACCAAAATTACCTTTACAATAATCAACTAAAAATTTTACGTAGAATCCAAAATTGCAATAATATACAGGGTATTCTACTTAAACTAAGGAAATTGCTGTCAACTTCCAGTATAACAAGAGCTGTTACATGAGTGCCATTATCACAATTGAAGTAGCCTATAAAATAATTTCATGGGTGTCACCTTGTAGAAATATATTTACGAATTTCTTCTGTGTGGTAAGTCTTTGGTTTTGTAATTTGCTCAACGTTTCAATGTTACTACTATCATCATCTTTTGGAGCAAATGTTGATCGAATAATCCGTTTGACACGGACTCTAGAACAAAATAACAACCGCAAGATTACATTAATAAATAACTTACGGAAAAATAATAAAAATACTTCATGATATTCCGGTAATCAAATACGAGTATAACATGAAAAATTAAAAAGCATGTACTTTAGGCAGTCCAGATAAGAGTTTTATTTTTCATTGCTCGTCTTAATTCCTTTTGATTTACCCATTCGTTTTTGCTAATTGGTTCGCATATGTCATTTGAAAGAGAATTTCATCCTTTCAAATATAAAAAACAAACGCTTTGAGATATTTCCATTAAAAAATGTAACTAAAAGAATTAACAAGATACATCGCTTCGCCTTTTAAAGGCAAAAGTAATTATTTTACATTTAAGTATAAATAGTAAATGTCCGTAAATTACAGAATTTCTTAATGAACATAATGGATACTGAAATATGTCTAAATTAATTACTAAAAACGAGCCGGTCTAATAATTAGTGCAACACAATTATTTATGTACGGTAATTACTTCGCCCGGAATCGTGACTCCATTTTAATTACAAAAAAATAAATATATACACAGTACAATTGGTTTTCCATTAATTTTATTTTATTTTCTTTAATTAGCCTTAATGTCCAGATATATATCTTCGCGTTGGGGATATTCCGTTCTTACAACTGCCGTATTTATAAATCAATAAGTTGTATTCCACTAGGGTTTGCTTGGATGATATGGAATTCTTTAATTCAATAATAATAATAATAATAATAATAATAATAATAATAATAATAATACTAATAATACTAATAATACTAATAATACTAATAATACTAATAATACTAATAATACTAATAATACTAATAATACTAATAATAATAATAATAATAATAATAATAATAATAATAATAATAATAATAACTTTACTGCAATTAATTATACAAAGAAAGAAAAGAAAATGCAAACGTCATGACAGATACAACATATTACATATGTGTTAAATTATATTCTTATACATCATATTCTTGCTGTAGAGAACCACGATTTATAAATTCAAATACACTGTATGGTTCTAAATCAATTAAGAAATCACGAACTCTTTTTCTAAATATTGAGAATACCTTAATTTTTTTTAATAATTCCGGTAAACTATTAAACAATTTAATGGAAGAGTAGTGAAGTCCACTCTCCGTCAGGGTTAGGCGGTGTTTGGGATAATAATAATTAGTTTTATGCCTTGTGGAATAATCGTGAACAGCGCTGTATTTGCCTACAAACATGAAGACTTATTTGAAGTCTTCGTGTTTGTAGGCAAATAGTAGGACCTCGAATATATAAATTCCAAAAACAGTTAACAAAAAATATTTTCTAGATGTGCCCCTACATGATTGATTAAAATTCATGTTATATATTATTCTCAGAATTCTTTTTTGTATTATGAAAATACGATTCATATCAGTACTGCTACACCAAACAGCAATGCCATATCTTACTCTGGAGTAAAAGTATCGAAAGTATATCATTCGTAACGCCTGTTCTCCAACGAGTTTCCTCAAGCGACGAATTCCAAAACATACATTTGAAAGGATTTTAGATAAATCATGGATATGATCCTTCCATTTTAGAAACTGATCAACCGTAAATCCCAACAAACGAACACTATTGTGTGCGGGATATAAGGAATCACCAAGTTCCACATTGTCAGGAAATTCAGAAAAGGTATTGCATCTGAACAGTATTATACTCGTCTTCGATTCATTTACATTCAGGTTATTATGTGCTAGCCAGTTCTGAACTGTTCCCAGTACAGAATCAACGCTGTTAATTACCTGATTTAAAGAGTCACCTGTGACCAAAAGCGTAGTATCGTCGGCATAATTAATTGTGATGCATTGCTTATTAGGTCCATGATCGAGATAATAAATATCATTAAAATACAATAAAAATAAAATGGGTCCGAGAATACTACCCTGCGGGACACCTTTAGAGATCATTACCTCATCTGAATAAGTATTGTTACCATCGATATTTAGGCATACTGATTTTGATCTGTTAGTAAGGTAAGATTTAAACCAAGAGAGGGCAGTGCCTCTTATACCATAGCGTTCGAGCTTACTTAAAAGGAATTTATGATCTACGGTGTCGAATGCTTTAGACAAATCTAATAAGCACCCACATGGTAGTTTTTTATCATCCAAGGCATTCAGGATTTTTTTCAGAAAAATCATATAAAGCAATATTTATAAATCAATAAGTTGTATTCCACTAGGGTTTGCTTAGATGATATGGAATTGTTTAATTCAATATTAACAATGTATTATTTAGAATTTTACTAAAGTTTTTGATGCGAAAGTAATGTTGGTATTTTTTTCCAGAAGTGAAGTAATGAGAATTTTAATTTATTCCACCTGCCAGTAATTTGTTAAGTAAATCCGACTTTCAAAGACCCCAACATAGACTGCATCTCTCCTCGACTTATTCTAAATCCTTTAAACTTAGTATGTTTTGATGATTCCTTTCGATTCTGTTTTTTTTAAGTGATCAAAGGAAAAACCGTTGTTCAAATGGCAATGTTCGTTTAATAATTTAATGATTGAGTAAATTGATAATTTAATTAATTATTTAATACCAAAAGCATTATATTGTCATTGTTATTACTCATGGTGGTAACCAATATTGCCGATTGAGTCAGTTATGTTTGTTACGATGGGTTTTACTCCAACATATTCACTGTGTCTTCAGGTGTTTCACAAGTTCTAGCCTAGGTCTATTATTGTTCCATATATTCTTTAACGATCTTTTCTTGATGGCAGCTAAGAAGAGATTGTCTTTACTTAAGCTAGCGAAAATATTTTCGTGAATTTCGTCTATATCTGACTGTGGAGCATTGTGGAAGGAGTTAAGCTCAATCAACGATTGGTGACACAAGAACAAAATAAATACTAATAAATGTGCAAATGTCATTTATACTGTTTATAATATTCCATTATTTTTATGTACTCTGGATCGTTTCACAATTTTTTTGAACAGTGGCCCAATAAGTTCGTTTATATTGGCACAGCGATCCAAATATATAATTCGCGATCTTACAAAACTCACGAGCAACGGAACATTTCACCCGATCGCCAATGTTTATGCAGATTGCCTATCATTTCACGACACATAAAAATTTCCGCGCTAGCCAATGTTGCTATGTGACCCAAAAGCTGAGGCAGACAGTGCTAAATCATACCCTTATTCCTAGACGAACTCAAATGAAAGAAGGTAATTTTGATGGAGCCTGTGGTTGATTAATTTAATCACTGAAGGTTAATATATAACCCCTTTCCACATTAATTTTCGTATTCTGAAAGCCAAAACGTACACAGTGTACGTTTTCCAGGTGCGACACCGTTTAATTATCTGCTGATGATGACAACTTAGTTGTCGAAACACGTATACAGAATACGAAAATTAATGTGGCAAGAGGTTACATATCAACGTTCAATGATCAAATGAAAGACCTAGGCATTTTGTTTGATCAACATTGACCATTGACTTAAAGTTTCGACATCAGTGATTATGAGTCTTGTAGGTGCATATGTCGGAATCCTTTTTTTTTAATAATCATTGACGTAAATTAATCACATTAATTTCATAAAATACGTTATGTAGATATAATTAACAATAACTCAGATAAAAGAGCTTACAAAAAATTATATTTCGAATATATATTTGCGATATCCATTGTATTTATTAAATTAAAATTAGTTTTTATGGTCGCTTTTATATTTCACTTTTCAGCGAAGCAACCTTTTGACAGACAATATCGAAAATATCTATAACATGCGTGAATAGATAAACGTAATATAGGCTTTCAACGAATAATAATTATTTCTGTGAGAGCGGCATTAACAACAATAATGACGCGATAATTGATAAATTTGATATCCATACAGGCAACACAAAAGGGAGTCTCGGGCATCAATGCATTTGATAGGCTCAAATTCGAATTTGAATTGCCGCTTCAGAATTTCGGCTGTGTTGCCCCTATGCGATGCTACTGACAGAGATGTCGTTGTTGTTGTTGGTGGCGTATTCCTCTCAGTGTGTATGTGTACATGCGTGCGTGTGTATGTGCGTACGCCTCTTGATCCTTGTCAATATTCTGCACTGATAAGTCGGAATCCTGTTAAATTTGATTACGTGATTCCCCTGTTTCGAAACTCCATTCACGCCCAATAGATTTATGATGCGAGCCCCTCTCCACTCTCTCAGATTAGATAATCGAATTTCGATTTACAAACGTTTATTCAAATCCTTTACTGTCTGATCATCGTTAATTCTTAGTCAGTATTTCAATGGTACAGATAAATCTTTCCAATGGTTGACGTTATAGAATGGACATTCTTGTCTTTCGAGTTTTGTAAAGATTTTTATTATAAACTGAATATTTACGATGAATTATTTTAAAAGTATGGTGCGGGAATTATTACATTCGATTTTTGTAGTCTACAACTACGAATTGCATAAGAAGTTAAATAAAATAATCTATTCAATCTTCGCTCCATATGTTTGATATAATTTAAAAATATAAGTTTTGAACAGGCTGTGTATTACCACTGCGATTTATTCTTTTGACAGTATGCATCATTGCTGGGCCCCTAAGTGTTGAGGATAGTTACCTGCCGTTTATATTTCCTGGTAGTCGAAAAAATATTTTTACAGAAAAAACAGATTTTTTTAAATTTTTTCAATTTTTTAATACTATAGATGGATCTTTCATATTACATTTTATTGTGCTGGTTAGATAACATTTCTTCTTCTGAAACTTGGGCTAGTTTCGGGAAAACTACTTAATTCTTGTCTTTCGTTTAGAATTGGGATTAAATAATTCAAATTATGAAGCCAGTTGAAGAAAAGTACAAAAACCGCTTCATTTCAACGTATTTAATTCGAAAATAACACAGGGTAACAAAATGAAAAAAAAAATTTGGTGCCGGAAATCTAACATCTGATTTTAGATGTTTTTAATGTGCTGATTCCAAAAATGCCACCAGATTTTTTCTATCAGCTCTAGTTTTTGAGATACAGGTTACAGGTTAATTGATATTTTTTTCTGATAAAGGACAACAAATAAAGAGATAAATATGTACTTAATCGTCAAAATAGAAATTTCCCAGAATGTAATTGGCCTTTGGGACAGCAGAGATAAAAATGAGCACTGGGTTAAAAAAATGGCCTTCAAGAGATGTCATGATTCAAGGAAAACAAAACGTGATCAACAAACCTTTGGTTGCAAGAGAAAAAATCTTACTTCCGCCCTTGCATATCAAGCTAAGCTTAATGAAGCAATTTGTGAAGGCTTTAAATCGAGATGGAAATTGTTTTGGGTATTTATCACGTAAAGTTCCTGGCATTAGCACGGAAAAACTAAAAGCTGGTATATTTGATGGTCCTCAAATAAGGCAACTTGTTAAAGATCCACAATTCACCACATCAATGAACGAGACTGAGTCTAACGCTTGGTGTTCATTTGTTCAAGTAGTACAAAATTTTCTTGGCAATCATAAAGCAGAGAATTACGTAGAATTAGTGGAAACTATGCTTTCAAATTTTAATATTCTCGGCTGTAACATGAGTATAAAAGTTCACTACCTCCACAGCCACCTAGATCGTTTCCAGAAAACTTAGGTGATTGTAGTGAAGAACAGGGGGAAAGATTCCATCAGGATATTAAAACTATGGAAGATTGTTATCAAGGACGATGGGATAACCACATGATGGCGGACTACTGCTGGAGCCTTCAGCGAGACTGCCCTGGTAAACTCCATTCTAGAAAGTCGTATAAAAGAAAATTTTTATGTGATTAGTGACTAATGTAATTATGTAAATTAAGTTTTTGCAATAAATACTTAAATCCATGTGTCTTTGTCTTTTTAACTGTCAATAGTAATATTATATATTATAAGAGTTATAACGTAAAATATATACACAATTTTTTAAAAAAATCTCAAAAACTAGATCTGATAGACCAAATCTGAGAACTTTTTTACATTCTGCATCCAAAAATTACCCAGGAACAGGCACCAAAAAGTGTGTTGGCCTGTGTAATGTTTTACTGTTATTTATTTCCAACAGGAAACGAAACCTAAGCACAGAAAATGTATATAAAAATAAAGTACAACATTTCTGAACGAAAATAAAAAAAATGGCAACTAAGAATAGCTGTAAAAACAATAACAATAATAATAGGATAAAAGGATTTAAACAAAAAAAAAGAATTTTAGAAATCTGTTAAAAATAATTATAATTTTTAATATGCCTCAATAGAATCGCGCTTAATACATTAATTAATTAAATTTTTCATTGTATCTTCATTTAGCGAATCATATTCTTAAATTGTCTTTTAATTTAAATATGATTCGATCTAAAACATGAAAATATTAAAAGCCAACGTTTATATCAGGAATATTCGAACGAGAAATTTCGTTTGTTTGATCAGGTACCTTCTGTGTGAGAACCTTTCTTCCGATAATCCCTTCTCGAGAAATACGCATTTGTACGTAGGAAGTTTCCTGGAATATTCTCTTTAATAGTCCACTGACATTTAATATTAATTCGATTTTATCTAATTTTCAATTACGATGGGAAATTCAAGCTTTTCATCTCTTACAGATAACAATACATATTTATTATTCCGTCAATTATCTAGCTGCCTTGTAATTAAAATAAATTAATAAAAAATTTTATAACGACATCTCAGGGGAGAGAAAATAAATAACTTGAAAAAAGTGCCCCCTTTTTTTTCTTTATTTTCTTCAACCTGCAATATCTTTCACAGTTATATATTTTCGATTGTGGGCAGTTGCTTATATATATATTTGTAATCTTACATTTGTTAAAAATATATTTTTTTTTGATTAATATTGGAAAATTTACAAACACACAAGCATTTTTAAAGTAACAATTCTTTAAATGTGTACTTATCAAAAGACAATCATTCTAAATGTTTTTAGTTATTTTTTCTAAAAGCATCATCTATTATTTGCTTTTCCTTTCATCTCATGTTAGGTATAACTACATGTATTTTTGTAAATACATAAACCTACCCCATGGATATACCTGACATAAGGCAACATAAAAAGAAAATAACAGATGTTGCTTTTAGAAAGCATTAACAAAAAATTAAAGGATTAAGCCATTTGGCGCCCACGACGAATACGTGCAAAAAAGACACTTCATAATACCAAGATAACATACAGCATCAACTGTTTGATAGTTGGTACAAACTCTTTGCGCAATGCTCCTTTCAAATCATAAAAACAAATCAACATTGTATTTACTTTTAACTACTCCAAACGGCTTTTTATTCGGTGTTTCTTCACTTGGATGTTTCCATTCAGAGCTTTGACGCTTGGTCTCTGAATCATATTGAAAACACTACGTCTCATCGCCAGTTACAGTAGAATACATGAAGTTCTTGTCCTTTTTTTAAGTCCTTAATCAAGTCTGTATAATGTTTTAGTTAGTTTGTGTGGTAAAGACCTTGCACAAATCTTTCTCAGTCCCAAATGCTGTATCAAAATGCAATGAATTGAATCTTTGGAAATATTTAATTCCATTCCCATGAATCGCAATGAGGATTTCGGCTCATTTTTGATAAATTCATGCAGTTCGATGTTATTTTTCGTAACCACGGATTTTTTTACCATAGGATGTTCGTCGTCATTTATGTCCGTACGACCGTCTTTAAATCTTTATACAACTCATACACAATTGTACGTGATAAACACGCATCACCATACACTTCTTTCATCAAATTAAACGTTTCAATAAACGATTTACCGAGTTTAAAACAGAACTTGATATTTGCTCTTTATTCAAAATTAATTTTTTGACCAATACCAAATACACGCTGTTACTTTATGCGCAATTTCTCTACTTCTAATAAGGCAAATGTCATGATATTTTGTCATTACATTGGTGAAAGATACCTTGTCGACGCATATTTTTTTAATAGATGGCGCCACGAAGAATTACTATTTTCAAAATTTTCAGTTTTCTCTGCGACATACTGTGTATATCTCTATTTAATTCAATCTTGAGATACTGCTAGTCATTGTAGGAAACAGGATGTCGGTTATTGGCATAGGAAATGTAGGAGCACATTTTACAAAGATAACAATTATAATATACAAGTTTTAGAATAAGTTTCTCGAGTTCACTTCATAAACAGGTAATTATTTCCCGTCACGTGCTGACAATGGCCGACCATTTTGAGGCAAAGTAATTCCGTAAGAATCGTAATTGCACAATAGAAGTCTCCGAGTAGAAAGGGTAGGGTAGGTGCCTTATAAATGGATAGATGCAGAAGTTGCACCGAGCGCGACACGTCGAGTGAAACTTGGCCAAAGATCTTGAACAACAAACTCGGCATTGTGGGAAACCTAATTACTACGCTCCCGGAATAGAATTCGGGAAAGGGCAATTCCTGAATTAAACGGCTTCTTGCCGGCAAGCAAATTGGGAACTCTGATTTCAAACTCTCTCGAATCGCAGACAATGACGGAAAATGACGGACCTTGAACTTCTCCCGTTTCGTATGTTGGCCGGCTCCGATGCTTTAGTCCTAATGTAAGTAAATTCAAAGAGATAGACGAAGAGGGAAACTGGTACAGAATGAGATTGGGTTTCCTAAATTAATTTGAAATTGAGATGAAAAATATCAAAGAAAAAGACTGTCATGCTATAATATAACTCCTTTCAAACGGTGTTCCGAAATTGAAATATCACTCGAATATATAATTTATGTCTACTTTAATATTTAAAAGTTCTATTATCTCAACTTTCTGCGGTTAATTAAATTTGTCTTTGAAGCTCAAATTAACCCTGCTGTTTTACAACGCTTTCGTTGGTGAAAAACGAGTCGATATGTTATTTCATTATCTTAACTTTCTTCTAACGTAATCGACACTTGCTTTTTATAATTTTAAAGTTCTTCGCAAAAAAAATTTAACATTTTAACGAAGTTTACAGGGCAATCAATATAAAGTATTCTAATTTACTACTCTTAGGTCATATATATGTATTTATAAAATATGCTTTTTATCGTGTTTTTAAATTGGATTTTAATTTAAATATGATTCGATCTAAAACACGAAAATTATTATTAAAAGTCAATGTTTATATGACGAATATTCGACCGAAAAATCCCTTTGTTTAGTCAGGTACTCTTTGTGCAAAAGATCTTTTTTCCGATAAACCTAAATCAATACACAATTACAGGTAGGAAAATTCCTGGAATATTCTCCCTAATTTCCCACTTCTATCTCATCTAATTTCTAAATTCGATCAGGAATTTAAGCTTTTAATCTATTTATAGAGAATAATACATACTTATTTATTATTCTGCCAAATATTTACCTGCCACGTAATTATAATCAATGTATTTCTTCTGAATTTATTCGTTTCCTTGTATAATGACTATATTAGCCAATCGTGTGATGCGTCATTTCAACGCGTTTTTTACGACCAAGCTTCTAATGATATTTGCAATGTTGTTACAATCCCTTTCATTATATCGCACGTCTTAATTATTTCTCATTTTTGATGTGCTTTTTTTGTATCATTTCAAATTGATTGGAGCATATGCCCTTTGTCCTACCATTACTTTTGAAAGATCCGATCTTTTAGAAATTAGATCTCTTTTCGAACGACTCTTTCTTCCATTTCATTTTTTTAACTGCAGAACACATGCACGTTTACGAGAGCTTTTATTGTAACCCTGTACATGTAGTGTTTAACGTACGAATTTCGCAGCCGCGATATACAACACATCCTGTCCAGGGTGATACATATACACACGCAAGTACCTACTTTGTTTCCTAATCCTTGTATATTTTAATTCAGTTTTGTTATATGGTTTATTTTATTACAGCTTTTGCTTTTATATTTTTACTTTCACGTGCTGCTATCTCCTCTTAATTATTATTATTAGTACAATACATTCAAAGATTTCTTTTATTTAAATTAGTGAATACAATTTTACGGGCGGTCTTGTTTAATTTTTTCTAGTATCTTTTCTAACAGATGTCTACACGTCCTGGACTCTTCATGCATCATTATAAATCAAATTTATTATATTTTACTATTATTGCAACGATAGAGCTGTGTCGGAACTTAACTATTTTCAATATTTTTAATATCACAGATCACAGCGTTGTCAATAATTTAACTTTTGTACATCATTAGCATTCTTAATTTGTAATAATTTGACGCACCGAAGTGTAATTTTTCTTTCCACCCACAGCATAATAGTTAAAGTGAACAAAATATTATTTTCTTTGAAGTTAGACTACTCTATAAATGTTGGGATACGTCTCTATTAATACTTAAACCAAAAACGTACTTAATGTTTTCGAAGTAACATCAACGTCAATACACAATTGAAGTATACATTTATGTCCATTATAAAAATACTGTAAATCTTTCAAATCAAATTTAAAGATATAAGTTCCGCACATTTTTGTTCAGTAAACTTAAAGGAGCCTCGGATATGTTTTCTTTTTACAAGTTTTCATCTCATTTTGCTATATTTCATTATTTTTTGAAGAATACGCTTTATGAGGATATAGAAATTCTCCACTTTCAAAATTCTAAGAGTTAAAAGTTAGCTCAATAATAGAAAAAAAATGTATAAAACAAAAAATTAAGAACGATTAAAATGGAATTTTTTGTAACTTATTTCAAGCTCAATTATTAGCGTTTACTTACTATAATAATAATAAAAATAATAATAATATATATTTGCCCAGCATATATAAAATCCTATTATAGGATAATACAATTTTAAATAACATGCAATCTTGCAATATTACAATACAAAACTAAAGGTACACATAACTAAATATATATTTATAATTAGCTCAGAGCTTTAGTAATTATTCATCATACATATCAATCCTCAAGCGTATAAAAAATGCACGTACACTCGTAATATAGGACAGTGATAAACGTACTGATCAAGTATTGCTGGAAGAGGAGTATAGTTTGTATCCGTAGCCAGTCACATATTCTGTAGATAGGCGATCTAATTAGTTTGTCTATTTATCCTTAGAGGTGTCAAACGAAAAGTGTTTTGAAAGTCTAGTTGCTTACTTGGGGACCAAAAAGTTTAAATTTAACAGAATTCCAGGCGCGTCAATTCTATTGTGAAGAAGATGATAGCGAAATTTTATGTCATTATGGTGTCTACGGAGCTCTAATGGTTCCATGTTAAAGATAGTCAATAGATTAATATGAGTGTAACTTCAGAGGTGGATAGTTTCCAGATAGGCGGAAGAAAAGGTACTTTAGAAAGCGTCTTTGCATCAATTCCAGCGCATAAATATGTGCCAACGACATTGATATGTATCAACGATGCATATTCAAATTTTGACCTAACAAGGGAAAAATAGGTGGGGCAAATGGTAGAGAAACGTTGAACAAGTTTTCATTTTGGAGTTAATTTATTAATGCCTTGTCGAGTACCTAAATGGAAATTTTGGAAATTTATAAATAAAAAAAACTAAAATTAATTAGGATTATACTACTTTTGCCCAGAAGAAATAGTAGAATAAAAACGAGCAATCAAAAACCGTAACAGAAACAAACTCTTTAATTTGTTTCAAGCTAAGTCATTAATGCTTCTAAAGTATTCTTCTGAGCAAAAGACAGCAAAACTATTGAATAAAGTTTGGTTACCGTTCATTGGATTTAATTTATTATTATCTTGTCTTGAGAAAGCTTGAATTTTTAAACGAAATTTTGGCGAAGTAAAACAAAACTAAAACTTATTCCATGTCTTTTCTATATTTTGGCCAGAAAAATATTCGAAACTAAGTACTACATCTACGTTTTTTATATTTACTGTTAATACGTAGATCACATTAATTATAATTAAAATTAAATTTATTTTGATTAATCTACATCTACCATTGATTATCTGTTGGTTTCTATTCTAAAGGATTATATTTTAGCAACTTGAAATGACTAATCAGATAGTACACGTCACGTAGTACACGAGCAATGTTATGAGTATTGTTACCGGTTTGACATGGAATTTAGGTGACTCGCGGTTATCTGCGCAAACTATACGTACATAGTTCCCGGAAACTTTTGATCCCGACCACCTTCGAACATACACCGCGCATCTACACTAATAATAAACCAAAGCCGGCGGAGATAAACATCGGAGTTTCCGTTTCATCTCGGTGTGACAAAGTGAAGGGCGCGCAATTAAGGCAAAGGGAAGTCACCGTACGGTTGTGTTTTGAGGCCGGAGGTGTGAGTATATGTATAATTACGGGGAGTCGCTCTAAAACAATGACGGTTTTAGGACTTAATTAAACCCTGTCTTGTCATGTTTGCTCAGGCCTCGGCGGTTTTGGTTGCAGAGAGACGACGGCGACGTCGTCGACGACGACTACGTCTACACACATAGACGGGCGGTTTATAACTTGTCATTACCATGCTCACTGAGATTTCTGAATTGGTTGGCCCGATTTAGGAATTAATTTACGACATGCTCTAAAGAGTTTGTTAACCACCCTCGCTTGCGCGTACAACTTCAATTAGTTCTCCCACCATGATCGCTTTAAATTTTTTTATACATTGCGCTTCTATATCACGTTCGCCTCTCGATATTTAATAGTATAAAGATTGTAAGTAATTTGTCTTAGTTGCCGTGAATAAATCAATATAAGAGGAATTTCCGGATGCAAATGGTAAATAGAATATGAGAATGATGTTAAGCAACGATTATACATCACTTTGGGCACAGCATCTTTCCTTTAATCTTATCCTTTCCCACCCTTGAGGAAATTAAATGCTTTTTTTAACCCTCACTTCTTCGTTGTCTTATTAATTAAATAGGTTTAATAGATTTCAAGCGGTCGCAATACGCTTGCAGAAACGAGTGCGTGCTCATGGGCGGCGATGATATATTTCGAAAGTGGTCGGATATAACCGAAGCTGGAATTCATATGCGTATGATATGTGTGTGAATGTCGGATTAGATTGATGATTGACAATTGACGACGTCCTTTGTTATGTTCGACAAGCGTTAATAGTTTATTAACCGATTTTTGCCATTAGAATACACTGGCACTATCATTAAATGTATTGTTTGCAATATCATCATTTTACAGTACAGTATTTTTATGTGTAAAAGACATGTTAATAGCAAACAAAACCGGTTAAATGCGCAACGTGATGTACCATTTTATAAATTTCTATATGACTTTCTTTTTATTTTAAGCGTGTGCAGCATTTCACAAAATATTGTAGGCAATGTAGAATTTCGAAACTTTTTGGGGAAATACGTTCCGGAATGAAGATTGCCAACAAGAGGTCAATTATAGTATAATTTTACTCGGGTGAAAAACGCAATTATGGATCAAATAAAGACAGAGTTAGAAGATCAAAAAATATGTATGACGGTAGATGAAACAACGGATCCAAGAAAGAATAGTATTTTAAGAAGGAATAGTATTTTAAATGTGTTCTTCGCCCTTCTTTTATACAGTAGACTGTTGCAGAAGAAAGAAACTATAAAACATACCTTTGGGAAGTTCAATATATCGGCAATCCAACTTGTAATGTTGGTTACAGAGGGGGATACGAATATGGTTAAAGCTGGAAAGTTACTAAAATAATCTTACCCTCAATTGCTTCATGTAACCTGTTTGTTCAATGCATGTCATCTTGTAACTGAATTTATTAGAGACAGTTATCCAAAAGTAGACCAATTTACAGTTTCTACCAAAAAAGTTTGTATTAAATTTCCAAAACGCATTCGTGAGTTTAAACAAGCTTGTTCGGAGATTCCTCAGCCACCACAGCCGGTATTGATGAGATACGGAACGTGGTTTAAAGCTGTTTTATATTATGAGAAATTTATACACATTAATAAACCTTGTATCTTAAATTTAAATCTGAAATATGCTTAAGCAATTTCCGAAAATTATTCAATTCTTTCAGATACTATTTCCAAATTAGAGAACACCAAGCTGTCATTACATGAAGCGCTACATATAGTATTGTATATTACTTCAAAGCCTCGTTAGGAAATCTAACAGATAGTATAAGAAGAATAAAAACCGATAAATTGTGTGCGGTTATAAATAAGAATCCCGAACTTCAAACTATAGTGCCTATAAACAAGAGTTTAATTGAAAAAAAGAGTGCGAATATCATACGAACGTCCTTTGTAAATTCGGGAACATCACATCATTAGATGCAGAACGCTCCTTTTCCAAATACACCAACATATTTTCACCCCGTCGTAGGAATATAACTGAGCCAGCAATGGAAGGCATACTAATGACACATTACTACAGCGAATTTTTGCATCACTCTACATCAACAACACAAAAAAGAAACTAAAATAGTAATTACACTTATTATTTTTAATATTGGTAGTAACTGAGCCGTACGATAGTGCGAAAGCACTCGTTTCTGCAGCATTAGATCGCAATAACTATACTTTTGCAATAATTCTACGTATTTACATGACGTCCAAAATAATCCTATTTACGCATTATATTGGAATTTATAAATCTTAGTGCATTACCTTGATGAGTAATAGATAGAAGTGGATGATTCAGCTTGACAGAAATTTGTCCCCTTTCTCTTACCTGCAACAAAAAGAAATTATTTTACATTTTCTGCTCGATGTTAGGGTACATATATCAGACGCCTTTGAGGAAAGTATCATACATACTGTTCTCTTTTCTCTTAATTAATTTTCTTAGCCTATATTTAAGTTACTTATTAAAATATACGTATGAACCAATATCATGAAATCTAACGGTATATATTTTTTAAATACTATTTACTTTGTTAAAAGTTGTTTACGATTTCTTTAAATGTTTGAAAAGAAACCATTTTTAAATCATAAACCTATACTTTTATACATTTCTTGGTTTTCTTTTTTTCTTTACTTTCTTATCTAAATTTTAGGACGCTGTATTCTTTGTTCTAAACTTGGTTTTAGCCTTTAAGCGAATTTTAAGAGAAATTGCAATTTGAATTAAACGTTGAGGTATTATAAAATAAATCTTAGCATAATTTATAATTTATTTAGAATTATTACGAACAACCTGCATTTGAAGTGGGATAGTTGGATATTACAAATTTCCATTTGCGTTTTCTTTTTGAAGAACTACTTTTAGGATGGTAAATTTTTCTTTCTCCAGTACATAGTTCCAATACATATTAAATGGGGCTAATAAAATTAATTAATGTAAAATTGAATCTGTAACAAATTCGCAAATATACCCAGATACAAGCATGGTAAGGAATATTTATGCCCAAAAAGACAGTAGAAGAACTGCTTTTTTGTAATTTATATTTTAAAACTGGATACGCATTAGTTAAAGAACATTCTTTCATAAAATTGGGCTTTATGAAATAGACTTTATGAACAGGTTTTACAATAAGGAATCAGAAGCAGTAGAAATATTGGATCACAGAACACATCTACTTTATAACAGAATGTAGACCTGGTGTTTTATAGAATTCGCTCTTTTAGAAAGTAAAGTACTGGTGTGCCAGAGTGAGTAGTGTAACCCAAACAATTTGAACACATTAAGTTCATAGATTCCAGTATTGAAACGAAGACTCTGGTCAGACAAATTTGGTCAAGATATTTAACTTTTTTCTTGACCAAATTCGTCTGACCAGTAGTATTTTATGGGATTCACTCTTTTAGAAACTAAAGTGAATACACTAAACTTATAGACACCAGTATTAGAAACGGCGACTCCGAATTTCCCTTTATTATAGCATATGGCAATAGAAAAGTGAATGACAAGCCGCAGTTGTAGCCCCAATTCTGGTTTCATATATAAGTTTGCTCAAAGAATAAATACCACGAGATAATTTTGAACATAGCTTGCCATTATGATACTTCTTACATATGGCTCGCTTCTGACGCAAAAAATTTTATTAGCTTCTACAGAATTGACACAAGTTACTCTAGTATGGGACACATGAGTGGAAAAGTTAATAGTAAACTACAGCAGCAGCCCCAACACTGGCTTCATATGTAAGTTTTGATCAAGGAATAAATACCAGGAGATAATTTTAAAGATGGCTTGTCGATGTGATTCTTCCAGTCCAGTGCAGGATCCAAAAGATTACCCTATGAAATTAATACTAACAAGGCATCTGTTGATCTATTTTTAAATCATATGAAATGTGTCCAGCTAACATTCAGGACCAATTTATTTGCAACAAACCAGATATTAGATTGGCGTTGTACATGGAAACAGAATCGACGTTACATCACTATTTTCAAACAATAATCTTGGCATCTATATTACAGTGTAAATCGTTTATATAAACTACAAACAATAAGGACCCTAAGGTGGATAATTAGGGCCAGAACTTGTATGTAGAACCGCCAAGGCTACCATCAGAAGAAAGACCTGGTTATGTTTGAAAAGAAAACATAAAAAAATGGATGTCGGGTTAATATCAGTTCCATACCGAGGCTAGTTATTTAGATAATGCATACATATGATGTAAATATTCTTCGGGTTACAGAATGTAGAGTACCTGACCAAGTTCTTCTTTTGAAATTTGATCTTTAATCTCCATAAATATAAATACACAATGTAACTACCCAACATTTCATATTATGTACCCCTACTTCAAAAACAACCTGTACAGTAATTCATTCGAATATGTACGTACATACATATACAATAAGTGTTCGGACAAAAAGTTACAAACTCATACATACGCAACAAAATAAAATATTTACCCCGTGTCTATTATGCGATGCACATCTGGCACTGTCTGGGGACTTATAATTATGTGGACAGATGCGACAGATTTTAAATATGTCGTTTTAAAATCGGATATACATCGCAGTAGCACTAGCAGTAGCAGTTCGCTTCACAAATTCCAATCTCACTCGTTTCGTATTCCCTCCAGATCCATACCCGCATAGTTATGATGTATTGCGTATATACGTACAACATACATGTATGTATATGTATATATACATGCGCAAGCGTGCTCCTAAACGGTATATCTAAATTAAATAAATAATGCCTGCGCTGAGATTTAAATTGAATCACAATTAATTAATGGTAGGTACGTATAAAACACGTAATTCTCGGGCAATTTATGTTTTGCTATGTTGCGGGACACGCACGGCGCTGTTCCGTAATTAAATATGAGAATTTATTGGATGCACAAAAACAAATTTTCCAATTTTAGAGATAACGGGAAAGTGCTATAAAACATTTACTGCCATTAGTTCCGAATTTTGTTAGTTTCTCGCTTGAAAAATGGATATAACTCGGGTACGGTGCATTCGAAAGTAGAAAAAACACATTTACTATATATTGATTTATCATATTATTTTCACTTTCGTTTCAAAATTTGCCTAAATAGTATTTCATACTAAGAAAGGCGTATAATTCTAGAAGCAGATTATTACATTATTTACATATTAGATGTGTTGCTTGTGCTTATTTTTCTTAAACTATTGAGATGAAGCGAGATTACACATAATAAAACTTACATTCTTCTTCTACGATCGCGTAATTCTGTAAAAGTCGTAAAGAGTGGGAAGAATATGCGTGCAGGTAGAATTTATTTACAAAAATGAAATCTTGGTTTCTGTCATTATTCTTTTTAATTTGTCTTTATTTTGTTAATAAACTTGTTACATCATAAGAGCAACCAGAATTCTTTTTACATTGCTCCAGTTGCAAAATTGCTTAATTAAATACACTGACAATCAAGCAAGCACTTCTGTTGAAAATCACTGCAGGGTTTAGTTGGTTTAGTTAATATTTAACAAATATTGGCACTTATGTATAATTTCATTAGTGTCAATTACTACTTACAACGACCACGGATATCAGTATTGTTTAAAAACAGTAAAATTTCGTATTTCATAATGAAAAATTTGAGAAAACAATATTTAATAGTTTTTTTATTAAGAATGAATTCTAGTAATTGTTTCATTTCACTGTAGCATCATCGCCATGTAAACCGATTTCGCCTAACATTTGGTATTGCTCAAAGATTAACACAGCTTACTTTTAGTAATATTATTTATGAACTTATCTATTACGTGGAAAATATGGAGAAGAGAATGCTACAAAGAATCTTTCCAATTCTTCAAAGAAACTGACATCTAGTATAATCAAATTTAAAAAATCTGCCCTCAACCGATTTCGGCTAACATTTGGTATTCCTCAAAAATTAATCGAAGCTACTTTTCGTAATTTTATGTACAAATCTATTCACTACGTGGAAAAGGTGGAGAAGAGGATACAACCAAACACTTTATAAATTCTTCAAAGAAACGTCTATCTCAGAAATCGTTACGCTGTAGAAGTTGAGATGGGCTGGTCCTGTGGTGCGAATGGAAGACATGTTATCGAAAAATGCAAGAAGGCCACAGAAATGATGAGAAGACAAGGTAGCCTAGGATGCGTAAGAATTGATGAGGTCAGCAATTAGAAAAGAGCGGCTCTATATCGATGCAGGACGAAACAAAATCTAAAGGAGGCCAAAACCCAATTTGGAGTGTAAAAACACAGAAACATTCCCCCCCCTAAGTGTATAAAAACTATATAAATTGACCCCTGCGGAGCACACCGAGGAAAGAGAATATTTTAATTCAACAAACTACCGAATGTTATTTCTTCATAAACTGAATTAAACAATAGTTAGTTAAATGAACATACATATGCATGGGGAGACTTAAAAGAATGCATAATTACGTAGTTATGTTGTAGTACAAGTATTTCTACTTCTACCTGAGTGACGGACGTAGTTTTCTCTAAGAACTTTGTATTAAATGTATAGATACATAATATATTATCACCAGGATACCAGGAGCGTATAACTTATCGATAATTTCTGCTTATTCACAAAGCCGGACTATCTGATCAGCTTTTTTTGGCAGTAGTTTTGATTAACTACGCTTTATTTGACGATTAGCCATGCTTATGTGTAGACGTCGCTGTTTGCTTGGTTAACAATTTTGCATGTATTTGTTGCATGGTGTTGAAGTAATCTTTGATTTTAATTTTTTTAATGTTTGGTAGACATAGATGGCGCTTTACTAAATAAGTGACAAAATTTAATTTAAGCAGTTTTTGGTTAGTCAGGATAAATATTTTATTGCACATTTTGAATAAATCAAATAAAATTCTAAGCTACTTCATTCACTAGCTGTTTTGCTAAATTCCTATTTCGATTCACAGCTATATACTAAGAATATTTATCCGCGCCTAAAATTCCTGTATTCCTAATTGCACTATGTTAAATATCGCGCTCATAATTGTACTGCAGAATAAAAATAATGCAAAATTTTGGAAATCATCTATCTTATAAGCTATCTGAATATTCTTGATTTTATGTGGAAAAAATATGATATTATAAAACTTGTTTTTGCAATCGCCAACTTAAGATTTCATCAACTTTAACAGTGAAGACGAATGCCTCCTAGATAATACACGGAAAAATATTTTTGAAAAAGATGAAAAAACGGAAAGAATTTCTCGCTATAATAACGATTATAGAAACAAAAAATTTGATGGTGTTCTTGGTAGATTAAAACGAAACACTGGTTGTAACGTTAACATTAAGTTTCATTTTATACAAATTATGGAAAAATACTTCTTTCATAGACACAAATGTAATTTAAAAGACGATAAAAGGTTCGATAAAAATACGAATACATAAACGAAGTGAAAATTAAATGAAAATTATTGCAGAATATTAAAAATGTAAAGAGACCATGCCCTTTTTTCACCTCTTTGGGAAGTCCTGTATTGAGCCAGACCGGCACGACAAAAAAATGTAATTTAAACAGCCGTTTCCGACGAAGTAATCTAACGACTCTAGAAACACAATGATAAAGTTCCACGTACCCTCACTGTTCCAAGACAGAAATTTCCATAATTCAATAAAAATATAATCTGAAAGTACGACGTATTTTGATGTCTTGATATTGAAGAGCAAGAAAAATCCACCGCCTCTAATTCAATCAGGACCTTATCTGAGAAAGATTGCGTTTTCGCTACAAAAGTACACGTTCGATCAAGATATTCAAATTTTATTGTACTTGTGTCGGTGATATTACTTCTTTACCTCGGGTGATTTACTCACAACAAGAAGAAGAATTTAATGCAATTCTGCGAAGTGTATACAATGTTACATTTGACACATTGTTCCTATTGTAATTTGTTTCCTTTGCGGCATTGGTTGATATTATTTAAATCTGAAAAATGCATTTTAATAACGTATTAATTAAATAGAGAGATGACTTACATAAGCATTGTTTTTTTTTATTATATTTTAAATGGATTCTTATTTATTTCACTTTATTTCCAAGAGGTTGTAGTAGAAAGCGTGTAATATACGTTCATTTAATCATAATAAATAAATTAATGTAATTACTAATTCAACATAAACATTTCAATAAAAAAGCTACTGAAAGTGTTAACAAGTACATGTCAAGATGGATCACAACGTACATACATATATGCATTAATGTTACAAGTATTAGAAATTCTATTGAACAGCGATCACACTAAAGTGACAGGAGCCTTACGGAATGCACTCATCTTATAAGTATCACGACAGAAACTAGGAACCGATCAGCTTCTTTGTCTGGGAACATTAAAGTTGAGTTTCTGAAGCAACCAAGGATAGTCACCTTGTCATGTACCGATGAGCGAGAATTTAATCAACAATATTACTCCTTTGGTTTGTAAAGAAATATAACTGAATCTAATAGTAGACAATATTCACAGCTCGTTACAGGATAAATTCCATTTTCTAAGTAGCACAAGAATTTCAGACTTTCGTTCAACATTAATAATGTATTATATTTTGGGAACCAAATCAGGACAATAGCCTTCGATTGAATAAGCGCAAAGTACTGGGGGTTTTAATACTCTATAATTGTAGTAAATGAATCAAAATAAGCTAAAGCATTTACCAACAGTTAAACAGTTGGGCTCTTGTGATTGAAAACGAAACATACATAAAAAAACCATCGATTCAAAGTTAGCTCCATAGTAAGACATTATTAGAAGAACTGGAAGATAAGTTTCCAACCAATTTCATTAGAAAGAGCAAAAAGGAAATTGCGATCATCACCGACTTGGTAACTAATCATAGTCTCTTGAAAAAGTATCTTTATAATATAGGTTTGGCCGGTGAACTTTAGTGTAAGTGTAGGAAACGTGAATTGCAGAGGAAATTAGTTTGAATGTAATCTGTACTTTTGAGGAACTAAATAGATTCGGTCAGAAGTATTTTGGTTAGGACTTGGAGTTCGAAAGCCCCAATAGAGGCTTTATGTAACCATGGCAAAGCATTTATGGAAATCACAGGACTAACTGTTTATTTGTAGCAGTATTATTGTTTATTGGTAACTGTATAAGAAACAGTATTCGAACTATTTGTTTGGTGCACAGCCCTAAAAAGCTGATGATCATAATTATAATTGTGAAGCAATAGATGTTACCGATGAGTTTTTGTTCAACCATATGACTGTCATAAACTTAGTTTCAAGAGTCATGTCTATCATGAAACAATCTTGAACGTTTTCCTTTTGCAGATCATTGTTTTTAGTATTATGTTTCTACAAAGCAAAAGATAACAATTCCATCTTCGTCTTTTTGCAACCGGTTACCTATGTAAGACAAATATTCACTATTCATGAAATAAACATTGCTGTGCCATGTCTTTCCAACGAGAATTTTCTTTTGCAAAATTTCCTTTCCTAAATAGTTGATTTTAACATACTTGAATTGGGTTTTGATTGAGATTGATTTGTAAAATAAATTTTATTACTCATCAATTAGGTACTTGTCGCCTCTTGACAAGAATCTACTTTAGCTGCTTATTTTACCGATTGCAAGAGCTGCATTGAACTTTCATTCAGTATTGTAGTAGTATTGGAACTTTTTAATATTTTCGCTTTTAAAACGATATTTCTATCATTTTGAAAGTGAAAATATTAAATAAATCCATTTTAGTTTAGTATTTATAAAGATAAACTTTTAAAAAGCGATTTATTAAAAAAGAAGTCATTATATTTTGCAATAGTTTCTAAGGGGAAACCAATATATATGTACATTAAAGCAGTAATAAGCTGTAGTAATTCCTTGTTAAGTCTTTGAGAGCAAGATGAAGAGGATATATTACACCAACCACCATATGCATATACATATATATGTATATACATACTTTGGCACTTGAAGAGTTTCCGTTGTTGATGTTGCGTCTTCCTCATTATCGTCGTTTTTTATTGACATCTTAACAAAGACCAAAATTCAACACAAAGGAAGTTCATTGTGTATGTATAAAAGCCGAAAGTGGGCAATTTGTATCACTTAGTAATACTTATAACTTTTACAAAACTACGCTCTGGGAAGGCGAGAGCCTGTTTAAGAATAAGCAGTCGATGCAGTCATCGTCGCCGAGGCCGGGGAAACCCTGAAAAGTTACATCATAATACAGTAAAGAGCATCCGAGGAGAGTATTGTTTGAGCAATTGGCGGAACGAAATGGTCTAGACGTAAAGGCGCATTAGCCCAGACGAGAACATTGAAAATTGATAGAAGAGAAAAGAGAACGAAAAAGCAAGAATCCAGGAGTCTTTACAATTTACATTTTGGCAGAAAACTTTTCTTTTGTGAAAGAGAAAGGAGACCGTACACTTCTCTCCATAAGCAGATTTTTATTTGTTCTGTTCGACGGACGTCTTTGTTCTCCTACAGTCTGCTTTGCGCCATTGTTACAATTTTGAATGAGATTTTGTCAAGAGACAATGTAAATATTGTCTGTTGGCCGAACTCTTACAATAACGGATTTTATTAACTCTTATTCCGTAAAAGACATATACAAGTAGATATATCTACAAGGCATCCACACGGTAAAAATGTAATCGCTATTTATTGCGTATAAAATCTTATCGATTCATTGACGTAATTTTAATAAGAATATGATTTAAATAAGATCAAATTACTGTATACTTACGAAATCTGATCAGTAATTATTGAACCTAGACAAGAAAACGCAAAATTTTAGTCAAAGAAACATTTAGTTCACCGATATTCAAGTCTTTTTATTCCTTTAGAAAACTAAGCTTTATCAAACTGTTCAAAATATGCGTTAGCTTTAGATTATCTTTTTATTCGACCCAAATCTCAAACTATTGAGCCAAGTTTTTAGATTGAAAGAAAGGTAACAGTCTAAGGGGTTGAAATCTTTCGAATAAACTGGATACGGAAGCAGTTGAAATTGCTGCTCATGAATTTTGACTATTGAAACAGTCGAACACGTGTATTATCTTGAAAAGAAAAGCACTCGATTCTTCTTTAAGTGGGGACTTTTGTATTGTATAGTACCTAAAGGGACGCATAGAATTGCTCTGTTATTTTTTCACTATTTCGAAGATAATCGTTATGAAGAATCCTTTAGAGGTTCCAAAAAACTGTGGCCATAACCTTTCCAGCCAAATGTTCCGTCTTTGCTTTTTTTGCACCTTTAATATCCATATATTCATCGCCTTTTTACAACTATGTTAGAATTGTCTACGAAATGTTCTTATTCTTGGCTTAGACATCGAAGAAAGCATTTTAACAGAAGATCTGTTTAAGGCAAAAAGTTGATCAGATTTTCTTGCACTGCTCTAAACAATATTATTAATTAAATAACTCTTACCAAGAAAAAACTTCGTCCCAAGAATGAATACTGCACCATAATATAATACAATCTCCGGGATACATGCCATATATTCTGACCAAGACCTTTAGTAGAATATTATGCTTAAGAACAATACCTAGATAGTGAAGAAAACGAGGGCTCTTTGCTCAGAAAAAGGTTCGCGGAACATAGTACATTGCCCTAAAATACATGTGCCCTCCCCACGCCTTAACAACTAATACATTACTATGAGAGTTAATATTTTCAGGGAACCCGAACTAAATCTAGGACAATGTGTAAGTTGATACGCCAAGAGCTGCCTAGAAGCAGAGAAGCGCGGTAGTTAATTTTCCCTCAGGGGAATCAAGCGCAATCCCTTTTTATTTAATATTATCCTTATTGTTCGTGGGAACAGAATGTATAAAGTACAGAGCAACATTCTCTCCCTTCATAGCTATAGAAGAACATGTGAGAGGTTCTAAGGCTGCCATGGAAAAACAAGCTAGGAAAACAGGAATGAACTAAGTTCATTTATGCAGATAAGGAAATATAAAGTGATGAGAGTAAACACCATAGAGGAAGGGTGGGGTGACTTAATAATTAATAAAACACGCTAGGACTGGTAAAGAAACCAGTAGATGTCAGAAAGATCACAACAGGTCTAAAATTGTCGCAGTCTCACATACGTAAGGTTTCCTGTTTACACATTGCGTTATTAAAGAAAATAAGTTATTGTAAATCAACGCCTGAACTTATTTCGTGTTCTATAGTTTCACTCAATTTACCAATCTCTTCTGTTTGAACAATCATGGCAGGAAACTGAGAACCCTCGGTGTATATCGAGACTCCATTTCATAATTACTTTAAGCATGGTTTGATAATAGCATAACGCTGTTTGCTGTGTTGTTCGGAGTCATTTATGAAACTACGCAAAGCCTTCAGTACTGTAACAAATCGTCTCTCATCTTGTGATACCACAAAGCAACTAAATAACGTATATACAAGGCTCGACGAGTTGACAAACGAAACTCACTAAATATGCATATATTTCACGTTAATAGCGCGTTCATGGATGCGAGGAGAAAGTACAAGCGACTTGATATGTTAATCACATAGGTATTAAAAAGAATAAACATCATTAAAATGGAATATGTACAATGATTAATTTATAATCAGACCTGTCCAGATAAGAACGAGAGATAAGCAGTGAAGTTTTAAAAGGAAGACCCGCCGGAATATCGAAGGAGTTTATACTGCACGGTGAGTTGACGTTTCAAATAATCGGTTTAAATGTTTCGAGGGAAAAAGAAACCATATAGCTTACGAGTGGTACTTCGGGTTGCGTAAAAGGAGAGGATTTCGAAAGATAAGCTTCTGTTGTGTATTTTTTCCAAGCAGTATGTTTGATGTAAAATGTAAGTTACTACTTTGAACATAGTATTAAAAACATACTTTGAGTGATTAAATATTAAGAGTTCTTGGTCTACTCTTAAAGAGAAAATTTCTTATTTAGAACATTATATACTTTATATATTTACGAACTAAACATAGGGACGTACATATGTTTATCATGTTTCAAGAGTATGGAAATTGCCAATTTAATTAAATTATAATGAATTTTTTTATTCCATAATCTTTCATTAGATCTTTTCTTACGTATAAGTATACGTGTAAACGTCTTATATGTTGTTAAAAGGAATCATTCTATTATTAATAACACCCTATCTACTACATATGTTTCACGGAATTCACCGATCTTCAGGCAGATTTGTGTTATTAATGAACGATTCCTTGATGGCGTTTATCATATAACTTCGATACAGAAAAATAATGAATAATAATCATGCCTCCCTCTTTCGTCCAGAACAAAAATGTATTGACCGACAAAGCGAGAACGCGTCTATCTCGCATGTCGATAACTAAGTTACCAGCGCGTATAGACAGAAGCTTGCGTCACGGCTTTTTGCCAATTAAAGAATGTTAAAGGGAATCATTCTAATATTATTCTAATAGTGTCTTGATTCTATAACAAAACATTAGAGAATCATTATTAATAATAGAAGGAATCATTCTATTATTAATAATGATTTGAGTTTATTGTTGTTTCTGGTATTGATGGCATAATTAGACATCTAGAGCTTCCTAAAGAGTGCTTTTCTATTTAGACTAGTGTACTTGAGGTAGCCATACAGCCCACTTTGTTGCGATATCTTGAATTCTATTGCAGTTTCATGTTTCATTAGAGTATATACAATACCTAGTTTAGTTTTTGAGTCAGTAGCTTTGAGAGCAATTTTTCTACACAGAGTTTCATTTCAGGGTATTTATTTCTAATCGGCGATCGTTCCTTGAAGAACCGTTTTGTATATTTTTGACCTGGCTTTCCAGATCAATGATAGGCAAAACGGTTCTTTCTCTTCGACCATATTTCTCGAGATTTACTTTCAAATTTTCACGGTATTTTGATTTTATATATAAGTGATGGCCGTTTTTATAAAATCGGAGTTGGTTTCGGAATTTGATTAAGTAGAATAATCGGAAGGTTTTCCGTACTTTTATGCCCAGAGAGCGTAGCGATTCTAGGCTAGTAAGATGTACTATTACAAGGAGCATTGCAGCCTTTTTAATTTTGCGGGATATAATTTCTAGCTATATAGGTGGCACTACTGCTATGTTGAAAAAAGGAAGAGTTAGAAGAGTATTCAGTCAGAGTCGAGAGCAGAACTTTGTGTACATAGGGTAAATTCGCATTAAAATGAAACATTACATAGTGAGCAGTGTTCAACTGCAAGAAAGTAGATTGGCAGCACCTGAACTAGCTCCTATGATCTTCATATTGAGTCCAGTGATGCAGCTTCTTCCTTATTCTGAATAAGGTATATGACGAAGCCCTTCGCCACGACAATTGAAGTGGCAAATATGTACAACGTACGTCATCTACCACAAGGATAAGTAAATTTAAAAATTAACTTTCGTTTTGAGCGATAGAAGTACCTAAATGATGCTGGAAATATGCGAAAACGTTTAACTGCCTTTTCATATATGTATATGCTATATACTCCATAGTTAAAATCTCTTAAGGTGGTAAAGTAGAGACATATTTTACTGTCGCCTCTTCTAATGCAATAAGTAATGATAAATTTTTAGGAATTTTTTTAATTCTTCACCTCCATAGTTGAAGTGGAAGATGTCACATACAACGTACGTCATTTTCTACCAGGATAAGTAGTTTTAAAAGTCGAAAACTTTCTTGAGGAAACATATGAGTGCCTAAATATTGCTAGGACTATGCGGAAATGTGTGAATGCCTCTTTTTGTACACGTGGTATTCTCCAGAATAAGAGAAAACTCGGCAGATGGCAAACTACAGAAATATTTTCTGCAATAAATAATGATAAGTTTTCAAGATTTTTTTTAATTTTTCGTACACAAAATTTAAATTAGAGAATAATATTAAATATCGTTTATTTATTATATATATATTTGTCGTCTGTACGTTTTTGCATAATTTAGGAGTCGGAGCAGTTCGTTAGATTTAACGTCGCTTTTTTCAGTCCAAGCAAAAAATCTTTCGTCTCTTTTTAGTAGTATTTAGTAGGGGTTGTTGCGTTAATATATACTGATTCTAAATTATAAATACACTGACTAGAACATTACATTTTATGCTATTCCAGGAAAATTGATGCGAGAATTATTTAAAGAGCCTTTCGCTGTTCAATATTCCTACGAGCGTTCTAACTCTACCTTTTATTGAATAATCGTGAGCTCAAATTCCATGAAATCCGTTTTGCTTTTGTTAGATTAAGGTAAAATTAGATTATGATGATTAACAAAGGCGACATTTTTTTCTCTATCATTGTGGTATCCTTTGTTTTACTCATTCGTTCGTACTCGGATAACTAAACATATAACATGACCTTCCTAAAAGGCATCATTTTTTCTCGCTTAATGTACATACATATTGGGTCTGGGAAAAAGTTCGTGGCGTTTTTTCAGTAAAATTCAACTGGTCCCCGCATGGCGCGTGGACGAATTCATTTAAACCGAATATGCTCCATTATTATCGACAATGTTTCGCCATTTTTTTGGTAGATCCATGATCCCATCAGTGAAAAACTTCTGTGGTTTCTGGTCGAAAAACTGAATCAAGTAGTTTTCACAGGCTTCTTTTGAAACCAACTTAATTCCATTGAGAGGGTTCTGCAGAGATCGAAACAGATGATAGTCAGAGGGTGCTATATCCGGACTGTAAGGTGGGTGCATCAAAACTTCCCAACCAAACTCTCTCAATTTTTGACGGGTCATCAAAGAAGTGTGTGGTCGGGCGTTGTCATGATGGAAGACAACACCTTTCCTATTAATCAATTCGGGCCGTTTTCTTTCAATCGCCTGGCGTAATCTCTCTAGTTGTGCACAGTAGAGTTGAGAATCAATCGTCTGACCAGTTGGAAGTAGCTCGTAGTGGACGATTCCCCTCCAGTCCCACCATACACACAGCATCACTTTCTTTGGCGTCAATGTTGGCTTAGCGAACGCTTGTGACGGCTCACCATCCTTTATCCACGATCTTTTACGCTTCCGATTATCGTACGTAATCCATTTTTCATCTCCGGTTATTAAACGTTTCAGAAACGGCTCGATTTCATTCCGTTTCAGCAGCGCATCGCAGATGTTAATTCGGTCCATCATGTTTTTCACGCTCAACTCATGAGGAACCCATACGTCAAGCTTTTTTTTGTAACCAGCTTTGTGTAAATGGTTCAAAACAGTTTTGTGGTCAATGCCTAGCTCCATGCCAATATCGATACTGCTGATATGCTTATCTTGTTGGACTTTTTCAAGAATTTCATCAGATTTTTCAGTGATTGGACGACCGGAGCATGACTCATCTTTCACATTGAAATTTCCAGAACGAAAGCGAGCGAACCATTTCCGCGCAACAGATTTCGATAAAGTACCTTCACCGTACACAGCACAAATTTTATCACAAGCCTGCGCAGCGTTCTTCCCCTTATCATAATAATATTGCAGAATATAGCGAAATTTCTCATTATTCTTCTCCATTTTCAAGTGCGAATAACTTTCCAACCACTGCACCGATTACAATGTTTCTACGCTCAAACTAACGTTCGGAAGGTCATCTAAAAAACGAGCCGTCGGTGGTGTCGCTGTGACTTGTTGTTCTTTAGTTATGGGCAACCAATGCCATCTATCGGGAAAAACGCCACGAACTTTTTCCCAGACCCAATATATGTGTATATGTGGGATACGATCTGTTCGTTTTGTGTAATTTGGGGGTCGGAGCAGTTCGTTAGATTTAATGTATGCAAAATGAATTACGCAGGAAAATTTCGGCATATCACCGTCTATTGATGACTGCATTAATCAGCATATTAATGTTTGAAAGTTGTCTACAACATAGAAAAGTCTAACGTTTTAAAGTAATTCTTTGTAAATCTATTGAAATTTTGAAAGAAAAGTTAGAGGCAATTGTAAGAGGAATATTACAATACCATTACGATTATAATCCTCCTACTTCAGTTTATCTCTTAACGTAGGCTTTTCCAATTTCGCTTTACTAAATCCGTTCATTGCTTCCCGCATCCAAAGGTGTTTTGTAGTTTTTTGATGCCTCTTCACCTTGTATTCAGAATGTCAACACTTGTGTCCCTTCAATGATCTGCGTTCCAAAAATCACTTTCATTATAGGTTTATTTCATCCACAGATTGTCCACTCTTTTCCACTTGAGTTCAATTCTTCAATCGTTAATGTCTATTGCGTCTTAATTACAATCAAGAATCTCACTGAAAAGTGAAAGAATATCGAAATTTGTCGACTGATTGCTTATAAATGGTAAAAAGACATCGATGTGGAACCTGACAAGTAATAGTTGATTTAATTTTTTTAATTAGTCTCTTCGGTAAGCATTTTTTTCTAATTCTGTAAAGGAAACTGCGATCTCAGCAATACATAGAAAGGGCTTTTTCTTATGTATGTCGAGTTATCCCCTAATATCGTGGACGTTTTTTCAAAAATCTTTGAAAGTGTCTTGCTTAATAGGCTGTAGAATTGTTTAGCTAAGTTTGACGTATTGTCTGAACAACGTGGTTTCAGAAAATGCCACTCCACAGTTACTGCAGCTCATGGGTTCATTAACAAAATTATACAGACACTTGAGAGGAGCTACTATGTTGCGAATATCTTATGATTTAACTCGCTTTGATTATGTGAAACACAACTTAATATTGGGTCTGGGAAAAAGTTCGTGGCGTTTTTTCAGTAAAATTCAACTGGTCCCCGCATGGCGCGTGGACGAATTCATTTAAACCGAATATGCTCTATTATTATCGACAATGTTTCGCCATTTTTTTGGTAGATCCATGATCCCATCGGTGAAAAACTTCTGTGGTTTCTGGTCGAAAAACTGAATCAAGTAGTTTTCACAGGCTTCTTTTGAAACCAACTTAATTCCATTGAGAGAGTTCTGCAGAGATCGAAACAGATGATAGTCAGAGGGTGCTATATCCGGACTGTAAGGTGGGTGCATCAAAACTTCACAACCAAACTCTCTCAATTTTTGACGGGTCATCAAAGAAGTGTGTGGTCGGGCGTTGTCATGATGGAAGACAACACCTTTCCTATTAATCAATTCGGGCCGTTTTCTTTCAATCGCCTGGCGTAATTTCTCTAGTTGTGCACAGTAGAGTTGAGAATCAATCGTCTGACCAGTTGGAAGTAGCTCGTAGTGGACGATTCCCCTCCAGTCCCACCATACACACAGCATCACTTTTTTTGGCGTCAATGTTGGCTTAGCGAACGCTTGTGACGGCTCACCATCCTTTATCCACGATCTTTTACGCTTCCGATTATCGTACGTAATCCATTTTTCATCTCCGGTTATTAAACGTTTCAGAAACGGCTCGATTTCATTCCGTTTCAGCAGCGCATCGCAGATGTTAATTCGGTCCATCATGTTTTTCACGCTCAACTCATGAGGAACCCATACGTCAAGCTTTTTTTTGTAACCAGCTTTGTGTAAATGGTTCAAAACAGTTTTGTGGTCAATGCCTAGCTCCATGCCAATATCGACACTGCTGATATGCTTATCTTGTTGGACTTTTTCAAGAATTTCATCAGATTTTTCAGTGATTGGACGACCGGAGCGTGACTCATCTTTCACATTGAAATTTCCAGAACGAAAGCGAGCGAACCATTTCCGCGCAACAGATTTCGATAAAGTACCTTCACCGTACACAGCACAAATTTTATCACAAGCCTGCGCAGCGTTCTTCCCCTTATCATAATAATATTGCAGAATATAGCGAAATTTCTCATTATTCTTCTCCATTTTCAAGTGCGAATAACTTTCCAACCACTGCACCGATTACAATGTTTCTACGCTCAAACTAACGTTCGGAAGGTCATCTAAAAAACGAGCCGTCGGTGGTGTCGCTGTGACTTGTTGTTCTTTAGTTATCGGCAACCAATGCCATCTATCGGGAAAAACGCCACGAACTTTTTCCCAGACCCAATATTAAGAAAGTTGGAAGGATATGAAATTGGAAGCACTGTGTCGAATTGATTTGAATATCTGGAAATTTGTTAGAGTGCGTTTCAAATCCTATAATTTTATAAAAATGTCGGCATCTTTTCGTTTATCTGTTGCAATTGACAAGGGAGTTTACGCTAGGTGCCCAGCGTGCGTCCTAGTATTGTTTTGGGCTTTGGCAAAACTCTCGAACTCATCAAGCCACTGTTGGCAGGCGACGATATAGGCAGATATATTTGCAGCCCATGCAAGCCAGAAGCGTTTTCCCCCCACCGGCTGACCAGCTATATAATACATTAGTTAAATATGTCGATATCTAGTAGATTGAAGAAATTACTCTAACTCAGAACTTTACCAAAATAAAGAGCGAGATTTCATGAAATTGCTGTCAACACATATGTTGTCATCCTTTTTGAGAACCGAACTAATTTGAGCACGTTTTTATGTCGTCGGAAAAGTTACAGGTTAATTTGCTGTTGTAGTAATTGATGTTAAAGATTTCCCCCTGCATCGCACAAGAGATAACCAAGGATCAAATCATCATTCGCAACCTCACTCTGTGAATACCTAGTCAATATATTGATTATATCCTCTTCTCAAACTGGTTGTAGCAATATAAAAGGTGTATGACTAGAGTAACCAGCGTGCAAAAGAAAATTAATGCTAGTAAGGTGTGGAAGAAACCAATTGGTAAAAGCATCAACTATACTTTGAGAAAAATCAAGAGAAATTTTATTATAGAATAAAATTTTGGATATACATACGCGTTGTACTTTGTTCAGCATGAATATACAGAAAAACATTTTCTGAATTAATTTTGACTACTGAGCTGAACCGAGACATGAGAATAGGTAACAGCCATCTTGCGATAGTCAAAATAGGGAATAGTGGAAGCAAGAAGTAATGAAGTTTGAGAAACATAGAGATATGAAAACATAAAGAATGAGAGTTCTAGTAGGATAAGAGAAAGTAAACGATGTTGGAATTTTAATCTATATATTTTAAGCACTTTTGAGCAATATTTTCTCTGAACGTTATAAGAATTATTCGAATGTTATTAGCAACCCGTTTACTATACGTTTCGAGGAATTCACCTCTCTTCAGGTAAACTTCGTTATTAACGGGGATTAAAGGATTTTTTGTGGGATTATCGTACATTTTCGATAAAGAAAGATGATGAAAAAATAATATTTCGTTGTTCTTTCGTTCAAACGAATGAAAGAACTAGGGTGAGTTATCTAGCTAAAACAAGTAAGTTACCATTGTTTAATGGGCACTTATTTTTTCGTTATTTTTCTGAATCGAAAATATGCAGAGAATCGTTCATTAGTAGCACAAGTTTACATGAAAAGAGATGCACTCCTCGGAACACGTGGTAAACAGGGTGTTATTAACATTTGAATGATTCTCATAACGTTCACTTAATGGCAGTTTCGCCAAGTTTTTAATGTGATCATCTACAGACGTAGTGGTTACTTGGTTACCTATTTTAGTGAAACGACACTCTCTTGTTTTTTCGTTCATTTGAACGAAAGGAGGTATTGTTTCATCAATATTTTTCGTACATAAATTGCCTTAAAATAGTATTTTTATTGTATGTATACGTTATATAATTAACGAAATAAAATTTTTTTACGTATTATCTTCCTATAAATTAAATTCGGCCATTCTGAATTCACAAAGCTCTACATATGTTCGCCGCATTTCTAAGGGAAACCTGGGGTAAGTCTAGTGATTACCAGGGGTGTGTCGTTCATTACAGTCAGTAATCACATGAGAGAGAAAGTCCGCCTAGTTGATGAGAGCCAGAATACGCCAACGTCATATGTTCACTAGATCTCTGTGTGTGGCACTTAATCACTTTTTGATAATTTACCATAGAAAGAACGCGTCGCGCTCAAACGAAACGCGGATACATTACACGCTGCTCATTTGGCGAGAACGCAGTTCTCTTGTAGCCTACACACATACACATATATGCACACGCACACAAACATTCTTCCCCACAATTGCAATTTAACAGTCAGCAAATTTTGCAACAACCGACCTGTGCTATGCAGAGACATTAAATACGTCTGTACCTTATCTGCGTAGCGCAGATGCAGAGTCTCGCATCGTGTCGACATCACACGGTCATCCGTCTCCATTTCCCAGGATTTACGTGACTACTTTGTATGTATGTATGTATATATGTATATAAGTTTCTCATCGAAACTACAGGAAACTTGTTTACATAGCTACAGTTTAGTTAAATGGTCTTGAAATATCGCTTTTTCTTGATATCTTGCATATTATATGCACTTGAAGCATTGTGTTTTAGTTTTCGAAAATGAACAATAGATACAACGGAAAATGTATTCGAATTATGAATTAAGAGTAGCGTGGAAAATAACTAAAAAAATACTCACTCTGTTATTAATTACAGGTTATAAGATTTGTTATATAAAGGCGTTTAATTAAAACACAGTATGATTCAAAAAAATGGACACAATTTCTATTTGATTACACATCTCGCACTATACACTATATTTGTTTAACAATGAATCTCCAACTGGGAAGATCATTTGGAATATACAACAAAGGCTTATGGACATTGTTTTTTTAATAAAAGTAATATTAATACTGTTTATTTGTCTAACAGTATATCATCATTTTTCTGTATCGAAAATGTACGATAAAACCACATAATCGTTCGTAAGCAACACAAGTTTACCTGAAGAGAGGTGAATTCTTCGAAACGCGTAGTAAAGAGGGTGTTTGCTATTAATATTTGAATGATTCTTATAAGATTTACGTGAAATATTGCTTAAAATATATAGATTAAAATTCCGACATCGTTTACATTCTCCTATCCTGCTAGAACTCTAATTTTTTATATTTTCATATCTCTATTCTTCACAAACTTCGCTACTTCTCGCCTTCATTATGACATTAGTTTATTATCGCAACTTTGTTATTCAAACATTATTTTCTTTACTAAATACTGGTGGCGTTGTGATCTCAAATTAAATAAACAGAAAAAATCTAAATATTTATATATAGTTTATACAACATAATATTTATAACATATTCCAATCTGAAGTTATAGGAATACTGTTGACTCAAACGACAACATAGCCGTTTCTTTCTTGACGGGGTCAAATGATTTCAAATAATCTATAGAGACAAGGTTATTGCTGTCCATTCGCATGCCTCAGTCCAGCTCAGGAAACAAAACTAATTCAGAAAAGGATTTTTCAGTATATTCATACATCTACCCAAAACTTTATTCTATAATGAAACCTCTAACACTATATAAATGTCAATTACAGGACAAACACATACATAGCTACGGGTACATTTAACAGACAATGCGAAAAAAAGATAACAAAAACAATACTGTAATAAAATCAGAAAAGAAAAAACAGCGCCCTGGAGTCAGGCAAATGATCATGTAAGGTAAGAGTACGGGCATTTATTTTTGCTAATCAATCACAACTGATAGGGCCGTAACAGGAATTAGTGTGAACTGTGAACTTCGAATCCTCTGCGGTCTAGGGAATGGACGCTTTTCCGGTAATTGGGAGATCGTAAATTCGAGTTTCAGAAATTTTTCAAAAGATTTCTCCAGTCTAAATACGATGCAACAGTAGAAAACATAAGTAATTTTAAGTTCCAAAACTTTCACTAATTGAGAAATTGGCAAGTTGAGTATGTATTAAATATCGAATTAAAGATTGTTCTAAGTTAATCGTCTGAATGAAGTAATGTGCTAGATGGGCAAACCTGCGAAAGTACTAATAATAATAGTAACAGTGATTTATGAAGATTTACCCTCATTTTGAGATTCTTCACAATTTTCGTCAGTTTTGACATTGTATCAATGCCAAAATTGATTTAAATTTGTAAGAACATAACTAATTCTGTGGTCTTATATAAGTTGTTATAATTGTCCCTGTATATGCTTGTTTTGTTTTTCCTATTTTCGACACTATATTTCACGGTTTTCATTTCAGTTTCGTCGTTGATTTATAAGCATTGTTATCATGAAGTGAATAAATTAATTATAAAATCAGAGATAAATTTTGGTTTTATTTCGAATTAAATCTGTTAAAGCACTGAAATATATTTTGTATGTACATACACATCTACTTAAAAGAAAACGATAAAACAGTCCGGGAAAACATAATAATGTGGTAGATTAATGTGTAGGTATAAAGTTATAACGCCAACTCAGGCCGTCATATCCACATAGAAGAATTTCGTTTTAAATTAAAGTTGGTCATTTATATGAGGAATATGCGTACAACATGAAATGAATGTATCGAACAATAAACTTGTGTGCAAAGGTAAATTACGTTTTCAGTGAAAAGGGTCGTCGTTAGTGTCGGTGTAGCCAGTAGTCGGGATGCGATTTAAATACAATCTGAACACAACGAAACCGAAACTCACACACCACGTACGTTAATGAATGTTTTCCTAATTAGTTAGCGTTTCATACTACCACCTCCCGGCTGTAAATTTCCTCGCCGCCAAATTCAGGATCGTATTAGAAAAATTTTTTGCTGATGTCTTTATAGAGATAATAAATATTTCTTTTTATACGTATATTATATAAAGAGGTATAACGAAGAGATAAAAATGAAAGACGTTGTGGTGTTGCAAGAAAATCGCTCGAATATAATACTTTTCGACCTTTCACAAATATAGAAAATGTTAATAATAGTCTTTCCCAAAGAACTCAAGCAATAAATTAATATTAACATCAATAACAAGGTTTTTTCGAGTTTGATATAACCAATTTCAATGTTGAAGTAGGTTCTTGAAAAGGCAGCTGCTAAATTAGTAATTTTAATTTTGTAATCTCTCTAAAGTATGCACCTATGTTATGGAAACGTTCAGAAGTGATTTAGCAACTCGGAAAAGATGTTAGTGATGTTCAAGGGTATAGACCCATTTATTTGCTTCCGGCAATTTCGAAACTCTTTGAAAATCTTTTGCTTAAACGATTAAAACCGGTTATTATAGAAGGAAGGTGGTTTAATCCAAACGCATCGATTTGGTTTTTAGATCAGACAAGGACTACCATAGATTAGTCAATCTCATGGCAATTGTGCAAATTTAACCCAAGTTAATTTAAAACTCCCTACATAGTTTGCTTCGATGTTTTGGATCATTTTCTTTTTGTACAATTCAATCTACACTGTTATCTGTAAATCATACTAATTTTTCCATTCGTTTCGCGTTTAAAATGTTAGTATAGTTACACCAATATCCGCGTGTTAAAGCAACCCCATTGTATTAATGTGTATTACTGAGCAGGAGAAGAGTCTCTAGGGAGCTAAAGATCACTACGGCCATGGAAACCATATCTACCAAAAACTACGTGAAGTACCTCGGATTGCCGATGGACAGCAAAATAACTTTTTAGAAATAGATTCGGTCATCGAGCGATTGAAAGCTGCTTCCCGATAGACGTGAAGCTTTCAAAACCTCAAGATGGTGCTGGTGATTATGGGAGTAACCCTGGCAGACCTACTGGCTCACAAAAGAAAAGAGTCTACAATACCCGAGAAGTAGGAGTAAGACAAGCGAAGGCGGAAGCTAAAGCGGTCACATGGACGGAGAAATTGATCCGCAATGTCGTAGAGTGGATAGACCGGGACCACAATAAGGTAAACTATTATCTCACGATTTTTCAGCGGACACGGCTACATCAACGCATACCTGGTCAAAATGGGAAAAGTACAACATGCGGCAAGCTAATATCACAACTCTGTAGAAGACGACGCAAACTATAACGTTATCGAATGCAAGAGGTAGACCGAGTACAGAAAGCGGTTCAAGAGAAAGTAGGCCCTTTGACGGAGGAAACAAACGCTGGCACGAGTTCGCCAGATTTATGGAGAGGGCGCCAAAAACGCAGAAGAATGGGGCCCAAGCAATGGCAGTAGCCAATAAAGAGTAACTAGGAGGCGCCATTCCGAAGCAATTCAAACAGAGATTCTGGGACGGAAATTTGATATAACATACAGAGGTTTTTTAGGGGGTTGGGGCCTCACACGCTAGGGAGACTGGTCTCGACCCTGGTGTTGCGGTTAGGTATTTTTTCCGACTCAAAAGAATGTATTAATGTTTAATAAATTGTGAAACTAGAACTAGAATCATATATAAAAAGAAAACCGCTGATAATAATAAAGTCTTACTTAATGATCAAATTGACTTATTTGCAACACCGTTAATTAATCTAACTTAATAAAAAATTATAAAATCTTTACTTGCCCGGTTAACCAGAGAGGATTCTTTTCATTACCGTTTCTTTTGAGTATTTTGTAGAAAGATATTTGTAGTAGACATATGATACATACAAGATCTCATTGCAAAAATTGTTTGCCTTAACTTTGTAGCTCCTGAAGGTGCCGTAAGCCGAAATGTATATAGAGACGAAAATTAAATATAATTTGTGAAACTATACCCACTGTCTTAATTTATTTATTTTTGTTAATTAAAATGAACCGAAGAGCCCACATTAATTTTGTCATAAATTAGTTATTTACTATTTTAAATTCACAATAATTCTATACTGAGACTTTTTTGCGTGTGCCTCATTCAGTGTCAATAACAGTTATTTGAATTTGGTAGAAGTGCATGGGATAGTAAAGGTTCACCTGCTGTGTCCACAATAAATAATCAAAAACCGCTTAATGAAGACTTTTTATATTTTAAATGTATTCGATGTAATTCATTTTGCGCAAACTTTAGACGCTCCTCAATGTAAATATATAATTAATTTGACGATAAACGCGAGTCTCATTTGGACAAATATGATAGGCATTCTGAGCGAAGTTTCTGCTTTGATACAACACTGAATACGAGACTAGTTGCAAATATTTACAGGTGTACCTAAAATTGGAAGGTTTACGTTTAATAATCCGACATCACGGTCTCGAATTGTCGGTAATTGTATCCGTTAGGCAAACAATAACAATGGGGGCCGTTCGGGCGACTGTTAGTGTAGTGTAAGGGGATTAAACCGATTAACTGCGAAATTACGATGGTGGTAATCTTGGTGTATGTCGGACCCATTACTAGATATACAGTTTCTGCGACACAAAGCCCCGTTTGGTAAGAAAAATATACGAGCATAAATCACGACACTTAAATGTTAGTACTTGTTGTTACGATAACATAAAAAAATGTTGAAATTAAATTTAATGCTAAATTGGATAAATTTAGATGAGCACTTTAAATGAGGATAATACTAAAAATCGAGTATTAATTGCATATTTTTTTATCTTAATTTTGATCAAATTATTTAATAAGATATTCTACCATTAAATTGCATTTGAATACAGCAAATAATAATCTGATAATTTCGGAATTTTAATACATTACTGGTCTGGTTCGATGGACTGTCAGCATATAATGATGATTCTTGTAATTGTAAGCAATGCATTCTGACATATGAGTACGTTCAAAGAAGGCGGGAACAGACATATAATCCTGATCGCAGTGTCCCGATAATGATACATAGCGGAGATGTGACAATACGCCAGTGTTCCATGTCTTCCTTCAGCGTTGGAGAATTGTATTTGCGAGAAGTAACATAATATTGACGGCCATATCGCTGTTAGAATAGATTTTCTTGAATTATTCATTTTAAAATGATTTATGTTCACTTAACGAAAATAAAGAGCGACGACGTAGAATTCTGATTTTTCTTCAATTGAAAACGTATGAGTAAGACTGCAGAAACGAGTGCTTTCGCAGTAGCATACGGCTCAGTTACTATCGATATTAAAAATAATAAATGTAATTACTATTTTAGTTTTTTTGTGTTGTTGATGTAGAGTGACGCCAAAATTAACTGCAGTATTGTGTCATTAGTATTACTTCTAGTGTTGACTCGGTCATGCTCCTATGACAAGGTGAAAATATGTTGGTGTATTTGGAAAAGGAGCGTTCTGCGTTTAATGATGTGATGTTCGCGAATTTAAAAAGGACGTTCGCACTTTCGACTTTCAGTTAAACTATTGTCTACACGCACTATAGTTTGAAAATTGGGATTCTTATTTATAATCGCACACAATTTATCAGTTGTTAATCTTCCTATACTACGTGTTAGATGTCATAACGATTCCTTGAGGTAATATACTATATTTAGCGCTTCATTTAATGACAGCCTGGTGTTCTCTAATTTGGAAATAGTATCTAAAAAAATTAAATAATTTTCGGAAATTTGCTCTATTTGAGGATGGATTTCGGTATCCGAAACCAGCCGCTGTCTTACTAAAATTGCTTGAGCATTTTGCGGATTTAAATTTAAGATACAAGGTTTAATAATGTGTAAAAATTTCTCATAATATAAAACAGTTTTAAGTCACGTTCCCCATCTCGTCAATACCTGCTGCAGTGACTGAGGAATGTCCGGACTAGCCTGTTTAAATGTTTAAACTCACGAATGCGTTTTGGAGATTTAATAAAAACTTTTTTGGTAACAACTATAAATTGGTCTACTTTTGAATAACTGTTTCTAATAAATTCACGCAATTTATAGTCTTCATTATGAACATTGGTACGGCCATCTTTAAATGCTTTAACCTATTTTCGTACCATTTCCTTGTTTATAGTGTTCTCCACACACTCACTTATCTGTCGATAATCAGTCGGCGGGATTTTCGATTGCCTAAAGCATATGTGGGCAACAATTGGCCCACGGGCCGGATCCGGCCCGTGAGACATTTTGAAAAACACAATTAAAAAATATTTACATCTTTGTATCAGTGAAATTAATCCAAACATCGATGGATAAGTTTTCCAAATTCTAGCTCAAGTGTCTCATTGATTTCGGTGTCGCTATTTAACTTACGTAGTTTGTAACAATTCCAAGTTTAACGATTTAATTATAATGTTGTATCTATTTTTTTCATTTCATTTTGTTCTTTTAATAAATTGTATTAGGTGCGCAATTAAGTTCTCGCTGTTTTTCAAGAGATGGTTCCAGTAGTAAGTGCTGGTCGATTGTGACATAACCGAAACGTCATGAACCAAGCTTAGACATATGGTAAATAAACAGCTTTGACACATTAGTGATTATGTTTTTGCGTCATATACTTTTGGTTATGTGGAAATGTCTGATTTTGTGCCAAATAATCATCATTTGCGGGAAGTGTTGCTTTTCTTCTTTTATTCGTAGAAAACGGTGGCTTAATCGCATCGAGAACTCCAAAAAGTTTAAGGAGATGCTGCTCTAAGTGAAACAACGTGCTGTGATTGGGTCCGTTGCTTTAAAGACGGTGATTTTGATGTTGACGACCGTTCGTGTTAAGGAAGACCAAAAACCTTCGAAGACACTGAATTGGGGGCATTGCTCGATGAGGATCCGTGCCAAACGCAGAAAGAGCTTGCTTTAGCATTAGGAGTTACCCGCCAAGCCACTTCCCAGCGATTGCATGCGTTGGGAATGATTCAAAAACAAGGAACTTGGGTTCTTTATGAGTTGAAGCCAAGAGACGTTTAGTGTCGTTTTTTCGCCTGTGAACAACTGCTCCAGCGGCAAAAACGGAAGGGTTTTCTTCATCGCATCGTTACCGGTGATGAAAAATGGATTCATTACAGCAACCCAAAGAGAACAATATCATGGAGACTGCCCGGTCATGCTTCTACGTTGTCGGTTCGGCCGAATATTCACGCTGCGAAGGTTTTGTTGTGTATTTAGTGGGACCAGGGCGGTGTTATTTATTATGAGCTGTTGAAAACCGTCACTGGGGAAAGGTATCGAACTCAATTGATGCGACTGAGCCGAGCACTGCGCGAAAAGCGGCCACAATACGAGCAGAGGCACGAAAAAGTGATTCTACAGCATGACAACGCTCGGCCTCACGTTGTCAAACCAGTTGAAACCTACTTACAAACGCTCAAATGGGTGGTCCTACGCCACCCGCCATATTCCACAGATATTGCGCCGTCCGATTATTACTTGTTCCGCTCGATGGCACATGGTCTGGCTAATCAGCAGTTCCGCTCATATGAAGACATCTCAAAATGGCTTGCTTCCTGGATAGCCTCAAAAGACGAACATTTCTACCATGACGGTATTCGAGCTCTGCCAGAAAGATGGGAAAAAGTTGTCGCTAGCGATGGGCAATGTTTTGAATGATTCATTTGTAAACATTTTTTCACAATAAAGTTGCATTTTCATCAAAAAAACAGCGAGAACTTAGTTGCGCACCTAATATTATAATAACATTGTCGTATTATTTCATGTCTGATATCTATCGCCAAAAATTATGAACACTACTTTAAAATGCACTACTTTTAAACACAGCCCGCGAACGTATTGGCACATTAGAGTTTGGCCCACAACATGTCAAAGGTTGCCCATACCTGGTCTAAAGCATACACAAATGCAAACACGAGCGAAAGCTTCTGCACAGGCGTCCGTGACTATCCAATAGATGTAGATACTATTGGCCATATTTAGAAACTGTACTTACTTAAAAAACGTGCCTCAATATTTATAGAAAAGACAATAAACATTTTCATCCATACTAAAAACATCAAGAGATTAGCAAGACAAAGTATTTATTCAAATTTATCTATGTTTTTAGAATATTTTACCCGTTTTTACCCATTCGTATTATTTCTTTTGCAGAGCCCTTTTAAAAGTGATAACCAATTAGGAAAACATTCAAAACGTTCATTTACAATTCCGCAGACATTATTTAAATTACAATCGCCACGATTACCGCCACCGAGACCGAGACCCTGTTCCGTCCCAGTGCAATTTCCGGTACAAGTTACCGCTAAATATGCTCAACTCTAATAAATTTCCGTTTAAGAGCCAATGTAACCGACATTCCGAAGAATGACCGATATACGCCGGTCGAAAAATGACCGTTAATGGGTTAGATTAAGAGAATGCGTTTCTTTAATTATTCCGGATGTGTTTCTAAATCGTTAATTAGTTCTTTCTTTAACATTAAAGAAATTTTTTTAATACATTTTAGATTAGTAAATTAAATGAGTCTCATGTTTTTGTTTCCTATGTTAATAAGAGTTGTTCTGATTACTTGTCTTCATTTAAGTTTAAGCCTTTTTAAAACGGAGTTTCTCAAAATTTCAAATAGAATATAATACGCCCAAGCAGTTTTGCTCAGGACGCCTTTACACTATGTTTTCAGTTATTCTTATTTACATTCTCTCCCTATTACCAGCCCATCTAGTTTGCGACGTTCTCGATTTCCGTTTTGACCTCGAATTCAATTCTACCTCGGTCTAAAGCTTCCTTCGATTGCATCTTTAATTTCGGATTTCTTTTGGTCTTCATTTCTTAAATTATCTGGACGTTATGTACTCAATATTATTCCTTTTACTAAATTTTATACAATCTATAATATGCCAACTATGTCCTTATTTAAAACCCAATGCTCTTAAGTAATTGCTGTCTTCCAAAAGACACCCAAATCAATAACCTTCTAGATACGGTGGCTTTAGTTATTTCGGTTTTCGATTTTGGTACGTGTACTTATCTGATTTTATATATTGATACCGAAATGATATCGAAACCCGGTAAAAATCTTAAAAGTGTGACGTCAAACAGGCCAATATGGTTATTAGTCATGATGTGAAAGGTTTTAGAAAAACTGTTTCTTGAAAAAATGAAGTCCGAAGAGCGAAAATCAATATTGAATCATCAATTTGGTTTTAGAGACGTTTTACAGCTGGACAGGTGTACAGAGGAAAAGAAATATTGCAGTGCAGTGTTCCTAGATATGAGTCAGGCTTAGTCGTACCTTAGTAACAAACACGTTTGTGTCATACATCGAAAAGCATACACAGAACTTCGTTCAATTAAGTCTTGTGTTCCTCAATGTATTATTCTGGGTCCAGTACTGCATCTGCTGTTTAAGGTAGATCTGTCATCATCAAACTACATACAACCGAAATATTTGCAGATGATTTCCCCATTATTGCTACACAACAAACCCAAACAGCATTATCTTGTTTAAAGGGAAACCTAAGCAAGATCGAGCGTTGGGTCAGGCGAAAGTGTAAAAATGTGACCCCCAGATATACTTATCTTTGCTCACTGTAGCAGTATTGGATAAACTAATATGAATATCAGAATCTGCACCAAATTTAGGAGTGCACTTGATCGACGTTTGACCTAAAGAAGCTTCTTTGGCAAATAAGAAGTAATTAGGACACCAACTTCATAAAATGTACTGGAAAATAAGGCTAAATTCCAAATTATCAGTGGAAAAGTGCTTCTTCATAAGTATGCGTTAAAGCGGGTATGGATTTGTGGTCTACAATTGTGGGGTATGTCCTCGATAACAAACATTGATGTTCTAGAACGGTTTTAAGCAAAAGTGCTACACATGACAATTTGTACGATTCGTAACTAACAAAATTCTGAGGCAAATTCTACGAATCGACTCGGTAAAAAGCGAAATCCAAAAGCATGGTGAAAAATACATCGATACACAAACCAGACTGGGGTTAAACTGAATTTTGAACTTAGTAACTCTTGTAGATTAAATTGTTCAAGAAATACAGAAACATACGATTCAATTTAATTAACCCAAAAGTATTATGTACAATATATAAAATGTATATGTACGTATATTAGGGTAGTTAAAGAAGTCGCAACTTAAATTATGCATGTTTGTTAAAATCATTGCCAAAACCATCTTGTTTAGGTTAGTGAAGAGGTGAAAGCCATTGGCCATCTTCCTAGCTTGTCCATATGTTGTTTAATGATCATCATATTCATTTATGCATGTCGTTCACCCAAACATTTGCTTATTATTCCTTTACAGATTGTAAATAAACTTGGAATTAAAAAAATATATTGAGATATTGGATAGGGAGTATATTCATTTCCTAGTGGGGATTTATAGCCCTGCTTATGTGAATTTTATTCCATATCCACTTACAATTTTAAGAGAGAATTAGTTTTCTAATCTTGATTCAACATGTCTAATGCTAGTAGTTGAATTTGATGGAGCCTGTGGTTGATTAACTTAATCACTAAGGTTAATATTTAACCCCTTTCCACAACAACTTTTGTAATTCTGTATACGCATTTCGACAGCCAAGTTGTCATCATTAGCAGACAATTTCAAAGTGTCGCACCTGGTAAACACGGCGAAAAAACACCTGTACAAAAAACAAACTCCGTACGCGATCTACACCGCTCAGAACCAGGATGTACATGTACACTGTGTATATCTTGACAACTTGGTTGTCAAAATGCGTATACAGAATTACAAAAGTTAATGTGGAAAGGGGTTAAATGTCAACTTTAGCGATTATGTCTAATGCTATCTCTTCATACAATATATCTTCTTCGGGTACCTTTTTTAAGTTGAATACAAGTTGATCAGGCCAGATCTTACTAAACCAAACACTTCTTTTGCGATTGCTTTGAAGTATCTGTTTCGTAAGCTTACATCTGGAAAACCACATGATATTTGGGTAATAGCTCGAAAAATGTTATTGCTCGAAAGTTAGTAGCTTTTATGTTAAAATTAAAATCTATGTTAAACTAGGTATGACTAACGAAAATTGGTGACGCAAGAGGCTTAATCCCAATTCAAAAAACCATTGTAAAGTAGTTTGTATACGCGGTTCAAATACAACTCTTAAAACACTGTAAATAATAAGCACTAAGGTTGTCCATAAATATGAAACTATTGAGAAAACGTGTACAAATTTATAAAAAATGAACCAAAATCGTCAATAAAACTTGTGAGTTGGAGCTAAAATTATTTGAAAAAATGTGCTTGCAAAGCTTGTTTCACATCACTTGACGAACAACCAAAAATAGCAACAATAGTTTGACATTGCGGATGCGTTACTAGAAAAGCAAAAATGATCGAAATTCCAATTACAGCATCGTAAGTGGCGACGAAATGTGTTGTTTTCGATTCGATTCTGAAACAAAACGCCAGAATGTGAAGTAAGCTTGTTTGCTGAAGATTAAAACGAAGGCATCGCTAACTTGTTTTATGATGGAAATCGACTTATAAAATGTCTATTTTAAGTAGCTGAAAATTCATTTGGATGCTTTAAAACAATTACTTTCACGTATGAACTTGTATGTCCCATTTGCTATACATAGAGCAAAAATAAAATTTGAAATATTTTGCACAATTTATTACCCCATCTCAGACTTCATGGCTCTTAATAGACTTAAATTTGAAAGTAAAGAATTATATTTTGTTTCGTTACAACCTGATTTTCTCCTGTATATATCCTGAAAGCTATGAAACATCTATTCATGTTCTGAGTAGTCAACTCCTATCAATAATAACACAACGTTGTTCGAGGCGAATAGATGCAGAAGCACATTAAATTCTTTAATTAACATCTAAATTATTTACTTCCAAAATAATCTCTAGAAAGCTTTTGAAATAACATAAAATATGAACCAATTAAATAAAATACCCAACATTATTATCGCTTACTTCATATCCATGAAATGAAACACGTGCATATCTAGAGAAGTAGGAGAGACCAGTTCTTATTATTCAAACGAAAAATTTATTGCAAGTAGCTTCTTTGTTATGGTTCAAAGTACATAATAGCACCATAAACATAAAATACGAGAAAGATGCCACGTAGGTCGAACTGGAAGGTACAACTTTTCTAATGAACACGGTCATCCCCTCGTTTAAATTGTATTAGAAGTTTGTCGGAATAAATTTCGAAATTTTGACGCTGATGAGCCACAAACGTCCCAAGTGATATGTTTAGGACTCTTTTTGATACACCGGTTATTCTATGTCGACGATTTTATGGCATTTTAAGACGGGACATACGCAGTGCACGCAAACCCTTGTGAGCCAACCGCCATACAACGCACTAATAATTTACTGGTTATTATGTCTGATCTTTTGTTACGTCACTGTTATACTTTATATGAACAACGTTGATGTGGGTTTTACAACAGAAACACGAATTATAAGATGTTTTACGAGTTTGAAGCTAATACTTTATAATAATGAGTGCATTTGGACTATATTAAATCCTAATATTTTCTATTTTTATTACTTAGCTTGTCTTGTGAAATAAAATTGTTAATCAAAGAGTAAACCAAAATATATTTATCTAAATTTTTTTCAAACATAATTACTGAATTAATATATACCGCACTTTAAAGAAAAGTAAGAGAATTTAATCTGGCGGAGAACTAACATTCACGTCAAAAATACCTATTAATTCTTTAACATCTTACTAGGTGTACCGGAAAGTCATTACCAGTTTTTTCGTAAAAAAACTGCATAATTTTCAGGAAAATGGAAAAATGTATTTACTCAAAGTATTGGCTTCTATTCTATACATCTTGCCCATCTTTCAGGCAATTATGAGTACTGATTCCGATCGTACCTTTGACGCAGGATTTCACAGACGATTTTTCGATTTTCCATTTGCCTGTCATTCAATTGATGTGGCACCCATTTTTCCATCCTTTGGATTTTTCCCATTGTTCGTAATCGGTTGCTAATCGTTTCTTCGGCCACGCTTCTACCAATTGTTTTTGAGTTTGGGTTGGATCTTCACTCCTGCAGAACCTTCTTTATCTTTCGCATCGAGATCACCACTTTTGAATTGTCGAACCACACCTCACATGTTGTTATAGTTGGAACATGCTCTCCGTAAGTTTCTACCAGCAAACGATGACTTTTAGCGGCTTTTTTCTTTTGATTAAATAAGAAAAGTAATACGTGTTGCAAATTCACTTTTTCAGGAACGAAACTTGACATTTTCAGAGGTATAAATCTATGACAGTGTTACTTTCGCAAAATATAACATGTATGGCTTTGAAGCTTGATGTCGAGACAAACACGAACTTCTATATATATATATATATATATATATATATATATATATATATATTGTCTTTCTTTCGGACAATTGCATGTTTGAACGATAGAGGAGGGTATAGTTTCTTCTCACTAGATTGTAATTTAAAAAAAAAATATCTTTAGAGACAGTTGAAGTTGAATTTGATGGAACCTGTGGTTTGATTAACTTAATCACTAAGGTTGATATATAACCGCTTTTAACATTAACTTTTGTAATTTTGTATACACATTTCGACAACTAAGTTGTCATCATCAGCAGACAATTGCAAAATGTCGCACCTGGTAAACCACGGCGAAAAATACCTGTACGAAAACAAACTCCGTTCGCGATCCGCACCGTTGAAAACCAAGATGTAGTTAATGGGTAGTTAATGTGGAAAGGGGTTATATATCAACCTTAGTGATTAAATCTTTAGATACATTTAATTAACCAAAATGCTTGACACGCGAACTTAATAAATAGACTTATTTTTAATAGGTTTTATTGCTTAAAATCGCACTACTTCGGTAGTTTCAATTATATGAATAGGTTGTCGCTTATTCTGTATATGAAATGAATAAAATCTAATTAATATTTCATTTCATTTAGATGATTGCAAACTAGAACATGTTAAACGAGTAAAACAATTTCAAACAGAAATGACATTAAAATCTGCTGCATGATCTCAATATTAAGATAAAACATTACGGACTAAATTATTCTGTTTTGTACTTATATGTATGAAGAAAAACGACAAACATTAAATATATTTATGTATGTATTTCTAAGATATATATTTGCGGTGAGCATATCTTACTCATATCGATTTTGAAACTAAAAAAGGAAACACTGACAGCCTCTTTCAACCACACATGTAGGATGTTAAGAAAATACATTACCGCCAACAATGATATACTGCTTCATTACCAGGTAGACGTATCGCGTATCACATTAATTATGGTGTAGGACATCAGGTAGTGACGTCTGTTTTAATGGCAGCGGACTTATACGCTACAGGATGTTTATGGTTGCCGGAGCGCGTCCAGGACATTTAACGAGCACCACGTTGGGGTTGCGGTAGACAACGACTGCGGTGCCATCTGTCACAAGCTGTCTAGTAGCTTGATCTATGCACGTGTTCAACGAGTAGCACGTACTGACTGTCTGGACCACCGATCTACGTACATACCTCTCATCTTTAACTGAATTCGCGTAAAATATTCCCGTATGGTAAAGTTAATGTTTGAAATGAAGATGAAAGAGGGGAGGAAACCAGTACTATAGTGTTTTTTAATGAAATATATGGAACGAATGGAAAAATTCCTGCTACTATTTTATTTACATTGGCTAAGAAAGAGAAAGACCACTAAACAATATCTTCACGCAATCCTTTTTATTTGAATTATTCGTAAAAATGTCTAAACTAATATTTAGTAATATAGCTTGGTTGGTTTATGAAGACATAAAGAGACTTTTTTCACAGTACTTGAAACAATGATATTAAAACATTATTCAATGATTAACAAGAAAATGTATTTTAAATTTTTGAAGCAAACCCAGCGAATTGGGTTTTTTAATTTTTTAATTTATGAGCAGTTACTAGGTATGGGATTTAACTACTTTGGCAAAAGTCTTGATGTTTGACGCTGCATCAACTTATTTCCACTTCCGTAATTAAAACATTCTGTTGACGATGAATCACATCGTTGGACGTATTTTGATTAAAGCCTTTGTACTCTTTGAACGTTGCAACTCTAACAGTTTCAACAGCTGAGCGTCACTGGTCCTTATTAGTTCAAAAAAACGAATTTTTTAGTCAGTTGACTTTTGGGCAGTTAGTAGATGTGAGATGTAATTGTTTGTGTGAGAATGGTTCTTAGTGTTTGATGCTGATTCAAGTTATTTTTTCACATATGCAGTTGGAACATAGTTCCTTGTTATCATATGGTTGGTATAGTATATTAGCACTTATTTTTAATTGAAGTTTCTCTGTACGAGGTAACTTTAACAACCACCCATTGCTGAGTGTAATAGGTCCATATTGGATTAAACACACTTTAACAAAAAAACCGATTACATTACGTACAAAGTTGTGATTGGAGCCCTATTAAATAGTACAGTTGGAATTATGTTAGTTCTAAATGTTCATATTTGATATTACAAAAATGTAATAGTGTGGATTAAATTGTACTTGACAGCCTAGGATCTATTCTTGACTATGATAACCCTCTATTGCGCTTTCATAAGAATGCAAACTCCAAATTGACCAAATTTAAAGAAATTAAAAGTCGACCATAGAAATAAAAATAGTAAACGACCAGAAAGATTGCGAAATAGTTAAAATCAGAATGTGAAGATGCACCATTTCTAAATGAATGAGAGAGTTTAATTGACTGGGCTATCTTTCGAGACTTACGTAAAATAATCTAGTGTAACAGCTGTAGTTGATAGGATAGAAAGGAAAAGAAAAGAAAGAATCATAAATATTTGAACGAAGAGATGGGAGACACGTTGCTAAAGGCAAGAAAAAAGTTTGAAATGAAGACAAAAGAAGACAACAAGGTGTTCATTCTGATGCAGAAATTGGAATCCTGTTACTTAATAGTATATGAAAAAGTTGTTAAAATTTCTATGGAATTCATTTAAGAGATCTGTTGGAAGAAGCATATCCTAACTTTCTGATGAAACAATATATAATTATCTTCAAATTCGTTATATTTACGATAAATCGTAATTATCTAGACCCACGAAACGACCCATGGTGTCTGTATAAATAATATATAAACTGTCGTCAGTTTATATTTCTTCAGTAAAATTTTATGATGCGAGACGATTCATATATTTTTATCCTATCTTCTTTGAGTGGTGTTTTCAATACTGGAGTTAGGATTAATTAACCCATCGATAGTTTTAACTTGCACTATAAGCACAACAAAACTGGACATTTAAATTATGATTTTAAATTGAATGCTGTAAAAACACGTTGCTATATATGAACTCCAATACATACAACATCGTATGATATTGAAGACCCTTCATGGGAAATCGAAGATATGTTCAATGCCAAAACATCTTCTAAATATTATACAGTAAAATACTAAAATATGTACGTAGGTTGTTATCATTCATTATGATTCACTTGTTAACTATGAGTTTTCTTTAATTTTACTTGCTTTTCAAATCGTTTCATTATATAAGGTTGACGCATAAGTTCATAGCGTTTTTAGTTTCTAGGATACGAGAGTCTTGAAAAAAAATTATTAGGCATGTGTCAAAGCTAATTTTGGCTTGTTTTAAATTGAATCCAAAACATGATGAACTTACACGACAGCGCACATGACAATATGTTCTTACAGAAATAGATCACAAAATGCCTAATTTAACAAATAAAATGTATAGAAATGATGAACAAGTGTTGTCTCAATTTTTGCATGCCCACTGTACAACAACCTTGAAAGTAAAGACACGCCTTGTTTGCGTATGGATAACACCTGCAGTAAACTAAATTCTACATTGCATTTAACAATAGGACTTCGCATTTCTTGACGTTTCATTTTGATATGATATTTCAATGGACGCAGTGCTTACCTTGCTATAAGTCTGCAATTTGTGTTACTTATACGCAAATAAAGTGTTCCATTACTTTATATTTGAAATAGTTGTCAAAATAAATTGCTGCAAGTCATCAAGTAGTTCCATTACTGTTAATTGGTCACATAAAAAAGTACTTCATTTACTTCTTATTTGATATGCAAATAATATGCTATGATACTTGAAAGTCCAATTTTACTGTTAACAACAAACAAGAACAATGTTGGTATAAAAAATTGCAGGTCAACTGTTTATTATTCACTATATACTTTACGAAAGAAAAGTAAAACTAAGGAAAGAATAAATTTACTTTGTTAATAGAAATAGCTGTTAACGCAAGTCACGCATCGAGTAGAGAAAAGCGAGTTTTCCTTTTTTTCATCAAGACAAAAATTATACCTTCATTTCGGTATCTCGACGAAGAGTTTCCCCAGCATCCGCCGGCCCGGGTTCCCAACACCAAGTCTTGTATATATGTACACAAGCTAATACACACACCGAACAAAGTAAACTCTTTCAGATGAGTTTCACTGGAGAAGTGAAGAAGGAAGAATGTTCGCCCGGACGAATATACATGAGACACGTAGATTTGTTCCTATTTAACCGTTTAAGCTCGCATTTATCAGCAGCGGGCTCTTTTATTTCGTATATACGGATAAGAGAACGAGGTCACGCTTCTTTTTCTTTCTCTCATTCTTTTCCTTCTTCGCAAACTCTCATCCTATTCCTCATCCGTTCTTGTTTTGCGTTCTCGCCCGCCTCTTGTACCTCTTCTACCAAGAGAATGCTTCAGTAACAGAATAAATCTACATATTAAATTTCGTTTCGTGTATCCCAGCGCTGGTGTGCGTATGATGTTTATACCCGTTGTGCGTGTATTTGTGTCTGACAATTGACAGACGTTGAATAGATAAGCCTGTGTTCAAAACAAGTGGCACGCAATTCTGCAGCTTCTTTTTTTGACGGCGGTTTAATCTATGTGTGGAACTTTCTCTTTAGCCAGAGTAGATGGAGGTCGATGATATTTTGATACAGAAAATTAAATGAAGTATTATTTAGATTATGGTTTTTAGTTCATTTATCTTTCTATATATTTAGGGCTTTGCAAAAAACAGTACATCATAAATGAAGGAAGAATTCGAGAATTAATAAAATGGATTGCAATAAATGCTGTATGGGTCGAAATAAAATCTTTTTAAATGTACAACTTAATAATTATACCATCCAAATTAGAAGCAGGTCAACTTTCAACATTCTTGAGATATAAAATATGTTCAATTTATTTGGCGTTACATTCTATGCAGTGCATAAAGTATGTTAAATATGTTTGTAAAAATAATAATTCAACAAAGCTCGTCAATATTTGTCGTTGGGTTTTCTCGAAAAACAAATTCTTTTGGCATGCTCCAAAGATAAGAAATCAGAAAGATCAAGATTGGGTTGATGAGCCAGACATGGAAACTACAGGAAATGCTGACTGTCATCATCCTATTGAAGAATTTTGACGTCGAAGATGCGGGAATGATAGTGGACTCTTTTATCTATATATCAACTGATTTATATCAACAACATTCCGTTTCGTCTTCAACAAAATAAGGACCAACTATACCACTAGCATACACTGGACAACAATCTATTATTTGTTCATTATGAAGTGGTTTCTCTAAGACTACGTATAATCGTTCAAATCTAAAAAAAAGAGTCGTCTGCCGTCGATTTGTAGAATTATTTCAGATAAATACGGCATTCATTCGAAAGTTATACATTCGATAGACCATCATAGATCATTGCTAACACTGAAGTACTACATGCAACTCACGAACTCGTCTGAATTCAATTCCCTATATTGCTGAATATTCGTTTGGCAAACTGGACTAAAACTCACTGTCAAAGATATTCACCTGAGACTTCTGTTTAAAGATTATAAAAAACAATTCTATGGTTTTCGTTGATTGGCATTAGTTATTATCATAATTGGACGACGACTGCTAATTTTACGTTGCGTTAGAATGCTTTCTGTGCAACCCTGAACAATTTATTGTTAGCTAGTGCCGGCTTCTGAAACTTTTCTCGAAGTTGATTGGCAACCACCAACAAGGTCGCCCAATTCTGTATGAGAGAATAGCATAGACTACGTAAAGAAAGAGACAAAATTTAAAATTTAATATGAAAAGTTTTGTTATAAAAAGAATGGAATTTAAATTTCAAAGATCAGGATCAGTAAACGTAAAGAAGTACGCTTTCTTGAGCCAATGACTAAATCATTCCTAGGACGACATAAATTTCTAAACTTCTGTTTAAGTAATAGTGTGACATATGAAAATCACAATATGGTTTACTTATTGTGTACTTGATTGTTAAATAATTAAATCAAATAAATATTACAATAGTTCTGATATAAACCATTTTTCACTATAATGTACTGAACAGAGATCATTAATTCCACTAACGAGAAATTAAATCTGAATGTTTAATTCTCAGAATGTACCGGCTGATTCAATTATTGAAGAGTAAGGAAGAGTCGGAGTTGGAATTTCTAGAAGCGAATGCAGTATATGACAAGATGACAAGCCTTAAAAGATACTATGAGCACAAATGTACATATTTTAATATTTAGAAAAAACTATACATATACAAATATACAAGTCCGGTATGAGATCTTGCTTTGTCATGTTGTAGTAACATATGTAACATCTCAGGGCGCTCTTTGTAAAATGTCTATAGTAATGCGTCAGATAAAATACTAGAATAATATTTTGCGGTTAATTGTGGTGCCTTTTGGTAGATAATTTCCTCATTCACAGAATACAAGCATTGCTTTTCCACCTGGCGGAATTGCACGTGCTTTAAATGGAGGCCCTTCTTTAAGTTTGCGCCATCCTTTGGACTGTTTCTTTGTCTTAGGGTTGAAGTAAAATATCCATCTTGCAGCAGTATACATGAGTCCTCCAGCGTTTTTCGATTATGGACAAATTATATAATAAATATATAAGAGTGTATAATATTACATCGTTTAAAATACTTATTTAAATCTGTATTATTCTAGACGGTTTCTAATATAATTAAAGTTATTCATCTTTCTAGTTTCTTAGAAGAATCATTTTTACATACAAAAAAAAACAAATTAAAAGAAAAGCGATAATTCTGAGTCTGAAGTACATATCTATACTTACAGTAAATTAATGGTCAAATAAATAATAAATACTAAAAACAACAAATGTTTTCATTAATATGTAGTCAACTAAAAAAATAGTGAAAAAAGGAAAATCAATTTAAAAATTTGAAAATAATTCCCATGTCTCAGTAAAACCAAATGTGTATCTACATCATACAATTAATAATAATTGAATGTTGCATATGTAGTATGTATAGTATACATATGCACAGCGTATGTGAATTTGACTGACGGCCGATCTTGGTCTGGGAAAGCTAGCAGGCACATCACTTTAAAAATGTGACGTTGATAAGTAGCTCTAATACTTGTCTATGGTAACTAATTGTTCAGACGTTTAGGTATAAAATATGAGTTTTGAATTGATCACACATCAGCATATGTAGTTAAAAGAAGAAAATTCGACTTCAAAATAAAAGTTGGTTAGATTTTCAACAGTCGTAGAAGCCAATAATATTTTAATAGCAAGGCTTTTTGAAAATGAAATTTCAGAACATACTGTATACTACACTTCCATTTCAAGGTTTTATCAAAAAAAATCCTGCATTAAATCAAGTGCAATTTCATTAAAAGATATCGTCATTAATCTAGAAAATGGACGGACATGCAGGCAACTGTGATTCAGAAAGCATTAGTATTCTTGCCACTTGCATGATACATTCCGAAAACAGATATTTGAGTAACAAACCCATTCTATTAAATCAACGTTCCCCAAATACATGAACAGATAATTAACGCTTTCATATGGACGACGACACTAACTAAGGGTTTTGTTTTACTTCGCGTGCACAGACGCGCACACACCAATGTCTGGACACGCAGTATCGTTAAATGCGTCCGATGCATGCGTGCTGTTTGACCCCAAACAATGTTTAATGCGTTTTTGATACTCACCTACGTCTCGCTTTTTGTCAACGACAAGTCTGACATTAACGTCGGCGCATGCAATTCATATCGCAATTACGGATTTCACCGCTAGGTGGCCGTCATGTAGTTATCGCTCTTTCTGTACAGAGCGCTTAATCTAATCCGATTTTTATTAAAGCGCATTCAATTTCGGTTCGATTTTATGAAAGCGTATTTTATGCGTTTGCTACATTTATATCCTGTTGCAAAATACTTGTTGCGATCCGGGAATTCGATTTAATTTTAAATTAGTTCTATAAAATAATCCTATAGACTTGCACGTCTGTTTCACACAAATTTATTTTACAAATTTGGCAGTACCCATAAGCTTTTAAAATTAATACTGATGAACTTATGTCCAAAGAAATATTTTAGAAACGAGAATTTTTTCATTTCAGATATTTCCTGACTTAAGCTGCAAAATATAAACGACAGAAATACGTGGATGGGCTGACAAGTCTGGAAAAATGGATAGGTGGCAGAGTTTCGGACTGCTTTTGTGGTAAACCGGCAAGTTGTATTCTTAACAACGTCGGACAGTCAAATTTCATATCGCTACCTTTGTTCGTTTCATTGCGATGACTGTCTTTTTTCTGTTGCTAAGGGCGTCTCGGAGTTTTTGTCGTCTTAAAATAAAAGATAATCTCGAGGATTCAGCTGAATTGCTGAGTTCCTAAGTTAAAATGTAGTCATACAACCGTTGAAGATTCACCACGTAGTGTATATCTAAAATCCGAGAATAATTTGTTGAAAAAGTATCTCAAAAGATTCTATAGAATGCACAACACACATTTTGAATGAAGAGTTTGCTATAAAGAAGTTGTTCGTGCACGAAGAGACTGCCGTGAGTTCTCGGTGTATCACTATACAACCGAAACAAAACAACAACCTAAATAGGCAATGGCGATTCTATTAGCAAGGAAAGAGAATGACTTCCATTTTTCGAATGTATAAGGCAATCTTGTTGATTACTTTCCAAAAGGCTAAATCACCAAAGCCGCATAGTGCGCAAGTCTTTTAGACCAATTGAAGCAAAAAATTAATCAAAGTGTACGGCCCCTGGTAATTATTGCTGCTTTGGCAAAAAGTAACAAATTAGGCTTTGATTTGGTACTGTCGGATTACCACTTTATCCCACGCCTAAAAAACATTTTGCAAGTCATAAATTTCCAACAGACGATGTAATATAAGTTATTTAAACGAATTTGAAAGTTCTGAATTATATAAGGGCATAAGAGACTTTGGATCATCACTGGTCCAAATGAATTAGGGTCGCAGGGGAAAACGTTGAGAAAGAAACGCAATTGCAAGCCGCAAAGTTCCTTTCCATATTTTCATTCTACAAACTTGTCAGCACATGCTCGTATTATTCTCCCTAGTCAAGTCTCAACGCTTTTGATAATTTTATAATTCATTCAAGCAAGGGAATAAATAAATAGGATAAGATGATATTTCATTGGGTTTTCCATAGAAATAAACTGTATTAATTATATCCATGACCGTATTTTTTATATAGCGGTTCGTGTTGGAGTGGGTGATGAAAACGGATATTGAACGACAAACGTAAGAGAGCAATTGTAAGACAATTAAAATTCAAAACGTGCTCCAAGATCTCCACTTCATCTACAGAAAATCTGGTAGTAATTTAAGGGAGGACATATTTCTTAATGGAGGACATATTTCTTAATGGAGGATATACTCCTGAATGGAGGACATATTCGTTCCTATTTTGAAAGATAATGATTTCATTAAACGTCTGGATACTTTCCCAAATGGAAAATATTTTCTTAATTTAAATGCTGAAAGCACCGTTGAAATTTCTTCAAAGAATTCAAATTTCTTAATTGTTTTTACACCCTCGGTAGTCCTTGGCAGAACTGTGTAATGAAATAGTTTTCGTCTATTTTAATAAAAATTATTTTTTTCTAAACTAGATCATTTCAAATATTAATTGTTAAATATCAAATCTAATACAAAAAACCTATGCAATATATAAATATTACAATATTAAATGAATGAAAGGGTAAATAGAAAACAAGCATTTAGTAAATGGTAAAATGCGACTTTCCGAAACGATACCATCAAATGTAATTGTGTGGCGGCGATGACGTGTTTTGTGATATTTCCAGATCGCGCGAATGGGAACCACTTTCTCCTGTATTGTTTATTGGAGCATTAAAACCGCATTAATTTGAAAAGAAAATTTGGTTCGTGATAAGGAGTATTTACGCGTGGATCCGTTGGAATATCAGGAAAACTGTTGTTATTTTCGTTTACGCATGTTAATATCACGCCAAGGAACTATTCTTGCTCGTCATGGCCTACCGCCACGCATTCAATCACAAAATGGATGCCGTTTGGTGAACTGTCGGCACGCAAACAAAAGAATAATAAGCCAGAAATCATACGCCATTATGACTTTATCGGATATGAAAAACTGCAGTAAATTTGTATTTGGATGTTTTATTAAGACAGATATATAGTGATTTCTTCCTTTCGGTAGATACATTAGAGTGGACCTGAGGTCAATAAATCCAATAGCATGCTAACTAATGAACGCTTTTTGCGAGGTTAATAATCTACTTAGTCTTTCTACCTGTTCAAGGAATAGAAAATCTTATGCAAAAATATTTAATAATAATATATTCAAACAATTGACTAGAATTAGATCATAGGAATGTCATACATTTTAAAACTAATTCTAATCTACATGACTGTATAGATAGAATTGTACATTACAATTAGATTTAAATCGTCTAAAATTCAGGATCGTCTAAGTACCCTTTAAGTCTATAGTAACCCTTGAAAATTAATAAGCGTTTAATTTTCCTTTGCTTCAAACATACAGGAGGCCTATTACCATGTTGTTAAATAAGTTTTATTGTTCGATAAGAAAAACACGATTTTATGGTTTGAAATACAATAAAATGTATTTCAAACCATTCAATATAATCTCCCTGAACTTCAATACATTGTTCCAACGATCTGCTAATTTATGGATTCCATCCCTCAAGTGAGAATCCGGAAGATTGTCGAAATACGTTTCCACGGCTCCTATTACCTCTTCGTTCGATGAAAATCGTTTTCCATGCATGAATAATTAGAGATGTGAAAACAAACAGAAGTCAGAGGGAGTTAAATCTGTCGAATAGGGTGGTTGTTGCAACAACTCGTACTTTAATTGATTGATTTTGCGATGGTTTTTTGAGCAGTGTGAGAGGATGTGTTGTCTTGATGAAGAATGATTTTTTCTTATGTAAACTAGGTCTTTTTTAACGAATTTTGACATCCAACTAGATGAAAAGGTTACAGTAATAATCTGAGTTTATTATTTTACTAGTTTGTAGGTAATCCGCGAACGAAATTTCTTTTGCAAACCAAAAAACTGATTTTAATGCCTTCTTGGCCGATTTCTGGGCTCTAACACGATTTGAAGCCGAAGTACCAAGTTCACACCACCCCTTAGCCTCTCGTCTTTATTGGGGATTATGGTGGTAGACCCAAGTCTCATCCACAGTGATGAAGTGACGCACAAAATCGTTTTCATTCATTCTAATATTTCAAATTTCATCGTTAATGAATGCGGCACCTATTTTGCACATAGTTTTCAGAAACTCGAAACTTCGCCCAAAATATTGCTCACATTGCCTAACGGGACTTCTACTAATTCTTTCTCGGTTAATCGATTACCAAGATATCCTGTATTTTTACTACGATTTCTGGTGTTTATGCACTTTTTGGACGACCTTCACGTAGATCATCTTTAAGCTGTACGCCACGTTTAAATTTAGCAACCCATCTCTTTAGTGTTCTAATTGAAGGTAAAGAGTTCTTAGACACTTAACAATCGTTCATAAATTTGTTTTCGGTGCTACGCCTTCCCTCAATAAGAATTAAATTACTGCACGATATACAATTTTTTCGATTATAAAAAAAATACTGTGACACGCCAACTTTAAGCACCTGTAAATATATGAATGAGAAAAAATAAAATGAGAAAACTTCACGTGGTTATAAAAAAGTAGAATTTTTAAAAAAATAAGCAAACGAACCTAATGGCGCCATCCCTTATCGAATGACAAAATGTATTGAACAGCCTGGTATATACCTTGGTAGCCAAGGTAATGAGAATTTTCTAAATTTACTTTAAGCTGGTTGAAAAACCTGCTGAAATTTTTGTTGGGTTTTCCAGAACGATTCCGAAATTAAAAGATAGAGAAAACAGTGGGTAGAGAAAGAAGATAACCACAATTGACAAAAGCCAGAATGCCAAAGTGGCAACTCAAAAGGATGCTCATGCGCTTAAGAAAGTAAGTATCCCGTGCTCACCCAAAATAAACAAACGAACCTAATGGCGCCATCCCTTATCGAATGACAAAATGTATTGAACAGCCTGGTATATACCTTGGTAGCCAAGGTAATGAGAATTTTCTAAATTTACTTTGAAGCTGGTTGAAAAACCTGTTGAAATTTTTGTTGGGTTTTCCAGAACGATTCCGAAATTAAAAGATAGAGAAAACAGTGGGTAGAGAAAGAAGATAACCACAATTGACAAAAGCCAGAATGCCAAAGTGGCAACTCAAAAGGATGCTCATGCGCTTAAGAAAGTAAGTATCCCGTGCTCACCCAGAATTGGTCGCATTCAGCGATGATTATTAATGAGTTTTTGTCTACGAAAAGCATTATACTTTACCCTGGTATACCTTTGATCTGTTTTTTGTGATGTTTTCTTTTCATAGAGATGAAGGTTATTGAAGGGCTTTGTTTCAAATAAGGTAAGAACATTCGACTGAGTACGACTCGAATTTATATGGAGAAATCTTCGGAAGTGTTCGAGGGCTATTTTCAGAATTTGGTAGGAGAGCTTTGAAATAGCGAAACCTATTGTGAAGGTACCTCCTATATGATCAACTGATGTGGCTTTTATTTGATGAAATAAACACAAAAACTCAGTTGTGTGATTTTTACAAAATATTTTATTAAAAAATAGTAACAATTGTTTCACCAGTACTGTGCTTCTTCACTAAAAGGCAAAAATTTACCTTTTAGTCTGAAACAATTGCTACTATTTATTAAAAAAGATATTTCGTGAAAATCGCACAACTGAGTTTTTGTCTTTAATCTCCTATATGTTCACTTAGACCAACATAATTCCCATTCAGTTAATTCTAATAAGGCTACAGAATCCAATTGCGGGGTTCAGCCGTCTATTCAATTGTTGCAGTACTATAGAATTAAGGTAGAGTACTTTATCGCAAGTGTGTTTTAGTAATGAGAATACTAGGAGATTTTATATCGTTAATTATTAGAAGATCCATTTTTCCACAAAATTATCTGTCACGCTGTAACTGTATCCTTTTTGCAGTGCTCTTAATCTTTATGGTGAAAGTTCTTCGTTGAAAAAATAGGCAATTGTAATTAGTAAAGTAGTGTGTTTGGCTAATTTAGTGGGAAATAATTAATAAGAAGGGGTTGGTGATAGAATATCGCAGGAATAAATGTGTTAATCATGAAGAAGGTGTTGAAAATTGGAACTACAATTTTCATTGTTGACGACACAGTTGACATTTTAAATTCGCCCCATAATGAGCATTCCAATAGTATTGTACTCGTATGTACATAGAAAATGAACACAAATCAAAATAGGTAAAAGCAAACAAGTAAATTAAAGGTGTTTCCTACATGTAATATAAAGTACGCATATATTTCTCTGAATTATTCAAGCGCAATGCTAATTAGTTTAGGTATTATTTATTAAATAATCATAGAGGCTCCATAATTTAGTCACTCTCTAACCAATTAAGCGAGAATAGTGCACCAAAATTGTTGCAATATGTGTGTACCTCTTCCGTCGGTTTGCTTGTTTGCAAATTATGCTGCACGCTGACCACAGTTTAATTTAGTACCGAAAGTTGTGTGCCGTTAGATACTCACCTAGTGCTGCCTAATTAGAATACTTGCCAAGAGTAAACGACATGTACTGTAAAATTAACTAAAAGTATGTTTGCGTCTACTTTCAGTGGATTACTAGAACCACATTGCGCTTTAGAAATCATATTTAGCTAATGAGATTCTGTTAATATTTCGTTTAAAAAACATCACCTCATATTTCACAAATGAAGTGAATATTAGAAATTACTCATTTTTAATTTTAGGTGCGGAGTATTCATAAAAAAAAATAAAGAACTAATATTGATTACGTTAATAGATTTTCTTGGGTTTTATATAATTATTTACCATATCATAGATAGAGGGATATTGTCATATTCGATTGAATGAAGAAATTTCGTTTCCTTTGGCGAGAACTTTTATTTTTAATCAGCGAACTTCATTCTAAAGCCTATTTTGGTGTATACTGAAAAGTTAAGAACGCTGTCGCAGCAAGAACAAAGTTATGTGAAGTGTAGAAGAAAATGTAGTTACACAACGCCGATGCTGAAACTGGTTTCCTACATTTTTCTCTGGTAACTTCGATGTTAAGAATATATCTCGTTCTGGATGATCGGATGAAGTTAATGAAGACATAATAAAAGTCTTTATTAAATCAAACTGTCGAGTAACAATATAAGAAATTGCTAGGAAATTAAGTTTGTAGACGTAGATCGTTCATGACTTTATGAAACGACTTGGTTTCACATTAAAACTGGATAGACGGGTTCTGTATCTTCTCAAATATAAGGACTTTCTTTGTCGTATTGACGTCTACGATTTGCTACTAAAACGCGAAGAAAATAATTCATTTCTGTAGGGAATCATAAGTCACCGAGGATGAAAAATAGAATGTTGAACGCAAACAAAGATGGACCAGAAAATATGAGCTGGTTTAAAACACTTCGCGCTGATATTCATTAAAAAAAGCGATTCTCTCTGTGTGGTGTAAATTGCTCTTTTAGCTTCTACAAGACAATTTTATAAATGAACTAGTTGCATCACTCCATAAACCAGAAGTTGTAAAAATTAATTAACAGAGGAAGTGCAATTTTACACCATGATAACGTCAGACCTCATTCAAATTTAATGACTTACCAGAAGTTGTTAGAGCTGATTACTACTTCTCTAGATATAAAAATATTGCATTTCAACAAAGAAATTAAATGGTTTGATTTCTCGCGAGTAAAATTGTCAATAAAGAGGATTGGGCAAATGTATGAATCCATTCAAATATCTTTGATATAGCTATTTTGATTTTAACAAAATTGTCCGTATTTAAATACATGTAAATAAATAGTTTATTTTTTTGACTTTTGGACTTCTGAATTTTTTTGGGAATTACTTTTAATTATAAGATATACAAAGTAAGTGCATTAAATGAAGTGAGGTAACACGATATCTCCCGAATTTGTGCATTTAAACTCTAGTTTAAATTATAATGTTAAATATTTTAAATCAGAGTTACATTTAAAACGTAGGAATGGTTTATCACCAAGAAGAAAATTTAAATTATAATTTAGTTAAAATTTATTTATAGCAGATATACAGGGTGAGTTATCGAAAAAAAAAAGTTATATCTTTAGCGTTTGACGTTATAAATCTGTATTGTTTTCATTGATCAGTATTATTATTAAAGTCCAATTGAAAGGTTTTAATCAAATTTTTGACAATTTTATAATCTTGGTTAAATGAAGTAGCAAATAATGCCTGGGATTATCGATGTGCATTGTTGTTGGGTAATACGATATCCATTAGGACAGTAGATAATCACACGTAGTCGTTTTGTGTATAATGACTGTCCTTTATAGAGAAAATTTATTTACAAATTCGTTTTACTAACTGTAGATAATAAATCAAACTCTAAGAGTTATTTTCCGTCTTGTACAAGTAGAACTATTCTTTTATTAACGTTGAAACATTTTGGTTATAAATAAATTAAGAAATTTACTTTACATTTTTGTTTTATTTATTTGTATATTAAATCAATGTGTGTTCAATGTTATTCGTAAAAACAACCTACCATAAGTTTATATAAAAGAAGAAGAGAGCGAGAAATCTCCCAGGTATAAGTTTATGGGAATCACAAGGAGCTTTCTTGTGAATTTGAATTTCTGTACACACCATAGTCCGATTCATAGCAATGTGTAGATCGTTTTTATGTTGTTGACTAATATTGTATTTATTTTTCGGGCGACACCTATATCGTATTTAAATCGTCGATGCTATAAATTTTTAAAATATGTTGCATTTCTTTTGTTCTTATAAATATATTATTACACACGGTATAAATATTTATATTATCTTGGTTTTTTATTTTTTTTCCGAAATATTTTACTTACGTTATTCTCTCCTATTTTACATCTGTTTTTAAAAATCAGATTATTTTTATATTGAATATATGTATACCCTTTTTTTCTTAATGCTTAATCTTTCATATTTCCAGATATATTATTAACTCTCCCATTTATAAAAATATGTCATACTTTTTCTGACTATTTAACACGTGTGTAAGTAAAATCGTCACTTTATAACTGTTCATGTAGACGTATAAAATACACACAGTCTCTTTTTTCCTTGTATTTTCTTGGTCCCAGACGTAAAATTGTTTTGACGTAAATAGACGGCTTACGCTTTATGTATTTCGGTGAAATTCGACGATAAATATACGTCTGGATGTTTCTTCTTTTTAACATTTTATTAAGCTCATGCATAACTAACAATCTCTTGTTGTGATATTTTTATTGTTGTATAACGCATTTCCACATTTACTTGTGTTCCCACAAAATGTACCTTCGGGAATCGTACTTTTTTCTTGTTCTGTTTTCTCAGTTTATTGCTAAAAGAAGAAAATTAATATTGTTACAGTCTCCCACTGTCTTTGTATTGTATAAAGATATATTTCGTCATCGAATAATTGAAATGATCAACTGTAGTCTGCATGATCCGATATGTCATTTTATTCAACGTCAAGAACGTCTCAGTCACACGATAATAAATTTCTCGAGAATATTGTTATTGATACAGGATGTCAATCTATTGGTGTTTTATAATATTATTTATGCTCTTCTGCTATAAAACAATAAATAATTCACCAAAATTGAACTTTTACAAGACAATTTAAATTTGACGAAAGCCAGCGTGTTAACAATGAGTGCGTAAAACAAGCGGCTCAGAACACACTGCAAAAACGCAGTTACCGATAATGTAGATATTAGCATTACTAATCTAATTAGTAGTGTTGGTACTGCGAGAGTTTGGTCAGCAGCGCGTTCCACAGGTAATAAATGTAAATAAACGTCTATCTTTTAAGGTGTATTTCCAGTACGCAAATGCGCAATGTGGAGTTAAGTATTAATGAATATTATTTTAATTATACAAGTATTTCGTTATTAGATATAGAGCAGTCTTTATGTGTATATAGGAACATTTATACCTCACAGTAAACATTTTACGTAAAGAAGTTGTTGAAACAAACTTGATGCTGCAAATATTTAACCAATCTTATCCATTTTGTGCATCTACGTTCTGAAAAAACTTTTTGAAAATGTAAGTATTATTTACATTCATCATCTGTTAAACCCCTTACACTTCTTAGATGAATGCACCACTGTCCAAACGCTTACAGTGCCAACTCTACTGACAAGCATTGTTAAATATAAATTGTACTTAGTTAAATGCTTTTACAACTTTCTTGGTGGGTTGTCTAGACTATACTATTTAAAAATATAAATACTAGGTTTAAATACTGTAACAAGTGTTAAAAAAATTATTAATAAATATACGGTTTAAACGTAACCTGAAAATTCATTAAACATATAAGAGAGAGTTAACTAAAAGTTTATGAAAAAATTGAGGAATTTATCAATCTGGAACACGCAATAACACTTATTCATGGCACCTAATTAGTGTAAACAATATTTTCTTTACTTAAAATTTTATTATTTCAGTAACCAATTTCTCTTTTTAAAAATTTATATTGCTATACTTCTTGGGAAAAAATTATAAGTAGAACGACCGTCCAACACTAAAATTCCTAAATTTAGCGCCTTAGTAGTTTAACGTGAATAACAGAAATTATTTTCAGGATACGCCTTTTAAAACTTCATTCTCAACGAATTTATCGCATGATTGATTTCTCTCCCGGTACACAAATTTCAATACTGAATCGTATGACAATCGTGCAAAAATTAAATTGCATATTTGTTGGCTTGATTTATTCACCTGTATATTTCAATTTGGCGCTGAGAATCGCGCGATATAAATTCACCTATCCGGTCGGTTTTATTGCAAAAGTCAATGGAGTGCGTATCATTTTGTTGTGTCTGTGTTTATTTTTAGAATGAGTTATTGCGGCGTAATTGTAATTTATATTCGAACCGGGAAATCGTACTACGTAAGATAAACACGCATTCTTTACCGTGATAGTGTAATCAATTAAGGTTAACTTTACTTGAAATTTAATTTTTTAAATCATTTGTAAATTTTGTGGTTGATTTATTTAAGTCAAAAGAACCGAAGTAGAATAAATTTTTGTTGGTATTGTTTATTTAACCAATTTTAAGAAGCAATAAAAATCGTAATCGATTATTTATTGTGTAATAATGCAATATACACAGTCGTCGCAGGGAAAGCCGAACTTTTTTAAAATAAAAACAAAAGCTTACAATTCTGGTAAAATTCATTTACTTTATTCAAAGTAGTCGCCTTCGGTTTCAATACAATGTTTTACATGAACGAATGAAAGTTCTTTTTGGAGATGTCCCTCAAGATCGCCGTCGATGCCTTTTTAATGGCTTCGACGTGTACATAACGCTGTCCTTTCATCGGAAAATGTACTTTAGAGAGTAGATAGAAATCACAGGGGGCCAAATCCAAATGCATTATCATGTAATATTTTCATGATATTGAGGGCGCGCACGACCAATATGCGCTAAAAGACGCCTCATAACACCTAGATAATATACAGCATCGATTGTTTGACTAGTTGGTACAAACTCTTTGTGCACTGTGCCTTTCGAATCATAAAAACAAGTCAACATTGTCTTCACTTTTGACTTCTCTGAACGGCCTTTTTTCGGTCTTTCTTCGCTTGGATGCTTCCATTCAGAGCTTTGACGCTTGATCTCTGGATTATATTGAAAACACCACGTCTCATCGTCAGTTACAATAGAATACCTGAAGTTTTTGTCCTTTTTTTTTGAGCTTTCAGTCAAATCTTTACAATGTTGAATTCAGTGTGGTACAAACTGTGCACAAATCTTTCTCAGTTCCAAATGCTATGTCAAATGTGATGAATTGAATCTTTCGAAATATTTAATTCCATTACCACATATCGAAATGAGGATTTCCGCTAATTTCTGGTAAATTCACGCGCAAGTTCGCTGTTACTTTCCGTAGCCATAGATTTTCTTGCACCAGGATTTTCGTCGTCATTTAACATATGGCTGTACGACCGTCTTTAAATCATTTATACTACTCACTCGTACGTGATAAACGTACGTCACTATGCACTTGATTCATCAAATTAAACGTTTCAGTAAACGATTTACCGAGTTTAAAACAGAACTTGATATTTGCTCTTTATTCAAAATTCATTCTTCGACCAATGCTAAATACACATTCTTACTTTATGGGCAATATCTGCTTCTAATGATGCAAATATCATTATATTTTGACATAATATTGGTGAAAGATCTTATAGCTTTATAAGATCATTTTTCTTGCAAAACATATTCTGTAGAAAATCTGCTGTAAACTTACAAGATGCATTACACATAACTGCGTTATAAACATTATTCGTTAACAACTGAGTTGTAACAATTGTAGTGTAGTCTATATGACTATAGTACCAGAATGAAGATAATGTGGAGATGCTTTATGTAAATAGTGACGAAACGTCGACAGTAAATTTCTAATTTGGACCCTAGAAATTTGGGGAAAAATAAAGTCTTTTTCTAATCTAATAGAACACCTAAATATGTTCTTCCAATTAAGTCTACGGTTTAATAATACATCAAGCATTAATAATGGTTGTTTAAACTTACAGTTATATGTTCATACTCATTTGTTAAAGTAAATGCATTAACCACACAATTAATATACATGTAAATTACACTGATCTATTCTAATTTGTACATTTAATCCTTGAGAAGGATCAAAATAAATATAGCAAGTGCAAACATTGTAGTATGTACAATCCTTCCCCACTCGAATGCACTTTAAGAAAGGATTCGTGAAAATTTTATATTCAAAATAACAAGCTGAAAGTTAGGGAGTGGTGACTTCGACTATTTGACTCGTCCTTTTCAAATGCAACGCCGACTGACATACAAATCTATTTCATTGTAGTTTTACGGACAGCGACGCGAAGATCGTTCTCGACGAATGTCTAATTTCGAGCGCATAACTTCCACCGCTGACTTTATAATTCATGCATCTATTGGGTCTGAAAGGCATTGTTTTCTTATCATTCTCTCTTCTCCTCAACGTGAATGTCGGGAGGGTTCCTTTTACGGGAACGTATTGTTTTTGGAGGTTAGAATTGACACGTGATAGCTCTTCATCACTTATTCATAGCGTTTGATTCATTATGTTTCGTTAAAATGCTAGGGGTGGCCTCTTTTCGTATCTAACCCGAATGCAAACACTTTAAATAATGCATGGACTTCTTTAGAATAGGAAATAGCTGGTTGTAAACAGCAGAATGTTAAGACGAAAACGAATAAAGCTAATATACGAAACGGTTATTTTTAAAATTGCAATACGGGGAAGGTATCTAATGTTTAAATCTCATCAGTCGGCAATTTAGTTATGTGATGTATTATTTTATCTTACAAAGTTTCATATGAGCGACAGATTAAAAAAGTCTTAGTGGCTGTTCGTTGTTTGAACTGAAAATCTTTCTAAGACCATGAAATAGAATTACAAGTGTTTTCGAGCTATAACTTTCTACAATTCTTAGCGCTCATTATACCGTGATAAAAATTTTGATGAAATAAGGAAGGTCTTTGATAATGAATCGTGTTGGTTAGCTACAGGAAAGCGTTGTTATAATAAATTTTGTTTTAGACGTAAACTTTTTAAGAATAGACCTTATAAAAAACCGTCGACAACAACTGGTAGCTGTAGATTTAGACATGACAAAGATCTTTCACTATCATGCATATATACGGAAGTCAGTGGCTGGTAATAGTTACATATTGAGTACTCCATAACTTACTCCAAATCTAAGGACAAATCACATTAATTAATATAAGACCACTCTTGCACGTTTTGTAACTTTGTAACAGATGAAATTTACAGTTTATACATTTCAGAAATGTACACTTCCTAAGCTATTAGAAAGATGCGTTACAGTTGACCACATGAAAGTAATATTCCATCATGATAACACTTCTGTAGATATTTTCTCTCGAACATTATTTGAGTAAGAAAAATTATTTGGGTTTAATTCAACTGACCAAGTAATCTTAGCCCAGTCTCCCAACATTAGAATTTTGCGATATTTTCGTCAATAAATGATCTAAATGTACATATAATAAGCGCAGCTATTTTCTTTAAAATTTGGTAGTAGTAAATACATTTAGATTTTCCATGGACATGGTTGAAGTGCTTAGAATATTCCCTAATACTAATACAATTATTACATTTGAATCATAGTTTTTTCTGAACTTCCTAATACTAATACAATTATTACATTTGAATCAGTTAGTTTTTTCTGAACTTCTGATAACCTAGGACATAGGTTCCCAAACTTTTTAAAACCACGGTGCCCTTAATGTTTAGATTATTTACGGCGGTGCCCTTTGTATGAAGCAAAACTGGAGACCTGATAGTTTTAAGTCTAAAATCTTAAATTTAAATAAATTCTATGCTATGATCTCCAAATTTAACTTTTAGATTTTTATAAGACTTTAATTTTGTTTAAATACTTTGTGAATAATTCTTCGCGCGCGTGCACACACACTGTAACATTAAATCTAAAATTCAATATACAAAATAAATAGTATTTATTTTGAGCAAATCATTGTTGATTATATATACAATCAAGTGGAAAAAAAGCTGTTTAATAAATTAATTTTCATAAAATTATATTTTTCAATTTCTTTCGTTTTGGCGATACTGTGGCCGCGCCCTTGGAGAGTCTTTGCGGCGCATACTTTGGGAACCCCTGAACTAGGGCAACCATCTTTTATAGCAAGGTACCAAAAGTATTATCCTTTAAGCTGTTGTTCGTTTACTAGATTCTCTTTAAATATTTTTGATTTTTTACTTTTATATATGTACTACTTTCATTAAATAAGTAGCTTATTAATAGGTAAAATACAACTACAAAAAGCCTTCCTGAACGTCTGCCTCTCAGCTCTGGTATAACGTCCATGTGTTGCCTGTAAAATCACACTATAGGCAACACATGGACGTTAGACCAGAGCAGAGAGGCAGACGTTCAGGAAGCCTTATTGTAGTTGTACAAATTGAATGAATCTTGTAAATTCTGTTCCTCTAACTGCATATTAACTTTCACTTATCGCATGAACAGTTGATATCGGCGATCCTCACTTTTCTTTCAAACGTTGTTGGGTGTGATCGTATATAACGAAGCCGCGTAAACAAAAAATAATTCCTACTGTAAAGGGTATTAATACAAGTAAATGTAAATTAAAATTCCTACTTTGCAGTATACCGGCGAAAAGGTTGATTTTAGTAGAATTGGAGTATTTTTAATACATTTACATACATTCTTTAATTTTAGTACATTTAATGATTTATTCAAAATTAAATGAATTTTGCCTATTACAAAATTTTCTAGTGCGCGCCTCTGTCGCTTACTTTTCCTCAGAAGTGTTTACAATTACATAAAATGGTTGAAAAGGAATAAAAAAATCTGTATTGGATGGTGAAAGTTAAAAGATAATTTTCCCTGAGTGTATTAAGTGTTCCGATTCAGAAAATAGCAAATTTTTTTTTGTGCAAATTCACCCAAGTTGTGTCAACGGTTAATGTACCACCGAAGACTACTAAAGCACAAACTAAAAATCTTACCTAATGTTAATGCAACTAGAAATATCAAAAAGTATTAATAATTTTTGTTTGTGGTGAAAGTCTAACTGGATCATGTCTTTTCCACTTGTAACGATCACGTGCGCAAGAGTTGTGCATTTAGTATTGGTAAAGTGTTCCATCTACTAACCCCCCTTCAACGTAAGAGGGGAGTAGCGTTGATCATTCCTTCTCAAAATAAAATGTACGGGGGCAGGTATCGACTACTTCCGACGCGAAAAACGATTTAAAAACCGTACGGCACCGAACAAGTTCAAACCATCGATTTCTCTAAATAATTATTTCCAAGCCTGGCGCTTTTACCACTGCGCTATTCCGGAGTTTTTTTTGTAGGTAATATTAAACGACAATAAAGATATTACATTTTTACTTATATCTTTAGTATATTTTACTTTGATTATCCAGTCATATTCAGTGTGTTTTATGTAATGTTAAGCGTTGTAATCGGCGACGTATTCAAATGTATACATTATATTAAAATCAAAACCAACAAACATATTGACTTTGAGTTGGGAGGTTGGCACCCTCCACCACTGGCTTCCTTGTAACATCACCCATCATGTTTTATTGACATCATATTTATTATGTTATTATTACGAACTTTTGTTACCTTTTGTAATACCGCAATAACAATATTTTGTTTGGCAATTTATGAGTTTGCCCAACATTTATTGACACAATTAAAATTTTAAGTGAATTTATTGAAATGGTATTTATTAAAGTTTTTATATGTATAGTTACCAGTAAGAAATTATAATATAACTACAGTTAAATTACTTACTCGAAATTTGTGTAGCTGCCTTGATTGTTCGTGATAATCTTCTAATGATAACTATTGAAAATAATGAACTAATATAGCATCTTCAATTTATATTTCATGTGTTTTTAAGGATATATAGGTAGACGATGTATCAGTTGCTTTGGTAGCTATAACTGACACTAATTAAACAGTAATTTATACACTAGTTCAAGTGTACATTAGCAAAAGAAACCCTAAAGCCAACTATTCTGTATTAAATGGACTATTAATTCATTTGCACCCTCCAAATTTTAATACATAAACTTTTATTTAAAAAAAAAATCTTTGTGTGAGTGAATCAAAGAAAATGTTTTCCTAATAGATACAAATTTGAATTGTTAAAATGAAATGCAATAAAAGAATACCTCCAACTCGTTGCAGTTAATATTCGATTAAAAACTAACGTATAACAAGCTATATGAAATAATTATCATACATAGAATTTATTTATTTCAAATACCTCCATTATTTTCCAAACTCATAAATTTACAGACTTAGTTACGAATTAAAAACTCCAAAATTTATAGTAAATAAAATATCATTCCATTTGTATCTCCCCGAATCAGGATTGTAATTATATTTTAATAATTAATGCTGTTTGTCAGCCCACAAAATGTGGTTCGTTTTGCCGGGAAAAATGTAATATTATAACGCAATGTTAGTGATTTATTGTAACGATTATTATAATGTATATTATTATAGTTAAATTAAATATCAGCGGCTCGAATAATATTATTTTAATTACAAAAACAACAATCTACCATTTCACATGCTTCATATATCGCCGATTTTTCAGCCAAACATACAACGAAACGGCGGAATATGTAAATACAGTATGTAACAATGTATACGTTCAGAAAGCTCAGCTTTGAAGAAGACTTTGCTAGTTGTGACGTCCCAATAAGAAAGAACATATATTGGGGAAACAAAAAAAAGATCTTTGCCATACAAGAGCCTTCCGCATTAATGGTGTTTTTATTAAAAGAATATAAAGCAGATATAAAACTTCAAATTTATTATAAAACACCTTCCACAAAAATTTGCTAACATGTGATTCACCATCTGGTCGATAACGACATCATTCCACGACGTTTAAGTAATAGATTTTGGTAAATATGCAGGATATACAATCCAATCTATTTAAGATAGGTATTTCAAGAACCTCGTGTGAATCCGATCAATTAACATACAATGCGGTACATTGCACAGATACCAAATTACATATTCATATTCCAATTTACTAATTACATTGCATAATATAGAGTTTTAAGTTATCAAATAATTAATGATCCCTCGTTCGGTTAAAAAATTTCAAAACCAGCGAATCTAAACCAAATGCACAGCACATTTTATTCCTTTGATGCAAATTAAGTTTTGCAATTATTGAAACTAAATGCTAGGACTTCAGATACGCTCTTGCTCGTAAAAGATTTCTGTAATGTATTAATTTTTTAACTCTTTAGTAATTGCGAACCAAATAGAGGCAGGTGGGCGATGTCTATGGATATATTTCAAAACATGTTCCAAACTGGTATATAAAGCATTTCGTTAGTCTCCCTCACTATTGATTATTGTATATTCTAAGCTTTAATCCTAGACGGTTGACCGGAATGAGGTTTGTTATCCAAAGTCATATTAACATTTTATGAACAAAACCATCTAACATACAAAGGATACTAGGAAAGTTTTGCAAAACAGCTTTGTTTATTTAATTTTTTCAAAGTAATTTCCTCTATACCAAATACACAGCTCCATCCTCCGAAACCAATCTTTAAACCAGTTCGGCCAACTTTCACTAGTGAGTAAAGCACACTCGTTGTCCCAAGCCCGCTGGAGGTCCTCATCAATGGAACACCGCCTCCCTTTTGGCTTCATTTTCACATGCAGGAACAGTGCAAAGTTGCAGGGGGCAGGATCTGGACTGTAGAGAGGGTGCTCGAGAAGTTTCAATCCTGTCGTGGTAAAATATTCGGTGCAGCTTTGGCGCGGTGAACTGGAGCATTATCGTCATGGAGGAAACAGGTGTTCATTCTTGACTTTGGCTGCAGGTTCTTCATAGATCCAATGACTTTCGGCAGACACTGTTCAGTATACCACTTAGCTGTGACTGTCTTCTGTGTGTCCAAAACTACGCGTTCCACAATTCCAGTCGATTTGAAAAATACAGCATCATTTTCTTCTTTGCAGATAGGGATTTTCTGACAACTACGGGTGTGTTCTCACCATTAAAGATCCAAACATTGTTTTGAGCTTTGGTCGGCACATCGTAATAGTACAGCCAAGTCTCGTCACCTGTCACGATGTTGTTCACATACCGAGATTGTACCTTATTAAACTTTTTTATCATCTCCCGGCACCAAGTCACACGTCATGTCATCTGCTCTTCAGTCAGTCGATGCGGCACCCTGAGAGAACAAAGTTTCTTTACGTGCAAATGATCATGCGGAATCAAACGAATTGCTGGTGCATTTAGGCCTGAAGTGCCCTCTATCTGTTGGTAGGTCACTCGCCCGTCCTGGCCAAGCATTTTCCTTATAGCAGTAACGTTTTCCTCCGTAACTGACGTTCGTGGCCTTCCCGGCCTCTCAGCAACCTCCGCAGTTAAATTTCCCCTTTGGAATTCTCTATACTATCTGAATATCTTTGTGCGATGTGGACAAACATCACCTAGTGCAAGAGTCATTTCTTCGAAGCACTGGTCTATGTTTAAACCACGCACGAAATTGTAACGCAAAATTGCCCTTCCAAGCACCTTCCTACGATTCATTGTTGCGTCATATTGCAAAACTTTTCTAGTACCCTTTGTACTTAGATCCAGTAAAAGTCAATTTCAATGGAATATTGATATAATATTATACATTAAATAAATACATATGTATATTACGCCATTGTTTAAAAAAAACGTCAGTGAAAAAAATTTGTTTGTTTCGTTATGTTCGTAATGGTAAAACAAAAATGAAATTAAACAACTTATTTGATGTCATGTATGAAACTTATTGAAGACAAAGTAATACCATAAGATGCTACCAAATAAGAATATAGAGTATTAGTGCTTTACCCTGTTCTATATATAGAATTCGTACAGTAATTTAGAGCACCTAAAAAGAACATATTTTAAAGGCATGTCGACTACAGAGTCTAGACGTTCTTTTAAGTACACGCAGCCAAACGAAACCGCCATGCCTCTAACTAATTAAATCATGTTTAATTATCGAGCCGTCGACAGAAGACGCAAAGCATTGGTACATTCGTAAAGATCCCAAAGGACCAGCGAAAATCTAACGAAAATTCACATTTAATTATATCAGTAGTTATCCAAGGAAAAGAAGATAATTCTATTTCATTCAATCACAATTTTCGGCATCTCGTGAAATAAAATCTATTTAATGAACTGGCAAGAAAATTGTAGTATCGCCTGCGTGAGAGAATTTACATGTCAACATTGCGGACGCAATAATACACGCAGAGTTTGCCGTGCAAATATTGTCCGGTGAACCGAAGAAATCTTGTCACGTAGGATGGATAACAGGATAGGGGTGGCAAAAAATTAACGACCCTTCCAGTATTTACATTTGCTCGTTTTAATTACATCATAGTATACGGCATGATAATAATTTTTTTTATCGTAATTCGCGTTGTAAACCAAGCAACTGCCATGTACACTGCCGTAAAATGCGAAATGGCATAAATAATTTTCAACGAGTTGTCACGCATCTGTTTCGTATGTATATATTTATAGTTTTCATTTAAAATGCATATAGCCATAGATACTTTTATGTATAGGTTATACATATTATTTCATTACAAAACTGTTTTATTAAATTGAATAATGCAGGGGCATTGACCAGTCAAATGTTTTTATTTCAACGTCAATATTTGTACGAGGGTAGCCGTTTATATTTCGGGAACTGGCAACACTGTTAGTGTTGCCTCCGATATGATGATTGCATCGTGAAGTTTGTCATTTTTGACGATATATTTACCTTGACAGTTTTATTATCCAGTCGCAATTCCTATTGTTGACAGTAACAACTTTCGCTGACAAAATTTTGTCAGCGAAAAAATGGAATTAACTAACAATTATTTTTCATAACTTTCGGCGTGGATTATCTCAATAAGAATGCATCGACGAGCTGAATTCTTTATATGGTGATGAAGCACAATCGAAAATTACAGCATATCGTTGGTATTGTGAATTCAAACTTAGATGGCGTTCTTTGGACGATGAATTTCGTGAAAGTCGTGCCACAAATGCTGTGTCGGAAAACATTAATGCAGTGTCTGAATTGATAACGCAAGACCGTTATGTGACATACCGTGAGATCGAGGTATCTATAGGTATTAGTAACATTAGTGTGCATAAGATTCTGCATGAACATTTAGCCATTAAGAAGCTATGTTCACGTTGGGTACCACATAATTTGACAACCGCTCAAAAAAGGTCTCGCGTTGATTGGTGCCAAGAAATTCACAAAAAATACAATGGCGGTGCTTCAAAATACATTTATAAAGTCGTCACAGGTGATGAATCTTGGATCTATACGTATGAGCCCGATAATAAACAACAGTTGACTATGTGGGTATTCCAAGATGGGTCAAAACCAACAAAAGGTGTTCGCGCTCGAAGGACATCAAAACAAATAGTCGCTTGTTTTTTCGGAAAAACCGGTCACGTTGCAACCGTGCTTTTAGAGTTGTAGAACGGTAAATTTTGAATGGTACACAACTATTTGTTTGCTAAAAGTTTTTAAAGAAATAAGGAAAACAAACCGAAGACGACAGATCATTCTCCACCATGACTCTCACAGGTCTGTTTAAACAATTGAATATTTGACTGGGCAAAACATCAAATTAATGAGCTATCCGCCGTACAGCCCTGATCTAGCACCCTGCGATTCCTTTTTGTTTTCACACGTGAAGAATACACTTCACGGTCAACGGTTGTCTACGCCGGAAGAGGCAGTTGAGGTATTCAAAACTCATATTTTGGTGGTACCGCTTTCACAGTGGCAGCAATGCTTTTCGGATTGGTTTAAACGAATGCAAAAGTGCATTGATTTTCAAGGAGAATATTTTGAAAAGCAATAAAACTATTTTCGATAATAAAATTTTTTTTTTATTATCGAGGCTACCCTCGTATTAGCGATGCGCCAAAACGAGAAAAAGTTTCGATTCAAGTGGGAACTAAAGAATTCAGAAACAGGAATCGAAAATTCTGAGTAGTAAACAAAAAATCGCGTTAATTATGACGTTACGAGCTACCCAAATTACACATAAAAAAATATTACTCAGATCTATAGTATCAGCACCAGTATAAAGACCTACATATGAACTCGCAAAATTTCTTGCAAATTGTATTTCACAAAGGGAGTTTATAAACGCTGTTAAACTATGTTTGGAATTAACATATTTCAAATTAAATAACACGTTTTACGAACAAAAATATGGCACTGCTTAGGAATCTCCCATTTTCGCTGTAAAAGATATGTTGATGTATTTCAGCAGCCGAGCAATTGATGTTCGTTTGGGATGTAATGAAGAACCCCAGGCTGTCAGAAATGATGAATACATATATGGTATATGTAAATACAAAGTGTGAATGGCTATAGTAGAAAAAGTAAATAAATCTATGTAAATGAAAGATATATTATATTATATATTTACAATCAAAAACATTTCACAACTTGAGAAACAAATAACAGATACAATTAGCATAAATCACTTCCAGGAAGAATTCCACACATGAAAATATGAACACAGATAATTTGGTACGTAGACTTCCGCGGTGAAACTGCAGTTTCAGTGCAGTAGTTCAGCCCTGAAGTTGTCCCATACAAATGGGTACGAAACGTCGGCAGATATACTAGTGACGCAGTTCCAGCCCGGAAACCCAGAAGCAGATGCATGAACACAGATAATTTTTAGCGTGCATAAGATTAGTAATTAGTAAAATTTGCTTGAATTTTAAGTTTTCTAAAGCATGCAGGGGTTTCATTGAAATTTAAACATTGCATAAAAATAATTCAAATAATCTTTATTTAGATAATATTTTATAAGTTATTATAATACGGAAATAAGTTTTGTTATAATAATGATAACGTAGACATCATATGATTGCTTAAATCATTTATAGCCAATAATCAACTTGATTAGCTGACGCGTTACATCGATCACTGCAAAAGCTTTTGTCCCATACGGTATACTACATATTCTCTGTGTGTATATCTGAGTATATACATATATCCGTTTCTACAGACCTGTGCCATGGTCTGTAGGAAAATTCGAAACCGACCACCCGTTTTAATTAGCACCAGCGATACGAATACGTCATCATTATGTAGAATTTCCATCAGACTGATTAAATCGCAAGTTTCCGGGAAACATATTACCATCTGAAGCAGAAATGTGCATCATATCAGTTAATTTACATTTTCATCTGGACTTTTTTTATGGACCAATATGTATATCTGTAAACATAGCTTTTTTTGTATAAATTATTTTTTTAATATTAGTATATTTATTTTGTAATAATGTCTTTAAGGAATGTTTGTTGAAAGAATACAGATAATGATGGCATTTACATAGACATATCTTAAGTTCAACAGCGTATGTCTATATGTAATTCTTGCATTACTTGTAAACCAGGAGATTGGTTCATTAACGTATTGAGCCTTTTTGACCTCAACTACTATCAATAACTGCCAGGATGTCGCAGTGGAAAGAGCGATTGACTTCAAACTAGTTATCTACAGAAATTGACGGTTCTAATCATTTTCAGAGCGGTACGATTTTTAAATAATTTCTTGTCTCGAGGGTAGTAAGTACTTATCCCGGTACCCTTCAGTATTGAGCAGAAATAGTCAATACTGTTGCTTTTCTTATGGTTAAGAGGGATCGATAGCCAAGCCATGGAATATTTAATACGTACTGAATACATACTCTCGCTTCCGTGATAGTAATAAAGGAAAAACTTACGATTTATCTTTGCACTCGATACAAAAAAATAAACCAACTACGTCGACATAAACGCTATATTAACAAATTTTGTAAGAAGAAGGCACTAAACTAACCACATTTCAAACCTGCGTATAATAAGTCAAAAGTTATCACTTATAATACGCTGAGTAACACATACTACAAGGATAGTATTTTCCTTTTTATTACGCATTAAATCCCAAATTCTTTTAAATGTTTGATCGCCCACGGAATATCGTTGGCAAAGAAAGGATGGTAGGTTGCAAAATACTCTGTGCATAAAAAGCTTCATCGTTATTATGACAATAGAGCTCCTCGCACCAGTCAAGTCTCACCAAAATTGAGTCAAATGGGACTTCGCGTTAGGCTCCACTTTCCCTATTCTTGAAAGTAATTTCCATTAATTCACCAAACTCAAATTTTTATGAAACACATCGTTACAAAAATAGCACAATGATCGTTTTGTGCCGTAGTTTTATATATATATATATAGAAAATAATAAAAAAAGACTTAATGCATAACATCATTTCTAGTCTCACTCCTCGTCAAATCATCCCCACAAATAAACCAATATATTTACTAACGTGAAGGTAGCTGGTAGACACTGTTTGTCGTCCTAGATATGCCTATTTCAAAGACGTGGTATTGCCCATGCAACTCTTGGGTTTCTTCTACCTCCCTTGCCAGGTAAAGACTATGTCCCAACTTTAAATTCCCTTCATAAACCATTTTCCCTACCATCTTTCAATCTGTCTAGTCAACTTGGAAGAACACCGTTAACAAACATATCAAAAATTTGAGATGCTTTTGTCCAACAGTAGACACTTGACAGTATGCGCTTGTATGAATGACGATGGTTGTCTATTGACCTGAAGAATAATTAATTAACATATAAATCACCCCAATTCAGTCACTACAGCTTGTGACTGTTTTGAACATTGTTCGCGAAAGACCTATGTATAACATTTTAGAATAAAAAATTGTGCGCCTTAGAGGATTAAATAGAGAATATTTCTAATAGAAATTTTTCCATTTTAGGGTTGACCAGAAAAAGAATAATTTAAAAACTGTAACAGAAAATCAAAATATTCCTTCATAATATTTGTATGTCTTCTAAATTTTTTAAACATAGATACACTTTCATGATAAATTTTTGCAATTATTTATGAATAGAATACGATATTTTTTTAAATAAATGCTTGTAAATGTAATTTTAATGAACAAAAATTAGTATATATGCGATTTTATAAGTAAAATACGACTTCCTCTGTATATTTATATTTAAGAACACTCTCAACATCCTATTTAAGATATTACAACAAGAATACCAATTATTAAAAATATCTAAAGAGGACCAACGGTAATTTTATTCGTGGTTCATAAAAAAACTCGAGAATAAACGACCTAATCAGACAAACATACTTTTTCGCCTTTATCGCTGGGACCATCTCGTATCTACACAATGTAAAGAAGTTTCTCTATAGTTCATTTATGTACTTATACGCGCGCGTACAAATAAATGAGCCATTCAAATTACCTCAATTATTTATACGTTCTTTTCGAACATGTTCCGTGCCGGCTTCGTGTTACCGCCTTGAAATTTCTTAATTTGGTAACTTGATATATAAATGCAAACGATCTGTATGTAAACAAATAAGTTGCGGAATATTGTTTAACGAGATACGGTAAATAAAATTATGCCGAATTCTCATTACGTATTTGAAATGCTGCAATGACATTATTGTTATTTCTAGTGGACTGAAATGTTTACACTGATGTGCAAACATTTCAAACCTCTGTTAAATCTGTTAAATTATGCCGGTAGTATTTTTAGTACAAGACATACGATATACGTATCTGCTACAAGTAATGGGAAGTAGAAAAAAAATCTACCCAGCCATGACAAAAACAACTATTGTAATTGTGCGTTGCCTAGTTAACTTTCAATAGTAACAACATTTTTAGACTTACGTGTTAAATTCGTCTTCAAATTGTTCGTTATGTTTTACTTTACGAAGTATTTCTAACAAAAAAAAGATAGTTTTGTGAAATTAGAATGGCCCAGTGTTATTTCTTTGACAAATTTTTAACAAAAAAGTAGAGTTTTCCTAAAAAAAAGACTGTTAACGAATGACTGTGAGATATGGCGAAGAGATTCATATTTTAAAGAAAAATATAAGTAGATCAAAACAGTTTTGGTGAGATCGTAAATACATTGAAGACAAATCAAGAAGCGAAAGATGCTGGGACGTAACGAACCCTGTTCATAAAAATTTAAACAATGGTTCTCAAGGATCCTAGATTAAAATCTTCTGCTATTACTAAAAGCACTAACTACAAATGAAGCAAGCGCTTTAACAATTTCATACGATAAACAAAGCATGAGTAAAGTGGTCGGCAAAATTATTGACTTCCCATCAAGAACTGCTTAGATAATAATCTTCTCAAAACAATTTGGTATTTTTGGATGCAGACGTTGACTTTTTCTCTAAGATATTGACTTGTGTACGTCACTGGATTCAGAAATAAAATCAACATGCAATGGGTTAAAAGGGGTTCTCCAATTGCAAAGAAGACTGCAACACAATCACCTCGAAAGTATTTGATCTCTGTCTTTTGGCACGAAGCAGGGGCATTATCCACATTTAACTCTTTCCGACTTCTTTTTATTTAGAAATTTGAAAAAGCACCTTAGCGGACATAATTTTGAAAACGATAACCAATTGGAAAAAGAAATTCATGGATCTTTTGAGAACCAACAAAAATGATTCTTTTGTTGATGAAATAAAGTCGCTGCAGGACAGTTGGCGCAGGTGGATTGACATTAAGGTAGATTACGCAGCAAGATAGAAAAAACAATCAACCTTTTGTTTCGTTGATAGATAGAAAACTTTTCCCTCGTGTTAATGGATCGTAGTCAATATTGAGTATGAGGCGTCCAAAATAAAAAGTAAAGAATTTAATTTTTTAATTATCTCGTAGATGGAGGTATAAAATGTGAATAATTCTTTGTAAAAATCAAAGCTACATAAATTCTTTTTCGTTGATTTGCCTATTCATCACAAGACAACCGCATATTCACTCGTAACCACCTAGAAAGCATCACCAAAAATGACGGTTAAGTATGGCGGTCCTCAAGCATTTGTACTAATAAGAAAAATGAAAACGATTTACAAGATATAATTATAATTAAAGTCGTCAAACCGTTGACCACGAAGGAATTCCTTTAAGTGAAGGTGAAAATCAGTGCAAGGTCTGGACTGTAAAGTGGATGATCCAGTTGTACCCGTTCAAAGGACTTGATTGGGCATTGTATTTGTACAGAAATACGTGGCCTTGCATTGTCACGCTACTTGATTTATATGGTACGCCGGAGTTTTCTGATGATCACGCAATACGCATTAGAATTTATTGTTGTACCTCTCGCCATAAAATCCACTAACAAAATCCCTTTCCTGTTTCAAACGTTGCTATGATTTTTCGTACTGAAATTATCCGTTTGGCTTTCACTCTGGTTGGTGACGATATGTGTCGCCATTCCATTGACTGTCGCTTGGATTCAGGAGTATTGTGAGACACGCAAGTCTCATCTACTGTAACGATGTCGTCTAATAATTCATCTCCTTGCCGATCGTATCGAGTCAAAACCGATAACCGATCGTCAGAAAACAGTCTTGAAGCCTACCGATATCACAATTTTCGACACTTTAGTTTCTTCGAAACAATGGCGTACAAAACTAATTTTGAAACCTGTGGAAAATCAACTGATTTTTGTTGTTCACACCACGAACTTAACTTTCAGAAAACAGAGAAGGCGCACATGAACGAATCTGTCCTTGAATATTCTCACCCACTTTACTATCACTCATAGCATTCTTACCATACACTTTACAAATCTGACGATGAGTTCCGCTCTTGCCAAGTTTCTTGCACTCAAGAATCGAATTACAGATGGTATCTCAGAGATTCAATTTTCTTTAAACATCATAAACTTCTACAATTCATTCTCACTCTTACTCATTCTCACTCTCATTCACAAACGGATCTTATTTAAAATATAGCCCTCGTATACACGTTATGTTGCTATACATATTTTTTTGAGTATATTGTAGTTAAAAATTATTTTGTTACAAATTTATAAAAAAAGTTTTACAATTTAAATATGTGCAAAATGAGAATAAAATGAATATTAATAAAAAGAAGTTGAATAAAAGATCGTAGAAAATATAATAAGTAAGCTCATCAAGTATAACATCCGTGGAAGTTTTATTAACGAAGAATGCCATGTAAGAGGCAATAAAAATTTATTGAAGCAATTGTGAGTAGTTATAAATTCTTCTAAAACAATAAAAGAAAGAGAAATCTCTTACCTACCGCTACAAAAAGCTTCATTAAATCTATCAATCAAGCATTACATTGGAAAAAGATTGTACCTAGCCACCATGCGGTTATATTCCTCAGATATGAGAGTTAAGTCTTTCAAGAAGTTGCTGTCCTTGAACTTCTCTACTTTCGATTTTAAATAAAACACAAGTCCAATGATTTCGTAGCCTTGTTCTTCGTTCCTTCTCCAGTTCTTCTTCTTCTTCTTTTACGTCTTCAATCAGTGACTCGAAAGCGGTCAATAAAATGCAACGTGTAGAGAAAATGTTCACGAGAAGAACAAAAAGGTATTCGAAATATAATTAAGATGATTTGAGTAGAGTTTATCTTAAATTCTTATTACCAACTGTAAAAATTTAAACCCGTTGGTAAACACGACCATCTACATAATTAAATGATGCTCGATAATCTTCTACGAAATTCGCTGTGGTCTGAGTACTTAACTTTAATGTCTTTATTTTTGCGTTTAACGTATTTGAGGATAGGTTTTGATCTTGGTACTGTGTTTATTCGCGGTAGGTATCTTTTCATATACATACATACATATACTTTAGTGAATATTTATATTTGCATATACAGATATCCTTTTCAAATTTAATGTTAGTTATTATAGTATACGTATACAACGTATAGTATACGTACTACTAACATTAATCGATTTTGATCTCTAACAAATGTCAAAGATTGGTAGTAATGTTCCTTCTAGGTTAATATTTAATATTTTTGCATTAGCATTTCATTTTTAAATAATAATATTCTAGGTAATTTTGATGGAGCCTGTGGTTGATTAACTTTAATCACTGAAGGTTGATATATAACCCCTTTCCACATTAATTTTCGTATTCTGATGACAACTAAGCTGTCATCATCAGCAGATAATTAAACAGTGTCGCACCTGGAAAACTACGGCAGAATACGCGTACGAAAGAAATTCCGCACACGATCTGTTCCGTTGAAAGTGTGCCAAAAGGCACATTCTAGTATGCGTTTTGGCTTTCGACAATGTCGAAATACGTATACAGAATACGAAAATTAATGTGGAAAAGGGCTACATATCAACCTTCAGTGATTAAATTAATATTCTAGCTAAAATGAATATCTCTAGTTATAGATTGCTAAGATGCAAAGGAAATACGATTTAATACTTTTATATGCAAATATTAAATTGTATTTTCTTCAGTTTTTGTAATTAAAAATTGATAGTGAATTAATTAATAAAGTGGATGATTTTATATATGCATACTGCAAGCTAGTTTTCATCTTAATATACTGTTGCAATTGGATACAATACTTATATTACATAAAAATTTCAAGTATGGCTACTAGTATAGTGCAGAATAGGAAATAAATTTATGTACGAGGGTGAATCAAATACAAACCGGAATTTTTATATTTGTATTTATTAAAGCGTAATGTCCTGATATATAAATACATTTTTGAACGAATAGGAAGTGTCTTTATGCTGCTGTCATAAGAAGAAAGTAGTTGTGACTGCGGTCGATTGCGTACAAACGTTTCGAAGGCAAGCACCATTTTTAGTGGAAAGAACAAATGATAATAACATAGTCATAAATCGGGACTGCAGGTAGAGTGTTTCTTTTGCAATTTCTAATTTTCGCGCCCACTTTGTAGATACTTTTCGAAACCCAAGATCGTCAGAAATGATTATTTGACGACCACCATAGCTTATTTCGTCATTAGAAATAATTTGAAAATCAATTTATTGTTCTTGAGAACTTGAAGGACATTCAGAATTTTGTCCTTAGTCATGCTAGTCCTCAAGTGCCGCGAATAATTTTTGTCTTCGGTATTTTCCCGCCCTCCTAATAATTTTTAATGCCATTCGTACGTGCGTCCCTTTAAAAGTGTAATGTTCACACTGTACTTGAAGTTTTTCAAAATATCAGAGGCTTTTACGTCCTCTGTCGTGAGAAATTTTATTATGTGTTGCACAATGGACGATAACACTTGTTCTTCTGAAATCGTAATAAAGCCTGAAAACGTGGCTAACGCTGACGTTATAACCTACTATTATTACGCTTGAAAGCCGCATTCCGATCTATTCAATACAAAGCGTGTGAAATAAAAATTCTAGTTTGTATTTAATTCACTAATTCACCAAGCTTTTCGCGATTACTATATGTTACACTGTTACACACAACCACACCCAACAACGTTTGCAAACAAATTGCGGATCGCCGATATTAACGTTCATGTGTTATGCAAAAGTTAATACGCCGCTATAAGAACACAATTTACAAGATACAATTCGATGAATAACTACAGAAATAATTGAAAAAAAGCTCTGGATGAAGAAAGTGCATATACAATATTAACAAGCATTCTGAGTTTAAATCCATACGCATAGAGTAACAATAATATGCAATTACAAGGAAATAAGTTTATATATCAGCCCCATCCTGAAAATAGTTTAGTCCACTGAATATATACTGAATATATTTCATTTGTGTTAGATTTACCTTTCAATCCGAGGAAGTCACAGTGTTGGCGAAACAATTGACACATTTTTTTTTATAGATTTTCATGAAGTAAAGGGCACATTAGTTAATTACTAGAATTATTTATATAATGCATTTATATTGTTTAAGTTAGGATTTGGCATGAACGTTAAGCAGTCTGGTAGGGGTTAAATACATTGTGTGGATAGTTCGTTATTCTTTTAATAACTAAGGCTTTCTCAAAATTGGTAAAACTAGATATTCGAAAAAGTCCTTGCCAATTTTCATACAAAGTTTTGTTTTGTTTCAAAAATGGAAATTGAATGAAATGTGACATTACACATAAAGTCTTTTGTGATCAAATTTTCATTTGTACCTTAGTCTAGAATTATTATTTAATACATTATTTGAGCTATGCGTCTCACATAATTATTAAGCAGCGTGGAGGGTATTGTTACATTGTATAATAGTATTTGTTTGGTTACCTTGGAGTTTTCCAAAGTAGGTAATTAACAAATGTTCGACCAAGCATGTAACGAAGATGGCTTATAACAAAACAATAGAACTTGAATGGAAAATCATTATAAATTCTAAGAGCACTTATGAAATTTTACCAGTCTCTTAATTTGAATAACTTTATAAGAGCAAAGTGATGTAATAGTGATAGCAATTTTTAAAAAAGAAATAACAAGATTTTGCTCTGGAATTAATTAAAGGTTTTTCCAAAAAATGATGTTCATATGTTAATTCATTTTTAGAAGAAAGTTTTAATTAAAAAAGGCAATAACACATTAGCACGACAAATAACAACCAAGTTGTAATCATCAGCAGATTATTAATCACAGAATGGTATCTGAATCAGTGATAAAGCTCACATAGAAAAAAATCTATTTTTTCACTTTAAACAAAAAAAGAATTGTCTTAATTTTTCGCATAACCATATGATTTGTACTTTATCCATTTATTAATTGAAACGTTGTATTATTTCGACAAGGTTAATGACAACGGTCAACGACGGTAAATAAATATATTCATTGGTCGTATAACCTTGCACAATTAGAGATAGAATACTACTAATTTAAGAAATTTATCTTAAAGGTAACGCTACTGAGCTTAACTAAAATGATAGGCCAACAAAATTATCAAAAAATTAGAAATAAACAAATTACAGACGAAAAGCTTGAAATAAGTAAGTACGCAATATGGAAAAGCAGGCTAATAAATAGTCCAAAAGAAGATATATTAATAGATTAATGGAAATATAAGTTCGGAAAGTTTGAAAGCCTTTAGAAGACTCATATTTAAAGAGGCATAACTTTAAATTATCGAACATGTTTTCTAACCCGTTCCGAGGAATTAGAATAAAAATACAACAAATGTAAAGCCATAATGGCTTTTCAAAGTTAAAGGATAATATCTCAAGGTCTAGTGGTACAAAATATCCAAATAAGTGACAAGATATTAAGGCTAGAAATACAATTTCAAATATTTGAAAAGATTTTAGGAAAAAAAAGCTTCAAGGGAATGTCCATTAAATATATAAGATTAAAAACGTGGAAAGCATGAGAAATTAAACATTTTCATATCTGCGTCTAACTTTCCACTAATGGAATGTAATTTAAGTCTCCTCTATTTAGAATTCCCGAAAAGCTCATATGGGTACACTCTAATATTACACGTAAGACGCCCAAGTTGAAGCTCATAAATAATATGACTGGTCTCTTTTTACGACACCGATGCCATAAGAGAGTCGGCCATTACATCACGATGAAACATTAGGGCTCATTAGTAGAGTGCGAAGGCAATGTGCGCACAGTCACGCTTAAATTACAGCCCCCACAGTACCGTTGACTAAATCCCCCAGGTGGCCGAGGACGTTCCGTTAAAATGATCTAGTAGTGGTGTGTGTAAGTGTGCAAGGTAGCCAGTGGCTCGCACTATCTATCTACCTTTTGTGAGCAGGTATATACACCGGTACAGGAGTGGCCATAAATATCAACTAGTTTCGGGTCCGGGCAGTACAAAGGATTTAGGTGCAGAATCCGAACGCGCCGTTGTAGCGTAACATTGTCCGTTGTGGGACTGCATATTGAAATGAGGGTCTTTCTCTCTATATCTTGACCGAGCTTATTTACGGAAATTCACTTTATCATATTGGCAGTTATATATACAGGCAGAAACGCTGATATGTAATATGAATTTCGTTGCCGTTTAACTCTATCTGTCTAAGTTATTGCCTTTGTCGTTCCAATATTTCATAAAGTTCTCCATTCTCCATTGGACGGGATCTATACTGAATTTCACAATAAATCAACATGTAAATCTTTATTTGAAATACAAAATAGTATTGATATGCGAATTGCTATCAATTCCGTGTATTTATTTTAACAGAAATTTCAAAAAGATCACATTTCCTATACAAATTCAAAAAAATGTATGTCAAGCACAGGTAGATGATTTAAAATAAATTTCTTATGCCTGATCTTGTAGACAAATCGATTTTCTTCTTCCACGTTAACATTTTTAGTAGCAATCCTTCAAACATAATAAACATAATCGTAAACATTACTCTATTATTTCGGTGTTATATAATTTAGGACATAATAACCTATCTTTTAAGCAATAATATGTGGTCACAGACTGAATATAACAAAAGAGTAATCATCAAAATACATATAAATGCATGCTTATGAAATACATAAAAGCAATCCAAAGTTTTCAAACACAATGAAAGTGAATGAAATGAATAAAATAGTAGCAGTGGTAGTAGCAATATTTCCACCCGAATGAAAATGAAAATTTAATAGTAATTATAATCTATACAAAAATACTAGGTGTAACATAAAAAGCAGAAAGCGAAAGACAAGAACTAAGAAAAAAAACTCAAATGTACAACTGCAATGAAACAAAAAATCTAAGACCTATTTGATGATTTTGTTTTTCAATGTAGTCTCCTTCATAACTAAGACTGCAACGACTTTTTTCTATTCCAAAGAAAAAGTTTCAGTTAGTTTTAGAAAGAGGCAATAGTCTCCTATTTCGACTGATTATTGTCTACAAAATGGCGTTCTCTGAGGTATTTTTCTAAATTTATGAATACAAGAGTCGAATAAAATCAAATCCCCATTTCACGGTGAATGGCTATCTAAAAGAAATTGCACTCGCGGGGGATGGGTTGGATTTTGGTTGCCTTGCCAACTCGCGCATCATTATGCAGATGGGGGGGACTTCTTTACAACGCAAAACTGGACATCTTATCCCAATAGCCATATGCTACTTTGTTAATCTATTACCGTAAGAAACAGCCGTTATTGAAATCCTCTTAAGCGTGTATTCAGGGAGATTAATCTCTACTTTGTCTCAAAAGACTGCGGATCATCTTCCATGCATTCACGACTAATGCCTGGTCTAGGTAGATGATGTCATTCTGATAGTAAAACACGAGAGCAATTCTCAGAATAGTAAAGAAACGAATATAAACTTCCGAAGTTAACTATTGTTATTAAAAAAAAAATAACGCGACAATAACTGCAACATGAAGCATGTGAAGGATAGACGAGAACGACAAAACTAAATTATAAAAAGAGGACAAAACGATCTTTAGAGAAGCAAATGTTTTATGTACCTAGGTGTATTATCGAACAACAAATGCGAAGGATGAATTGACCGAGGAAGACTACACAATGCAAAAATGAAAAATTTTAAATCATATATCGATCGAGCCTTTTACATGATTGCTGAAACTAAAAATGTATAGAAAATTGAAAAAAGTATACTAGAAATACTAGAAATGTGGGATCGAATGGTTTTGGCCAAAATATTTGACGGTAAGATAGACTATATATGAATAAAATGGTGAACAAATACAGAAATCTGAGAGATCTATAAATAAGATTCAAAACAATGTAGTGAATGCATGAAAACTTTATATAAAAATACTAGATATAACATAAGGAGCAGAAGGGGGGAATTAAGAAAAAAAAAGAAACTCAAATCAACAACTGTAATGAAACAAAAGATCTACATTTTTTATCTAACTATTATTGGATGACTTATTCAATGAACAGGGAAAAATAATTAAAGAATGTAATCTGGAAAATCTCAAGAGAAAAGGGAATAAAGTTTAGTTTTAAAGGAAAAACTAGAAAACCTTGTTTCAAACTAACAGATCTTCAGTTTCACTAGAATAATTTCATAGACGCAACAGCCCTGAAGATGTACATTGTGAGAGTGGACGAAACGTCGAAAATTGAAGTAGCAGTTGAGGACACTGTTCCGGCACGAAATTCGGCAAGAAATCGTCACGAAAAGTATGGAAAAATATCGGAAAACAATGAGCCTCAATGGCCTGTAAACTTCTACATAAATAAGTATAATAAAATGTTTAAAACTGTTTTTATAATAGCTACTATACGTAGTGTTTTTTACTTGCTATTTTTATTAAGGATATGTATTACCTGCCGTGAAAACCATGTGGTAAAAGTGTATGGCAAAATACGTACCTGAAACAAAAAAAAATAGTTAAAAAATGTTTTTAATATACCATAAAAGACATAAATGTTAGTAAAAATCTTTGGATATTCTATGTTATTTAAAAGATTTGTTGAATACGAATTTCTAAGCTTGTTTAACAGGCCATGATAGGAGGGAGGATTTGTAATTATTGAGCTTGATAAAAGAGAACAACATTAATAAAAAAATTGATTTGTTTTTCAAGTTAGCAATCCTTTAAAAGAGCTGCCCAAATTTGCTTCAAAAAGTAAATTGTTATTAGCTTAATTTGAAAAGTGAAAAAGTGGAGTACCGTATTTTTAATAAACAAAAACTAAGAAATCAAAACTGAGCTTAAGTTTGTTTATGAGAACTAATATCAATCGAGTACAACCGTAAAACGATATATGATACATCTAAGTTTAAACCTGGCCAGACGATTATATTTGATAAACAATGCAGTGAAATTATTAAAAAAGTATGTTTGTATGATATGATATTAGCTGACCATCCGATAAAGTGCTTTTTTCTTATATTTGTTTTTTATTTTAAACACTAACTCGTTCAGAGATCACTACTTTATTGCACTTGATAAGAATGAGATTTTAAAACCTATGGAATTTTTATGTCTGAAACATCGAATTGATATGTCCTGTTTCTCATTAGGTACTTGCAAAGTTGTTTTATACCACAAAAGAAGTAACTCTAGTATTTGCTTTTTTAAGTTCTAGCCTCGGGATCAATGGCCATATGTCTTAGTGACTTATGACTGGAAACTTACTGTAGATAGAGAAGAGGTTTGAAAAATAACTTAGACAAGAATTTCACATTTCGGAGCCTATAGAAATGACTAACAATAACACCAAAATTCTGACAACGAATAGTAAGAAACCCACACAAGAAGAATAAAGAAAGGTCCTACTCTCTTCCAACATCAAATTCTGAATACGATTACTATTTTAAAACAATAAAACAACAATATTAGTAAGCAGACGTACATTTTCTTCAATTAAACTATTTATAAGTTACTTTATTTTATCTTTATGCAATTGATAATCTAGTAAAATATGATTTAAATCAGCGTATATGAATCCACATTCATTCTCTATTGATCCTATATATGTATATTTTATGGAGATGAGTTGGGTTATTGGCTATGAGCAAATTTCAATCTGGTGATTGCAGTGCAATAAAATCAAGAAACAGTTGTATAGTTGTACCATGATTCAATATCTATTTGAGGATGAATATAAGCACATTGTGTCATTCTGTCAGTGTGATCATTCGTTCAAATTTTATTTAAAAAGAATCTTTTTGCTAATGCTATTAGTACACAAAATCCAAGTACTGGCCTATATATTGTGTAATTGTTTAAGCTTTGTTTGCCTAATTCGTCTACTTTTTCATTAGGTTGCATATTACTATGACCTTTCATCCAGTAAAATCGCGTACTTATAAATTTTATCTTTAAGGCTGTCACCATATATAGTATATCTAAAACAATAAGGCTGTTTTATTATACTGCGTGGGATCTTGCAGATTCTACAGAACGCTAGAATCGGACATAATTACAATATGACTGTACTTTCTTTAGAATTTAGGCAGTATTTTAAATCTTTTAAGATTGTCCTAGTATGTATTTATTTTATTTAACTATGTATTATATACATACTAAGAAACATTTATTTTCCAATATTTATAAGTGAAATACGATTCGCAAGTTAAAATAGCGTTTAATTTAAATAATTTAATAATACGATCAAAGAAAAATTTTAAATGGACTGTACGCGTTATCTTTTTGACATTAAGAGCAAAATTTCAGATGAAACGTATTTCCTTTGCGGTGTTCTGTTTCAAGAAAGACGTAAAATGATGGCCGCGTAGGGACCAAATGTACGACTTTAAAATTTCAAAAGAAGACAGTGCGCTGCACACGTCAAAGTCATTCACGGTAGGATGTCCGTAGATCATGCGACTTTACGTTAGTAAACTGCCAGGCCCGAACACGACAACATCTATTTCGTATAAAAGATGAACTTGTTCTTATCATATTACCTACGGTCAGAGATGGAGAAAAAGATAAAATCGTGTTGCATGTTCTCTGGAAATGCGAAGAGAATAGTGGTGTACAGTAAAGTTCAGAAATTTCAAAACTTTACATTGGCAAAGCTGATAGATACAATAAGACTTCATAATTGTTCAAATTATTTTAAAAGAAAAATGTATAAGGTTTCAGAAAGAATTGTTGTAAATTATGTTGTAAGAAAAATACAACAGAAGTAAGTTTTATTATAAGAATATAAAAAAGACGTTTCTTATTTGACCTTCATATCTTAACAAATTAACAAAACTTTAAAACAATCGATTTAAATTTGTCCTCAAAAGCAGATTAAGTATTTTTCGAATTTCCACATCAAAAATGATATTTAACAAACTTTTTCCGAAAAGTAAGAATATGGACTGCAAGCGCATTAACTTACATTAGCATTACTTACCAATTAAGAATTCTGCCATTGACAAAAAATAAGGTGTTTGACGGAGTTAGTCGGTTCAGAAGCAAAGTAAATAAATCTTTGAAGGAGAAGGATTATTTTATGTATAAAAAAATTAAAACGGGTGTTCCCTGAGACAGTGTACTATTACCTATTCTTTAGCTTACATTTCTTATGATTTGGATTAATAGAACGCTATCATTAAATTTTCGTTGGTTAGTAATTAGAAACTTTAAAAACGAGTATTATATCAGTGGCAGCCAAAGGGGTGGTTGTGGTTCATTGTTATTTTTAATTTATTGTGATATTAAATATGAGTTTTACTTATTTTCACCTAACCATTTAATTGAAAAAGTATTCGCTATTTCATAAAAGAAACTGGTTAAAATTTTTCAGGGCGTCTTGGGAAAATCTAGATTTACTTTAGAACCACTGCGTTATGTTGTTACACACTAATAGAATGCCTCGTCATGGAAGTGGATGTCTAATAGATACGAGAAACATATGATAAAATAAAATGTAATAAAATATCAAATGTAGAAAACTATGTTAGCTTATGAATAAATGTCACTACTACCGAAGAAAAATATACTATTTATGTATATATCTAACCGATAATAAAGCTGAAACAGATTTACAGGTACAGCTCTTCTGGTATGCTAGCAAAACCGAATTAAATATGATGGAAAGCTATAAAAATAAAACCTTACGAACAGTCAATCATTGATGGTCTTAGGGGTACACTCATTTATGGAGATAGAATACTAACAGCTTACAAAGAAATCAGGAATTTCGTAAAAAAACATACAAAAAATATAACCACTGCGACTTCGAAGCCGCATATTCCTTGAACAATCAACGATCTAACCCTTTAGGGCCTCACAGCCAGCATGTTAGTATAAGAATTAACGTTCTCGAGCAAAAGTCAAATTAAAGAATAAGATAACGTGCTGAGAGTTGTGACCCCAGAGAAATAGAAAAATGCGATAGTTTCCTCTGTGGACACGAGACATGACTCACTTGTATTAAGTCATAACCGGTCCAGTGGCGTTCTCATTCGGCAGACTACTATTTCCTTTGCTACTTGTGGGCATAGTATGGAAAAGGTATAGATCAAAACTCAAAAACAAAAAAGTGTGAGAAACAAAATTTGAGCTGCGAGACACGGAAAAAACAATTAAAAATAGAAGGATGGACCATGTTTACGTATATAGATAAAGATACGTAAAGTTGTTACGGCCAACACCACATAGGAATTGAATATAATATCAGATGGAAAATTTCTGTCAGCTAGATATGCAGAAGCTAAACCAAGAAATTCCAGAGAGACATGAAGACCAGTATTAATCTGAAGGGAATGCAATAGAATAAGCTGTATGGACATCTCAAGTAACCTTAACACTCCATTAATCGCACGTCTTCTGAGTGATACTAAGGGAATAGTTATGTGCGTAGCTAGCACATGTTAAAACCTGTAAACTCTTCCCAATTGTTATCCTCCTAGTCTACCGAGACCTACTTACCAGACGACATGCAACTATTTATGCAGCACTAGTGTGGTTACCAGAGTGTTAAATCGTAAAAAAGACAGTTAATTAAATTTCCTAAATATAATAATAATGCGCAGTTTTAATTATAGGATAGAAAAATAAAATTAATTCATAGGATTTAATTGTAATTACGCCACTGTTTATATCTGAATAAAAATATTTAATGAAAAGAAAAAACAAAACCACCACAAGGAAGTGAAAAGAATTGGGATATGTATATCTTATCGGATTATATACCACAGTGATATTCGAAATTACACAATATGCTAACAAAACATCCTCGTTACTGTTTCAATTCCATACAATACAAATATAAGGTTCGGATCGGAAACTGTAATGATTGTAAACGTGTTTCGTGTATGTATTTTGTCAAAATACACCTCTCCCACTTTGTCCGTCATGCCATGCATAACACTGAGTCATGTAGTAAAACGATATCTGTGAGAAACTGCAACGAACTTTAGAGGAAGTTCCTTGTTGTTTACAGTGGACGTCAAATAAGTTAGAAGCACTTGCGAGAGAAAACAAACACGTGACAACTGATTGTTTATAGACTCCAAGAACAGTTTTCTTTAGCAATTGACTCTGCGAAATAGCTTCGGGCGAGATGCTTAATGCTTCGGTAAATACGGATGATTATTTTCAATTTATTATATTTACTTGGCAGTATTATATAATGCGTGATAGCTGTTTTATTATAAGACTGTATAGATGAGAACTTTAGATTTTGTATTTAATTTCCTAATAAGAATAAACTATTATATTGTATTTGTTGTCTATAGTATAAAAATTTAATAGCATTCAACAATAATATAAAATTCTGTAATATAAATATATACAAGTTATACTCTAAGGATTATTCAAACCGGAAATTTATACTAAAATAGTAAAGTGCAACATATTTACACATAATGCATTTAATAATATCGTAATTATTAGAGCCTTTACTCTTTTCTTATTGGACGCTTAGACTCTTGGCTTAATATAGTATATGTAATTTATGTTTTGACGTTTCGAGGGAGGGGGGTGGCCATTTTCCAAGTTATTTATTTTCTCAAGCTGCTAAACCATTTACAGTTATATATTTCTAATTGTGAACAATATTTTTATATATACGTAAATATTTGTATTAGTTACATTTGTTAAGAATATATTCTTTTATTTAATATTGTATAATTTACGAACACAAGCATTTTTATATTAAGATTTTTTTTTAAAGTGTGTACTTGCCAAAAGAAATGCATTCCAAATGTTTTTAGTTGATGCTTTGTAAAAGCAACATCTGTTATTTCTTTTTCCTTTTTTTCTCATGTTAGGTACACCTGCGTGTGTATTCGTAAGTTCCCTTAGTTGGACGTATATACAGGGAGATGCAGACGATTTATTATTTTTAATTCTTTTTAATATATGAAGTTCTTGTAAATATCATTGAGATTGATAATGGCTCTTCTATCATTTATTGTGTTTTGTTCTTTTTTTTATATGTATAATTTTCTTACAGGTTTATTGTAATTGTTTTCTATTTCTAACATTTCGGTGTTGTCAAACTCGAATTTATGTTTTTTTCTCCAAAGCATGTTTAGATAAGACTATTGCATTTATTTTGTCACTGGTTAGACTGTATTTTTGTAGGTATATTTCAAGGGTTCCCAAAGTATTTGTATGCGCCGCAAAGAGTCTCCAGGAGCGCCGCGACAGCCTCGCTCTTACTTTTAAAATGATTCTCTGTTTCGTATTAATTAGTTACTATTTCTGATCTCAAAATAAATGTGATTTTATTTATTTATCGATTTATTTACGTTTTCCTTCTCCTCCTTGTTACAATAACAAAAAAAAATTTACCAACTATTCACAAAGTATTTAAAAAAATTAATGTCTTATAAAAATCTAAGAGTTAAATTTAGAGATCGTAGCATAGAATTTATTTAAATTTAAGATTTTAGACTTAAAATCATCAGGTCTCCAGTTTTGTTACATATGAAGAACGCCGCTGGAAATAATCTGAACGTTAAGGGTGCTATGGCTTTAAAAATTTTAGGAACCTATTGCATATTCTTTTATGTAGATATTGTTTTGTTTGTCCTACATGTGTACCTTCACAAGGCTGTCAGTTTATTTTGTATATACAACAAACATAGTATATACAAAATGAAATGCCAATCTTGTGTGTGTGTGTAGGACAAACAAAATAATATCAACATAAAAGAATATACGAACACAAATTCAATGTAACAAAATAAATGCAGCAGCCTCTTTATATATTTTGTGTATGCCCTCTAAATGGGAAGAATAACTTATTTGGAAGACATTGCTGAAATAGCTGAAACCTGAAAAAGATGTTAATAAGCCGAAATATCATAAAGCTAACGAATATTTTTCTTTAAGCCTATTGCATTAAGAACACTCATAAATACGTTATGGATACTTGGGAGACCAACTGATCGAATCGTCTACCTTTCAACGCAACTTATGATAGAGATCAGATTAACACAACAATTAACTATTAGTAACGAAATGCTTACATTCTTAATACGTGATTGTAGACGTTTCGTTGCTCAAGTGTGAACAACCACTTTCATTCGGCTTTTGTGGAAGATTTGAAAAGGAGGGAAGGGAGGTTGCTTCTGTTTTTAGTAAAAGTAAAGCAAATCAGTTTTTGTAAACAGTCCAAGTTTGCCAAATTGTTTGAAAATGTCATCGACTAACTTCATAATAAAATTAACATTAATTTTAGCTGGTTTCTTATCCAAAATATCAATTACGATTAATCTTATTACCATCAAACAATTAATTACTAAACCATTGAAGGTCAAGTTTTGCAATACTTTCTTAATCACGGAAGCCTACTAAAAAACTTAATACACTTGGTCCAAGCCTATCCGTTGTTGATATCATAAGTTTTTATTTATCTAGCAGGGTTAATTGTTTTCATAATGGCATTAACACTTTTGATTTTACGTCTTTAATTGTTTTTCTTATTATCTACATGAATGATTTTCAATCTTGGGTTAGCATACAAGACCTGGACGTCTAGAAGCTGCAAATCCTGCTGAATTAGTTTAAAAAGTCGGCGAAATCATTGATATCGATGGAAATATGACTGAGAATGGATGAAAAATTAAATTCAACTACTTTTACTAATGGGCAAAAAAAGATGTGGGCACGTTTTGTACCATATCACTGAAGTGAAGATCAAGAAATTTCTGGCTTAAACCAAGCAGTAATCTACAGAATGGAAGTCGAAAGGCGGGCCAAAACCAAAGAAAATGTGTTTTCAGGAGTTAAGAATAATTACTCTTGATGATTCAAAGGATATTGTCCACAAGAAATTTGTTCCAGAAGAACTAGCTGTTAATGAAGACTACTATTTAGGTGTTTTACATCGTTTGTAGTCGAGAATTATGCGAGATAGATACGAATATCTAGCGGAAATGCAGCTGTGTGATAATGCATCACATGCAGATGACCTTAAAAGTTCGTGAATTGAACAAATTAGTCTCATCGACCATCAACTATATTCGCCTGATCCATCACCGTACGATAAATTTCTTTTCCCTTTCCCGAGTAGTCGTGACGCAGGTGCTAAACAAAATTCCGAAAGGTGGGATTAAAAAATTTATGAATGAACCACCATGGCAAATGTTGCGTTGAATCTAATGGAATCTATTGTGAGTAAATATTAAATTATAATATAATGGGTTTTGTTCTATATAACTAAAAAGTTCGGATATTTATTTAACATACTGTATATATAGTATGGTAATTGATTTCTGTGAGGCGATAGTCTTAAAATGAAGGAATACATATTGTGGTTAAGAGTGGAGATGGTTAGGGTATTAACTTTAGAAAATCAATGGGCGATATCTCAAAAATTTGGGCGTTACAGCAATATATCTAATATTTTACGAAAGGAAAATTGTTGCCAAGACAAAGAACGAAATGGAAAATATCGCCAAAGTAAAGCCTAAAGCCTTATCTTCATGTCGTAAACAGTTTGTTGTGTGTGTGTGTGTATATGATTAATGAAATAAATCTAATTTACTCTAAGAAAATATCCGACAAACTTCTTGCAAATATGTAAATAAGTTGTAGGCATTGAATTGATTTTTTTAAAGTATAATTTCGTAATTTCATGTAAATTTATGCCAAATTAATAATACCTACGCGGTAACGATATCCATTATTATAATATAAAGTATCCAAAGATAATCTGAGAGAAAACGATACCTGTTTAAAATACGTGCACATTTATATATAGTCGAGCACAAAATACACCAACCTAAAAGCAATTTCTTCGCATTAACGAAGCGGAATAATAATAAATACGAGATAATCAATTTACATACTAACTAGTCTGAGTGTTTGGTAATTACTGTTCAGTTAACGGCAGTAATTGCTGGCAATCTATCTTAATTTTCCATTAAAAGACGGTCGATGTGCAGGGTCCGAAAACAGTTAGGAAGACGAATATGTTTAATAAATTACGTAGAAGAAACATTTTCCCATTTAAATACACAGAGAAAACTACATTTATACGTTAACTACATATATACGCTCATTATACATACTGCGTGTTCTGGATTCCGAAGTTGAAACTTTAAATTGCTGTTTTGAAGAGGAAATATACTAACGTCACTAGGTTTCTTTGTAAGAAAGGATGCCAGAAAACTTCTTCAAAAGAAAAGCTAAGGAGTACTTACTTTTCCTCTTTTTTGTAGAAATTTCTTAGAACGTCTACGTAAGCAATAAACAAGTTTCTATTTCTAAAGTGCTGAGAAAAAGAAAACTCCGTCCAATATAAAATATAAACATTTCTTAAAGTAACTTTTCGAATTTGCATTATATAATAATAGCAATTTAAACGCGGCCTTCACTAGTCACTTCATAATAAAAAAATAAGGAACAGCTTTGTCTTTTCTAGCTATAATTAAAATCATTCTAAAACCCATAATGATATTTATAAGCCCACTTGGTCATCATATCTTTATGTAAAATGTGGTAGTTCTTCCAGGCAACAATATTGTGCAATAATTGTGCTGAAATGAGTAATTCGGAAAACGCATAAATCAGTAGACTATTGAATTTTGTACACCTATTCTGTGAAGCATTTCCCTATTTATACTTTTTCATTGAATAGTAGTAGTGCCATTCAAAATATATAGTGTAATGCAATATGGATTGAAACAGGCTCTTTCCAAAATGAAGAACATATCGCAATTGAGATGCTATGAACTGTTGAACTTGTTGAACAGTTTTTCATATCTACACGAAGTCGTGTGCAATGTAAATCCTATTGAAACAAATAGGATTTACATTGCACATGCAAGGCAATCAATTCCGGTTGAGCGAGAATTGTTCAGTAACTGTGTCATCTAGAGATTCGGTAACATTCTCTACCCCCTCCTCCTCAGATTACCAGATATAAGCATTTGTGATTTGTTTCTTTTGGGACTAACTTAAGAGTTGGATAACTACGACTAGACCAAAGACACTCGATGCATTAAAACAAAGAATTCAAAACGAAATTCGTGGTATCTCAGATGAGCCAGCAATACAGAATCTCTGTGACAGACTGGAAGAATGAATACGAAGAGATAAACGGCATCTACAAGACGTAATTTTCAGATATAGGTAATTTGGTTTCAGATCTTTTAAAAACCTTGTTTGTCTAATTTGTGGCTACAATTTTTTTTGTTGGAATTCTGATATCTTTTTAATGATCCCTGTTTTTTATGTCACATTGTGTAAACACAGGAACTGAACTACATACATTAAATGCAGCTCAATTTTAAAAATATGACATAATATTAAATAACCTAAATTACGATAAAAGCCCTATTTCCAGCATACGTCGATTGCTCTTTAAGATATCGAGAATAATTATAAAGTTGTATTCCTAACATGAAACTTCCGTTTCGAGGCATCTGCCCCGACTAACTTTCTAAGTGCATTAATAATTTTCATGTCTATTAACATGCACACTAAAACCGTATTTTAATGAGGTGTCTTTAGCAGATAGAACTTTACTAGAAGCAAGTTAAATAACTACAGATAAAGTTTGTCTTTAAATTTTCCTCACATATGATTTTTTTTTAGATGTATTCGAGTTATTTTCTAGAGAGACTATTTTAATCAGATTGAAATAATGAGGTATATGCACATGTGTGTCAGACATCTTTTAATTTTCAAAAAGGGAAACTGGCACAGCATAAGACATAAGCTGCAACGTTTTAATTTTAACTAAAAACTAATAATGGTTACTTTTATAAAGTTTACAAGAACGTAATATATTTATAACAAAGACGGATACACTATTAATTTTTTATATTAGTAATGCTAGAGTGAAAAAAAAGAGAACGTATTTTTTACCAGACTGCATTAGAGCTTCGATGGGCAATATTTGACGGTCAATGTGCTAACGGTCACGCAAAGGGGAAAGATGACTTTTTATTCTCTATATAGCCAAGGCCGTTTCAGAATTGGGCCCCTAATTATAACTAGAGATCAAGATTAAGTTATTTATGATGTTCGTTATTCTCTCGGCGTATTGGCAATATTTTCTTACCGCGCGCCGGGCTTTACACGGCAGTATCTCTTTTATTTTACTCTGGCCTCCTTGTTTTCTTGTCTACGCTATTAACTTTCGGTGCAGGCAGACACCACACGTTTATTAATATTGAGTCTTTTCACGTCCCAGTACAGCTATACCGTTTATAATTAATATTCCATACATGCTGATTTAATCGCAATTAATGTATCTATGTAGAGTATTACTATAGTCTTCGAGTTAATTTTCAGTTTAATTAACATATTGTCTTATACATTAAGTAAACTAATAAATTAATTGTTTAAAAGGTAAAACATATATATGGGAGTTTCAAGTACTAATATTAATACTAGTTTTTGTTCTTGGTAGTGATATATGTTCTTACACTATAAAAATTGTAATAGAGAACGTCTCCTCCTGAGACGGGAGAATGCTGATTTTCTACCTAAAAGAAACGTGCCCTACAGTTTAAAAACCACTCTTTTATAACTAAGGTTGAACAGTACTCTGGGTAACTAGCGATAAGAACCGATGAGAGGCGAACGCGTGTAGGCATTATAGTTTGCATCATGTCAGTGACGCGAAGATGCCTTGCAAATGAATTTCTAAATCGTTGTACGTTAGAATACACACGAAATGTATTTAAATGTGTCATTTTGAATATTATAGTATTTTACCATATAACATTATGGAATTATGGATTGTATAAGATATATTAAGAGCAAGCGCCAAGCGTGTGAATGTTAAATACCATACTATAAATTTGTATTTGATTTATTATTCTGTTAACTACGTGGAACATTCCTCAATATGATAACTTGCGTTTTTTGGCGCAAATATATTCTACATTAGAAGTTACCAACCAGAAGACAATTACACTGTAATGTACAACGAGTGAAAGACACGAGTTAAAAATTTAAAAAAATATGGCTATCAGTTGATGAAACTACAGATATTAAAAAAATTGTATTGTAAATGTACTAGTACGCACTTTAGGAAACGGTGAGACTTCGTTCCCCTTCTTTTACGCAGTAAAATATTACAAAACAGCAAGCGTGGAATACATAGTGCAAAGAATTAAAAAAAATGAGAAATTTCTTGTATTGTTAATCCAGGTTGTTTACAAATGGCGGTTTCAACATGGTTAAAGCTGGCTATAAAGTAATCTTTTCTTAAAGTGCTTTACTTAGCACATTTGCTCCACGCAATCCATCTGGTAACAGGTTACATTAAAAAGCTATCAAAAGCTTTTATTAAATCTCGGGAATTCCTCTACCACCACAGCTGGTATTAACAAGATGGGCAACGTGGTCTCAAGCAGTAATATACTACGAGAAACAGTTTCACACTGTTAAACCTTGTAGTTTCAAATTAAATTCACTCAGGCAATTCTATTAAATAAGCTACTGTTCACACATATCGAAATCGAGCAAGCTTTTCAAAATTACTCAATTGTTTCAGACGCTATCTTCCAATTAGAAAACAGCAAGCTGTATTTAAATGAAATTCTGCGCTTCGTTAGGAAATCTAACAGATAATATAAATACCCGTACAACCAAAAAATATGAAAATATTGAAAATAAAAATGCCGATTTTAAAACTATAGTGGGCAAAGGACAGTGTTTAAGTGAAAACCGAAGTGTGAAAGGGCTTTCTTAAATTCGCAAATATTTCTTCACTAGAGGAAGAATGCTCATTTTCCAAACATACAAACATATTTTTAGCCAGTCGGAAGTCTTTGACGTAGTCAACAATGAAAGGTATACTTGTGATACAATACGCATTTGCACGTCAGGGTACATTAAGAGGTAAAAAATAAAAACGTAACTAATTACATACATTATTTATTTAATTTATAATCGCACCTATCTAGTCTTCCCGGTGAGGGACTTGATGCATATCTGGAGCAGCAAAAAGCAGTAATTTTCATCAATATATGTCGGCCACAAGTGTCATGCTGTTCATGAAAAGTGCAAAGACCTATACAAGAATGGGCAAAGCATTATAATGAAAATAAAGTTCAGTTACATCTACAAGACCAAGAAATCATAATTGGTACTGAAAGAGAAGAATGAAGAGATGTTCATAATTACTATAAAACAATTGAAAAAGGAAGGTTTCCGGGGCGGTTAAGGGAGAATTTATTATAAGCTTTTGAAAAAATATTTTCATATGCTTTAGTTTATTTGTTCAATAAATGCTTCAATGGAGACACCAAAAGGAAGGAAACTAACATACATGTTCTTCATACTTAAAAAAAAGCCCGAGTTGCAGTAACTATAAATAAATATCGATAATAAATACTATCATATGAAAGAATGTTAAGGAATTTCATGAAACATGTAAATATACTGATGACCAAAAATTAAATGGAACTTCAGAAAATATTTAGTAGATGATAGCCAACTGAAAGATGGCTATTTTGGAGACCAATTTTTTTTTCTATGGAATAAAATCGTTGAAGGATAGGAGGCGTAAGTGCGTTGAAGCTAAGGAAGATTATATTGAAAACTAAAATTATCAAAAAAATATAGAATTTTTAGTTGTTAGATTAAAAAACTTTTTTAGTTCCACTCGTATTTACATTCCGAAATAAGTTAATGATGACCCAAATACCAGATCTCTCAATTAGCGACAATAATAAAGTCAGGTTTGTCAGGTGTTCATATCTCATTTCTAGTTTCATTTGACAGTTTGCGGTTTTTCATCCGTTCTGATTAACGAGATATACGCCGCTTTTAACATTTTGATGTGTTCATTACATTTATAAACGAACGGTCGCCGTTGTTTTCCCGCTCGTTTGGTATTTCGCGGAAAGTTAAGTTGACCGTTGTTGTTGTTTCTGGTGCTTAATGCCACCTCATCCGGTGCGGTTGTTTATGATTTGCCTTTTTTTATTTTGATGTATTTTGCCGGGTTTATTTCGCCACACGTTAATTAATGGCTTAAAACGTTTGTCAATCGGGCGCTCACGCTGCTTGCGAATATCTGTGGGCTGATTAATTGATCCGAATCTTTCTCCTTCTTCCTACTCACGAAATGATTCCCTCTTGCTTTCTCTCTCTCACTCTTTCTCTCTGCACGAACCATTTTATAAATGGTCGGTTTTAATTGAACGACAGGTTGTACATATCAAGAAATTAAATTGTGGATATTAATACTGATACGTTTTTAATTACGTCATTACAATTTCAATCTGTTGACCAGTTTTTATTTCCTTGACGATGTACATTTATCATATCGAGTACTTTTTGAAATTAATGTCTTTTTTTATGACTTATTTCCTTCATTTTCTTGTGACGGATGTTAACCAATGAGCAAATTGGGATTTTATTTAATGAAATTCAAGATGTGTACTGGAATAATGTTAGCACAAATTTTAAGTTAAAAAAAATTATATTTTAAAGGAGGAATAATATTGTACTATTGGAAATTTTCGAATTAAAAATGTATTTTACGACGTGTTCAATTTTAACCAGAGCTGTTAAAATTAAATTCTCATTTGGAGACAAAAAAATTGAAGAAAATAAAGATTGTCTTTGTCTTTTGTAAAAATACGCGTGACAATTGTGTCGCGATTTTACTTTGACATTTCTAGTTGCGATGTCAGAAGGTTCTCTGTTTTCTATTTTGGAGCAATAAGCAATTCTGTTTGAGCAGTGAAGTTTTTTCAGAAACAGAAAAATATATACAAAAAAAGAAATACAGGTAAAAGGCTTCAGTTAACAAAAATAAAGGCCTTGGTCATCCATGGAGGGGAGTAGAGTCGGCATTGTATCCGTTTGGTTAGCGACACGTGCTTCAGGGTTTAGCATGTAATAAATATAAATAACGACTTACCCTTTTAACGAGCGCTTTCTGTATGCAGATAGATAAAGTGGGTAAGACGGGTTGAATATTTACAGTTTCAGATATGTTTCAACATGAGGAATAAATGTTCTTACATACAGGGAACGACAGTTTAACATCTAATGTGGAATATACTTGCATAATTAAAATAATCTTTACTAACGCTTAACGGATCTGTTGACCTACTATCACAAAACAATCTGAATCATTCGTTAGCTGAATCTTTCATCAACACGGTTAACGAAAGATTAAGGAGGTAATTTTGATGAAGCCTGTGGTCGATTAACTTGATCACTGAAGGTTGATATTTAACCCCTTGCCACGAAATATACAGAAATTTGAATTTTCTTATTTTAATAATTAAATTTAAGTCCAGCTTAACACTGGTCCATGTTTTCTTATGCTCTTTTGGAGTTACAAGACTTAACTAACGTTTTTTGTTAATAGATAATAAAATCTGACGAAGTGTATATACCATTAACCGTGAATAAATATGACAACATACAAAAATAAATTACTAAATTTATTTAAATTTTTTTTTTCGTTCTGTTGAATGTGTCAAAACAATTAACTCTAGGTAAATGCTAATTTGCATTTTCTCATTTAATATATTTAATAAAACAGAAGCAATTTTTACTTGAAGGCTTTTGCCGGTACAAGGCTCTTCCACAAAGCAATTAAAACGTTAAATAACATGAATGTACTACTTCCTCAACATTATCGTATGCTGTACAAGCATGAAGCGACAGTCAAGTGAGCGCGCACAAATGAAGAAGCCGATTCTTTCTTGTACAACGACACGAAAGACGTTCTTTCGTTTCATGGAGGTACACAACTGATTGACCGGCGGTCTCATCAGCTGCGAATCTCGGACCTCCCGTGAGCAGCCGCCAGCGACCGCACAATGAAGATATCTCAGGCGGGCCACTCCCAGACCAAGAGAGCTACGGCGTGAGATCATTGTAATTTGGTTCGGGGAATCGCTCATTATTACGAAACTCCTCTTTTTCTTTCTTTTTTTTTTAGAGTTATCTCTTTCCCACTCTTTCAATTTAGCATGAGCACTTCGCCCAGGCAGCCTAGCCATCATTTCTTCACGTCGATAGCACGAACAAGCGAATGGATGAGTAAAAAATCCCTGTTTATACGAATTGCAAATGTACTTCTATTACTTATTATTCATGATGTAAAGCTTCGCATATCGGTAATTACAGCAACAGATAATTTGAGAGGAAAATAATACAAAGGAAGTCGTGTCATAAATAAACTTGAAGCAATTGTCAATTTTGTTTGGATGTAAAATTTTTAATATTTGCCCACAATGAACTATGCAATCTTTAATATAACATTCCTTCAAATAAAAGTTCTTTGTAATCCCTGAAAATACAATATGTTACTTTTGCTATCTGTAAAGAAACATGAATAGAGAAGTTCCAATTTCAAGGAAGCATTAAAACACAAACTAACTATTCAATTACCTTAGATAATGACATTATATACTATTTTGCAAGATTTTGTGAAAGGAGAAAAGATATAAGAAAAGCAGATTCATTAATTTTGGACACTGCAATAACGAATTTGTGAGCTGGTGCATTGTCTTGTTGAAACAACACTTTCTTCTTAGCCAAATGCCATCGTTTTTGCTTCATTTCTTCGCTCAAACGTTGTAATAAGTTCGCATAATACTCGCGTTGATAGCTTTTCCCTTTTCAAGTTAGTCAATGAAAATTTTTCCACGCGTGTCCTAAAAAACCGATGCCATGACCTTGCCTGCAAATGAAATGGTCTTCGTCCTCTTTGGAGTCGGTTCTCCCTTTTGAGTCTATTGTTTTGATTGTTCTTTTGTCTCGGGTGTGAAGTGATAGACCCATGTTTAATCCATGTTTATGAAACGGCGAAAAATTCTGCTTTGTTGCTGTGAAACTTCGCTAAACACTCAATTGAAACATCTTCACGACACTGTTTTTGCTCGAGTGTCAGCAAACGCGGCACCCATTTTGCACAGAGCTTTCTGATGTCCAAATTTTCAGATAATATGCGATGTACCGCACTTTTTGAAATGCCTACTATGTCTGCTAGCTCGCTCACTTTTAGTCGAATATCATTCAGTACCGTTTTGTGGATTTTCTTCACCATTTCTGGAGTCGTCACCTCATTTGGTCGACCACTGCGATGCTCGTCTTGGCAGTTCGTACGGCCTCGTCTAAACTCTGCTACCCAATATTTCACTGTTGTAAATAAAGGAGCAGACTCACCCAGAGTAGAACCCAGTTCAGCTTTTATATTGGTTAGGCTGAGGCCTTCCAAATAAATGTGTTCTATCAGGTAACGATGACCAATTTTCTCCATTTTACAAATTCACTGAAAACGTTCACTATTGATGGTTGTCAAACAAATACTAATCAATGTGGCGTTTTCAAACTTGAAACATATGCTTTATAGGTTCCGTACTCTTTAATACAGTGATATTTTTCGAACAAATACCGCCACTTCTAGGTCAGGCCGGGTACTTATGGGACCACCCTCGTATGTATGTCGAAGGAGCATAAATGCTTAAGCTTACGCAAACAAAATTTAAAATTTCAACTGTTCTGTAGGGCAAATGATCGCATTTTTATTCTCAAAAAGCTTACCAACCGATAAAATGCCGGATTCCTAAATTAAGAAAAATTGAGCAGATAATCTATGATGTCAGTTATTGAGTTAATATGGTTAAGCCATCCTGCTAAGAGGTCATTTTACCTTTTAGTTCATTTTGGCTCTTAAAAGAAGTTATTACTTGGTCTATATTTTGTGTAAATCATTGTATATGCCCGTGTTAATACTTTTGGTGAATATCAAAATTAGGTAGTTTTTATATTCTTAATAGCTTTCACTTTCGTAACTGTACTTATTAACTGCATTTTAGTGAATTAATTTCATTACGGACCAGTGTTATTATAATTTTTTACTTTAGGAGATTATTTTTTATTTAATTTTCTAGTTTCAGTTTTTTATGGTAAACAATTATTATCTTAAGAGGGCATTCAAACGCCTTCTGGAGGGTTCTCGATTTTAACTTCGGTTACAAAAACTGTTGGACATGTTGTTTTCTTCCACGTATCGTAATTAATTAGTGTTAATTTACTGAGACTAATTAGATATCCGCTTTTAAGTATTTTAAGTAGTTCTGTAATTACTTATCTTTTAATAACGATCCTTTCTCTTATTTCCTTCGGTTAAAAAGTGTGATTGACACAAAGTACAAAGATTCTAGATCGTTCGTTCTTGTGGTGTTTTAATCGTTGAGGTATTAACGTCGTTAAAGTTTGAACCAGAAGTGTTATAAATTAGCATTAAAAATAGCTTTTTTTATCGATATTGGAATCGGATTAGTAATGCTAATTATACAAAATAATCCGATTGGATGAGGTATATTTGGAAACAGTCATTTGTATGTACCGAGACCCCCCTCTAACTCTCCGAAATTTGGAGCTAGTTTCAGCGCCCTGGAGGTCAGGCAAATTATCGTTTAAGGTAAATGTACGGGCGTTTTAATTCACTATTAATTTACAGCTGAGAGCGGTGTAACAATCCTTATAGTTCTGACCCAGCTCCGTTAGATTTTTTAGGAGATATTTCAACGCAACTAGTTATTGAAGGCCAGCAAATTAACATGAGAAGTAGAAAAAATACTACATAAATAATGGATTTTCGACAATGCATAACTCAGTAAATGCAAATATAAGAGTACATACCTAAGCGTCCTAATGCTACGCAATTATGGTTGTGTTTTTCGAATCAACATCAACTTAACCACGGAAAAGAAATGTCTCGAAACAAAAGGAACTGTCTACTAATTGACGTGGTGCTGTTCAAATAACCCCTCATGGAATATAATTTAGGCACTTACACTTCACAAAACTACCCGGCTCGGTTAGAGAAAGAGAGCGTCGATATGACTCAGATATTATCATGCAAGCGACGCTATGCTCACGCGCATGACCAGCTTTATCACATCGCGATCGTCGATAGGTCAACGCGGTCACGTGAATGAATACATGCGCTACTACTGGCTAAACGACAGAACTATGAGAACATAGCATACATTTACAGAATCGTACTAATTACATAGGCCAACCATGAAAAAACTTTTTTTATAAAGTTTCCTCGCATAACTTTACGTTATTTATGCATTGTATGCGTATAATAATACCTTGATCTCTACACCTAATTAGTAATAAATGCTCAAAGTGCACTTTTGAATATCTGCGTGACTAACACAAAGAAAATCACGAAGGCATATACTTTCTAATCTGCAGGTGCATTTTTTACACACATATTTAAATTTTTTCCCTAACAATTTTGGAGCTGTAAGGGAGGAACAAAGGGAGCATTTCCACCAAGATATAAAGGAGATGGAGAAACGGTATCGGGGTCGTTGGAATGTCAACATGATGGGAGATTACTGTTGCACCCTTCTACGAGCAACTCTAGAAGCATTATATAAAAGGAAAACCTACACTCGAACTTTTACCGTGAAGAGGTTGAGAAAATAGATTTAGATTAATAAGTAAAAAACTGTTCATATTCAAACTCACACTACCATTGTAATAATAAATAGTAAAATTTTTCAATAACACTCTGATAACACAAGTATACACGGTTTTGGATGTAAGCAACCAAAAGCTGTTTTTAAGGTTATTTGGGGCGCTGAATCTGAATCTGCACTCCTTTTTTAATATTGGTTCTACTTTTCGAGATATTAAATAAACACATCTTTTACAATTTTTGACAATTAATCTCCATTTTATTCATTAAAAAGTGTTAAATTAGAAATGAAGAGCAGTCGAACTGAGTCGCTTGTACTGTTTGGGATCTGTTTCACGCATTACAGTCCAACAGTAGTCGCTCATCATGCCCTCGTCCCAAAATCCTTGGTATCGTTTTTCGATTTTCGCCAAATCTTAGTGTAGTCGCTCTCCTTGCTCGTCGCTTGTATCACCCAAGTTTTCAGGAAAAAATTCGATGGGAATACAGAAAATGTATTTTGAGAGACATTCTAGCTCCAATCTTGCAATAATTTTGCAACAAACTGTCGATTTTCTTCTTGAAATCCAGAGATTTGCGGTTACCAAGAAAGTTGTGAACAACATCTTGAAATAATACCCATGCTGCTGCTTCATTGGGCGTTAAACATTTTGTAAAGTTTCTGTCGGCCATTAATTTTCGAATTCAAATCACGAACCAAATCATTGAGTTCACTTTGCAAAACTAAATGTTTTTCCTCCATGTTAAAATCGCTTCCACTGTTCGTCGGTGATGAACTACAAGTTTCCATAGAATTTGCACTCGTACCTGGACAAATTGGCAAAGGTTCATTGCTCGCACGGGAAACTGGCTTAGACACTGATGATACTTCAGGATATTTATATTTTGCTAGTTTTTTTGTATTTAGACCGACGACATTCATCAAGCAAAAGTAACAATCATCTACATGATTTTTCGGCTCTCTCCATGACATTGGCAATGAAAATGAAAAACATACTTTTTTACCGCGTGACCACTTGTATAATATTGTGCTACACGCGTTACAAAACAATTTCGGTACCCACGGCTTGTGTTTGATAGAGAGAAACCAAAATAATAAAAATATGCATTTCTGATCACATTAGTAATAACTTTGCCACTTTTTCTGATCATATAACATCCGCAAACATAACAAAAACCCTTTGAATCAACTTTACAATTCTGTCTTTGCATTTTCACACGCTTTGGATTCAAAAAAAAAAACTTTAAAACTACAAATTAAATAATTTTTCTAGCGACGGTCATTATGATAGCGCAGTGCTGCCAACATGCGCGAACTCACAAACTAGAATTAATTTTGAAAAGCAAAACCCGGATTTGAATTCATCTGCTCTGATCCAAAAGTTGACCGGAATTTGTAAACTTTTGTAATAAATTACGGACCTTTAAATCTTAACTATATACATATTTTAACACCATCATACCCAACAAAAGATAAAGATTGCGAAAAATTGTTACGTGGTAGAAAAAAACTGATTGAAAATTTGGATTCAGCACACCAAAATACATAAGAAACAGGATGAACTTTAAAAAAAGTTTTTAAAAAACATTTATTGGTTGGCCTGCGTTATTTGAACGGAAAAAAATTCACGATAATAAAAAGATAAATGTTTGGTATTAGAATACAATTTACATTATTTGAAATGAATCTATCGACGATGTAAATCTAGTACAGACTTTGTCTCTGTACAGGTTCGTCGTGGTTCCAGGTTCGATGCTGTGATCAATTATTTGCTGTCGTGTCGGAACACGTATAGAGAATACGAAAATTATTGTGTGAAAAGGTTATATTAAACTTCAATGATTAAGTTTTGGATTTAATGGAAAAAAAGGAACACCGATAATACTAATAGTATAAAAAATTAATAAATAGATCACATCCCAACACACACAGCACATAATATTTAAAACAAAATTATATTCAAATTTACCGCCAAATCATACAGTGATTTATCTGGTAATTTTTACAGTGTAAATGCGGCTTTTTCATTTACTTCTAGTTTAAAAATAAGCTATAGTATGATTATCGCAGATATAATTAGCAATAATATAGGAATAATTAAACTCATCGAATGTAACCAAGTAATTAATAGAAAGCTAATTTTCCTCGTGAGATAAATTGGAAATTTCAGATTTAAAGACACCTCAGAACTGCAGACATCAAAGTAAGAAGGACACCGAAAGGACACAGATTATGGTCTCCTCATAACCTGATACGGCCTTCCAGTAATTAAGGTAAGTACAAATAAGAGGGTCCTAGATTTCACGGGCGGCCATTAAACTGCTGTCAATTAAAGTTACGTCTGTTCGGAACAATTCGCAGTAAAATAACTCCGAAAATAAAATAACTTCGAACAGTTTACGGTGAAACTGTTCACACGTATCCAATGGCAATCGCAAAAGTATTAGGAAAAGACTTAAGACCGGAAACTCGACCAACGTTTAGACATGTCACGGATTGGTGTGTACGACCGCCAGGTGATATAAACATAAGCCAAGTGCGTAATTACCCGGTGCCATTTGTCAGTGTGGTTTAGGAGTCCGTATTATATAACTTTCGTATAGTCGTGTACAAAATGATAGACGTGAGGGAATTAGTTCGTCAAGTTCTTTGAGAAGAGTTTGTTTTTTAAACAGTTATAATCGCCTTTTATATAATAAGAGCAAATTTTTTATCTGTACGATCATGTAACATAAAAAATAAAGTGAAAATAGTACTGAGGCATTTGATACCGTCAATCATGCAACGCTATTAAGTGTCTTAAATGGTAAAAGATTTTCTCTCATGTGGATAACGATGTGTTACGTATAACAAGTTAAACGGAAGTTAAACATTAGAGTATTTGTGTTTACAACATGGTGTTCTAGAGGGTCCAGTTTTGAGCCCTGCTTTATTATTTTTTGTGCGCATCTAGTATTATACAACCCAACTTCATGAGAGTGCATATACATTCTGATGATATTCAACTGTTACACAAAATCGCAAGCTTTTTTGTTTCGCAATGCAGAAAGTACATTAAATAAAGCTAACTTTTTATGATAAAATAGAGAATATAATATAGTAGTAATGAAAATATAACTTTTGTTTGCCATCTGTATCAACAGCTCTATTTCAAGAATGGATTGAATTGATTCTGTTGATGATGACCGAGGTTTTCTAATGAATCTTAATGAGACTTGGAGTGAAGAATTTTAATTAAAAATTAAATGTTAATGTCAATAAAAAAACATTGCCTCCCTTTCCCGTACAACACACGAATGTATTGAACGAAAAAGCTAGAACACGTCTATCTCGCCGGTCGAGAACAAAGTTCCCAGCGCGTGTACAGACGTAGCCATTTAACCAGAAATGAGCTTGATCACTAAACACAATCCTTTGATAAAAATCTTCGGCCAGTTTCAAATGAGACCAATCAGCAAAAATGCGACGCAAACGATGGTTGTTTGGCTTCAATTCTTGCACGAGCTGTATTTTATAGGTATGTAAGCCAATATCTTTACGTAAAATTTTGTAGTCGATGGACAAAGGCCAACAAGTTGAGAACGACGATGAATCGACATTTCGGCGTCTTTTTCAATACTTCGCGCTACAGCAACAATATTCTCGTCAGTACGCATATTTCTTTGTCTTGTTGATGGTTCTGAATTAAGAAGAGTAGAATTAGTGCGACAACGATCAATAACTGCACGAATTACTTGCTCACTAGGCCGATTATGTTGACCGTAAAATGGACGAAGTGCTCTAAGAACTTCGCGAACAGATTTATTTTTTCCAAGTAAATTTCCACAATTTGGAAGCATTGTTCTGACGTTAAACGATTCATGATGACTGAATAGAAATGTCAACATAGTTTGATATTATCATCTGTCAAACCATAGTTATCGATATCGATAGTTCTCATGCAGCTTAAAAAACGACCATTATATGTCACTCGTCAAAAAACCCATACCTTAGCTCAAGTAATCTCATGATTTTAACAATTTATATTCCAGACAATCCTCTCAATTTTGACAAATAGTTCACAACTTAGAGTTTAAAAGCTTAATTCAGATAGCAAAATTAACTTTACGATAGTTAAATATAGACATCAAATAAAGTGTATTACGACATTTTAAAAGCTATAGAAATATGGAAATTATAACGTAAATTCTTTTACTTTATGTTAATTGTTGGCAAGTTGGTGTTTCTGATGAGTTAACATATCTTGCTATTATTTTGCACATGACTGTACCTGCACCTGTGGAGTTTACTTCTAGTATTTCTAATGGTTCCCACTGGTACTGTTTCAGGTTATTTCGCGCTGTCTTACTTGTTGATTTCGTATTAAATCCGACGGAATATAAATAAGGCAGAGTTAGATGGGAATACACATGTTACAGATGAGTTTCTTGTTGATGTTGCTTTAAGCGTGAACCAGTTAAACAAGTATTTCATAAAAGCGTTTAACGTGCGAGAAATACCTCAGGAAATACTGACACTGTATGAATGAGTTCGAATATTTCTACGTACCTAGTTTATATGCCCAAATATAGCGGAGTGTCATTAATTATTAATAAATGCGAAAAATCTGTGTAAATGGGGATCGGAATTGTATTTAAATATTTAGTACATCGCATGGCATTTGGAAATGATTTCCAAGTTGTTAATGCAAAATGTATTCTAATTTGACTATTATTTATATTGTGACGGATGAATATGATTGCAATATGAAAAATGCATTACTTTGGAATGTATAAAATATACAAATTCTTGGTAATTTAAGTTATCATCTATTCGATGAATAAGTTTGCATATAATTAAAAAATGAAATATGAAATAGTTTTATAATTATATACTACAGAGTAATTCTGTTTATACATCTTTTCTATATTGTTTAGAAGCATGGAATACGTATGTATACAGAATACGAAAATTAAAATTAATGTGGAAAGGGGTTATACGAGGATAGTTTGACAAGTAGTGAGAATGGCACATAGGTGGCGCTCTAATTGATTGATTGAATTTAAGCAACACGTCGTTTTGTTAAAATGGAAAAAGCAAAATATCGTGCGGTGATTAAATACTTCGTAATTAAGGGTATGAAAGCTACCGAAATAAAAGATGAGTTACGGGAAACATTAGGTGAATGTGCTCCATCATCCGCCACAATAAGAAAGATGGGTAAATGAATTTTAACGTGGTAGAGCAAGCTGTGTTGAATCGCGTTCTGGAGCAACCAAAATCGTGATTTCTAAGGAAATGATAATAAAAATCCATACTATTATTACGCAAGATCGACGACTCAAAGTGAGAGAGATAGCACACATGGTAAACATTTCAACAGAACGCGCACACCACATTTTAACGAAAGAATTGGGCCTTTCCAAGCTTTCGGCAAGATGGGTGCCGCGCTTGCTTACGACTGATCAAAAGTTCACTCGTTTGTGCATTTCCAATGAATGTTTGGACCTTTATAAGCGGAATCTAGTTGATTTTTGTAGACGATTTGTTACTTGCGATGAAACTTGGACACACCACAGTACACTCGAAATTAAATAACAGTCGAAATAATGGTTAGAACGTGGTTCTGCACCTCCAAAGAAAGCCAAAACCATTTTATCGGCAAACAAGGTGATCGCATCAATTTTATGGGATTCAAAGGGCATTTTGCTCATTGATTACCTTCAGAAAGGTGCCACAATAAACGGACAATATTATGCAGAACTTCTACAAAAATTAAATGTTGAGATTCGTGCTAAACGGCCAGGAATGGTAAAGACGAAGATTCTGTTTCACCAAGACAACGCTCTCTCACATACCAGCACAGTTACGATATCCAAAATCCACGAGTTGCATCTCCAATTAGTACCGCATGCACTTTATTCTCCGGATCTAGCCCCTTCCGACTTCCACCTTTTTCCAAAATTGAAAACGGCACTAGGTGGAAAGAAATTTTCGTTTAACGACGAGCTTATCATCTTCATAAATGAGTATTTTACAAGCCTTCCGGAATCGCATTTTAGAGATGGCATAAGGGCATTGGAGCACCGTTGAAATAAATGTATTGCTCTTTTAGGAGAATATATTGAAAAATAAAAATTATTTTGTATTTAAAAAATTCGATTTTTTTTCCATTCTCACTATTTGTCAAACTACCCTCGTATATCAACCTCCAGTGATTAAGTTAATCAACCACAGGCTCCATCAAAATTACCTTAGAAGCATGAGGTCTTCAAAATGCTTGATGGAATAATGTAATAGTAATACAAGTTTATGCTTCACCTCAAAGTTGTTTATAAATCATATAGTCAAAATACGAAATCTCAAATTTGATATTGGGACTTCCCATTACACATGTAAAGATTAAAATAATTATAACTACTACAACAAGAAAATGCACCTCATATAAGCCAAATTCACGATATTGATCATAAGTTGATAGACTTATAGAAAAGTCAAGCGATGCCAGGATTTGGAAGTTCAAATTGGGTAAAAATTACACAATAATTATACCAGATGAAAGAAGAGAGGAATGGAAAAAAGAGTCATCTATACAAGCTGATCTATCTGGTACACAGAGAATTGTAAAGTAGAACAAGGAGTCGAGGACGGAATTTACAGACCCAAACAAAGGATGAAGATCCAAGTGAGTCTAAGAAAGGACACTAAAGTATTCCAAGACAAATAATTGGTTTAGACCACTGCTTTGAAGAAATAAATAGGAAGAGTGGGACAAGTTGTACAGTGATCACTCTCTCGGACAGCTAAGCAGAGCTGAAAGTACTAGATTCGGTGTAGGTGAGATCCAAGACTGCGTGCGAACTCAGTATTCGCAATAAGGTGACACTCTGGGTCCCAAAGAATAGAGCCTATAAGGCTGTTCAAAATGACGGTATACTGGCTCGATAAGCCCCGTCAATGGCTTTCATAGAACTGCAGCTTTCTAACAACATTGTAACACGAAATATCAAAGCAATCACGAAAAGTGAGATTAAAAACAGATCTCACCAAAGATGAAAGAACTCTCCAAGTCAAAAAAATAGGCAAAACAAATATTTCTATAGATTAGTTTTAGCCTATTAAGCAAGAAAACGAATACACAGATGTATTTTAAAATATGTACTTATCCTTTAAAGCCATCGTCGCTGGAGTGTATAAAAGTATATTGCGACACGCTTCTCGGTCAGTATCCAAAACTTCACCTCTGTGATCAGTAACGATGATTTGAAATTTTGGGCGTCGCTTGAAATCAAAGCACATCATAGCCTGTCAAAGATAAAGATAAGATTTAGAGGGCTCTATGTCAATTGGAAAGTGGAAGAACACAACGAAGTGTTACTGAAGTGTTTGGAGCGAACCAAAGCGTAATAGTCAGTCTTTGGAAATGCTTTTTTGGAAACTGAAGGTGATCGACAGAAACAAGAGTAAGAACGACCAATATCACGAACATCAAGACACGATCGATACCAATCGCAATTGGCACGTAAAAATTGCGCTCTTAATCCAACTGAAATACAGAATGAGTGTGCTGCTGTTACTGGAAGGCTACTGTGAACGCAAACAGAAAGAAATCGTTTCTTTGAATCGGACACACGTAATTATCCACAGTTTGTTCGGGAAAGGTTTCAATATGAGGGTGGTGGCGTATTTGTTTAAACCTAGATAAGTACTGGAGAGCGCACTCTAAATTTATTTCGTATAAAATTGAACCTTCACTGTCTAGGGACATCTGCATGAAGTTCTGCGAGACATTGTTCTTCCATATGCAGCAATAGTGCATGTGAGAAGAATTAGTTTTGGATAATAATGTTCATCTCTATTGAACAAGTCTCGTGAATAACTGCATTTATCAAAGTGGTGTAGTGAAAATGGAGTAGCCAAACAATTTCCCAGATCCCAATAGAACACGCTTGTAATGTGCTAGATGAAGCACACCATCAAAGATGTTTTCGGTACTAGGAATTGCTGTCAAAGAGGAATAGAATGACTCCCCAGGAAATGTTCGACATGGTAAATCGGTCTATGCCATTAAGATATCAAACATGCCGCGATGTTCGTGGAGATCATAAATAATATTAATTGCTTTTGATGTAAGAATTAATGCAATAAATGTAAAATTTAATATTTCTGTACTGAAAATGCACCATTTTATACTCTCCCAATAAGATTGTCCAAAATAATTACAATACAATAATTCAGATACTTGTTCACAAATACATATGTATATTGAAACCAAAAAATGATGTTAAATCAATTTTAGTTGTAATTTTAACTAACTATTGTATTAATTGTCTTCTTCAGCAGGGTATATTTTAAGTTTTCATTTGTTTTAGTTGAAAAATACAAATTCTTTAATTTATTGATAAAAAACGTAGCGTTTATATTTAAAATTTAATACAGACTTGCTTTCTGGTAGAGACAATCATTTCGAAAAATCAAAAATATTTTGTGAGGCTCCAATCAAACGTAAAACCATTTCGGTATACGTAATTTTAATACCGCTTAAGAAAGCTATTCTATTGCCTTTTAAAACACAATCAACATGTGAATGTAGTAACTTAATATCTACTTAAAACCGAATAGTACCTCCTAGACATGCAAAATGGTAACGTAAATATATTAATATGCAACGAATTACCACATAAAACAGTGCAGTTCTCTCATATTTATGGATTTATCTTGCGTTTTGGTGCGTGCTGTAAATTACAGTCTACGAGAAAGAATAGCACTTTTCCACAGGTATTAAAGAAACGTTGATTGCTGATTGCATATCTGTCTTTGTGGTAACACGTTTGCATTATACACAACCAGCTTATTAAAAAATGTGGTGACTGTAATAAGTTAAATTAGTGATTATATCTGCATGCTTATTCTTTTAATGTACATCTTGGGTTATATGCCATTGATTTCACGAAATACGGTCACTGCTAATTGCATTGATTTTGTGTAGATAATTAATACTCTAGAGGTTGATATAGAATTTTTGAATATTTTCTGGAAGTACTTTCTTAAATATTAAATATTAACATCAATAAAATCTTAAAATTAGGAATAATAGCTGTCTTAAAATTGTAATTATAACACATTTTCAATCGTGTAATAGAAACCAGGAAAAGAAGTAGGATTTTTTACATTTTGTTCAACTGTTAATTAATTATCTTTCAATGATGCAATATAATAAATTATGTACTTAGCAAGTACCTTTGTTTAACTGCCAATACGCCCACGAACTTCCTGCAACAAGAAGTTTAGCTATATTGACATTCCTACTTCAAGTATTAACTACTTTCGTCCTGCGGATCTAGAATAAAATTAGCATACTGGTGGGGTAAAAGTACCCATACTCATTCGGTCAAAATATATTCTCTATTATATAGTAATAGACACATTTTCTTATCAAAACAACTAAAATAAACATAATTCTTCTTTTATCTTTTAAAGTAACAATATTAGTCTTCCACTGTTATAACGAATGTAAGGAAATATACAGGCTAGATCAATAATTAGAGAGCCTGTTGTTTCATGTTTCAACAAGGTGGGGCATCACCCTTATAGTATCTGATGGGGACATAGATTCCAGATCAAATTAGTATTTCCACATTGATCAATAACACCATTAATCAACTCAATGGATTGTATTATAGTACTACGTGCTTGAGAGGAATTAAAAACACTTGAAATAAAACTTTATTATTAGGTGTACTGCACTGAAACTGACCACGACCGCGGAAGTCTACGTACCACATTAACCCTGCATATTTATTTTAATTGGAACACTTTTATTGTTTCTAACAAATAACGACGATTCAATGTAATCCTTAAATTTTTATAATTCTTGTATTTTATTAAAATTTCCATTGTTAGAATTACTACTCATTTAATTTAAAACAGTTAAAATCGATTATTATAATTTACAGAAAGATGGGAAAAAGTTGTCGCTAGCGATGGGCAATATTTTGAATGAATCAAAAAAACAGCGAGAACTTAACGAGAAATACAAAATTGTAAACAAATCGTAACTCATTTAATTTAAAACAGTTTATATAAATAACGAGAAATACAAAATTGTAAAATCGTAACTTATATAAATATCAATTAGCAAAATCAAATCCTCATTTAAATATCCTCATCCTCTATTTTCAGAATTCGATGTAAAGCAGCAATTCTACACGTGTATCTCGTTGTTTTGGCAGCCGATATGTTTCGTGTATTATCCTATCACACAATACTACATACATACGTTGTTTACACAAAACATTGGTTTCGGATAGGGTTGTCTATTATAAATGGTATTATAACTGGAAATAAAGGCCATTGTAATATACACATGTTTCTATCATCATTTCATCAGAAACTAACAAATATTATTCGCGTACATATGCCAGAGCTTTCAACTTGCCTCCATTTCACGTTCCATTCAATGCAACTCTAAAGTGTGTATCTCTAGTATGTGCTGATGTATCTGCATGAACTAAATAAGCAACAAGATGTGTGTATTTGTGTATGTGTTATGTGTTAAAGAACATTTATTGTTACCCAACATTAAGCTTATACATCTTCGTAAATATTTTAGAGTTTAGAGAAAATTTCTAAAAGAAAAAATTCGAATTAAGAAAAAAATTAGAATTAATGAACTACGTCTCTGGTACTGTCTCTAAACTTCAAGTGCGGAATTTTATGAATTCGAAAATTAGAAACGTATTTTCCTAGATTTTATTTCCTACGTTTGTTAATTGGTTAGCACGTACAGATTTACTGCTACTAACGTGATCACACGATTAAGCAATTGATAATCAGATAAGCAACAGTTGATGCAACATACACAGTCAGTCCCTGGTTAAAATATTAGAAACAAATTCGAAATTTAGATGTAAAATTCTGAGAATATTAAACGGCATTAGAATCAATTCTGTTTTATTTGTTCAATGAACTAGGTATAGCAGTAAGTCTTTGCATAGGTACACAACATAGATTCTTGGCCTGATAGGCTTGTACAGGTTAAAACGTGTTTGAACTTTGTTGCGTGATAGTTGCACATGCGCAAGCTCTACTCTATGAATACTACGGTTCGAAGAGTAATAGTTTTTATTAGCCAGATAGGTAACGTGACTAGTGTATAAAATGTCTCAGTTAACAATAATTAAGTAAAGTTATACATTATTAAAATTTTTACAAGAGAAGGGCGCACGCCTAATCACATTAAACAACATTTAGACGGTGTTTATGTTATCTTCTTCACATTACACTGTAAAAAAGTGGGAGAAATGTTTCCGTTTCAGACAAGAATCCCTTAAAGATGATGAGCGCTCCGATCGGCCAATTGAAGTGATACATCAATAAATTTCAATTGTTGAAGAAATGGTATTTAGAAGATCGTCGTTTGAAAGTGAAGGAATTAGCAAAGAAGTCTTAACACTTCTGAAACAAGTATTCGCCGAATTCTCCATGACCATTTAGTTATGAATAAAAATAGTGCAAGATGATTATCGCATCTTTTTTTCTGCTCTCCAATGTCAATATCGTTACGTAATTGATGGACGTCAATTATTCTCTTTTGCAACAATTATTTTTTTGAAAACAGAATTTTTTGTGGGCAGAGAGGAACTAATTCCTATTAATATTAGTTCACAACTTATTTGAGTCTATCCACCAAAACTCATATACTAATACTAATTTACAAAAATGGTGCTTCCAAACATACAATAACTTATTGAAGATTTCGTAGCTATAACAAAGAAAATTCATTGCTTTTCCTGATGTGAAATTAGTGCATAGATTTTGTTAAAAAACAAAAACAATTAATTGCTAAATGTAAAATATCAAAAATTTATAGTATATTGAAATTTTTCTTCTACATTTTTAAATAAAATAAAATCGGTTTCAAATTTACGATTAAATTTAAAGTAAAATTATACAATTTCTTTAGAAAGGACGACGCTATTTGCTCATAATTTAGTGGTACTTACTTTCTTATAAATATGTATGTACATATATTTATAATATTAAATTTGCCTAAATAAATTATACTACTGAATGAATAATTTTTTAAATTAATCATAAATGATATCAAATTTTAAACATAAAATGAATTATTTACGTTATTAATATTACGTATTCATATATGTTGTTAATTAATTACGAAACAAACATATTTAGCCTGTGTAATACAATATTTGTACTCCGTTTTTATCACACGTAGAGCGACATTAAAATGTATATTATATTACTTGGCGTTATGCATTTATGGATATTTACATACATATATATATATATAAAAGATGCACATACAAATATACACTCAAGCAAGAATTGACAGATTTAAAAACTGAAATATTGAATGCTAATCCAGTCTAATTACATTAAGATGTCGCTTTTAAATTTTCGTGGAAATCATATTCAAAAGTTCTTCCAATAATTTCATTTTGATATGTAAAAAAAAACGAGTATTTTTAAGCGAAATCATCGGATGTTTATTTAGTTGTAAAGAGAAGGGTATGCCATTAATAATGGAAAACAATATCAGTCAAATAGCCGTCACGGCTACGCTTGCAGGACCATATTCTTTTGTGAAATTTTCCATCACCAATTCGAACATATGCGACTGTATGTCCTCGATAACTTCACGAATTCCATCTTTGAGGTCTTGCCTCGATTGTGAACCATTGGCATAGACCTTATCTCTCACGTAGCCCTAAAGAAAAAGGTCTAAATTTGTTAAATCACAAGACCTCGGTGGCCAATTGTGATCGCCTCTTCGAGAATTCACACGGTCAGGAAACTTTTCACGCAAAAGAACGATGTATCGTGTGGCACGTAGTCTTGTTGAAAATAAACGTCGTCCACATCAATATCTTCCAATTCTGGCCATACAAAATCATTAATCATCGTTCGATAGCGTAATCCATTCACCGTAACAGTTGTTCCAGCCTCATTTTCGAAAAAGTAAGGTCCAATGACATCGCCAGACCAAAAAACGGACCAAACAGTCACACGATGAGGATGGAGAAGCTTTTCAACAATAATTCTTGGGTTTTTCGAGCCCTAAATGTGATAATTTTGCTTGTTAACGTAGCCTCCGAGGTGAAAATGGACCTCAAAACTCAAGATGATTTTTCGATAAAATTTCGAATCAGTTTGATGCATTTCAAGGAGCCAATTAGCAAAGATAGTTCTTGTGTTAACCGAATTTTAAAATCCTTAAGACCTAAGTCTTTATGCAAAATACGGTGTATTTGTGGAATGTCCAATTCCAAAGATCGACGAGAAATGGACAAACCTGGGTTTTCCTTCAAACTATGTGCTACAACAGCAATATTCTCAGTTGTTCTTAAGCGACGTGCACGAATTCGATTCTTCGCATCACTAACTTGTCCCAACAGCTCAAATTTTTCCACCAGTTTCACAATTGTTGACCGAGAAGGTGCTTCACGACGACCCAAAAATGCTTTTGTTTTGCGAACTGTGACCGCGAAATTTTCATCATTTTTGTAGAGATTTTTAGTAATTTCAATGCACTGTTGAAGCGTATATCGCTCCATTTTTATTGATGGCGTAGTTTTTACTTGTCATCTGTTAAGTAGTTAGAGGTTGAGTCATGACAACTGTTAAAATGGCGGACTATTGAAAATGAAATGTTTTATTGGAACACCTTTTACTATTAACCTCTATTTTTTTGATAAGAATTATTGTAATAAAGCCTCTGTAAAATTGAAAATTTCTGTAAATTTTCTACATTAAAACATTTTACATTTTTCCAATAATATCGCATTAAAATTTATTCAAGATAGCTAAATAAAACACGATAATCTGTTCATAAATAAATCGAAACTAAAAAATTATAATATATTAAATCACCTTCTTTTTCTATTTATTATAATTTTATGAAATATCCCTTAATTATTTTCAGCAACGTACAACATCAAATGAATATTATTCAAACACATACAATAATAAAATTGCATATAATCCATATTGCATTAACTATTCAATAAAACAATCAACATATCGACGATTTTGTCAGATGCTCAAAGCCGTTATAATTCGTGTTCTACTAATGTAAGTGATGTCCATTGTACCGAATAGTACTGTTTGCTTTTTATTATCTCAGCTTCTGGAAGTGTTATTTTAACAAACAAGGGGAATAAAGAAATCCTAGTTAGCGAAAGAAAAATCATATTAGGCTGAAGTTAATGGAATGAAATCGTACTTCAAGATAGAATGCAGAATAAAATGTCGTCAAATAATAAGGCAGTAAACCGTCGTAGAAACGAACATTGACCTAACTTATCCGAAAAAATAATGAGAAAAATAATAAATATATGGGAGAATGATACAAATGCTATTAAAACTAAAACATCATTAGAAGAAAAGTGTATATTCTAATAGTTATGTTTTAAAACAGCTGTGATAAGACTGCTAGTAAAGCAAATTAAAAAAAATATTTGAGGAAAGCTATAATTTGTGAAATGCTGTCCAATTATTTTAGTTGAATTTTTAATTTAATTCCCAATCAAATTCAGAAAATATTCTTTCAATTCTAAACAACTGGTACAGAAATGTGTTGACAATGTATGGCTTCATAAGATGTTGGAGGGACTAAATTTGTAGTTTTGATTGTTGAGGTCGTTGCTTTGTGAAATTTCATTACACTAAGGAAAAAATAAAACCAAGGAATAAATAAAACGCTTAAATGCACGGTATATTATATGTTAACTGCGACTAGTTTTGTCTAAGTCAAGGCTTGGTAATGTCCTAATAGACGAAACTAGTCACAGTTAATATATAAAATAGTGTGGAATTTAAACAAAGTGTTTTATTTATTCCTTAACTGAATTTGTAATTTAAATACAGAAAAAGAACTAAAAGTATTTGCTTCTAAATTGAATTAAGATCTGAGGCATATTCCTTGTTGGTAGATATCTTTTAATGCTCTGCATGCATTTTCGAAGCTCCAACCCGATTCAGTAACATTAAAACATGCGAAGTTCAATTTGGTCAAATTTTAAACAAGTGGAATAAAATACCAAATAGTTTTGGAAAAGTCATAATGAAAAAAAGGTTAGTGAGTGGATATTAAAACTTAATTTTTTCTTTCAAAGTGAAACATCCTCAGTCTAATACGTAGATAGTGGTCACACTATTAAACTCTTGGCAATGATGCTCCTTTATTCTCAACAATAGAAAAGTGGCCAGCAGAATATAAGCGTGGTAATACATCACTTCAAGATGAAAAGTATCATAAAATGCTAAAGTCGGTAACAATCGACGGGTGGTATCATTAAGAAAGTTCACAATGCAATTCTAAATCATCTTCGCATTAAAGTGCGGGGAACATCATAACGATCGCAGATACACGGGCAAGATACACTACGTGAGCATTTACGTATGAAAAATTGTCAGCCAAGAGTGTAATAATTTTTGCGCCAATTTACAGGTGTTGATAAAATCTTGATCCGTCACTATGCACTCGAGGAAAAACAAAACACAAGACCAGAGTAACAACTAGCGTAAGTGCTTCGAAGAAAGTGAAACTATTTCTTTCATTTCAAAACGCTCAAGTTACTATTTTATAAATGCACGTGATATAGTTCTCGTTGACTATATTAGGAAAGTGGAAAGGCCACAGAAAATCATACAAAAGTGTTATGAGGCATTAATGAACATGTTGGATACTCCAAATGACCATATTTTCAAAGACAATGCATCAGTTTATTCATCGTTTTTGTTCTATGTTACCAAAAGCACACACATTATTATTGGACTTTGATCATAGCGCCTTCTTCTTGTTCCCCAATTTGATAAAACAACTAGAGAGTATCTAAAACTCATGGAAGGACGTGACAGCAAACTTGAGAACTGCCAGACTAAGTGAATATAGTTAAAGGGAGACTATGTAGCAACGACTAGTTAATGTCTAAAGCGTAACGGAGGGAAGAGAAAGAAAACTTGAGAATTGACTAAGTGGATATAGTTGAGAAAAGACTATGTACAGGAATTTTATTATGAGATAAAAGATCACGATAACCCAACAACAAAAGACATCACACAGTACAAACGCCCCAGAATGATTGCTTAGCGATGGGGAAAAGCCAGCTAACACAGCCACACAGCATGCGTACGAAGACTCAAGAATCTAGATTTCGAGTAAATATACGAGGGTCTGAATCAAAATAACTATGGGGAGAATGAAGAAAAGATTTAGAAAATTAATATTTTGAAAATAAAATGGTTTCCTTGGTCAGCTCAAAAAAATTACAGTCCACCCTCCAATATCATTTTATTTTAGAAACCATGGCCTAACAATTCTTGTACTTAGATTTATAAAAATTATACTTTATAGCTTTTGAGAACGTTTTTTTCTTAATTTCCTTGTAGTACTCCAACATAGTATTCCTTTTTCCATAACAAATGGAAATATGGAAATGTCTTGTAGGATTTTGCGGTCGTTGCCCATAATTTTCTGTTCGTGAAGATCCTAAATGGAACTTTTAGTGAAACGGTAGAAGAATAGATGAATAGAATTTTAATTAAGAGCAGTTTATGTACTAAAGTCATCAGTGTACTCATACTTTATTACTTGATTGTACATTTTCAAGCAATTTTTAATTAACATATTTCAACTGTTTTAAAGTAATACATGGATCCTATTCTGTTCGTAAATCACGAACGAATTAATAAGATATTGTCTTCTTGTACAATGCCATGCTGTCGGTACGGAACAGCGTCATGATTCGTGTTTAATTCCACTTTAGTCGACTCATTCTTCACTAGTGTTTCGTATAAATCCATGCAGATAGGACCGTGAGCGGAGCGCGCATTCTGTTCAATCGGCCCACACGATGAATACAAAAGATAAAAACAATGGTCATTGCTGGTCCGCCACGACTAATAACAAAAAAGGACATTCCCATTCGGTTGCAGTTTGATACAACATGCATACGAGGAAATTATTACATAAATTAATAGCGACCCTGAATAATTTTGCGATGCTACTAATACAGTAAGCGCGCCGCGATTAAATGAAAGTTAGTAAATAGATTTTGCACGTTTAAATATGCAGGATAACCAACAACGTGACCGATATCTCTTTTTATCGTATTCTTATTAAAATGGTTATTTTGAGCTCAACAATTTCGAAAGTTATCTTACACAATAACGATAGCGAATAAAACTGACTTTGCTGTGGGTGTGAGCGATTCGAGGAAGTTTATTTTTTATCTAGAACTCGTTGCATGTGAAGAGAGATGAACAAAGATGAGTACCGCACTGCCCACATATCCGGAAAACTTTTATCCGTGCACCGAACACGCATCGGTCAGTGTCCGTCAAATGGACTTGGAAGATGACTCGATGACTTGAAAATAGTGGCGGCATTGGTTCAATTAAAGCAATTACTATCAATAAAATGCATTGCTCCATTAAATATATTGATGAGACCTACTTGATCGTTAGTGGTAATTATATAAATTAAACTATCTCAAACCAGATGCTTTATTACCAAAGGTACACTTATTTTCTCCATTGAAAGTTTTGAAAATAGATTGAGTATTTAATGAAGTTGTTTAAGTAATTAAGAACATATTACGCATTTCCTTGTTGCCATAATAAAATACGAAAACATAAAAAACGATGCGCTTATAATTTATATTGTTTTAGTCGAGTGTAATTTAGTTTTTAAGAATAACAGATTGAAATTTCGTATCAAAGCTAAACGTCATAAAATTTGAAATCGAATGGAAACGTATTCAATTAAACATCAAATAATTACAAACAGTACAATAACAATTACAGATGTATATGAAAATTTGCAAAACACTCAACAGAAAAATGACAAATTTAAACTGTAAATTGATTTTAAATACACCAGAGTATGGCCAGCAACAGACAAGACATTTATCGCACGCTTTGCTTTGCGCGTTCAGTTGTATACTTGGACTCGTGTGATAAGAACAATCTCGTGGTATTTGTTATTTATTAAGAATGCTATATTATAATAATAAAATATTTACTTTGTAAAGATGTGGAATATCTGGATATACAGAGTGGTGTGAAGTCAACTGACACATTTCAAATTACCATAGATTATGGTATGGAAACAGAAGGAGTAAAGTCAAACAGTCTATAAATACACTGAAACATTCTATTTATTACCCAAAGCTTACAAGATTACTTCTACAAAACTGTATCACAAAGATGGCCTCCATTTAAACGCATGCACTGTTTTAAGCCCTTACGAAAGTTGTCGTTAATAGTCGCAACTTAGGAATAGCTTGTTTGAGTTCTCTTCTTCGGCACACACTGTCTTTCAAGAATCCCTATAGAAAACAATCTGGGAGAGTAAGATTGTGCAATCGAGCACTTGGCCAGCCAGTTTACGAAACACTTCCAGAACAGTCCATAAGTAACAGCCATACTATTTCGCGCGGTGTCATCCTACTGAAGATAAAGTAAAGTGGCTCCAAGTCAATGCCAAGCCGTCGTAAGCAATGTTCAACAAAGGGACATACCATTCTGAACTAGAAACTCCATGTTTTTCATCGTCATTTTAAAAAAAAATATGAGGTAACATGATGTTCCAATAGACTATATGAAATGGCGTTTTCAATTCTATTCTGCCCCTCCGCGAAATATTCAAGTTGAAATATGTTCACTTGCTTTTACAGATATGATTCAAGTTTTGAATGCGTTTTGTTTCCCCATTATAAAAAAATATTTAAATACATCTTATTATAAGTTGCATATAATTATGCGCCTTTACGATGCTAATTTGAAAAATTTTAATTTTAACCGCTTTACATCATCTATGTATTGCAGAAATTTTTGAAGAAATTTCTGTCCTCCGCACGGACTCGAACCCGCAATCTCTACGGGAATGTGCCATCATAATTAGATTACGGACAAATTCGGGCCCTTCTATATTGCATTATGGAAACAGTTATTAGATGAAAACCCACGGTAGTTTATTAATTGCACATAATTATGCGCTTTTACGATGCGAAACTGAAAAATTCCGCGATCGAACTAATAAATCACAGCTTGGGTAATTCAACACAAATATGTCGAATTCATTTCTGGTATTATTTAAAAAAAATCAAATTTTTTAGCATCCCTTGTGTAGAACTCAATGTCTGCAAAAAGTGTAAGGAAATTCTACTTTGCTGATGAAATTGTGAATAGAGAAAATAATTCTGAAAATTGTAGAACAATTTTTTGCTATCACAAATGCAAACAGATTCAGATTCCAAAGATGACCGTTTCTAAGCAAGACGTAGTTAGTAACGTATCTACAAATCACAGAAATGATCGACAAGTACAGTATTTCACTTTTGCAATGTCTTCTAGCTTGGTTTATATTTCTTTGAGACATTAAATAAAACTGAAAAATTGGTTGAATTCAAATCTTGTAAAATCTGTATAAGAACCACAGAAGAAACTTCAAGAAATTTGGAATTTGTTTAAACGATAATTTTGTCGGGATTCAATGAGTAAAATATCTGAAAAAAATTTAGAAATTAGGAAAATAAAAATTATTAAAATAAATCAATTCTTTTTATTATAGTTTACTAATTTCTGATCTTTAGAAAAGACCATATTCATCTTTTGGAGAATTTATGTAACCTAAGGTCTCGGCAGTTCATTTACTCTCGCCATCAGAGTGACCACGAGAAGGATTCTTTACACACTTGACAACTAGGTTGCTCAAGCCAAGTTTGTGATCCAATCAATATTCTGAACTTCGCGACTGTTCAAACATTGTACCATATACTAAGTTATAAATGAAGAAGAATTGAAAGGAAGTCTTTTTCCAGATTCATGAAGGACATGTATGTAAAAAGCAATCTTCCTCGCATTTTTACCCTGATGATAGCAATAATCAAACTGTATAAACGTCGGATTACATAAAATCTTTGAACGATAGAAATACCTCAAATAGTATTCCATCGTCAACAGTTTCACGTTGTAAATGTAAAATTATGTTAGAAAGTTCAAATATATTTAATGGAAACAAAATTTTAAGTTTTTCGATTATATTTTAGATTTCCGCTTTTAATAAACGTAACAATTGAAGTTAGATGAGACTAGTATTTCAGTATTTCATGTTTTTAAGTTCATATTAAATTACGTAAATATTAACTTGGATGAAGAAATTTGATCATTCGTCGACTTGTCAAGCAGTATTATCTACATCTGTTGTTTCTAGTTACATCTAATATAGAATATTGTCAATGGATATTGTCAAGATTGAGATTGTTTAGGCCGCCTTCCATTTCAAGAATATTTGAATGTTGATGAAATAAAATTATTTATTTTATATATAAAATAATAGAATATACCTTGCATTGTAAATAGATACACATACATATGTATATATGGAGTGACAATTTATGCTTTAATCTCAAAATGTTTATGAGGTTATCGTTTCTAGTATATGTTAGCACATCTAAAAGGAACATTGTATTTGACTTTCCCTTAATCAAAGAGTAAACATTAAAGCAAACGCACGTTTTGTTTTCGTTCGATATTTAAAGTGAACTGCACAGGAAACAGATGGCTTCTTCTTAGAATATCTTGCTTTTAAATCCGTTCTAAAAATTCTCTGAAGATGAAACGTTCGTTTATGAACGTGTAGATTAAATGTAAATCATATGTGCAGTTTATTACTAAGAAACCTTAATGTGCATATTTATAAATATTAATAGCGGCGATATGAGTTTATTTGTTCCTCAACGTACAACACTAAAAATAATACAAATGCTATCATCTGGAAATACAGGCGTCAAAATTACTTGACGTGTGCTTGTGAAATATGAACTAATCCATTAAACCAATGAATACGTTTATTTGTTCTGTATCTCGGGCAAAATGTGGTGTTAATTTTTATTATAGTTATTGTTTCTCTACCCTTTAATCTTTCAAACTTTTCGCTAAGGTATTCTGTAGAATTGTTGTAACAATTTCTCAGAGCAAGGAAAACTGGTTAAACAAGAAATAAAACACACCGAAAAGTTGACTGATGACTTAAAATTTTAAGTTAAGTAAATACTTACAAACTAGGAAGAAATAGTCAAATTTGATATGAAATTATTTTAAAATCTACTACTACGACATCCATACAAATGGGTACGAAACGTCGGCAGATATACATACACGTAACGCGGTTCCAGCCCGAAAGCCCAGAATCAGATAGCATGGACCACGACCGCGGAAGTCTACGTACCAGATTCTCAGATGTTTTTCTGGGAACAATATCAACCTATCCTTTTCAGAGCTCCGTTTGGCTGGGTAAGGTCATGACATGAGAGAATTGCGCTTGGTGTCACCGAGGAAACGTTCCCGCATTCCCATTGAACCACGTCATTCTTGGAATATTACTCTATATATTGTGAGAGAGAAAGAGTCCTTATATTTCTTATATATATTTATGGTAAAACTTCTTTCCTACTCTTTTATTTTCTGCGCTATTTTCATTTTCCATAATTTTGACAAGTGCAGTAATAAAAATGGAGAGCATATTCATATTTTTGCTGACTCTGGTTTTTAGTTACTTAGTTTAGTTCATATTTCATCTTTATTATTTTCATTTGTTGTAATTAGCCTTAAATATTCACTTCTTAAAACTTTCTCAAAACGATTTTCTGTATTTCCGTTGACTTCTATTTTTAAACACTTTTTTCTGAAAATTTTCAAATACTGTTAACTTCTAGGTACAGTATGCATCTCAGCCTTAAATTTATCATATATAAAATTTATAACATGATCATACAAATGTTTCTATTGATAATAGTGACGTTATTTGTATATCTAAAGAAATCAAGTTTAAATTAGGTCTTTAAAGTTCCTTATTTTATCACCAGTATTTCGTATTAACTTTTTATGGACTCTTTTACTTTACTTTTTTGACGTACATTTTATACCCTAACCTACGAGGGAGCGTTTTTATATTCGCGGAATGGGGGACAAGGGGTGGAAATAAAAAAAACAAATTATTTTTCTTTTTCAATATATTCACCTGCAAGACGGATACATTTTTCACATCTTTCAATTAATTTATTTATACCCTCATAAAAAAATGATTTCTCTTTATCTGCAAAATACGCCGAAACTGCCTCCTTGACTTCATCATCGACAGTAAATTTTTTACCTCGCAGCTCTTTTTTCATTTTCGGAAATAGGTAATAATCACTCGGGGCCAGGTCTGGGCTGTAGGGTGGGTGATTCACAATTTTGAAGCCCACCTTATGCAGGGCAGCTAACGCAACGCGGCTCTTGTGGACGGGCGCGTTGTCGTGCAAAAGCAGAACACCTTTTGTCAATTTTCCCCGTCTTTTCTCTTTAATGGCTTCTTTTAGTCGCTCTAATATTGAAGCGTAATATTCTCCGGTTATAGAAACACCTTTATCTTTATAATCAATCAACAATATTCCTTCCGAGTCCCAAAATACCGTTGCCATGAGTTTCCCAGCTGATTGTGACACTTTAAATTTCTTGGGAGGTGCTGTGCCCTTTTTATGCCACTGCATGGAGTCTTGTTTGAACTCAGGTTCATAATGATGAACCCAAGTTTCGTCTCCAGTAACAATTCCACTCAATACACCATCCTTGTCTTCATTACAGAGGTCCAAAAATGCACGCGAACACTCTACGCGCTGTTGTTTTGCGGCGGCGTGAGCATTCTCGGCACCCATCTTGCGCTGACCTTAGACATGCCGAGATGATCGTGTAGGATTTTAAAAATTGTTGCATCGGATACTCCAACCATTTCTGCGAGTTGTTTCTTCTTTAGTCGAGCATCTTCGAGTACAATTTGTTCAACTTTTTGGATAAGTGCTGGCGTGGTCACCTCAATGCTCCTGCCCAGCCTCGGGTCGTCTTCAAGGGATTCCCTTCCTTGTTTGAATAAACTATGCCACTTGTACACCATGGTTTTTCCTGGACAAGAGTCGCCGTAGACCAATGACATCTCATTCATTATGGTCGCGACTGATTTTCCTTGCCTGGTAAGGAACTTTATAACGGCACGATATTCGATTTTTTCACTCCTGATTATGTTACTTGGTTGACGATAGCTCAAAGACTAACTGTCTAATAACAATGAAACTTCGTATTTATACTAATCATGAGTCGTTGCACAGGCCACGACCCCAATGCGCCTACTCACCCCTCTATAACCCGCTCTTTCCGCGAATATAAAAACGCTCCCTCATATTTCATTTGCAAATAATAAAACAATTGTCTAATATTCATTTTAAAGTAAAGTTTTTCATTCGTTAGCTACTTCATATTATTTTTAAATTCATTTCATAAATGCATTATGCATACACAAATATGATGTAATCTAATATCATAAAAAGATAAAATACCTATATTTTTCTAAACATTAAACAAGAAAAGCGTTTGAATTACGTATTGTCAAAATAATAATTTCCTATTTAGTAAGTATAAAAGTAAAACCAGTTTTTTTTTTTGTAGGTAAAAGCTACTATTATGGATAAGTGCAACAACTTGAAATCTAAACTGCGAGTCATAAAAATTCCAGGCGCCTATAGCCCTTAACAATATCAGTAGACATGGTTTTGTCTGAGAACATAATTGTAGACGATTACTGAACCAATTCTACTTGGCAAGTCTGATATTTTGCAGATAATTTTGTACCTTCACCTACATAATATTTAGTAGCCGTTACTTTCGAATATTTTAAAAATCTTAATAATTCTAAGCTATTCATGCTATTAATTATATAAATAATGATACATAATCTATGAAAAGTACGTTTTGTCAAAATTGCACCCATTACTAAAGGTAAATAATATAACGACTTGATTTGTTACAGAATATTTTATTGTTTTGATGTAATTCTACTTTCAAAGAGTTTGCTCAATCCCAAGAAACAATGAAATATTAAATATAATATACCTTTAGATACACAAATTTTAACAAGAACTGTTTTCTATATCCATTAACAAAGAGCGTTTATTACGTTTTTATAATTATAAATTAAAGAATATTTCAATTCATACAGATACGTATGTCCTAATTCTCGATAAATAACATAATAAAGTCATAAGGAAAGTTTTAATACCGCTGAGCTGAAAGCATAAAGTTGACAGACGTTATGTAGAAAATAAATTCTTATTTTGGAAACGGTTACTTGGTCGGGTCAATTTAGGAAAAAGTATGGTTAACATTAAAACAATGATTAGCATAGTTATTGTAGCATATTTTACGTTGCAGATCGAGCTATTGCAATCAATAGAGATAGATGGAAAAGAAAAAAATTACCTCCAGATTATGAAGGCCACTTGATAATACATTATAAATAGCATTTACATATAGTTTTTGGAACAAAAAAATTAACTGCAAAATTTCCAAGATATATCTTGATCGTAAAGACAAAGGTGGTGTTATCGTGCTACCATGGTACTAGTACATCAACTTAGTCTGTTTCTTGATCCGTATTTGGACAAAGGGCGAATGACTCCTAAAGGAGTAGTCATCATATAACTAAGGCACTGCAGCCCAACTTCTGGAAGAAATTTAGCGAAGGATTATTGATATAGTATTGAGAAATTATTGAAGCAACCCTTGGATAATAAAATACGCCAGATTAATATTATGTGGGTGTTTCAAAAGAAGTCGTAAACAAAAAATTAAAGGTAGGTGAGATTGAAGCAAGAGAAAGTGAAAATAAATTTACAATTATTTCATGGAAGGATAAGGTTTTACGGTTAACCAAAGCACTCTGTTTCATCTGTTAAATCAATGAAAACAGAAACGATAACTCAAAGTCTAGAACTGTACTGGATTATGAGGAAAATTGTCGGATAATCAATGTATTAGATGACACCGTACCAGAGGTCACTGCGTAAGACTATAAAATAGAACAAAGAATTAGATTTAGAAATCATAGTGAACACTGCAGTAGTGAATATTTGGATTTTGTTTAAAAAATAAAACAAAGTAACAGCATATAAGTTATACAGCAAAAACCATCGGACCTAACTTATACAGCAGAACCAATTTTCATACGAAAAAGTCGTCTTAGACATAAAATGAGAACAAAAGAATATAATGGAAAATCTTGAATCAGCTACTATGAGGTTGCCTAAAAAAACTAGAAGCTGAAAACTTAAAGAAAACTGTATTGAAAAATTTGCTGTCTTTAATGCTTCAATAGGAATATAAAATGATAAATAAATATTGCGATTTTATTTTTACTTTTTTTTTTGTATATCGAAAAATAACATCTTTCCCCAAATACTGGTTTGTTGCAGACCACTTTGTGAGTTACCGCCTTCTCTTTATATAGTTAAAACTCGATGGACCGTATCCTGCTTGGTGATAGGATCCCGAAAATGTAACACGGCTTTATAAACCGAGGTTACAGACCGAGTTGGCCTCATAGACTTTCTTATTCCAAATATACAATTCTGAGCCTTTTAGACTGAGGTAAAAATAAATATTTTGAAGATTTGGAAAGAAGCAGGTACATAAAATAGTAAAGCTTTTATCCGTCGACCAAGTTTAATCTATGGGTAAAAAAGTACGGAATTGACATAATAAAAATGCAGAAAATATATTAATCATTTTAATTAACTGCTTTCAATCATGTCTCATTAGTTGTATTTGCAATTTCATATCATGTAATTAACACATTAAACACTCGTAATTAATTGATAAGAACTGTAAATAAAGACGAAGCAATAAATTTTCTGTCACACGTCTAAAGAATTAGAGATAAGTAAAATAAGCAAAACGTAGTTCCTGTTTTACACAAATCAACTATTCAACAGTCAGTTGTTTCACACATAAATAGTGAATACGTGTTTCGAGAATTTGTTACGCCTTCGCTACCATCCATTAAGGATTTTCCTCTTTTTTTTTTGGCAGTAATATCACCTGCTCTCTCGCGACGTTCTGCACTAGAAGAAATGACTCGTAAAGATTACCTACACGAAATCGAATGAGTTTCATTCTTATTTTGTTCCGCTGGCGTATTCACCAAACTGAATTTAGAGTGTAACAAGCGCGACGAGGTAAAATACTAGGGTTGAAACGGAGAAAACGCCAGGTGGTATGACCTGGCATAATAGGCCCGGGGCAGGTGGTAACAAAGTATTTCGACGGTTCGTCCTCAAACGACATAATCCAGGCTTTCCGACTCTTTATACTTGCTCATTACTCATATTCAGGACCGGATTAGGGTTGGTTAAAACCTCTGAGGTAAATTATTGTGTGAAACCGTCCTATTTTAGTAAGAAAGATTTAGGACGGAGCCTAATTATTACTGTACTGTTAAGAAGAACATTTACTATATTCGTATTTTCTTACAAGTCGACTTGAAAAGATGTGCAATTTGAATGAATTCGACCGACATCTATCGATGATACTGTAAGTAAAAAATAGCTGAAGGTAACAATGAATAATGTTGCTATAACATTGCATATACAGTAACTTGCGCACTTAATTTTTATGTTAGTTCAAGAACTATTTTTGTAATTTAGAAGACTTTAAAAGCTAAAACTTTATCTATTTCTATACATTTTGCAAATAATTACTTGAGGAATTCGGTTTATATCCTTTCTCTGTATACATATTCATAAAATATTGACATATTTAGATTTTTTTTGAATATCCGTGAATATACACATGTAAAGGTTGTTTCTAAAGGAATATACGTATTTCGAATGCATATATTTATTAAACTTTAAGACATACCAATATGAAAATTTACACACATATTTAAGAACCTTTCAGATTCAGATTACAGATGCTCAATATGTCCTCCATCAGTGATACGAACGATATCATATCGATACTCAAATTCCTTCCATAGTCGGGCAAGCATGTCCTTCGTCACTGATGTTATGGCAGTACGGATCTGGTTCTTCAACTCTTCCAGGTTCTGTGCTGGTGGTACATAAACGTTGTCTTTAACGAAACTCCACAGGAAGAAGTCACAGGGTGTCAAATCCAGTGACCATGGAGCCCAGCTGAGGCATGCTAAGTGGCCTACTCCTTGACGATAAATCCAACGGTTCGGTAGAGTTTCACTCATATATTCACGCACTTGACGGCTCCAGTGAGGGGGTGCCCCGTCTTGTTGAAAATTGAAGTTGTCTTCGTGCAGCCTCGGAAAGAATAAGTTTTGTAACATAGCGAGATACTGCTCACCGTTAACCGTGTTTCCTTCAAAGGAGAATGGGCCGTACGGGATATCACGTTGATTTTAATCGAATCTCGTACATGTTCAATGGCTGCATATGGGTTCTGTAGACTTCAAATTCGAACACTGTGTTTCTTTAGCAGACTACTAACATGGAAAGTCGGTTCATCACTGAACACGATGCGTTGTGCGAAAGTGTTATCATTGCCAATAGCATCATGAATCTCGTTACAGGACGTAGAGCTTGTAACAACTGTAACTTCTCAAAACAAGCCAAATTGTTGTTGTAGGTAGTTATAACTCCCGACTGGCACGACGAGTTGATTTTAAAGGATTATGTTGGAAAGCAGTTTGAATTCGTGCAATATTTTCTTCAGACACACGATTGCGGCCAAGACTCTTTCCTTTACATACACATCTTGTATCTACAAACTGTCGATACCATCTGCGAATGTTCCACCCATTCGAAGGCTCAATTTGGTAGCTCAACCTAAAATGTCTTTGCACTGTAATCACGGAATGGCACTTCGCAAACACGAGAACACAAAATGATTTCTGCTACGGAGTAGCCATTTTAAACATATGACGGTTACCAAGAAAAACATAAGACAACTGACATCTAGCAGCTATTAAATAAACTAGACTATGTAATTGTTCCTCCAATAGCCGAGCTAAGGCGCAGCGATCGATAATTTGGACAAAATAATACTTTGTAATACGTATTTTCTTTTTGAAACACGCTGTATTTATGAATAATATGCATATATTTGAACAGGACTGCACCGAATACGATATCAGGATGTCTTTAATGAAGTACTTCCTATGTAAAGCTTATTACTTAAGGTTTTTATGCGCTGGTATGCGGTCAAGATAATTATTTAATTGTATAGCTGCAAACAATATCTAAGAAATTCTAAGAATCATGTAATTAGTATACCTAATATTATGCAACATACACATTCTTTACGCTTCTTAAAATTACCTTCATCCTGCTGCCATAGCAATATTCTTTTGATAAATTCCATCATACACTGCTAGCTTTTAAGTTGTTTTAATTTTAAAGATGAATCTCTTGTTTTTATATCACGAATATTTCTTGTAAATCATTATAAGCATGATAGCGTTGTGATCATATAACAAAGTTTTATGAAATTATTAACCTTCGAGTATTCTTTTTTTGTTTGTAATCAAATATACCAAACGAAAAAATGCTCTGTAAATATTAGGTCCATTGAAATAAAGAATGTTATTTATAATCGCCGCGGACATTAATTTTTTGTGGAGATGTAATTATCTCATTAACCGCGGTATATACGAAATTTTGATTCTAGCAATTAGCCCCAGTAAAATCCGACAACATCCCCATTGTGAGACTAGATTAGTTCGTATCGGCGACGTAGAAGTAAACCATCAATCACTGAGTGGCAAGTTTTGTTTACCCGAAACCAGTCTGACAATGAGTTTATCGTGGTCTCCACGGGATTACCTCGAAAGGGTTGAGCAACCCCTCGAGTATAACGGCGGCCATAACGCATTCACGCAGCGAGAAATCCCAACTACTTGATTATCTGGGAAGACCTCGAGATAGGTATTTCTTTAGTTCGACGCCGGTGGGCATCCGGACTTGAGATTCTTGAGAAGGATCTGACGTACACTACCTACGTACCTGAAACAAAAGGAAAAAAGATATAAATTTCGATCATTTACATAAAACTTCGGTTGAATTTGAATATTATTCCGTGACGTGATATGGAAGAAATAAAATAAAAAAAAAACAAATAAGCTACAGAAGAATAGATCCGAAACAATCCTTTCTCATCTACGAAACTAAATATCATAATATTGGCAAAGAACTACTAGATTTTTAAGAAATAACAAAAGTGGGCAACAAAAACAGTACCACTTTTGATTGAATTCTGTATTTAATGTTTCAATCAGAATTTACAGCGCATAAGAAGTCGGTTTAAATTATTTATTTAAAAAACGTTATAATACACAAAATAATAGAATTTACTTTAATTACTATAAATGATAGCTCAAACTAGTAAGAGATTTCCATCTTTTGGATTGAAGTGAAACTAATCGGGAGAAGTACATATAATAGAGTACATACTATTGTACATATTACTTTTAAATCGCACCACGACTTGCTAAGTAAGTGCGAAGAAGTTTAGATTACCTAATGAGCATTAGTGTTGGGTAAAACACGTCTTAGTCAGGTACCTTGTCGGTAATAGCTGTTCTTTATTCACTTACTTTCCTTGAAGGCAATGTACAAATTAAATCATTTCCAAACTGATGTTTTTCTAACAGCAACGTTCACAATTTGAATGAAAAATTATTATTTTTCGTCACTCTTCAATAACTTGGGTAAGCAAGCTTTATAGCGTTCCACATTTTCTGTACGATGATTCTCTAGAGCAACTGTAGCAGCTTGACCAAATTTGTGTACAAAGCATGCTAGTATTTTTTTAGAAAAGCTTCGCAATCGAATAGCTTTTGTTGATAAAATTCTTGTAAAACATCCAAATTATCGATTCTTGCTTTTTCTCCGATTGGTAAGAAAATATTCACGATTTCTCACCCGTAATGATGTCATAGATATATTTTAACATATCTGTGATTAAATTTTTTCAACATTACTTTGCAACATTTGGCACGATTTTCTTTTTGAGTAGTGGACAGATTATGCTATGTCTATTGATGCAAAATAGAATGTATCGAAGTCCGAGAAATGTGCAAGAATGTCCAAATCTCATTTCATTATCATCTCCTATGTTGCCTGAAGATCCTCTTCAATTATATAATCTACAGCATCAATACCCTATCCTTGGTTCATTTTGATGCGAAGTATGACCAAACTTAAATTTTTGAAACAAGCAATATACCGTTGTCTTTGATGACGCCTTATCACCATATTTAGAAACTAAATTCCAAACATTGTTTTTTAAATTAAACCACAACGCAAATCATAATAAGTTATGGTGCGAACCGTTCAGGTATTACCTCCATTTTCACTACGCATGGAAGTCTTCAACATGGCACTTTGTACAAACGAAATGATATTATGACAGACAAAACCATCACATTCTTGATATACTACTACACAAGTGCGTGTACGTCGCTCGTCAAACCAACCTGAATTGCCAGTTTCACAATTTTTTCCGACTGTACCTCGTATTTTACAAACACTAAAAGAGCTCTCTTGCTTTAACCATTAGTTTGCTGGAAGCGAGTATGAATTTCATGTAAAGTTTGATATTTATTGTAACTTCTTGTACTCAGTATATGGATTAAATTGATGACGATGTTCATAAGAAGGCCTTCGATCCGTCACAATAGTAAGTCAATGCGATAGATTCAATAACTGACAACGGTGTTCAATAGGAAAATATCAGAGCTCACTTGTTAATAAAACACGAATTTTTCTTAGTATTGTAGCAGACAAGGGCTCATTGTAATTGAAATTCATATGGTCGAACATGTATTTATTCATCTTTGACAGCACAAAAGATCAACGACAGCATCAAACATAAATTTCCTGAAATGAAATTATTAAGTGGGTGTACACTCACATAGACTCACGTATACGCCTAATTTGATTTATTTAATATCACGGATATAAAATAAGATGCCATCGAAATATATTATAAGTTGGAATATCATAGAAAGAGCTGTGACATCCATTATAAGTACTTACATATGTATGTACGTCGTAAGAGCAGTGTTCATTAAAATGCTCTACGAGGTGTGCCAATTAAATAACGGGACTGATGTGAGAAATGCTATTTATTGCAAATGAACTTATATTTAACTTTTCTCCCCTTCAGCATAATCTCTTCCCCTATCTATATACCGCTGTGTATGTGTCTTCCACTGTTCAAAACTACTGTAGTTCATTAGCTGTCGGCCTCTTCAATAACCGTTTTTGCTTTTACATGCTCAATAGACTGAAAATGTGTTTGCTTTAATGTACTTTTCACTTTTGGGTACAGGTAGAAATCACATGATGCGAGATCTGGCGAATACGGAGGATAATCAAACACATTAATGCTCTTGCCCGCCAAGAACTGCTTCACAGATAGGGGATTGTGAGCTGGTGCGTTGTCCTGGTACAGAATCCACGAGTAGTTCCTCCACAAATCCGGTCTTTTCTTCTTTTACAGTATTTCTGATTAACGGTTTGGCCCTCTGTCACCCAGTTAGTTATGATAACATCCTTGATATCGAAAGAAACGATCGGCATTGCCTTCAATTTCGACTCGATCATTCGTGCTTTTTTCTGTCTTGGCAATTCGACTGTCTTCCAGTGCATCGATTGATGCTTTATCTCCGGGCCATGCTGGGAAATTCAAGTTTCACAACATGTGATAATTTTTGTGAGCAAGTCTGTTTCTTCTGTGAGTAGTTCCATGATGTCAGAGCAAATGTTCGTCCGATTGTCTTTTTGTTCCTAAATGAGGTTTTTCGGCACCATTTTTGCACAAACTGTGTGTCTTGATCAATTCACCATGCAAAATGTGTCTTACTGTTTCTTTGATAATGTTTCACTTAATTAAAGATAAAGAAAAATACAAGATATTTTAATCTGGAAAGAGTTGATCTGGACTACTTGGCTTTTGTTGACAATTTAATATACCCAAATTCGTTATATCTCAACACTTGACTATGAATTATGGACGCTGAACAAACAACAAATAAGAATCTTGGCAATCGAGATCAACATGCTCATACAATCGCAGAGGAAAGATGTATCGACAAGAAATCTGCGATAAAAAAGATTGGGAATAAAAGCAAACGCTCTGAGATGATTCAGAGATGTATGGATTCCTGCTGCAAAGTTAACTAAAACAGTTTGGTAGGTGGAAGACCAAGGGAAACCAGAAGTGAACTGGAACAATAATTCAAGGGAAAACGACTGAATTGGAGAAAGGCAAACTTTGTAAAGGATAGAACTGCCCGGAGAAACAAAATAAACGAAGACTATTTAGGGTAGAAGTTGTACTCAAAGCTATCCCTTGAATATATTAGGAATAAGTGAATGAAAAATAAAAATGAGTATTACTGTAGCGTTAGTTTCCCAAACCTCGGTTTTAGGTGATTTTTTAAAGAAGTGGGCCGAAATAATAAATCCAAGATTAATAACGCTACATTACTATTATTAAATTAAACTTTCGCAAAACTACTATTGAGAAGCTCAAACATTCTGGCAAAAATTTGTGATATGAAGCAACGTTCCACAACAATTTTATGTTAAATTACGTATGTGATTCGATAAATATACACAGTTCAATTAACTATGTGCTTACCATTTTCCTAATGTACAAATAAAAAGTACATCCCTTTTGGCTTCAATTTAACAAGCAGTTTGTGTGCACTTGTATAGTTGCACAATTTAAGTCCATACACACCGACGAGTCGAGGTATACAGTTCGACAAACTTTAAAACGTAATCTGGGTAAATTGCACGCAAAATTAAATGCAAGCCAGTAGTTCGAAAGTGTATTCGAGCCATCACAAAAGGCGATGGTATGTATTACTTATAATCCATTTAAATGAGGGATTACATCATATTATCTCGTATTTGTGCTGTTAGAAATTTATCGAGGTTAATTGCGGACAGTTAGTTATCCAATGGCCTGTCAGAAGTACTGCTAAAGGAGCAAATAAGCTCGTAATTATAAATGACAGAACTTGCTCTAATACATATAATTCACAATTATATTGTAGTTAAAATATTTTAAAGAAAAGCACATTGAATTGAAATCTCACGCTATTAGAAATACCTAACTTTAAGGTATTATCAAATAAGTTTGCAGTTTTGCAGTTTAATAATAATGTTATATATGTACATACCTCTAGCAGAGTGTTAAATTTAAAGAAATTCATATTGTCCATCTTGATATTAAATGCATACTAATATCTACATGAAATAAATAAAAATGGCATAAATATATTCTCAAAGCTAGGACTAGGTTGAAAACGAAATAATAATAATAAAGGACCTCTTCTGTGTATACACAAATTATAATAAAATTGATATTTTGAAAATTTTTAGTACAACAAAACAAAAATATTTACGTCAGTTGACAACTTATTGATTTCACAATTTGCTTTGTTGATTAAAGTTAAACATGTAGAGATTCAATTTTTTATTTATTGTAAGTCGTTTTTCATCAGAAAAATGGATATTTGCATAACAAAAGGCATTATAATTTAAGTCAAGTCCTTCAAGTTGATTACGCTTTATTTTGCGTCATTTGCATCATAACATTTCATAAAGGTCAATTTCTGTTAACCTAGTGTTGACACTTATTTCTGCTGTCCCAAAGACATAAAAAACAAAAAGTATTTTGCATATCAACTTCGCTGTCCAAAGAGGAAGTTTACCATTCTTAGATCAACCAATATCACCTATTGACGATTTTTCTACTTAATTTTCTTCGGCTCAGTAATTCAAGTTAGAGAAATTTTAATTTTAGGTACGAAATTTTAATGATAGCTTCTAAAAATATAATTGTTTCATTTATTTCTGTCTTTTATCAAAATGAAAACCAATTCGCCTACAACTCAGCAACTGGAGCTGCAACGAAAAATGTCAAGCATTTTTGGAATCAGCTTAACAAAAGCATTCAAACTCAGTACACCCATACAGAATGTCATTTTGTTAGGCTATGTCATAAGCAAGGAGGAAACTTTTGATCATGAAATGAACGAAAGACTGAAGAAAATGGGAATATTAACAGAATAAAAATCAAAGTTTTAGAAGAAATTCCTTCAAAAGAGAAGATATCATTGTGTGAATATCTGGTGCCACTGAAATAGGCTCATCAGTCTCGAAATTAAATTTTTACGATAGATACAAGGGAAACACATTTAGACAGGCTATGGAACGAATTATTCAGGGCTTAATTGACAATAGTTTTAATATTGTAGAAACAATAATACAGTAATGGCAAGTAAGAGGCTTGGAACATTTGCAAGGAATGACAAATAAAGAAATGATGACAGGATTTATGAAACAAGGAGTGAGTCACATTAAAAGACGAAGAGCATGTCAAGACCTGAAACGAAGAAGTGAAAAGGGCCGTAGAACGTGAAAGTAGAATGGAATGACATATTCGGTCAGATACGAGATAAAACAAAATGAAGGAGCTGTGGAGAATAATATGATTCAACTCAGATATTGCCTTGCACCGAAAGATGGAAAAGATGTATGATTAAATAACTAAGTAATAGGCATTGGGATACTCCAAGGCGAAAAAATGTTCCGGAAGTACATATAAAAACGATTTGTACAGAGATCCATTATTAGTGGTAATAAATTGCTCTGAACAGATAAAGAATAACTTTTAACAGTTTCCAATCAACTACTGAACAGCTGAATCAGCATCTAAACTGGTATTAAACTGATGATGAACTGCTATGAACAAATAAAGAAGAGCTTTTAACATTTTCAAACAAGTTAATCTATTCAGTAGTTGATTTGAAGCTATAGTTGATAGGAAGATGTTAAAAACTATCCTTTATAAGTTCCAAGTAGTTCATTACCACAGACAGTGAATATTTGGACAAATCATTTTTTATTTACTCCCATGGTAAAATATCCCCTATACCTCTAATGGCAAAATTCTTTCAGACATCCTGGTAAATAATTACATAATATTAATGTTCTAATATTGATCAAATGATTTTATTTTGATTCTTGTTACGGTTACCTTGTTACTTACACTTTGTAACTTAAGTTTCATTTAATAATTCAAGACTTCGTGGCCGGTCTACATATGATGCTCTCTATTATATTCTATTTCTAGTTCGTTTAAAAATCTTACACGTTGACAATTTTTAAATATTGTCTTTGCAGGTGTAAAAGTTCATATTTTTAGTTGTGGTTTCTATGTTTTTCTTTATATTACCCCGGATGCACATGTTGCCGAAGGAATTGTGACACTCGTGTTTTACAATGCGCAAGGGTATGTCGTGAGAATTGTTTATCGAATTTTACGTTTTGAAATTATATATTTTTTGCTTCAAGTTAATTAATAATGTTTCAACATTTTGACGAGTACCTCAGAAGTGTAAAGCGTCTTGGGTTATACATGGATTGGAAAGATTGAAAGAGATTTTCTTCCTTCGATAAGTTTTTGCATTGATTATATTTCTTGCATTAAAGGATTTTTTTTTCTATTGCGCATATGCCTTTATACCATGAAGATATATGACCCGAGCACTACATACAAACAGACACTTTAATTAGTCGATTTAAACACCTGAAGCGAAGAAAAAAAAGGAAGAGATTCTAGACAGTCCGAGTGGTCATCAAACAGATAAATGCTTTTTACTTATTTGTTTATATAAAACTATCGCTGAAACTACTCAAATTTTACCGTTATCTAGCTCCAGGCGTGGTAAAATTGTTCTCCTACTATTTAATTAATTATCTAAAGTTTGCAAAGAGAATCCGAGTTTGTTTCAGGGTTTAATGTTGGGTATAGAAGCAGAGGATTTGCTTTATTTTCCTTGTAGGTCGATTTTACGGTCTTTGTGATTTAGAATTATAAATTTGCTGTTTAAAACAAAAACAGAAAACGACCTCAAAACGCCAATTAAAAATATGAACTCTTATGTGCGCGAAAATAATATTTAAAAATTTTTAACTTGAAGGATTTCTAAACAAACTAAAAAATAATAATCACACAAATTTCAGAATAACTATTTCAACATCAACTCATAATGAAGTAAATGTGTTGGATATATTAGCATACGTAAAGCTGAAGAAGCAAAGCATATCCAAATAAATGTTATTAAGTGCAGCTTCTCTAATAAAATATTAATTAACAAGGACAATCTACATTAAATATATCTGGGTTAACTCTTCATTCTTGTCCGAAACAATTAAGATTTCTATAGAATATATAGAATGAAAACACATACTCAGACTAAAGAATGTAGACAGCAAATTAGTGCGATTTTTATCAATCTTAATGGTGTGAAATTCCTCGCTGAGATACTAGACGTAGTTTATGCGTTGTGAAAATAATGCAATGTAATCCCTTCACTTAAACGCAAACACCAACATACTGTAATCGGAACTTTTATTCATTAAGTGAAACAACTAACCTTAACATAGAGACCATTCATTAAAAAAAGGAGAAAAAAATATATACAACACACGCAAAGGTATAATGTTACTTGAACGGACAAAAACCAGAAAAGACCACGTGAGTGAAGAACAGAGATCGAGATAGTGCCGTGGAATGTGATTAATTTAGAGGTCCTTTCATAGGTGAATCGGCAATTATCACCGTCCATTGCGGTGAAAACCTATTTTTGAAGCGTCGACTGCCGAAACAAAAACCCGTCCGGGTTCGCTTCAATATCAATATTTACAATAGCTTCATTATGTTCGGTTCATTCGTATCCGACACATTCAATATCACTTCTTTTAAAATATGTATGTACACTCTACCTATATATAACGCTTCAGCCGTCCACTTGATTTCATTTCAAGCACTTTTGATTCATCTCCATGGCGTACGTACAATATTTTTCGGAGTATTAAATGTAATGTATAGAAAACTAAAATAGAATTAATGTAAGAGTAATTGTCTATTATTAATAAGGACGTCAGGGCAAACAAAGGACTTTTAAGCTTTTAGAAAGCATAAGTTGTTAGCATAAGTAAATTTCCAATATGCAGATGAATGCATTCTATTTATTGTCTATATTGTTTGTCAAGCAGATTACAAAGGACAAACGACATTTTGCCAGAAGATTATGGCACATAACTTAATTGTAAAAATATGTATAGAGTACGAACTTAAGCCTGCAGAAATAAGTGCGCACTCATTGAAGACCATAACATATTTCGAAAGCGGTCGGATATACCCGAAGTCGAGATTCATATGCGTACGGTATGTGTATGAATGCCGGATTAGATTGATGATGGCGAATCGACGGCGTTCTTTATGTTCGACGAGTCTTAATATATTTCTTAATCGATTTTCGACATTAAAATACACTGGCACTATTATTAAATGAATTGTTTTCAATTTCAACATTTTACCGGACAGTACTTCTGTGTGTAAAAGATATGTTAATAGCAAACAACACCGGTTAAATGCGCAACGTGATGTACCATATTATAAATTTCTATATGACTTTATTTTTATATTAAGTGTGTGCAACATTCCACAAAATATTGTAGACACTGAAGAATTTCGAAACTTTTTGGGGAAATACGTTCCAGAATGGACATTGCCAATAAGAGATCAATTAGAGTATAATTTTCCTCGAGAGAAAAATACGATTACGGATCAAAGCAGAGCTAAAAGATCAAAAAATATGGCTGACGGTAGATGAAACAACGGGTGTAAGAAAGAATGGTATTTTAAATGTGTTAGTGCACGCTTTAAAAAGCGGTAAGATATCTCTGGCTCTTCTTTTACGTAGCAGAATATTACAGAAGACGAACACGGAAAGGATAGTTGAAACTATAAAATATACCTTTGGGAGGTTCAGTATATAGGCAACACAACTTTAAATATTGGTTACAGATGGGGGTTCGAATATAGTTAAAGCGGGAAAGTTACTACAACAATCTCATCCTCAATTGCTTCATGTAACCTGTTTGCTTCATGCGTGTATTATCATGTAGCTGAATTTATTAGAAACAGTTATCCAAAAGTAGACCAATTTATAGTTTCTTCCAAAAAAGTTTTTATTAAATCTCCAAAACTCAATCGTGAGTTTAAATAAGCTTGACCGGACATTCCTTAGTCACCACAGCCGGTATTGACGAGATGAGAAATGTGACTTAAAGCTGTTTTACATTATGAGAAATTTGTACACATTATTAAACCTTGTATCTTAAATTTAAATCCCAATATGCTCAAGCAATTTCAGTAGGTTGCGGTTGGTTTCAGATACCGAAAGCCATACTCAAATAGAGCGAGTTTACGAAAATCATTCAATACTTTTAGATACTATTTCCAAGACACGCAGCCACTGCAAATGCAGAGATATTCGGGCATCATCGAGAATAGGTATGACCTAAATCAGAACTGTCCTACATGATCATCTTGCCGTCAGAAAGCTTTGCGCTCGATAGATACCACACAATTTAACTCTCGCTCAAGGGGCCCTCGAAAACGAGGAGAAATCCGCGAAAGTGAGACGCAGAAAAAGCCCAGGCAAGAAAATGGTAGCTTCTTTTTTCAGACACATCGATCATCTTGCTAGTATTCAATAGTCAATGCTGAATGGTATACAACCATTTGTTTTCCAACTGTGTTCCAAAAAGTGCTCGAGAAACGACCAAGAGGACGAATATTTCTGCATCACACAATACATTTCAAAATCAAAGTTTTTAACCACTTCACGAACAGAATTGATGACTCGTCCGCCTTATAGTCCCGACATGGCACCTTGTTACTTCTTTATTCCCATACATAAAAGACAAAGTGCGTGGATTTAAATTTAATACCCTGGAAGCGACTGTGGAAGTCTATGAAAACTGGGTATCTTAGGAGACTCAAGAACAATGGGCTCAATATTTTGAGAACTGGTTCCACCGAATGCAGAAGTGCATATATCATAAAGACCAATATTTTGATAAACGATGATAAAAAATTGGTTAAAATAATTGATTTTTTCTGTATCATCCTCAAAATTTTTAAAGCAACTTACGTACTCATTACGAATCTGGAACGCAGACAAATGTGACCACTTTAGTTGTGAATAAATGATGATAGTTGTAATATAGTTTTATTATCTGTGTTAATCACACATCTAATACTTTTGCTTGAAATACTAGATTAAAAGCAATCCACATTTTAAAAAAAACGAATTTGCTTTTCTAGCTATGTATCCCGTATGTAATCAAACAAATTATCAGCTACGATAAATGAAAAATAATTCATCCGCGCAATCCTACAACAACGGCAACTAAATAAGCAATTCCAACTGAATAGTAAATGTTTACGATTCCGAATGAGTCACTGAATTGATTCCCGGAGTTCGAAGGCATACCAGAATGAATTTATTTAGCGAACGGCATGGCATAGAGATGAAAACCGCTTATGTGCGCGTCAATATGTTTGTAATTATGCTAGTTCGTGATTCCTGAATGTGTTTGTGAACAGTACACAATGCTGGACACACACAGCTGTTGCTGTTTATGCGGAAAATTAAACTTTAAACGCAAACCGACATCACACGATGCACTCCGGAATTTTATAAACGTCCATGTAGTTAATTTCTCGATTAAATAATGTACGGGCAACGCGACGTCGTCGTCTTCGTATGCAGTCTAAAGTTTAGCTATATGTAATTTTATGTATATACAGTGCTCTTGGAATGAGAAAGATCAATGAACTGTGCAGTTTAATGAAGAGGTTGCTGGAGTGCAAATCAGACCTCTTTCTGCGCGAATGCGCACACAAAAGACGTGTAAGCGTGCAAAAGCTCTTAATTATGAATGCATTGTACAATAGAATGCAAGTGTTGATTTCTCGAAATATTTCTGTAATTAAACTTGATTTAAAAATAATTATGGCTGGATGCGCAATTAGTTGCTCAAGGGAATCTTGATGTCACTTATTGTCCGATTTTATTTCTGAAGAGGCATTCTATTCATGTCAGATTAAATTAATTTAGAAAATTTTAGAAAATGGGATGCAGTAAATTATCTATTATGTGACAAACTAACTAACCTGTACTTAAAATATACTGCGTAACTAATTTTAAAAAGAAGCAATTCGAAAAAATATTAAATCCAATTACAAGAAGAACTCTGAATTGACAGGTACGAAAGAATTGAAAATAACATTTTTGACATACTCTGTTGCCATACCAAAATTGCAAAGTTCCATGCTTTCATGTTCCCCAAGGGCTTAACGCCCATTCCAGGGGCATCGGCAGGTAATTTATTACGTCCGCGCTCGTGGTGCGACTAAAGATATTTGGTTGCCAGCATTCACTTAAAAAAGAAACGAAATCAATAAAAGCTTTCTCAGACAACAGGCTTCAAATAATCGCCTGTGGTGCAACTAAAGATATTGGGATGTCAGCATTCAGTTAGAAAAGAAATGAAATCACCAAAAACGTTTCAGGCTTACCACTGAGCTGATATCCAGTTTAGGTGTTGCTATTTTTGTTAGAACTTGATGTAAATAATCGGCCCAAATTATAAATATGGAGATTTAAGCTACAATGATGGTAATTATATATTAAGAGCGTATATAAAATAAGTATTTTTCGATGTAGTCATCATCAACGTTTTTTATAAAATTCTCTGCAATATAGCAACCGGAAATTAGATTTAATTATGATAATTATGTTGTTAGTTCAAATGAAGCGGTCTACTGCTTGGAAAATCTCTGGAACAATTTTCCCTCTAAGCTGTAGGAGCCCATATCCAGCGATTATGGTAGTACTTTTCTCCAACGTCATACGATCACAGCTTGAGTTGCTTTATTCCTAAGCAATATCGGTTTTAAAGTGAAAATGTACAAGAATACTGTGTACGAACAGCCTTCACTTCTTCGTTCCAGTTGTATATACTGGAGGTATTTGATTGACTCTCGTGATAGTCCGTAATGACGTCAATTGATATTTAAATGCAAACAGTTATCGAACTAAAATTCATTATTGCTGTATAAAACCGATATGGTCATATGGTATTCAGCTATGGGGAACTGCCAGTAACTCGCATATTGAGATCTTGCAGATTCCAAAGTAAGGTAATATATGTACGTCATGGTCGATGTCCCAATATATGTATTCAATTGCGTTATTCAACAGATTTTGCGTCTGTTAAAGCTTCAATGAGAAGTTCAGTACTGCGTCAAATACCATGATAGACTGTCTCAGCATCCCATTGTGCTAGCCAAAAAATTATTCAAACCAACAGAGGAAGCAAGAAGATTGAAGAGAATCACACCGATCTTGTGATTTAACTGAATTAAGTGCATAGTGTACTATGGAATTTGTTTATTATAGTTAGCTGCTAGTTTAGTCATATACTTTTAATATTAGTATGATGTAGATGTGTACAATAGAATCAATCTGGTTAATTCACGTAATGTCAAATCAATATCTTGTTACTCTAGGATAGATTGTTGAAGGAAAGGAGTTAAAAAAAGTTTTGTAGATGAAGATTTCTGTAATTGCAATGTTGCTATGACAGATGAATGAATGTGATGGTAAAATTAAAGCTTGAACTTAAATGTTTCACATCAGAGCTTAATTTTATAAACTTATAAATTAATTATCCTACTTCTTTATTATTCTACCAGGCACTTCAAAGGTATCCATAATAAAAGAAACTATAAACATAAATAATATAAAGTAAAATTAATTAATAATCCATCCAATCTTCATAATTTATTTAAAAAATAATTAGTTCGTCAAAGACCTTCTTTAAAGTAAAGCAGAAGTAAAATTAATTATTAGGGTACAAGCAGGATTCAAATCAACAACGAATGCCCGCAACATATGGTAAATGAACATCAGTCTACCCCCTGAATCATTTGTACTGGCTTTGCTACACAGATACCATATAGCAAAAAAAAAGCATGCGGGAATGTTACTGCTTTTATTGCTATATCTAACATATGTCGGACTGTCTAATCCACTTTTTGTATGTTTATAGAGTCGATACACCCTATAATTAAGAGCAAAGCTTAGAACTATTACCAAGTAGGACTGTTAATATATTCATACATCTGGATTCCTTAAAAGTAACTAAATTGGCATCTACTCTTTCTTAAACAATTAATTAACTTGTTAGTACATGAACAATAAACATAGAAAGCAATAATTTATTAAAGTGCATCGTTAAAATGTAAAGGGTATTAAGGTGTATTAATATTTCACCATGCGCTGCGTAAGGCGAAATGAAGATATCCAAAATATTGAATCAGTGATTCATTAAAGAATTTTAAATTTGACGCAATCCGTGACTGTATTATGATAAGACTATATAAGGTATAATGTTGGCGTGTAATAAACCATTATCTAAAGTAGGTAATATAAATGTTCAATGTCTTAATAACACCGAATTTGATAACTGAGCATTCCGTAGCTTATCGGGTAATTACGGGAACGTTAAAACGCGGTATATGTGCAGCTGTAAAAATAGACACGCAGTACAGATGATATAAAGTTAAAAAAAATAATGGTAATATGCGACATTTGTGGGTTTTTTTCGAGTCATTACTGGCGTTGTGATAGGACTTTCTATTCCAATGCGATAATTAAGGTCACATAAATACTTATCTGTGATCAACGTAAATTTATTTTTTGTGATTTTTAGTGGCGAAGATATTTTTTTTTAATTCATGGCCCGGCAAGGAAATCTAGTGTATTTGAAATGACTGTGACTTCTTTGAAGCATGGCACGCAGAATCCGAATTTCGCGCACTGTTTCGGAAAGGGCTCCAAGAGTAGGTGGTTTGACAATGTAAAACTAAGATTTTAGATATCTTCGTAAAAAGTAGTCACAAAGTAGCAGCTCTGGTGACTGCAGAGAGCTTTTCACATTCATACGCAATGAAATCAGGCGTCCGCGGAAATGCTCTCTTAAAAGTATCATTGCTACTTGATATATGGCTACTCATCTTGTTGGAATCAAATTGTGTTGAGGTTAACGCGTCGTTTTCTTAATTCCGGCAGCAGATAATTATGCAATATGGTAGCGATCTGTGTTAACAGTCGCTGTCCTCCCGAACAAAATAAGACCTACCTTTCTCGCAGTGTAGAAGTTGTTGATGCAGTTCTTGAGGGTCTTTGGATACCCAGAGCCAAAAAATTCTATTTGTATCATCTAATTTAATTAAAGTGGACCTTGTTACTCTTGATCAAAATGGTATCGCCTGTCAGCATTTCCAGAATCATTTCTACCAACATATGTCGTCACATAAGTCGTTTTGCTACAGTTTTTGGACAATTATAATCCCATAGGGATGGAAATACAGGTCCTAGTATAAGATTTTGCGAACTGACCTGTGATATCTGAAGGGCTACCTTCCACCACTTGTCGTACTACTGTTTTCGGAGGTGCATACACTTCGATCGTGCAATCACTGGTCTCAAAGGTCCTATTATTTGAAGACTATTCACCCACTTCATAATGGTCTTCCATATTTAGGAACGCGACCATGACAACGAACATTAAAATGGTTTCGAAATCGTCGCAGTATAAGCACCACAGAACGACAAGTTTCAATAAAGAACTTGGTTATGAGAAGTCATTCAAAAATAATCAGACGCGAAAAATTGTGTCTGTAACAAGACGACTATTCTTTTTAAACGCAAATTCTTTCTTTCTTATAAATAGGTATCCACTCTTTCAAAAATTTTACGATCGATCTTATCTACTACCAGAAGAACTCAATATGAGTTCTTCTGGTAGCAGATAAGATCGATAATTACTGCTTAGTTAAGGATGACAAAAAACACAAATAGTGTTCAAAAAGTGCATAAAACACATTTGGATGTTGAACCTTAACACTGTGCGTAATAATTTGATCTATCTACTGTTGTATTATCAATTAAATTTGATCTTAATTAACAAAAAAAAAATAATTAACTACCGAACAAATGACCAGGACGACCATTTCATTCAATCCAAAACGCATCAGGTAATCGACAGTTCTATAAACTTGGTAGGCATCATAACCTAGTATATGATAAAATTTGAAAGACTATTCTTTCATTAATTACGTTATATTAGGTAAATGCAGTTCGTATGCAAAACGTCGTTGTTTACGCAGCCTACAGATATTATGTATGTTGCTTTCAAAGTGGTATGAGCGCTTTCGCTTCTATTCGAGACATAAGCATTGGTTAATCTCCAATCTCCAACTACTTTGAAAATTTTAGCTTTCTCTCTAAAAACACGATATATATTTATTATATGACAAGGTCCGCTTGAACTGCATCAGCAAGGAAGCGTAATTTAAAATAGACAACACAGTTAAGTATTAAAAAAAATTGAATTACCAATTGGTCTTATTTAAAAGCGGGGTTAGCAGCGACGTGATGCAAATGGAGTAGAGAGATATACTTAAAATATAATATGGCATACGAATGATGAAATAGTTGCTTAATATCTTTATACATACAATGGAAAGGATATTATATGCGTTCATGTGTAAGAGAATATGGAAATGCATTTGTCTTCTTTTGGAAAGTATTATTTCCAAAGCAAATTTATCCGACTCACTCTGATGTATTATTTAAATCCCAATACTTCCCTTACAATTCTCCAGCAGTATATATGTTATGCAACAGTAGCGTTATTCCTAGTACTATTTCGGTTCGTAAATGAATTTTCTCGTGGTGACATTTCGACATCTCAATCGCCCTTCTAAGTCGCAGAGGATAGAAATACGTAGTTATGTGTATATTTTAAAGGTCGTAAAAGCAAATTTTTTTAGAATTTTCATATCAAACTTTTATGTGGAACTACAAGCAATACGAATATAGTTTAAAATTAAATCTATTGAAATTTTTGTATATTAAAAAATCTATATGAATAAAAAATATTGGAAGGCAAAACTGAAGAAATAGAGTAGGAAATAAACTGGAAAGAGATTTTTAATGTTGATTAATTTTTTCTTAAATATTTGTTAGAAAATATATAAAGATTTATTATTCATAATTTTCATATAAAGAAGTGTAACCGTTTTCAATAGAAATCTAGACATATAAGCAAAACAAATACAAACGACTAATTACAATTCATACATCCAGCGAACCTTTCCCATCGGACAATACATAAAGAAGAAGTTAATAAATCAAATGTGTTATGTTTTCATATGGATAACGCGCGGTCAAATCTCTGCCTTATCCCCTTGTGTTCTCTTTACAATAACTCATCTATCCATCTATCCATAAGGTTGATTACTTATGCATGGCAATTTAGATGGTATCTGAAACAAAGAGGTGCAGTATAAAGGAGGTATTAATTACGCTGACTCGACGTTTTGTTACTACTAATATTACTTCTGCTGCTATTACTAATAATGTTCCTCCTCGTTCAGTTTCTTTCTGCCTCTCTCAAGTATTTATTTGGGGGTATTGTTTGACGGAATGTTCGGACTCTTTTGCAAGAACCTTTTCTGTCACACATTGTCTTCAAAAATAATAGTCTGTGTTGCGCCACTGTGCGGATCGTATGGGAAATGAAAATGTTTTTTCTGAGTGAAATTAGTAGGTGTCCTTTTGTGTACCGTGTATGGTAAGATATTTGTCTGCTGTTGTTGATGAAGGTGTTTATTTTCTTAGTAATTATCGTCTTGAAAGTGAATAATAAATTTTTAAATAAATCCTTTCGGACTTTAAAATAATCCCGGCACATTAGGGATCGTTACATTTGTTCGTGTTTACAACGAAATATTGCTTTATCTTTATTTAAACTAGCTTAATTTTAATATTAGTAACATTAATTGATTGTAATTAAAAATATAGAGCACAAGAGAGCTGTAGCGCCATTAAAATCGAGTACATTTTTTCGATATAAAGTTAAATGTTTTTACTTCAAATATACATTTAGTAATCATATTATGACAATAAATAAAGATATCAAATTAATTAACAATTATATAAGTACGATTGCAAAATTGTGAATCCGTGAGATTGTATGGGAGGTGGCTATTAACTACACTCCCGCTCATGGAAGTATGGACACTTGATTACATTATTATAACCTATTCTTAAGAAGGTTTATAATTCAAATAGATATTGTATTTGTATATATTCTCCAAATAATATCTAACAGTAACTATAATTACCTGATGTTGCATCTCAATAGCATTGTACGATAATCCCAACTATATATAATCAGGATTAGTGGTATGATCATTAAGAAGGGACCAAAGTCTAGAAATTTACCTGTAATGAGTCGGTTACCCTATTACTACCGCCTTGTGCCCATCAGTAAATCACTGATGGTACTCGTGTGAAGCTGACTATTTTGTAAGCGAATAGTGTAATTTTTGTTTTCAAAATGCCATGGGGAAAGCCGCTTGATAGTGGAACACGATCAGCGATACTTACTTTGCATCGTGATGGGTATTCAGTTCGTGGTACTGACGACAAATTAAAAGTGAAAAAATTGTCAGTGAATCTCATAATTCGTCGGTTTCAAGAAACTGGCAATCTGGAATAGTTGACCAGGAAAGAATTAAATTAATTAGCAAAAGAAATAGAAAATTCTCGACACCTGAAATAACTGCCAGATTTAATCAGGCCGTGCTAAAAAATTTCTGTGAGTACAGCAAAACGACGATTAGTAGAAGCAAAGTTACACGGCTGCGTTGCCTCACGGAAACCATTATTACGACGTGGAAATAAGCAGAAACGACTTCAATGGGTAAGCTTACACCGTAATTAGACAATCGATGAGTGGAAGAACGTACTGTGGAATGACGAATCGAAATTTGAAGTGTTCAGGCAAAAGAGAAAAATTTTCGGCAGACGATCGGCGCGAGAAAAAATGTTGCCAGATTGCATAACTCCAATGGTGAAACACGGGGGTGATTTTGTTGTAGTCTGGGGCTGTTTTTCATTAGCCGGAATGGGAGATTTGATAAAAATAGATGGTATTATGAGAAAGAAGAATTATCCAGAAATTTTGTAAAACCATGTTTTACCGTCAGGCCTGCGATTAATTGGTAATAATTTTGAATTTATGCATGATAATGACCCCAAATGGCCGCCTCAGAGTCCGGACCTCAACCCCATTGAATTATTATGGGATGAACTCAATAGAAGTGTTAGAAAGGAATGTCCAACATCGAAGGAAAAACATTGGAATATTTTACTATAAAAATGGAATAACATTACAGTAAATGTAATAAGAAAATTAATAGAAAGAATGTCCCGAATAACAAAAGCTGTAATCACCGCGAACGGTGGTTCCTTCGATGAAAAGAAAGTATAATTAATATAATATGTAAATATATTAGGAATAAGTTTAATGAATTGTAATTTTAATTTTTATTATATAAAGAATCACTAAATATTAATTTTTGTTCAATTTCGTCGATATTTTTTATTTTTTTTCTTGTTGTTGCTTGGTATAGTTGCTGTTCATACTTCCGTGAGCGGTAGCGCATATTCTAAAGATACGAATGTTATATTAATAAAAAAGTGAATGGACTGCTTCAAAAGCTAAATCTATGACTTTCATAGGATCTTGGCAAAGCAACCATTAAGAAGTGATCTGGGGAAGGTGGAAGAACTACGAACAAGACCTAGAGAGGCAAAACAGTTCATAAGGAAACACTTTTCCAAATTTATAATGGATCTGCTAAGCAGAAACACGAAATTCGTGCTTTACATAGTATTAGTATAATGGTGGATCAAATAACAAGGCATTGTAAGAAGAAACTACGATCCACATATTATGCCAACCGAAGTGTTCAACGAAAATACGGTTTCTATAAGTACCTTGAATGCGAAGTGTACGCAGGCAAACCGTTCTTAAAGATGGTAAGTCTACATAGAGGAAAAAAAGTAGGGAACACGCTCTAACTAAGGCTGAAAATCACAAAAAATTTGGAAAGATAACAGTGTAATCAACTTCAAATAATCTAATCTAGCAAGTGAAGAAATAAAATTCAAATTGTTAAAAAATAAAATATTTTATTCCCCACTTAATTAATAAATTAATTCATGAATGCAATTTAATTTTATTCATACCAGCTTTCTGGTGTGATCGTCTTTATGTTTAATAGTGTATTTCTTCATTACATTATTACAAATTACCCGGACATATTTTCCATTATTTTTGTAACGTAGACCTCGCCTTTGTCTAAAAAATTATTCTAAATATGTTTTATAATGTTAAAATTCAGACACTGCAGCAAGCACGTTATTGTTCGTTTCTTAATTTTTTTATTTACATATTTTTTAATAACTTAAAAACGTATTTTAAATCATCACCTTGGTGCGAGACGAATTTTTTGCTTAAAAAATAAAGTAAAAGAAAATATTCCTGTTGAGTCTATCTTTTAAGAATTTTATTATTTTCTTCAATTATTTTCAACGGGCACTTTAACGCCACAAAAGATTCCCTTTTACGTATCATTTCTTATAGCAAAAGAAACAGGCGGCAGGGAGTGATATCTTAACTGAAATACATTAACCGGTCGAGATTAGGGGCGTTCGGTGTGTCTATTGCCGGCGACGTTCAACATTTGTTAAAGAACGCACAACAGACAGAACGGACGCCCGAACAGACGGAAATAGCTTCCAGCAGTTCTGTGTTTATCTAACAGCAGACTCACGTTCGGTACCGCAGCACCGCTAACACGCGACAGATACTAACCGTTTATCCTACTTACTTTGTGAACAAACTATTCTAAGGTTATCTTGAACTTTCGCCCTTGTGTGCCGTATACAAGAATAACTGTTTCACCTAAATGAATACCTATGTAGATTCGAAACAATATGTGTAAAGCTAAATTTGTTGTTGTAATTTTATTAAAAAAAATTGTATTGGTCATGCTTCCTTAATATATACATGTTTAGTCTCTAATA